>BSYO01000036.1:9129831-10329831 GCA_033239525.1 Nepenthes gracilis | reverse complement strand
CTGAACAGTGTAATGGATATTCAAATTGCCTTAGCTCTTTGTGACCGTTTTGACTCCAACGGTGGCGCTGACTTCATTGCCGCCTTTTTGGAGAAGATCAGCTTTTAGAAACGCAAGTGATCATTAAAGGATCATTGCTTTTCGTGCGCGAGTCCGCCTGCCAATTTGGGCTTGGGCCGTAGCATGTTTTACCCCTTTTTAGGTCTGTTGCTACAGTACTTTCGGTCAACGCTCGAGTTGATCATCTATATGCGAGTTGGCCGCCTCCTGGTATCTGGACGGTCAACGCTAGCATTGATCGTCTTAGGCCTTTTAGGATTTGGGCATTCGCCTCTTGTTGGGCCGTTATTTGAGTTGACCGTCCAGCAGGCCATTCGGGCCTTCTTTGACCGTGGGTCAGCCCATATTATGCTATACCCATCACTAGCGCCCCATACTGGTGGCCAGAATTCTGGCCTCCAGCATGTTCATGATGGGATGCCCCTCACTGCCCTTCGTTGTTTGAGGATTCCGAAGGACTCTATGAAAGGCGGAGATGGAATTTGACCAGAGCTGTTGACCGTCTTTGGCCAGTTCCGGAGAAAAAAGTTGACCGGAGCTGTTGACATCTTGGTCAATTCCAGAGAAGAAAGTTGACCGGAGCTGTTGACCATCTTTGGTAAGAATCCGGAGAACTTTCTGCTAGCCTTGATTGACGCGTGGCCATTAGACGGCTTGTCAGGCCAAAAGTAGACACGCGTCTTCTCTTGGTTGAGCGGATATCCAGGCCATTAATATGTTAGAGATTTACCTTTTGAAGGGCCAATCAAGGAGGCGACACGTGGTAGGAATGACGACGTCCTTTCTGAGGCGGTTTAAGGCGTTTCACACTTCGCCATTTAAGTTTCCCTCCTTGTTTTGAATATTCTCTTACGCCTCCTTACTTCGTCTTCAACTTTCCTTCGTTTCTCAAAGAAACCCTAGCCTTTCTGTCTGCCATTGCCTCCGTCGTCGACATCTCCTCTGTTCTTCAAGAGGGTGACGTGAAAGCATTGTGCATTGAGTTCAATATCCCTAAGGATATTGCGTGGAGGGTCCCTGGTAAGGACGACAGAGCCTTCTCTCCACCAGCAGGGCACGTAACAATATACGAGACCCACCTGAGGAGCGGCCTTCATCTTCCTCTGCCGGATGACTTGCAGTCAATCTTGCAAGCCCTACGAGTCCCAGTTGCCTAGCCTCATGGCAATGTCATACGGTACATCTGCACCTTCTGTATTTTTCTTCGCAAGTACCCTAAGTGGTTGACGATGTCGATGGTGAAGGGGTCTTTAAAATAAATCAGGGTGGCGAATGGATTTCCCTTGTCCCCTGTCCTGGCCTTAAAATAAATATGGTCATTTACGATTCGCTCAAGAACTGGAAGAATCGGTTCTTTTTTGTGAGCATGGCGGCGACTTGGCCCCTTACGAAGGACTGGGGCCAGGTGTTGGATGTGTATACTGGAACACCGTCTGTGGCCGAGAAGGCATCCTTAGAGTGGTTGACCAAATTGGTCAAAGACCACATTGTGGACTTCAAATGGGACTTTTTGGTCTCTAAGGCAGAGACCAAGAAGGTGAATTGGGGACTGCCTCTCCCAGTTCAAAAGCTCAGGCCGCAGGGGATGATGGTGCCGCCAGAGGACTCCAAGGGCATGCTAATCAGTCCCCGCCCCACAAATGAAGACTTTATCGGTCTGCGGCCTAAGAGGATGGTGTTGGAGATGCCTTCCTCGACATCATCGGGTCTCGATTACGTCATCGCTAGGATCTACAGCGGCCCCGGCAGTACCACAGGAATGGAAAAATCCTTCGAAGACTTGCCGGTGGCCCGGGGAGAGACTTGCCGGCAGTGTCAAGCGGTGCAAACGTAGTCCTTTACGAAGCCTTCCTGTGAGCCAGTGGTGGAGGCGCAGGAGCCATCTGTTGGCTCTCCAGTCGTGCAGGTGCTTGCTGTGGAGCCAATGGTGGATCTTGATCCTTCAGCAGCTGCTGCGAAGGCTGTAGTCGGGGAGCCTGCGGTTGCTATGGATTATGCTTATGATGGGCTTCTGGACGAGATTCTGGAGGAGGCTGCTGCCAGCTCAACTCGAGAAGACGTCGCTCCTTGCCCACCGCCGCCTGGGCTAGGTCTGGAGGTTAGGCCTGAGAGGCCCACGAGGAGAGTTTAGGAAGTATAATTCTTCGCGATGCCTTTTTCATACTTTCTTCTTTCAGGATTTCTAACTTGTTCCTCGTTTACCTTTTGTGCAGAAGTCGAAAGTGGTCACTGCCATCATCAAGGTGATGGACCAGCGAGACCGGGTGATCTCTGACAGGGAGGCGGAGATTGCCTGGCTAGATGCTAAGTTGGCTGCTTCAGGGGGGAGCACCGTGAGGAGACTGCTACCCTCGAGACTGTTCTGACGGGTGTTGAAGCGGAGAATGCGAACTTAAAGGCTGAGGTTGCTAACTTAAAGGCTAAGGTTGCCCATTTGAAGGAAGAGAGCGATCGAGCCAAAGCACGCGTTGATCAACTTGCTGGGCAGGTGGCAACCTTGGAGAATGACTTGAGCCTCCGCATTCACCCCCACGAGGTCGAGAGTGTGATGTACGCACGGCTGTTGGAAGGGGTCAACGTCAGTCGGTACATTGTGCGGTTGGTCAATCCCGACTTCCCTGTTGACCTCATCAATCTATCCAACAGAGTGGCGCAGTGTAGAGATAGCCTCGTAGGTGAGCCTCGTGACAGTCAAAGGCCTCCGCCGCCCTCGTAGCTTCTTACGTTGTTCATTTTTAGGACCTCCATTGTATTCATGTACATTTGATGCATTTTCTAACACATTTGGAAGTAATAAAATGGAAACTTTGTAACTTTGTGTCCATCTCTCTTTATTGCTTTTGCGCTAGCATATCTGCTGCATTGGACGGCCAACTCAGTTGGCCGACTACCATTGTGGTGTTGCCAAAGGAGTGAGGTCCTTAGGCTTTGTAGGCGGTTGTGTTAACCAACCTTGTAGTGATGGCTTGTGAGTGAAGCTTGGTGGCACTGCCCAAGTACTGACTTGGGCGGCTAGCATTGGAGAAGGATTCTTCTCCCTTCGACCATCATTGACTGATCACGTTATCTCATCATAGAGGACGTCGTTGCATGTGCTGCGTAAGCCCCCTAAGATTTTGACCGCTAACAAGCCACTTGGATGACCAAGGTTTGAATCTAGACGCACATGGACCGCCTGGATGACCAGGGTTTAATACGACCGCCAATGGGCCGCTAGGATGACCGAGGTTCACATTCGACCACTTACGGGCCGCTTGGATAACCAGGGTTTGAATATGATTGCTAATGGGCCATTCGAATGATCGATGTTCATATTCGACCACTTACGGGCCGCCTGGATGACCAGGGTTTATTAACGTGAGGGTGAGGCCCTCCCTACTTAGGGGCAGTCTTGGTCGGGTAACTTGCAAGGTCAACATATATATATATATATACATGCACACAGGAAGGGAACGCAGTATGCTAAGTAAACACTCATTTTGGCAAACTAAAACAAGCAAGAGAATGCGAACACACACAATAATGCAAATACGCACCTGTGCCTTCTACTAGAAATAGCGTCTGAGGTGGATTGTGTTCCACGTTTGCGGAACCAGCTTCCCGTCCTGGCTCTGGAGTTTGTAGGCTCCATTTTGCAGGACGGAGGAGATGAGGGAGGCCCTTCCCAATTAGGGGAGAGCTTATTGCAGCCGGCCAGCTTGCCTGTGGCTTTGACGCCTCGTAGAACCAGGTCTCTACCATGGAATCATCATGCCTTAACCTTTTTGTTGTAGTGTCGGGCGATTCGATGTTGATAGGCCACTGTCCGCACTCTGGTGGCATCGCGGGCTTCCTCTAATAAGTCTAGATGCTCCCTGATTTTTTGGGAGTTGCACTGTGGGTCGAAGGATTCCACCCTAAGATTTCGACCAGGATCACCACTTCAGTCCCGTAACAAGAGGTGAAGGGCGTCTCGCGCATTTGTTCCTTTGGGGTTGTCTAGTAAGACCAGAGAATGGAGGGGAGCTCGTCTACCCATGAGCCTCCTCCATCCTCTAGCTTAGTCTTTAACCCGTGGAGCAGCGTCCGGTTTATGACCTCCACCTGTCCATTCGCTTGGGGGTATGTCACCAAAGTGTGAATCAGCTTGACGCTAAGACTGGCGCAATACTTGGTGAAACGTTTTCCTGAGAATTGGATCCCATTGTCGGTCACAATAACCTCAGGGATGCCGGATCTACAAATGATATTCTGGCGAAGGAATTCTAGGGCATTGTGCTCCATAATCTTTGGCAGTGGGATGGCCTCGACCCACTTGGTGAAGTAGTCGATGCCCACGATGACAAACTTCCTTTACCCCGTGGCAATGGAAAATGGGCCGAGAATATCAAACCCCCATTGCGTGAAGGGCCAAGGGGCCCAAAGTGTCTTCAGGTCTGCGGATGGCTGGCGGTGAAGGTTGCTATGAAGTTGGCGGCTTTCACATTTCTTCACAAACTCAGCGCGTCCTTTTTCATAGAGAGCCAGTAGTAGCCCTGGCGCATGATATTGAAGGCTATGTTTTTTCCACCAATGTGCGATTCGCAAATCCCAAGGTGGACTTTGCCTAAAGCATAGTCAGCCTCTTCGGGAGTTAGGCACCGGAGGTATGGGCTTGAGTAGCCACGGCGATATAGTCGTCCGTCAACCACAGCATACCAGCCGGCCGTCTTCTTGATTCGTTTAGCCTTCTCCGCGTCCTCTGGCAATGATCCGTCAGCCAGATAACTAATGTAAGGAGTCATCCAGTTTTTCGCTTCGAAAATCTGCATTGCCTCTTGTTTCTCTTTACTAGAAGCGTTCTCCCTTATGTCCCTCGAGTACTGTTCTAACTTTTTGGGTTGCTTAACTCGACCGAGCACAGTCTGAGTCAGAGGCGAGATCTCTAGAGCTCTCAAAAGCAAATGCTCAGGCTTTGGATCGAATTACCTCGATCGAGGACGAGCTTCGGGAGACACAGTAACAACTCACTGATCTTCGAAGTGAATATGCCAGGCTTGAAGGAGAGCTGAGGTCTCAGTTTCGTCCTAATGAAATTAGTAACACCATGGATGAGAGTTTTCGAGACAGCATTCGCTTCAGTGGGCAAATTGCGTCCTTGGTGGCTCCAGGCTTTCCTGTTAGTTTTCTTGACCCAAGGACTGCTGGAGCTGGAAGGCTAGCCGACCTAGTGGACTTTCCAAAGGTAGGAGGGAGATTGTTCCAAGTACCCCGGGGGGGCCCCAACCCAAGGATAGTCGTCCGAGTGGTAGGTGTAGGCAGCTCTTTGTATGTATGTTTGAGGCAGGATGATGCTCCTGGTATACACTTTGACTCTTCAATAAATCAGCAAGATAATTCTAATCATTGTCATTGAATGTGTATTAATTTGTCTCTATCAGACATTGATAGTATTTGCCAACTAAGCATTACTGTTGTTGTTGCTGGGCTTGAGGACGCATTTGTTTGATTGTGCTTGCCCCCGTGAGGAGGTCGTGATACTGAAGAAATGTGATCACCAGCTAAGCTTTACAATTATTGTTGTTTAGCTTGACCAAATGCGTTCATTTGTTTGTACTCTTTCCTATGCAAGGACGTCATGGCACGGGTATACGTGAGCCTAACAAGGGCCGACTAGGTTTCATGACCACAATCTCCAGGTTCTAGCGAAACCTAGGTGATTGCCGGCAAGTAACCATTGGCACTCGATCCTATTAGAAGATGTCATACCTTTTGTACGCCCGACTTTTGTCCACTGACCATTATTTACTGATGGTGCTCATTCTTATTGGAGGAAGTTATCACTTGCATACTAAAAAGCCACCTAAAGTTTTTATAGCTGCTTGATAGCAAGGTTTGACTGTTGTTTCATAAGCCCCCTGTCCGTGATATTTGACCTCATCTGGGCCACACGGTGATCGAGACCAAGGTTTAGTATTGACCTTTTCTGGGCCACTTAGTTATCAGGACCGAGGTTTTGTGATCGAGTGGCAACTAGTTGAAGCACAAGTAAAGGTGTTCACCCGACTTAGAGGCAGTCTAGAATTTTAAATTTATGCAATCACACAAACATTCATATAATTGGCATGATAAATGGAACATGTAATTAAACCTGTTTATAACACTCGAGGAACCAATATGGGTGCACTTGACTTACCTACACTTGGCAAGAAATCATCAATAGCACCTTCTGGGGTGGAGGGCATTCTGTACCCTTAGGACCAATTTTCTACTACAGGTGTAGCACGTACTCCCCATTTTTGAGGATCGTCGAGGTTGAAAACGATTCCCATCAGTGGGGTGATAGTTTGTTCCAGTTGGTAGTTATTTGTCCATGACCTCTACACTCCGAAGAATTGGATACGTCATGTTAAACCGGTGCGCTTTGTCCTTCTCATCGCTAGGCAACGGCCGCCCGACTGCGTGATTTCAGATTTTGGCCTCCCATTGCCAACATGTGACCCGCAGATACTGAGGGGTGCCTCATTTGGCACGCAGCTAGTGTCTTCTAGCGTGAAACATTGCACGTGAAGGGCTAAGAACTCTGCCACCCTCGAGGGTGTTCCAGCCTACTGTCTATGTTGCACCTGGTGCTCACAAAGCCCTAGGAGCCTAGAAAAGTGCAAAAGTAATCCAAGTGGGGCTCCGGATCGGAACTTTGAACATGGGGCTCCCAGCTTGGCGTCTTGGTCTTGTAAGACAGTGGTCAAGTCTGAACCTCCCTCATGAACGATGACCTCTCAAGGTCAATGGAGAACTCGTTGGGACTGCATGGAGCTTCTTCTTGGGCAAAGGGCCTCCTATTGTCACGAGAGCAATGTGGGTCAAGTCGCTTTGAGCTTTTCATCTTGCATCTTGTGACGCAACTGGGCCTCCAGCTGCGTTTTGGCCTATCGCTCGTGGCAGCCTGGGCTATGAGGTTGTCAAGCTACTAGATCTTCCGGAGGAGGCGTCTTTCTCCCTCGTTCCTCCTTCCGGATGCTGAGATCAGGGAGTTGGAGGGTGAGCCCCCAGAATTTCACCTTCAAGTTGGTACAAATGGTTTGGGGCTACTTGGAACAAGTCATACCCCTGGACAACGTGCCTCTGCACGTCTGGGGCCGGCCATTCGTCCACACAGCTACCCATGGGGGGATTATCGACGTGGGAGATGATGTCTCTAGCTGGTGCGCTAAACTGTTCTCTCGTATTGACCATACCTGTTTTTACAAGTATGGTGGTTAGACTTTTTAGTTATTTTTCATAGATAGTGCCAACAATGCATCCCTGGATCTAAATTTTTGAACGAATTAAGGAGTCATTTGATCTTCCCAAGATGTCGATCTGAAGCAAGTTCAGCCTTCGTTACTTTGAAGTTGGAACTTACATACCACAATTAACAAATAAGATATTAGTAAATGATAGGACTCACTCCCTGGTATATCCTCCAATTTTCAAATTAGAAATATTTCTTAGGTAGATAGAAAGGTAGAATGATGAGTGAATAATGTATAGATATATTTTTTTGGGGATTGAGTGTTAGCTGAGGGTAAGGCTCTAGTGGATGCACTTTGTTGAGGAGAAGTTTAGAGATGAAAGACTTGACTCCAATGGTGTGCTCGGTTGGGGAGCGGCTTAGAGATGGAGGATTGAGTTTTGATTAGTGCGCTCGGTTGGAGAACGACTTTGAGATAAATAATTGAGTATCAACGAGTGTACTCGATTGGGGAGTGGATTTGAGATGCAGGACTAAACTCCAATGAGTGTGCTTGGTTGCGTAGCGGCTTTGAGGGCTCTCAAAATGTTTTGTCACCTGAAATTCGAGATGTATTCAGAATGCAAGGACTGGTTGCCCTCTCCTCCCTTTGTCAATCCACTTTGATCATGGAGGCGCTGATTACCATGGAGGAGAGAGAGATTGAGAGAGAGGGATGCTGCATGGGCTTCTCCGTTTCAAAATTTTCCTTCTCTCCTTGGGACTGAGAGCCCAGAACTAAGGACTGAGAGTCGAGACCCCTCCGAGAATGTATCCCCCCTTCCTTCTGCACAATAAGAGAGGTATTTGTAGAGAGTGTGTGTGCTAGCTAGCTGTTACTTTTGTTAACGTTGTGATGAGTGGCCAACAACGTGCTCCTATCACATGTGTCTTGGACTACAGGGCTTGTCTGCTAAGCTGCGTTCGCAGATTTGCCCAGCAGGCATCTTCGATGGCCCATACGTTGCTTGGTGGATTCAGGTCACGCTAAAAGGTCCTTCCACCGTGCTTTCTGGGCCTTGGGCTTGGACGAAACTCCGTCGGACCGCCGCTTCTCCAGCAAGTTGGATTCTGAGCCGGCCCAATGAACTACGAGACCCATCAGGGGGCGCCGTGGTAGCGATGAATAATGGGTTGTCAACAGTGTGGTGGTTCAGTGGTGGATGCATGGACATCATTTTTTAGTCTTTTTTAGAATAATTTAGTAGAAAAGAGGAAACAATTATTGACCAGCCACCAAACATTTAGTCTCATTTTGCATGTGCCTGTCCCACTAGCTATTTGGCTATTACATATGATAATAATTCAATGTACGACCAGAAGATAATTAAGTCAGGTGTTCAACTATTAAGTATCTTATTTATATATAATGACAGATATTAATTATTTCATATATTAATTTAGTACCAATAAAAGAAATCTCTTGATATAATCAAAAACTTAAAATAATATTTGATGTGTATTTTGATTTAGGTCTTTACTTAATAATTTAAGTATTTATGAGAGACAAAAATTTATTTTCAGTAGTTCCAATTATTCTATTCATCAATGGTACTCTAGAAAAGGAGAATGACGATATGATGCATATTGAAAGAATAATATAGATTATTGATATTATAGTTATTAATGTAACGAAAATGACAAACAACAACAATTGAGAGAAAATAAAAAAAAAAGAATTAATTAATGACAAGACGATGACACTGCTATTAGTAGCTTAACGAGGCACTTCGCAATACAACAGTTTCAACTGTTAGACCTGGCCCAAATCCGAACAACACACCCCATTCGAATCCTTTTCCAGTGGTTGCCGTCCCCTCTTTTACTGACCTCTTCCTCATCTCATCCAAAATGAAGAGTATGCATGCACCTGTCAAGTTTCCATATTCGCTCAAAACATGTCTGCTCTCTGTCATTTTGTCCTTGTCTAGACGGAGTTTTGACTCAACCGCATCGAGAATCGCCCGTCCACCGGGATGAGTGATATAAAATAGCGAGTTCCAGTCACTGATGCCTAGGGGCTTAAAAGATTCAACCATGATGCTCTCTATATTGTTACCTATTATGTTGGGAACATTCTTTGATAAGTGAAAAGTGAGGCCGTCTTCACGCAGGTGCAAAGCCATTGCATTTTCTGAATTCGGTGCAAGTATTTGACTTGCTGATATAATCTCAAATATTGGTTTCTCAACGAATTCATCCACATCGGCACCAATGATTAGAGCCGCAGCACCATCACCAAACAAAGATTGACCAACTAATGAGTCCATGTGGTGCTCGGAAGGCCCACGAAAGAAGATAGCAGTAATCTCAGAGCACACCAATAGCACACGAGCACCCTTGTTGTTTTCGGCAACATCCTTAGCCACACGAAGAACAGTACCCCCTGCATAACAACCTTGTTGATAAATCATAATTCGATTCACTGATGGGTTAAGACCAAGGAGTCTCGTTAGTTGATAGTCACAGCCAGGCATGTCCACCCCTGCGGTAGAGGCAAAAATGAGGTGGGTAATACGAGACTTGGGCAGACCCCATTCTTTGATGGCCTTAATAGCTGCCTCTTTGCCCAGCCTAGGTGTTTCCTCAATCACCAACGCTTGACGTTCATTGAAAGACCGACCGTCAAAAGTAGCAATATTTGGATGCTCTTTGAGCATTTCTTCATTCAAATACGTATAACGTTTTTTTAATTGCCGTTTTTCACCTGTTAAATCATCATAAAATGAAGCATATGATCAATTAACGTATCAACAACTGATATTAACCAAGTTAGCATATTTAATGCTGCTACTTACATCAAAAGAACTAAAAAGGAGAGAATAAGTGCTGATGCAATCTATAAGTTATGGTATTATTATGCTGATAAGAGGAAAGGGGAATTAAGCTTACAAATGCGTTTGAACTTCTCCTTCAAGTCTGTCATGTGTTGGGAGTTAGTAACCCGAAAGTAGTAATCTGGAAACTCATCCTGGTACAAGCAGTTCGGTGGCACGGCGGTGCCGATTGCAAGTATTGTGGCAGGCCCCTCGGCTCTCTTCGCCTTGAGCATCTCATACACCGCTGCTGCCATTAGTATTTTTGTGTGTGGAAGAACAAAAGAGTAGAGAATAGGAGTTAAACTTAGTAAGTAATAAGACACTATTCAAGGTTGGATGAGTTTGTTGAAAGAAAATGTGAGAAGGCTTTGGCATTTATATAGGGAACTGGTGGGGGAGGTATCAGATGTGAACGTGAAATATGTTAAATAATTAAAAGTAGACTACCAACTCCTTTGATTTGTTCAATATTAATTTGGGCTTTTACTACTTAGCATCTAAGAATAGGGCAACTGTTGAATTTGAATTGGTTTTTAATAATTAGAAATACCAAAACACTTTGATTAGGCCAAGGGGTTTGCTAATTCAAGAAATGCTATGATCAAAATCAATACGATATTACGAGAATTTATATGTAAATTATTCATATTATCTATATATTTTGTTTATATAATATACAAAATTTTTAATGCAAGTAATACCTGAATGATATAATATGATATATAATTATAATCAGTGATAGTATCATCATTATTTTTATTAGTATGATATAATATTATTACTTTTTTTAAAAAATAAAAGAAGTAATAATTTTAGATAAATAAACTTTAATATGTTTTTAATGATATATAATTATAGTTAGCTTATATACACTTATTAAAAAAGATTTTATGAATTTTTGTGAAAATATGAAAAAGAAGATCAACTATGGAGGCCAAGCTTATCTGTTTTGAATAAATAATTCAAAGGGATTAAACAATAAAATTCAAAGGTTAATGGTGGGATGACGATCACGTGCTTCTTCTTCTTTTTAAGAAAAAAAAATTCAAATTCTTTTTTCTTTTTTCATTTTTTGAGGTTGGTGTTTGCACGTGCCCACATCTAATTGTTGATATAGTTATTTTTGGAACCTATTGATGAATAGACGTCCTTTCTCCTTTCATAAAATAGCAATATTTATTTTTTATTTTTTAATATTTTTAAACTTTAATCAATAATATATTTATATATGGTCAAGTCTGGACAGTGGATCCGAATATGACTAGAAAAATAAGTGTTTGGGATCTGTATTATTGTGGGTATTTGGATGTGTATCTTTTAAAAAGATAGAGTTAATTTAATTTATTTTAATAATAACTGTTTAGTTAATATTAAATAAATAAAATTTTAAAAAATTATAACTGTCTTTTCTTTAAAAAAAAAAATAATACAATCATTTCATCGACATTGAAGGTGTATGATAGCAAGAGGTTGAATTAAACCCATTTTAGAGGGTTAGGGTCCTTGAATACACATTATTGTGGTGGGCGATTCTTTTCAGATTTGTAGGATTTCCATTATTGAGATTTCATGACAAAAATAATCATATGATAATGAGTTTTGAATTTAAATTTTATTTACGAAATTAATCTTAACTTTTTTTATAATTATTAATCAACTAACATTAAGCATTGAAGTAAAACTGATTAAAAATAGACTGTTTGATCGATTCGTTCTAACATATCCAAATTGTTATTGGGTTTGATCATGGTATAAAAGTATTATGGATTGATATGGTTATAAAATTAGGCTCAATTAATTTTTTTAAACTAATCACGGTTACAAGTGAAAATATATGATTCGGCCAAACCAGCCGAAATTGTAATTTTTTTTTTTTGTAAGTATACCCTTTTTTTTTAAATAAATATTAAGTTTAAAAAATTATTTTAATATATTATATTTTTATAATTAAAAACATTTTATGTAAAATTTCTTTATTAAAGTATATATTTGCTTAATATTTTATCCTCAATATTATAATTCTTTTAATATTATATATTTTTTAGATTTTTTTATATAAATATACATTTTTAAATAAATATGCTAATAATAAAAAATCTACAAACCAGTCTAATTAGGTTTATGAATAGGTTCGGTTAAGTCTTTTGGCTTAGATAATCAGGTTTTATCTATCATGATTCAACTTTTCAGTTATAAAGTTTTATCTAAACTCATTTTGTATTTGGTCCTGATACATCTCTGGGATCAGATTACCAAACGAATTAGGGGCCACTTGATCTTCCTGATAGATCGAGTTGAAGCGGGTTCGATTCTTATTATCTTGAACCTAGATTCTACATATCACAACTAACAAACGAGAGGTTAGAGGATTGCAGAATTCGCTCCCTGGTATATCACTCGATACTCAAGTCAAAATCTTTCTCGGTAGGGCAGAAAGATAGGAGTGAAGAGTATGCATTGATCCATATAATAGGGGGATTGAGTGTTGATGGATGACTGGACTCCGATGAGCGCACTCGATTGAGGAGTTGCTTAGAGATGGAGAACTGAATTTCGGTGAATGCGCTCGGTTAATGAGCGACTTAGAGATGGAGGATTAAGTTGCGATAAGTGCGCTCGGTTAATGAGCGACTTAGAGATGGAGGATTCAGTTGCGATAAGTGCGTTCGGTTAAGAAGCGGTGTAGAGATGAGGATTGAATTTCGATGAGTACGGTAAACTGAGGAGTGGTGTAGAGATGGAGGACTGTGCTCTTCCCATTCTTTTTTTTTTTTTTTTTTTGGTAAGTAGTGCTCTTCCTATTCAGACCCCAGGAGGTTGAAGTTTATCTTTTGCGTGCTGGGCCTAGTTTCCCTTGTATCCTCTGGAGGTCAACTTTGGCTGCTGGCTTCACTGGGGGAGAGAAGGCTGAAGATCTCCCATTGGGATGCCGCCCCCTTTTTAGCCACCCCTTACTTTTCGTTTGAGATGGAAAGAGGATTCTTTTTTATGGAGAGGGTGCTAGCTAATTGTCCATAGGAGTGTTAATTGCGCCATGATCTCTGGCCCTCTAAGGGAGATTGTTGCCTGCTTTCTTGTCAAGTTGCTATTTTTTAGGCGATCAGGGTGTAACAGACAGGTGATCAAGTAGGCTTGCTTACTAAACTAGGATTGCTGAGAGGCTATCATTGGGATATGTTTGGGAGCCAGTCAAAAGGGATGGCCCCTGTGGCCCGTATTCTATTGGGTGTATCTGGGCCGTCCCGTCTAAGCCTTGGGTTATGAGGACCTTTTGCTGGGTTGCTACCACTAGGGTGGTCTTCCTTGCATGCTGGATGTAAGGTCGGCCCATGAATTACCATATCCATCACTAGGCCTCAATGTCGGAAGGATCAAACTTTGAACCCTCAGTATGTTTTTGATGGGATGTCACTGTGCGGGTCTTCATACGTGATTTCCTTTTCGTGGCACACTCCTTCCCCAAGTACTTTGCAGCTCTGGTCTGATTCGGTGTTGATTTGGGGCCCTGCCACAGGCAATTTTCCACCAATGGGGATCTCTTGGTTGCCGATGCGATTTTCTCGATTTAGTGAGGATCAATTTCCTTCTCTGGCTATAAATGGAGGGGTTCTCTACACCTCGCGTCACGAATCATCTTCACTAGCCAAACGGTTTGATAGTTTGGAGATGGCACAGAGCCTACACAATTGCGATTTGGGATCGGTGGAGACTCTTGCCCGACATTTGAAGTTGAAGTCAAGGATGCGCCTAAAGTTCACCCTGGTTTTCCTCTTTTGGACTCAGCCCGAATTGACCTCGTGTTGCTCTAGATAACGGCCAGGTTCCAGTGGCCATTTTCCTCTTCTCCAAGTTGGTATTTGGTTATCCTCTCCGATGTAACTTCGAAGGGCCGGTGTCTTGGCCCATCTAATAGGGGATTGTAATTCCTCTCCCCGTTTGGGTGGGTGGCTCTGCTCTCCCGAGGACTACTTCCAAGGATTGCCCGGGGAGGAGCTTCTTGACCCCCCACTGAACGTAGGCCGTCGTCACTGTGTTAGGTGTAGCATTCGACAAAGAGTTGTGCAGACCATGTAGCTACAGCCAATTCTTCTGAGTGGTTTATGGTGATTGCGTCCGGGGTGAGAACTAGTGCATTACACCTCATTTCTGCATGGGAGGGCTGTGTGTCAGATGCCACAGCGGCCAGCCTTGGTGTTTTCCTCTTGCAACTATTTTCCTCAAAGGCTAGTCGGGCAAAATATAGCCGGATCGCTGCTCCATATAATTTTTATTTCCTTCTAAATCGTACGTCCACCGTCGAAAGCTTGTATTTCGTAAAAAGAATTAATAAATGGAACTATCGAATATTATTTATTCTCTTATCGTGTGGCTTCAATACTGTTGCATGATGTGAATGGTTAAAGGGCTTGAATGTTGCTTTTTGTCGCTTGTCATCTAACACACTAACAATCCAAGCTACTCGCGATCCTCACTCATGGTGGTCTATCCTGAATGCTAGGTTGGGATGTGAGCCGGTCAGATCATCATTGAGCCTGCCAGGGTTGTATGCCGCCAGTTGTGACCTTGGAAAATGAGGTGCCAGGTCATCATTTCCTTAAGTTGTGTTTCATAGGAACCGTGGGTGTCAGCTTTCCATAGCCTGCGCTAGGAGGCATCGTGTCAATCATCATAACGAGTCCAGTGAAATGACGCACCATAGCACCTTGCAATGCGGGCACATGTCACAATCATTATGGCAACACACCTCCTCGAAATTGTAATACCCCAGACTCCTATCTGGATGATTTTGATATTAGTTGTGATTTTTGGGTTAATTCGATGTATTTTAAGGAAATTATATTATAAAATTTGAAGGATATTTGGTTCAGTAGTACGGTGCCTGAGACACACCCGAGGTATTGATTCTAGAATGTTAGGGCATGATGCACACCAGGGGCATGCTCGACCTCTAGTTAGATATAAAAGGCATGCGCGGGCTTGGCTTCTTCATATGAGTCTTTCAAATTCCAAAGAATGATCAGTAAGGAGACTTCGAGGTTAATGTCGGTGTTACACGTGAGTCATCCGATTAGAGATGGGTGCCAAGCATATCTGGCATTTATGGTCACATCTGAATGTCATTCTGTGACCATAGAAGATATTCCAATCGTTTGTGAATTTGGGATGTTTTTTTAGAAACTTTGCTCGGATTACCTCCGAATTAGGAGATTGAGTTTGCTATTGATGTTATACCTAGATTTATGTCAATTTTGATGACTCAATATAGAATGGCCCAATTTGAGCTGAAAGAGTTGAAGTAGTAGTTGCAGGATTTGTAGGATAAAGGATTAATTAAGCTAAGTGTTTCGTCATGGGGCAATCCCGTGCTGTTTGTGAAAAAGAAAGAGGAATCGATGAGGTTGTGCATGGATTATCGAGAGTTGAATAAGATTACGATTAAGAATAAGTATCACCTCCCAATAATTAATAATTTGTTTGTTTAGCTACAAGTTTGGTTTTTTTAAAAATTAATCTATGTTCATGGTACCACCAATTGAGGATTAAACGAGATGATATTTCCAAGATAGCTTTCAAGACACGATACGGCCATTATGAATTTCAATGATGCCATTTGGATTGATGAATGCACCTATATCTTTTATAAATTTGATGAATCGAGTCTTTCAACTGTTCATGGATCAGTTCGTTGTTGTTTTTATTAATAATTTCCAGATTTATTCGAAGAGTTTTGAGGATCATTAGGTTCATTTGAGGATTGCGTTGCATATTTTGAGAGGGAAGCAACTATTTGTAAAGTTGAAGAAGTGTGAGTTCTATTTTGAGGAGGGTTCCTTTTTGGGTCATATCGTTTCTGAAGGAGGCATCTCTAAAAGTCTGAAGAAAGTAGAAGTTGTGCCTAATTGGGAGAGACCGGCAAATGTTACTGAGGTGCAGAGTTTATTGGGTCAAGCGGGATATTATCAAAGGTTCGTGGATAATTTCTCGAGGATTGTAGTGCCTCTGACTAGATTGACATAAAAGAAGGCAATATTTGTCTCGGATGAGGACTATTAGATTAGCTTCCAGAGGTTGAAGAGGAGGTTAACATCAGCACCTATATTGTCTATCCGTGATGGATCAAAAGGAATTGTGGAATACTCTGATTCTTCCAAGAAGGGTTTAGGCTATATTTTGTTGTAACACGAACATGTGGTGCCTTATAGGTCTAGGCAGTTGAAGTCTCACGAGTACAATTATCCCATCCATGATTTAGAGTTAACAGTTGTGATCTTTGCATTATAAATTTGGAGGCATTATTTGTATAGAAGAGAATTTATAGTCTACTCCAATCATAAAAGTTTAAAGTATCTATTCTCCCATAAGGAGTTGAATATGTGGCAGCAAAGATGAATGGACCTGCAGAAGGATTATGATTGTAAAATCCATTATTGGTTAGGGAAGGCTAATTTTGCTGTTGATCCCTTAAGTAGGAAGTCTTCTAGATTAATAGCTCATTGATAATTAAGAAATGGGAGATGTTGAATAGAATAAGAGTTGCAGGGTTGCACTCCCAGGGATTGAGGATGATGTTATGGGAGATGAAGTCCGTTATATATGGCAATCAATAGAGATGGACACCTAAAGTTCAACTGGCATTGGAATTCTTTAGTAAGTCCTCGCCATCACTTTTGTAACAACACATTTTTAACACAATATTTATGATGTCATTAATATAAATTTTGGTCAATTTAAAGATAATTATATAATAAAAATTTAGAAAAAATTAATTTTAGAAATCAGGCTCAGTGCATGAAAGATGACAAACTCATCCTTGTACATGTTCAAGGTAGAAGCCACACGCTTACTATGCACCTCTAATGCATTCATGCTTGTTAATGGTAAATTGGCAACACCTAGTACACGCCTGTACGATACTTATGTATATTTTGGGTAGACTGAATGGTGCCTCATGTGTGCCCAACTTGAAGATTTTAGTGATAAGAAGGATGATAGGATGCTTAAGTAGCCAAAAAATTATAATAGTCAAAGTACAAGTACATTAGAAGCACATTGAAAATATAGAACAGAAGTGGCGAACCAATTGTCAAGCTAAATTAGGGAGTTTTAAACGAATTAGGGAGTTGTTTGATCTTTTCGATAGGTTAAGTTAAAGCGGGTTTGATCTTCATTACTTTGAATTTGGATCTTACACTCCACAACAAATAAATAAGAGGTTAGAAGATAGCGAGACTTACTCTCCACATGTTTTCTAATGCTGAAGTCAGAAATATTTCTCAGGTAGATTTAAACAATAAGAGGATGAGTGAATAATACATTAATACATGCTTCAGGGGATTCAGTGTCAGTGGAGGGTAAGGCTCTGGTAGATATGCTCTGTTGGAGAGCATCTTAGAAATGAAGAATTGAGTTCCAATTGTACGCTCAGCTGATGAGCTGTTTAGAAATGGAAAACTGGGCTTTATCAAGTGCGCTCAACTAGGGAGCAGTTTTGAGATGGAAGATTGGGTTTCGACTAGTATGCTCAGCTAGGGATCGACTTTGAGATGAAGAACTGAGCTCCGGATAGTGTACTCAACTAAGGAAAGGCTTTGAAATGGAAAACTAAACTCCGATGAGTACGCTTGGTTGGGAAGTCACTCTGAGGTGAAGGACTGGGCTCTAGCAAATGCGCTCAGCTAGGGAGAGGCTTTGAGGTGGAGGACTGAGCTCCGACTAGCACGCTCGATTAGGAAGCAATTGTGACGTGGAGGGCTAGGCTCTAGTGAGTGCGCTCAACTGAGGAATGGATTTGAGATGGAGGATTGTGTTCCGACGAGTGTACTCAACCTAGGAGCAGCTTTGAAGGCTCTTGGTCTGTTCAGCCACCCTAGGTTCAAGATGCATCTAGCATGCAAGGACTGGTTGCCCGCTCCTCCCTTTGGGAATTCACTTTGATCATGGAGGCACTAAGGGCCTCAGAGGAGAGAGAGGTAGAGAGAGAGAGGGACGCTGCATGGGCTTCTCCATTTTAGAATTTTCCTTCTCTCCTTGGGACTAAGAGCCTAAACCTTGGAACTAAGAGTCGAGAATCCTCCGGGAATGTGAGTCCCCCCTTTCCTTCTACGCAATAAGGGATATATTTGTAGAGAGTGAGCGTACTTGCTAGCTGTTACTTTCGCTAGCACTGCAGTGTGTGGCCAACAACGTGCGCTTGTCACTGATTCCCTGGACTACGAAATTTATCTGTTGAGTTGGAGCTGCTGAGCTATGTTCATGTGTCCGTGTAGCGAGCGACTCTGATGGCCCATACGTCGCTAGGCGGATTTGGGTCGCGCTGAATGAGCCTTCTACAGTACTTTCTACAGGCCTTGGGCTTGGAGGAACCACCATCAGGCTGCTGCTTCTCCTGAAAGCTAGACTTTGGTCTGGCCCAATAAATTGTCGGACCCATCACTAGCCCCCTTTATGGGGAGGTTTAAATCTTTAAATTCCAGCATATCATGATAGAATGTAGCTGTGCAGGTCTTCATGCATGTTCCTTTCCGAGGCGTCCTACAGATTTTTGCTCTGCTCAGCAAGATTTGGCGTCGATTCGATTTTCTACCACTGGCAATTCTTTGCTTATGGCAATCGTCTAGCGTCAACACAATCTCCTCGGTTTACTACCACTCAATCCGCTACTTCGGCTACAAATGGAAGGGCTTCCTACGTCTCGCTTCACAAATCGTCTTCATCAGCTAAGTGGTGTAAGGGTTTAGAGCTAACATAGATTCTAAGCAGCTACAAGCCAGCATTGGCATAGATTCTGGCCCATTGTTCAAAGTTAGAGTTTGAGAATGTGTCTAAAATTTGTCTTGGTTATCCTCTTTTAGGCTCGGTCTGAACTATCCTAGTATGGAACTGAGCGAGGTCCAAGTTTCGAGGACCGATCTCCTCTTCTCCTAGTTTGTGTTGCGTAGCCTTCGAAGAGGTGGAGGGCAATTCTACCGCCTACTGGGGAGGAGCTTGCTTGATTCCACATCGAATCTTAGGCCCTCGTCGCTACGTTAGATCTAGCGTACATGCAGAGACCCACAGATTGGACAGTTATAGCCTGCTTCGGTGGACAACTCTTGGTGGTCACCTCTCGAGTGAAAACCGGTGCTTTATGCCTCGTTATTAAAGGGAATGGCTTTTGCATACTTTTCCTACCATGTTAACCTCTCGGGTCGGACGCCACGGCAGCCAACCTGGGTGTTTCCCTCTTGCAACTATCTTTTTCGAAGGTCAGTCGAACAAACGTAGTCGGGTCACTGCTCCATGTACCTTTTATTCCCTTCTGAGTCATACATCTGCTATTGTAAGTTTGTATTTTATAAAATTAATTAATGAATTGAACTACCGAGTAGGTTTTTTATCTGAGCATTGCATGAATCCAATATTAGGAGGAGTGAAGAGTATGCATTGATCCATATAATGGGGGGATTGAGTGTTGATGGATGACTGGACTCCGATGAGCGCACTCGATTGGGGAGTTGCTTAGAGATGGAGGACTGAATTTCGGTGAATGCGCTCGGTTAATTTGCACTTAGAGATGGAGGATTAAGTTGTGATAAATGCGCTTGGTTAATGAGCAACTAAAAGATGAAGGATTGAGTGCAGTAAGTGCGCTCGGTTAAGAAGCAGTTTAGAGATGGAGGATTGAGTTTCGATGAGTACGGTCAACTGAGGAGTGGTGTAGAGATGGAGGGCTATGCTCTTCCCATTCAGACCCCTGGAGGCACCAGTTTATCTTTTGCGTGCTAGGCCTAGTTTCCCTTGTATCCTCTAGAGGTCAACTTTGGCTGCTAGTGTGCTACGGGGCTTCACTAGGGGAGAGAAGGCCGAAGATCCCCCACTGGGATGCCGCCCCCTTTTTAGCCACCTCTTCCTTGTCAATCCACTTTGATCATGGCGGCGCTGATTACCATGGAGGAGAGAGAGATAGAGAGAAACGGATGCTGCATGGGCTTCTCCGTTTCAAAATTTTCCTTCTCTCCTTGGGATTGAGAGCCCAAACCTTAGGACTGAGAGTCGAGACCCCTCCGAGAATGTATCCCCCCTTCCTTCTGCACAATAAGAGAAGTATTGTAGAGAGTGTGTGTGATTGCTAGCTGTTACTTTTGTTAACGTCGCCTATCACAGGTGTCTTGGACTGCGGGGCTTGTCTGCAAAGCTGCGTTCTCAGGTTCGCCCAGCAGGAGACTTCGATGGCCCATACGTTGCCTGGTGGATCCGGGTCATGCTAAAAGGCCCTTCCACAGTGCTTTCTGGGCCTTGGGCTTAGACGAAACTCCATCAGACAGCCGCTTCTCCTGCAAGCTGGACTCTGAGCCAGCCCAATGAACAACCAAACCCATCAGGGGGCACCGTGGTAGCTATGAATAATGGGTTGTTAACAGTGTGGTGGTTCAGTGGTGGATGCATGGACATCATTTTTTAGTTTTTTTTTACAATAATTTAGTAGAATAAAGGAAGCAATTATTGACCAGCCACCAAACATTTGGTCTCATTTTGCATGCGCCTATCCCACTAGCTATTTGGCTATTATATATGATAATAATTCAAAGTATGACCAGAGGATAATTAAGTCAGGTGTTTAACTATTAAGTATCTTATTTATATATAATGATAGCTTTTAATTATTTCATATATTAATTTAGTACCAATAAAAGAAATCTCTTGATATAATCAAAAACTGAAAATAATATTTGATGTGTATTTTGATTTTGGTCTTTACTTAATAATTTAAGTATCTGTGATAGACAGAAATTTATTTTCGGTAGCTCCAATTATTCTATTCATCAATGGCACTCTAAGAAAAGGAGAATGACGATATGATGCATATTGAAAAAATAATATAGATTATTGATATTATAGTTATTAATGTAACGAAAATGACAAACAATAACAATTGAGAGAAAATTTAAAAAAAAGAATTAATTGATGACAAGACGATGACACTGTTATTAGTAGCTTAACGAGGCGCTCCGCAATACAACAGTTTCAACTGTTAGACCTGGCCCAAATCCGAACAACACACCCCATTCAAATCCTTTTCCAGTGGTTGCCTTCCCCTCTTTTACCGACCTCTTCCTCATCTCATCCAAAATGAAGAGTACACATGCACCTGTCAAGTTTCCATATTCGCTCAAAACATGTCTGCTCTCCGTCATTTTGTCCTTGTCTAGACCGAGTTTTGACTCAACCGCACGAGAATCGCCCCGTCCACCGGGATGAGTGATATAAAATAGCGAGTTCAGTCACCGATGCCTAGGGGCTTAAAAGATTCAACCATGATGCTCTCTATATTGTTACCTATTATGTTGGGAACATTCTTTGATAAGTGAAAAGTGAGGCCGTCTTCACGCAGGTGCAAAGCCATTGCATTTTCTGAATTCGGTGCAAGTGTTTGACTTGCTGATATAATCTCAAATATTGGTTTCTCAACGAATTCATCCACATCGGCACCAATGATTAGAGCCGCAGCACCATCACCAAACAAAGATTGACCAACTAATGAGTCCATGTGGTGCTCGGAAGGCCCACGAAAGAAGATAGCAGTAATCTCAGAGCACACCAATAGCACACGAGCACCCTTGTTGTTTTCGGCAACATCCTTGGCCACACGAAGAACAGTACCCCCTGCATAGCAACCTTGTTGATAAATCATAATTCGATTCACTGATGGGTTAAGACCAAGGAGTTTCATTAGTTGATAGTCACAACCAGGCATGTCTACCCCTGCGGTAGAGGCAAAAATGAGGTGAGTAATACGAGACTTGGGCAGACCCCATTCTTTGATGGCCCTAATAGCTGCCTCTTTGCCCAGCCTAGGTGTTTCCTCAATCACCATCGCTTGACGTTCATTGAAAGACCGACCGTCAAAAGTAGCAATATTTGGATGCTCTTTGAGCATTTCTTCATTCAAATGTGTGTAACGCTTTTTAATTGCCGTTTTTTCACCTGTTAAATGATCATAAAATGAAGCATATGATCAATTAACGTATCAACAACTGATATTAAGCAAGTTAGCATATTTAATCCTGCTACTTATATCAAAAGAACTAAAAAGGAGAGAATAAGTGCTGATGCAATCTATAAGTTATGGTATTATTATGCTGATAAGAGGAAAGGGGAATTAAGCTTACAAATGCGTTTGAACTTCTCCTTCAAGTCGGTCATGTGTTCGGAGTTAGTAACCCGAAAGTAGTAATCTGGAAACTCATCCTGGTACAAGCAGTTCGGTGGCACGGCAGTGCCGATTGCAAGTATTGTGGCAGGCCCCTCGGCTCTCTTCGCCTTGAGCATCTCATACACTGCTGCTGCCATTAGTATTTTTGTGTGTGGAAGAACAAATGAGTAGAGAATAGGAGTTAAACTTAGTAAGTAATAAGACACTATTCAAGGTTGGATGAGTTACTTGAAAGAAAATGCGAGAAGGCTTTGGCATTTATATAGGGAACTGGTGGGGGAGATATCAGATGTGAACGTGAAATATGTTAAATAATTAAAAGGAGACTACCAACTCCTTTGATTTGTTCAATATTAATTTGGGCTTTTACCACTTAGCATCTAAGAATAGGGCAACTGTTGAATTTGAATTGGCTTTTAATAATTAGAAATACCAAAACACTTTGATTAGGCCAACAGGTTTGTTAATTCGGAAAATGCTATGATCAAAATCAATGTGATATTACGAGAATTTATGTGTAAATTATTTATATTATCTATATATTTTGTTTTTATAATATATAAAATTTTTAATGCAAGTAATGCCTGAGTGATATAATATGATACCTAATTATAATCAGTGATAATATTATCATTATTTTTAATAATTTGATATAATATTATTACTTTTTAAAAAAAATAAAAAAAGTAATATTCTTACATAAATAAATTTTAATATGTTTTAATGATATATAATTTTAGTAAGCTGTTATACACTTATTAAAAAGGATTTTATGATTTTTTGTGAAAATATGAAAAAGAAGATCACCTATGGAGGTCAAGCTTATCTTTTTTGAATAAATAATTCAAAGGGATTAAACAATAAAATTCAAAGGTTAATGGAGGGATGATGATCACGTGCTTCTTCTTTTTTTTAAAAATAAAAAATAAAAATACTAATTCTTTTTTCTTTTTTCATTTTTTGAGGTTGGTGTTTGCACGTGCCCACATCTAATTGTTGTTATAGTTATTTTAACCTATTTGATGGAGACACCAATAAATTTACTACCAAAAAAAGGTCAATCTGAAGACAAGAAAAGGCGGTCAACATTTTTGACTACCAAGAAGGAGACGGGCCCAGGAGTTGGAAAGCCGAAGACTGGCCAATCGGCGAAATAGATGCTTGATCGATTCGCTCTAACATATCCAAATTGTTATTGGGTTTGATCATGGTATAAAAGTATTATGGATTGATATGGTTATAAAATTAGGCTCAATTAATTTTTTAAACTAATCACGGTTACAAGTGAAAATATCCGATTCGCCCAACCAAATTAAAATTGTAATTTTTTTGTAAGTATACCCTTTTTTTTAAATAAATATTAAGTTTAAAAAATTATTTTAATATATTATATTTTTATAATTAAAAACATTTTATGTAAAATTTCTTTATTAAAGTATATATTTGCTTAATATTTTATCCTCAATATTATAATTCTTTTAATATTATATATTTTTAGATTTTTTATGTAAATATACATTTTTAAATAAATATACTAATAATAAAAAATTTACAAACCAGTCTAATTAGGTTTATGGATAGGTTCGGTTAAGTCTTTTGGCCTAGATAATCAAGTCTTATCTATCATGATTCAACTTATCAGTTATAAAGTTTTATCTTTTTTATGAATTTATGAACACTTATTAAAAAAGATTTTATGAATTTTTGTGAAAATATGAAAAAGAAGATCAACTATGGAGGCCAAGCTTATCTTTTTTGAATAAATAATTCAAAGGGATTAAACAATAAAATTCAAGGGTTAATGGTGGGATGATGATCACGCGCTTCTTCTTTTTTTTTAAAAAAAAAATGAAAAACTCAAATTCTTTTTTCTTTTTTCTTTTTTTGAGGTTGGTGTTTGCGCGTGCCCACGTCTAATTGATGAATGGACGTTCTTTCTCCTTTCCTAAAATAGCAATAATTATTGTTAAACTTTAATCAATAATATATTTATATATGGTCAGGTCTGGGCAGTGGATCTGAATATGACTAGGAAAATAAGTGTTTGGGATCTGTATTATTATGGGTATTTGGGACCTGTATCTTTTAAAAAAATAGAATTAATTTAATTTATTTTAATAATAACTGTTTAATTAATATCAAATGGATAAACTTCTAAAAAATTAAAATTGTCATTTCTTTTAAAAAAATAATACAGTCATTTCATCAACATTAAAGGTGTACGATAGCAAGAGGTTGAATTAAATCCATTTTGGAGGGTTAGGGTGGTCCTTGAATACATTAATGTGGTGGGCGATTCTTTTCAGATTTGTAGGATTTCCATTATTGAGGTTTCATGACAAAAATAATCATATGATAATGAGTTTTGAATTTAAATTTTATTTACAAAATTAATCTTAACTTTTTTATAATTATTAATCAACTAACATTAAGCATTGAAGTAAAACTCGATTAAAAATAGACTGCTTGATCGATTCGTTCTAACATATCCAAATTGTTATTGGGTTTGATCATGGTATAAAAGTATTATGGATTGATATGGTTATAAAATTAGGCTCAATTAATTTTTTTAAACTAATCACGGTTACAAGTGAAAATATCCGATTCGCCCAACCAGCCGAAATTGTAATTTTTTTTTGTATGTATACCCTTTTTTTTAAAATGAATATTAAGTTTAAAAAATTATTTTAATATATTATATTTTTATAATTAAAAACATTTTATGTAAAATTTCTTTATTAAAGTATATATTTGCTTAATATTTTATCCTCAATATTATAATTCTTATAATATTATATATTTTTAGATTTTTTTATGTAAATATATATTTTTAAATAAATATACTATTAATAAAAAATCTACAAACCAGTCTAATTAGGTTTATGGATAGGTTCGGTTAAGTCTTTTGGCCTAGATAATCGGTCTTATCTATCATGATTCAACTTATCAGTTATAAAGTTTTATCTTTTTATGAATTTATGAACACTTATTAAAAAGATTTTATGAATTTTTGTGAAAATATGAAAAAGAAGATCACCTATGGAGGTCAAGCTTATCTTTTTTGAATAAATAATTCAAAGGGATTAAACAATAAAATTCAAAGGTTAATGGAGGGATGATGATCACGTGCTTCTTCTTTTTTTTAAAAATAAAAAATAAAAATACTAATTCTTTTTTCTTTTTTCATTTTTTGAGGTTGGTGTTTGCACGTGCCCACATCTAATTGTTGTTATAGTTATTTTTGGAACCTATTTGATGGGTACACCAATAAATTGTACTAAAAAAAGGTCAACTAAGACAAGGCGCCAACTAACATTTTTGACGGCAAGAAGAGACGGGCCAGTGAGTTTCTGAAAAGTTCCAAGAGTTTGGCCACGCGGCGAAAAATAAATCGCTTGATCGATTCGTTCTAACATATCCAAATTGTTATTGGGTTTGATCATGGTATAAAAGTATTATGGATTGATATGGTTATAAAATTAGGCTCAATTAATTTTTTTAAACTAATCACGGTTACAAGTGAAAATATCTGATTCGGCCCAACCAGCCGAAATTGTAATTTTTTTTTGTAAGTATACCCTTTTTTTTTTAAATAAATATTAAGTTTAAAAAATTATTTTAATATATTATATTTTTATAATTAAAAACATTTTATGTAAAATTTCTTTATTAAAGTATATATTTGCTTAATATTTTATCCTCAATATTATAATTCTTTTAATATTATATATTTTTAGATTTTTTATGTAAATATACATTTTTAAATAAATATACTAATAATAAAAAATTTACAAACCAGTCTAATTAGGTTTATGGATAGGTTCGGTTAAGTCTTTTGGCCTAGATAATCAAGTCTTATCTATCATGATTCAACTTATCAGTTATAAAGTTTTATCTTTTTATGAATTTATGAACACTTATTAAAAAGATTTTATGAATTTTTGTGAAAATATGAAAAGAAGATCAACTATGGAGGCCAAGCTTATCTTTTTGAATAAATAATTCAAAGGATTAAACAATAAAATTCAAGGGTTAATGGTGGGATGATGATCACGCGCTTCTTCTTTTTTTTTTTTTTAAAAAAATGAAAAACTCAAATTCTTTTTTTCTTTTTCTTTTTTGAGGTTGGTGTTTGCGCGTGCCCACGTCTAATTGATGAATGGACGTTCTTTCTCCTTTCCTAAAATAGCAATAATTATTGTTAAACTTTAATCAATAATATATTTATATATGGTCAGGTCTGGGCAGTGGATCTGAATATGACTAGGAAAATAAGTGTTTGGGATCTGTATTATTATGGGTATTTGGGACCTGTATCTTTTAAAAAATAGAATTAATTTAATTTATTTTAATAATAACTGTTTAATTAATATCAAATGGATAAACTTCTAAAAATTAAAATTGTCATTTCTTTTAAAAAAATAATACAGTCATTTCATCAACATTAAAGGTGTACGATAGCAAGAGGTTGAATTAAATCCATTTTGGAGGGTTAGGGTGGTCCTTGAATACATTAATGTGGTGGGCGATTCTTTTCAGATTTGTAGGATTTCCATTATTGAGGTTTCATGACAAAAATAATCATATGATAATGAGTTTTGAATTTAAATTTTATTTACAAAATTAATCTTAACTTTTTTTATAATTATTAATCAACTAACATTAAGCATTGAAGTAAAACTGATTAAAAATAGACTGCTTGATCGATTCGTTCTAACATATCCAAATTGTTATTGGGTTTGATCATGGTATAAAAGTATTATGGATTGATATGGTTATAAAATTAGGCTCAATTAATTTTTTTAAACTAATCACGGTTACAAGTGAAAATATCTGATTCGGCCCAACCAGCCGAAATTGTAATTTTTTTTTGTATGTATACCCTTTTTTTTAAAATGAATATTAAGTTTAAAAAATTATTTTAATATATTATATTTTTATAATTAAAAACATTTTATGTAAAATTTCTTTATTAAAGTATATATTTGCTTAATATTTTATCCTCAATATTATAATTCTTATAATATTATATATTTTTAGATTTTTTTATGTAAATATATATTTTTAAATAAATATACTATTAATAAAAAATCTACAAACCAGTCTAATTAGGTTTATGGATAGGTTCGGTTAAGTCTTTTGGCCTAGATAATCAGGTCTTATCTATCATGATTCAACTTATCAATTATAAAGTTTTATCTAAACTCATTTTGTATTTGGTCCTGATACATCTCTGGATCAGGATTACCAAACGAATTAGGGGCCACTTGATCTTCCTGATAGGTCGAGTTGAAGCGGGTCTAATTCTTGTTATCTCGAATCTAGATTCTACATACCACAATTAACAAACGAGAGGTTAGAGGATGGTAGGACTTGCACCCTGGTATATCACTCGATACTCAAATCAGAATCTTTATCAGTAGGGTAAAAAGATAGGAGGAGTGAAGAGTTTGCATTGATCCATATAATGGGGGGATTGAGTGTTGATGGATGACTGGACTCCGATGAGCACACTCGATTGAGGAGTTGTTTAAAGATGGAGGACTGAATTTCGGTGAATGCGCACGGTTAATGAGCGACTTAGAGATAGAGGGTTGAGTTGCGATAAGTGCGCTCGGTTAATGAGTGACTTAGAAATGGATGATTGAGTTGCGGTAAGTGCGCTCGGTTAAGAAGCAGTTTAGAGATGGAGGATTGAGTTTCGATGAATACGGTCAACTGAGGAGTAGTGTAGAGATGGAGGACTGTGCTCTTCCCATTCATACCCCTGGAGGCTCAAGTTTATCTTTTGCATGCTAGGCCTAGTTTCCCTTGTATGCTTTGGAGGTCAACTTTGGCTGCTGGTATGGTATGGGGCTTCACTAGGGGAGAGAAGGCCGAAGATCCCCCATTAGGATGGCCCCCCCTTTTTAGCCACCCCTTCCTTTTCGTTTGAGATGGAAAGAGGATGTTTTTTTATGGAGAGGGTGCTAGCTAATTGTCCATAGGAGTGTTAATTCCGCCAAGATCTCTGGCCTTCTAAGGGAGATTGTTGCCTGCTTTCCTGTCAAGTTGCACTTTTTTAGGCAATCAGGGTGTAACAGACTGGTGATCAAGTAGGCTTGCTTACTAAACTAGGATTGCTAAGAGGGTATCATTAGGATATGTCTGTGAGCCTGTCGAAAGGGATGGCCCCCATGGCCCGTATTCTATTGGGTGGATCTGGGCCGTCCCATCTAAGCCTTAGGTTATGAGGACATTTTGTTGGGCTGCTACCACTGGGGTGGTCATCCTTCATGCTGGATCTAACGCCGGCCCATGAATTACCATACCCATCACTAGGCCTTAATGCTGGAAGGATTACAATTTCATCCCTCCGTATGTTTTTGATGGGACGTCACTATGCGGTCTTGATACGTGATTTCCTTTTTGCGGCACACTCCTTCCCCAAGTACTTTGCAGCTCTGGTGAGATTCGGTGTTGATTTGGGGCCCTGCCACTGGCGATTTTCCACCAATGGGGATCACTTGGTTGCCGATGTGGTTTTCTCGATTTAGTGAGGATCAATTTCCTTCTCTGGCTATAAATGGAGGGGTTCTCTGCCACTCGCCTCACGAATCATCTTCACTAGCCAAATGATTTGATAGTTTGGAGATGGCACGGAGCCTACACAATTCTGATTTGGGGTCGGTGGAGACTCTTGCCCGACATTTGAGGTTGAAGTCGAGGATGCGCCTAAAGTTCACCTTGGTTTTCCTCTTTCGGACTCAGCCCGAATTGACCTCATGTTGCTCTAGATAACGGACAGGTTCCAGTGGCCATTTTCCTCTTCTCCAAGTTGGTATTTGGTTATCCTCTCCGATGTAACTTCGAAGGGCCAGTGTCTTGGCCCATTTTATGGGGGATGGTAATTCCTCTCCCCGTCCGGGTGGGCGGCTCTGCTCTCTGCTACTCTCCAAAGGACCACTTCCAAGGACTGCCCGGAGAGGAGCTTCTAGACCCTCCACTGAATGTAGGCCGTCGTCACCGTGTTAGGTGTAGCATTTGACATAGAGTTGTGCAAACCATGCAGCTACGGCCAATTCTGCTAAGTGGTTTATGGTGATTGCATCCAGGGTGAGAACTAGTGCATTACACCTCATTTCTGCATGGGAGGGCAGTGGGTCAGATGCCTTAACGGCCAGCTTGGGTGTTTTCCTCTTGCAACTGTTTTCCTCAAAGGCTAGTCGGGCAAACTATAGTCGGATCGCTGCTCCATATAATTTTATTTCCTTCTAAATCGTACGTCCACTGTCGAAAGCTTGTATTTCGTAAAAAGAATTAATAAATGAAACTATCGAATATTATTTATTCTCTTATCGTATGGCTTCAATATTGTTCCATTATGTGAATGGTTGAAGGGCTTGAATGTTGCTTTTTGTCGCTTGTCATCTAACACACTAGCAATCCAAGCTACTCGCAATCCTCACTCATGGTGGTCTATCCCGAATGCTAGATTGGGATGTGAGCTGGTCAGAGCATCGTTGAGCCTGCCAGGGTTGTATGCCACCAGTTGTGACCTTGGAAAATGAGGTGCCAGGTCATCATTTCCTTAAGTTGTGTTTCATAGGAACCGTGGGTGTCAGCTATCCATAGCCTGCAATTAGAGGCGTCGTGTCAATCATCATAACGAGTCCAGTGAAATGACGCACCATAGCAACTTGCAATGTGGGCATATGTCACAGTCATTATGGCAACACGCCTCCTCAAAATTGTAATACCCCAGACCCCTATCTGAATGACTTTGATATTAGTTGTGATTTTTGGGTTAATTGGATGTATTTTAAGGTAATTATACTATAAAATTTTGAAGGATATCTGGTTCAGTAGTACAGCGCCTGAGACACACCAGAGGTATTGATTCTAGAATGTTAGGGCATGATGCACACCAAGGGCATGCTCGACCGCCAGTTAGATATAAAAGGCATGTGCAGGCTAGGCTTCTTCATATGAGTCTTTTGAATTCCAAAGAAGGATCAGTAAGGAGGATTCGTGCTTAATGTCGGTGTTGCACGTGAGTCATCTGATTAGAGATGGGTGCCAAGCATATCTGGCATTTATGGTCACATTTGAATGTCATTCTGTGGCCATAGAAGATATTCCAATCGTCTGTGAATTTGAGGATTTTTTTTAGGAAATTTGCTCAGATTACCTCCAAATTGGGAGATTGAGTTTGCTATTGATGTTATACTTGGATTTATGTCAATTTTGATGACTCAATATAGGATGGCCCCATTTGAATTGAAAGAATTGAAGTAGCAGTTGCATGATTTGTAGGATAAAGGATTAATTATGCCAACTGTTTCGTCGTGGGGGAATCTCGTGCTGTTTGTGAAGAAGAAAGAGGAATCGATGAGGTTGTGCATGAATTATCGAAAATTGAATAAGATTACGATTAAGAATAAGTATCACCTCCTAATAATTAATGATTTTTTTATTCAGCTACAAGTTGGGTTTTTTTAAAAATTTATCTATGTTTAAGGAACCACCAATTGATGATTAAACAAGATGATATTCCCAAGATGGCTTTCAAGATGCGATGCGGCCATTATGAATTTCAATGATGTCATTTGGATTGATGAATGCACCTATATCCTTTATAAATTTGATGAATCGAATCTTTCAACTGTTCATGGATCAGTTCGTAGTTGTTTTTATTAATAATTTCCTGATTTATTCAATGAGTTTTGAGGATCATTAGGTTCATTTGAGGATTGCGTTGCATATTTTGAGAGGGAAGCAACTATTTGTAAAGTTGAAGAAATGTGAGTTCTATTTTGATGAGGGTTCCTTTTTGGGTCATATCATTTCTGAAGGAAGCATCTCTATAGGTCTGAAGAAAGTAGTTGTGCCTAATTGGGAGAGACCGGCAAATGTTACTGAGGTGCAGAGTTTATTAGGTCAAGCGGGATATTATCAGAGCTTCGTCAGTAATTTCTCGAGGATTGCAGTGCCTCTGACTAGATTGACATAAAAGAAGGCAATATTTGTCTGGAATGAGGACTATTAGGTTAGCTTCCAGAGGTTGAAGAGGAGGTTAACATCAGCACCTATATTGTCTATTCTTGATGGATCAAAAGGATTTGTTGAATACTCTGATACTTCCAAGAAGGTTTTGGGCTATATTTTGTTGTAACACGAAAATGTGGTGCCTTATAGGTCTAGGCAGTTGAAGTCTTACGAGTACAATTATCCTACCCATGATTTAGAGTTAACAGTTGTGATCTTTGCATTATAAATTTGGAGGTATTATTTGTATAGAAGAGAATTTACGGTCTACTCCGATCATAAAAACTTAAAGTATCTATTCTCTCATAAGGAGTTGAATATGTGGCAGCAAAGATGAATGGACCTACAGAAGGATTATGATTGTAAGATCCATTATCAGTTAGGAAAGGCTAATATTGCTGTTGATACCTTAAGTACGAAGTCTTCTAGATTAATAGCTCATTGATAATTAAGAAATAGGAGATATTGAATAGAATAAGAGTTGCATGATTTGATTGTGCTCCAAGGGTTTGAGGATGATGTTATGGGAGATGAAGTCTGTTATATATGGCAATCAATAGAGATGGACACCTGAAGTTCAACTGGCATTGGAATTCTTTAGTAAATCCTCGCCATCATATTTGTGACAACACATTTTTTACACAATATTTATGATATCATTAATATAAATTTGGGTCAATTTAAAAATAATTATATAATAAAAATTTAGAAAAAAAATTAATTTTAGAAATCAAGCTCAGTGCATGAAAGATGACAAACTCATCTTTGTACATGTACAAGGTAGAAGCCACACGCTTACTATGCACCTCTAATGCACTCATGCTTGTTAACAGTAAATTGGCAACACCTATTACACGCCTGTATGATACTTATGTATATTTTGGGTAGACTGAATGGTGCCTCATGTGTGCCCATGTAACATTCGTGTGCAATTCGGATATAATATTGGCATATGAGTTGCGCCTAATGTAATGCTCGTAAGCAGATAAGGTTTTTGAATGGTGAGAGGAAGAAAAATAGAAGATAGAAAGAGAATGAATGGGATTTTGAAATCCTTGGGAATCAAATCTATTAAATTAGAAGGTCAATATAAGTTTTTTGCTTAAGCTTTTTGTTTTATTAAATCAAATCTATTAAATCGATTTATTTCAAAATCTTTCAATATTTACTTAAGTTTTTTGTTTTATTATACTTGCATACTACATTTTGTCTGTCTACTTTAAATATTATTATATGTATGTAATTTTTAGTGAAGGTTTTAAAATTTTATTTTGGAAGCCTTTCTACTTTATGCAACAGAACAACGAAGCAAATACTTTTTAATTTTTCTTTATATATATATATATATATATTAATCGATCCATAGATTCAACTTTATCGGTTTGTGTTAAGATCAATATGATAGATTCTAATTGTCAGATATTAAGCTGGTAGCTACTTAATCTAGTGACTTGGCAGCCATCTATTGTACCAAACTTGAAGATTTTAGTGATAAGAAGGATGATAGGATGCTTAAGTAGCCAAAAAATTATAATGGTCAAAGTACAGGTGCATTAGAAGCACATTGTAAATATAGAACAGAAGTGGTGAACCAAGGAATTACAGATTGTCAAGCTAAATAACATACTTTATCAATTTTTGAATCTATCAATACCAACTGATTAATAACCATAACAAATACAATGTTAAGATCCCATCTTTTGATGCGATTCACCAAATTTGTAAATGTGCATTTTAATAGTCAATTCTGACAACTAACAAAAACAGTTGGTAACTCATTGTCCGAAGAAATAGGAAAGAGTGGGCATACTCGGTGCAAGAACAAAGGTAGTCAGTTGCAATTTAACCAATGGGTGGTGATGCGTCCGTGGATCGGAATTTTAAACGAATTAGGAAGTTGTTTAATCTTTTTGATAGGTTAAGTTAAAGAGGGTTTGATAGTCATTATTTTGAATTTGGATCTTACACTCCGCAACTAACAAATAAGAGGTTAAAAGATGACGAGACTTACTCTCCACATGTTCTCTAATGCTGAAGTCAGAAATATTTCTCAGGGAGATAAAAACGATAGGAGGATGAGTGAATAATACGTAGATGCATGCTTCGGGGGATTCAGTGTCAGTGGAGGGTAAGGCTCTTGTAGATGTGCTTTATTGGAGAGCAGCTTAGAGACGAAGAATTGAGTTCCAATTGTACGCTCAGCTGATTAGCTGTTTAGAAATGGAAAACTGGGCTCTATCAAGTGCGCTCAATCAGGGAGCAGTTTTGAGATGGAAGATTGGGTTTCGAACATTACACTCAGTTAGAGATCGACTTTGAGATGAAGAACTAAGCTCCGAAGAGTGTGCCCAGCTGAGGAGAGGCTTTGAAATGGAAAACTAAGCTCCGATGAGTACGCTTGGTTGGGGACTGACTTTAAGATGGAGGACTGAACTCTGGTAAGTGCGCTCGGTTGGGAAGTAACTGTGAGGCGAAGGACTGGGCTCTAGCAAATGCCCTCAGCTCGGAAGAGGCTTTGAGGTGGAGGACTGAGCTCCAACTAATACGCTCGATTGGAAAGCAATTGTCAGGTGGAGGGCTACGCTCCGGTGAGTGCGCTCAACTGAGGAATGGATTTGAGATAGAGAATTGAGCTCCGACGAGTGCACTCAACCTAGGAGCAGCTTTGAAGGCTCTTAGTTTGTTTGGCCACCCAAGGTTCAAGATGCATCTAGCATGCAAGGACTGGTTGCCCGATCCTCCCTTTGGGAATTCACTTTGCTCATGGAGGCACTGAGAACCTCAGAGGAGAGAGAGGTAGAGAGAGAGAGAGGGATGCTGCATGGGCTTCTCCATTTTAGAGTTTTCCTTCTCTCCTTGGGACTAAGAGCCTAACCTTGGAACTAAGAGTTGAGAATCCTCCAGGAATGTGAGTCCCCCCTTTCCTTCCACTCAATAAGGGATATATTTGTAGAGAGTGAGCGTACTTGCTAGCTGTTACTTTCGCTAGCACTGCAGTGTGTGGCCAACAACATGCACTTGTCAATGATTCCCTGGACTACGAAATTTGTCTATTGAGTTGGAGCTGCTGAGCTATATTCATCTGTCCATGCAACGAGCGACTCTGATGGCCCACACGTCGCTAGGCGGATCTGGGTGACGCTGAATGAGCCTTCTACGGTACTTTCTTGGCCTTGGGCTTGGAGGAACCACCATCAGGCTGCTGCTTCTCCTATAAGCTAGACTTTGGTCTGGCCTAATGAATTACCGGACCCATCACTAGCCCCCTTTGTGTGGAGGTTTAAATCTTTAACTTTCGGCATGTCATGATAGAATGTAGCTGTGCAGGTCTTCATGCATGTTCCTTTCCTCGGCATCCTACGGATTTTGCTCTGTTCAGCACGACTTGGTGTCGATTTGATTTTCTACCACTGGCAATTCTTTGCTGATGGCAATCGTCTAGCATCAACACAATTTCCTCGGTTTTCTACCACTCAATTCGCTACTTCGGCTACAAATGGAAGGGCTTCCTACGCCTCGCTTCACAAATCGTCTTCATCAGCTAAGTAGTGTAAGAGTTTAGAGCTAACATAGATTCTAAGCAGCTACAAGCCAGGATTGCCGTAGATTCTGGCCCATTGTTCAAAGTTAGAGTTTGAGAACATGCCTAAAATCTGTCTTGGTTATCCTCTTTTAGGTTCAGTCTGAACTATCCTTGTATGGCACTGAGTGAGGTCTAAGTTTTGACGACCGATCTCCTCTTCTCCCAGTTGGTGTCGAGTAGCCTTCGAAGAGGTGGAGGGCTATTCTGCCGCCTACTGGGGAGGAGCTTGCTTGATTCCACATCAAATCTTAGGCCATCGTCACTGCGTTAGGTCGTCGCGTAGATGCAGAGACCCACAGATTGCGCAGTTATAGCCTGTTTCGGTGGACGAATCTTGGTGGTCACCTCCCGAGTGAGAGCTGGTGCATTATGCCTCGTTATTACAAGGCAGGGATTTTGCATGCTTTTCCTACCATGTTAACCTCTCGGGTCAGATGCCACGGTAGCCAGCTCGGGTGTTTCCCTCTTGCAACCATCTTTTTCGATGGTCAGTCGAATAAACGTAGTCGGGTTGCTACTCCATGTACCTTTTATTCCCTTTTGAGTCGTACATCTGCTATTGTAAGTTTGTACTTTATAAAATTAATTAATGAATGGAACTATCGAGTAGGTTTTTTATTTGCATATTGCATGAATCCAATATTCACGTATGGTGTGAATAGTTGAAGCATCTGTGTGATGCTTTCTACAGCTTGATCTCTGATATTTTGACATTTTGAACCATCAGCAAGTCGATCTTCTGGTGATCCGACTCATGGCAGAATATCTGAAACACTTGGTTGGGATACAAGCCGGTCGAATCATCCTCAAGCTTGCTAGGGTTGTGCATATCCAATTGGTAGTCCTGGAAAATGGCATGTCAGGTCATCATTACCTGTGCCACGCCGCCAACTTGCTAATCTAAGAGTTAGGGCCGCTAGCTATTAGCGTGCTGCACGGGGAGGCATTACGTCTAACATCATAATAAGACTAGCAAATAGATCTACCATAGCACTATGCGGTGAGGGCACGTGACGCAGTCATCACAGAGATGCACTTCTTCGATATCTTGAAACGATGCCATTATGGGGCTGAGGCGGTGACTATTTAAGTATTGGCGATCAACCGTTTCTACACTTTTTCACTTTCTAAACATCTTTGCCCTACCTAGCCATTGTCCTTCGTATTTTTCGCAGTCTTTCAAATGGCTCTCCAGGGCAACACCTCTGCCACACCAGGTTGTCATCCCAAGAGAAGTTATAGGGATTTTCCTTCCTAGGACTCTCCTGAGTGGGTCTCTCATGAAATGGCTCCTCCGTCGCCTACTCTCTCTGAGGAATGCCGACGGATTGACGCGACCTGTTCAAGGTTGCCTACTCCAGGCGCTGGCAAGTCGTCAAGGAGGCCAAACTTGGATAAGTCTTCGTCGAACAATCTATATTCTAGCGAGTTGTCTAGATGGACCGAGGGCGAGGAGCTCAAGACAAACTCGAATGCTGGGGCAATATACCCCTCGGCTAGTGGGCTGGGTGAATGGATCAATGTTGTGGCCACAACCAAGTGAGGGATCCCGATCTTGGTAGCTTCTTCTTCGGTAATGTTTGCGTGTACTTCTCCCACTATTCCAGCCAAGGACGGTGTTGGAAGCGCCCAGGCGGAGGAAGAAGAGGTTGGAGATGGGTCAGAGCCACAGGCTACCACTAAGGGGGCATCCCATCTTGGAGAGTCGATGCCCCTGAGGGCTTTAGGTGGGCGCGGTCCACCTCCAAGTTTCAAGGCACCTCATTCCTGTAGTGCACAACCTCTACGATTCTTGCCGATCCCGCTGGAACTAGTGTTAAGGATTCTCCTAGCCCGTCACACTGGAGAGGGCCATCTTACCATGAGGTACTACGTCATGGGTTTTTTTCGTTATGTTACTATGCTCTTTGCCATTATTCCTTACTAACCGTACCTTGTTGCATGGCAGGTTTAGGAGGCACTCTGAGTCGTAGAAAGGGCATTGCATTAGAGGGATGCTGAGATCTTGCAGCTATCCCAAATGCACATAAATCCTACTGTGTTGGAGGATGAGGAGTACTGGATAAATGCTACTATAATTGAGACTTTACAAAGTGAAGAGCGGGCTGCTTATCTCAACTGAGCACAATTTGAGTCAGAGGCGAGAGCTCTAGAGCTCTCAAAGGCAAATGCTCGGGCTTTGGATCGAATCACCTCGTTGAGGACAAGTTTTCAGAGACACAGTAACAACTCATCGATCTCCGAAGTGAATATGCCTGGATTGAAGGAAAGCTGAGGTCTCAGTTCCATCCTAATGAAGTTAGTAACACCAGGGATGAGAAGTTTCAAGACGGCATTCGCTTCAGTGGGCGAATTGCATCCTTAGTGGTTCCAGGCTTTCCTGTTAGTTTTCTCAACCCAAGGATTATTGGAGTTCAAAGGGGAGCTAACCTGGTGGACTTTCCAGAGGTAGGAGGTGAGCATGTGCCAAGTACACAGGGAGCCCCCAACCCTAGGATAGTCGTCCGAGTGGTAGGTGTAGGCAGCTCTTTGTATATATGTTTGAGGCAGGATGATGCTCCTGAAGTACACTTTAATTCTTCAATAAATCAGTAAGATTATTCTAATCATTGTCATTGATGTCATTGAGTGTGTATTAATTTGTCTCTATTTAAAGTTGATTCTATTTGCTAACTAAGCATTACTACCGTCATTGCTGAGCTTGGGGACGCATTTGTTCAATTGCGCTTGCTCCCGTGACGAGGTCGTGACACTGAAAAAATGTGATCACCAGCTAAGCTTTACAACTATTGTGGTCGGGCTTGACCAGACGCGTTCGTCAATTTGTACTCTTTCTTATACAAAGACTGCATGGCACTAGTATGGGTGAGCCCAACAAGAGCTAATTGGGTTTCACGACCATAGTCGCCGAGCTCTACCGAAGCCTAAGCCATCGCCCACAAGTAACCACTGGCACTCGATCCTGTTAGAAAACGCCGTACCTTTCGTACGTCTAGTTTTTGTCTGCCAAGCATTATTTACTGATGGTGTTCATACCTATTGGAGGAAGTTATCGCTTGCATACTAAAAACCCACCTAAGGTTTTTATAACTGCTTGATGGGGAGGTCCAACTCTTGGTCCACGAGCCCCGTGGCCGTGATATTCAACCTCGTCTGGGCCACTTAGTAATCGAGACCGAGGTTTAGTTTTGACCTTTTCTAGGCCGTTTTGTTATTAGGGCCGAGGTTGTGTGATCGGGTTGCAACTAGTCGAAGCACAAGTGAAGGAGTTCACCTGATTTAGGGATAGTCTTGGACTTTAAATTAATGCAATCACGCAAACATTCATATAATTGGCATGATAAATGGAACATGCAATTAAATCTGTTTACAACACTCGAGCAACCTGTATGGGTGCACTTGACTTACCTACACTTGGCAGGAAATCGTCCGTAGCAGCGTTTGGGGTAGAGGGCATTCTGTACCCTTAGGACCAGTTTTCTACTACAAGAGCATAGCACGTACTCTCCATTTTTAAGAATCGTCGAGGTTAAGAACGTTTCCCTTTAATGGGGTGATAGTTTGTTCTGGTTGGAAGTTATTTGTCTGGGGCCTCTACACTCCGAAAAATTGGGTACGTCATGTTAAACCGGCGCGCATTGTCCTTCTCATGTTGGGCAACGGCCACCCGACTATGTGATTTTGGATTTCAGGTTCCTATTGCCAAGATGTGACCTGTAGGTACTGAGGGGTGCCTTGTTTGGCACGTAGGCAGCATTTTTTGGTGTGAAACACTGCATGTGTGACGGAACGGATTTTTTTTTTTTTTGGATTCCGTCATTCATAACACAATTGAAAACCCGACTAAACCAATTAGGTGCAACACAGGATCACGGATGCCATCTAGGACCCATATGCCTTTAACCATAATAAGTATAGCGGAAGTTATTCTAACACTTGCGGAAGCATTCATACTCATTCCAAAATATTCATTTCCGAGTACATAGCCAAAAATGTTTAACCATAGAAGTCCATTAAGTCATTACAATAACATTTCTCCCAAAATAAGCTTCCGAGGTCTTTGATAATCCTTCAGACAAGCTCTAATCACTCCAACTCTTCAGGCGCAGGCTCTAAAGCTTCATCTATAGGGGAAAAACATAAAACAGTGAGCCAAGGCTCAGCAAGGTATATGCACATGAACTGTAAAACGGTTATACCAAAACGATCATATAACCATGCAGAACCAGAACATTCAATCAATACATCATCTGAAAAAACAGTAAAAGCGCGCTATAACGATATCAAACCTTATGCTTCATAAATCAGTACGCTATAGACTGTAAAACAATAAACTATAAACTTTGACAATACATGGTAAAACTGAAAATAATACCCTATTATCTTTTCACTGTACGATTCATTATCATCATTTTACTGTAATATAGCATATCGGTAAAACGGTACTTCATATTATTTTTCTCCTTGTACAAAGCCCCTAGGACGGCTATCATTCCCTCCTTGTACCAAGCCCCGAGGACGGCTATCATTCCCTCCTTGTACCAAGCCCCGAGGACGGCTATCATTCCCTCCTTGTACCAAGCCCCGAGGACGGCTATCATTCATCTTTTTATCAAAAACCCCTTTTTGAAATCAAACTTGCATAATATATCTTCAGCTATCTTTAAGTATACAAGGAAATTTCATCGGTACAGTTCGGTACATATTTTCGGAAACAAATTACATTTGGGGCCGGTTTAGGTTTTTATCAAGGAAGGGCCGGAGCTCTTTTCTTGTTAAGGAGCCGGTTTCATTTTCAGTAAAAAAAAGCCGAAGTTCCTTTTTGACAAAGGCTGGTGTGCCTTTTTGGACGGAGTGCTTTTTACTCAAGGGATGGAGTGCTTTTTACTACTGGACGGACTGCTTCTCGGGACGGGGTGCTTTACTTTCAAAGGGACGGAGTGCTTTTCCTTTAAAATCGGGGTGCAAATTCCTTCTTAAAAATCGGAGTGACATTCCTTTAAAATCGGAGTGCAATTCCTTTAAAATTGGAGTTCTTTCTTTCATAAAGAACGGAATTCATTAAAGCCGGAGTTCTTTCTTTTTCTTATACAAACCAGAGTTCTTTTTCTTTAAAATGCCGAACTTCAGAAAGCTTGGACGGAGTACTTTTAAAAAGGACGGAGCTCTTTTTGGACGGAGCACTTTCAAAGGGACGGAGCTCTTTTTGGACGGAGCACTTTCAAAAGGACGGAGGTCTTTTTGGACGGAGCACTTTCAAAGGGACGGAGCTCTTTTTGGACGGAGCGCTTTCAAAGGAATGGAGCTCTTTTTGGACAGAGCACTTTCAAAGGGACGGAGCTCTTTTTGGACGGAGCACTTTCAAAGGGATGGAGCTCTTTTTTTTATATTAAGGCGGGAGTTCATTTTAAGGCCAGAGTTCTTTTGGAGTACTTTTTCATCAAAAAGGAGGGAGTTCTTTTTCTTAAACGGACGGAGTAGTTTTTCTTAGAGGACGGAGCTTATTTTCTCAAAGGCCGGAGCTCATTTTCTCAAAAGCCGGAGTTCATTTTCAATACAAAGCCGTAGTTTATTTTACATTGAGGCCGGAGTTCATATAGAAGGCCGTGTTCAATTTCAAGCAAATGCAGTTTTCATGCCAAATGCCGGTTGCATTTTATATGCCAAATGCCAATTTCATTTTACATGCCAAATGCCGGTTTCATATTACATATCAAATGCCAGTTTCATATTACATGCCAAATGCCGGTTTCGTTTTACATGCAAAATGCCGGTTTTGTTTCACATGTCAAATGCCGGTTGTAACCTCTGGTCCGGATTTCATGTAAGTTCAGAATGTAGGAAAACAGCCGTCATGAACTTCAGAACAGATTCAAACGAAAACTAAAAACTTGTTAACGTCTGATTACTTGCAACAAGACAGAGTGCAGTATATTTGCAAATGAAGTAAAATATGAACTTAAAAACAGCGTCCGAAGTAACTTGCAATAAAGCATGAATTTCAAAGCAGAGTGCATGAACTTAAAAGTAGCGTCCGAAGTATCTTGCCTGAGAGTTGATTCCTAGATTTTTACCGTCTTGAAGCTTTCTCCCCGCCGCTCTCTTCCTTCTGCTAGCCTGTGCAACAACCAACCGACGCTGGCTTTTTATAGAGGAGGGGTTTGGTGGGGTAAGTAGGGTAAGTTACTTACTCTCGTACTTCTCTTCAGAAGGTAGGTGGCGTAACTAGATTAGTTTGCCTACTCCATTTGGTCGCCACCTAATTGAATTCTAACTAAATCCTAAAGTTTACTTTTGTTCTATTAATTTATTCCGGCCAATTGCTCCTTATTTATTGCCAATGCCGCTGGTTTCAATTTTTGTAATCTGGTCAACTCTTCAATTCCGGCCAACACCTTCAAATCCGGTCAACTTTTACTTCGGCCTCTTGCACTTCCAAAACTGGCCAATCATTTCACATGGCCGGACTTGATTTAACAAGAGTGGAGCCGGACTTATTTTGAACAAGGGAAGGTCCGAACTTGATTGAGGCTTACGGCGGCCGGTTTAGATTTTGTATTTCGGTCAATATCTTCAAGTCCGGTCGACTTCTTCTTATTATTTACTCTGTTCATCACCTTTTTATAAACTTCGGATTTCTTCTCCTTGCACCCACAACTTCACTCCGGCCTCACCAACACACAAAGAGCCACTCCGGACTTCAAGGCCACTTCGGCCTCTCTTCACAAAATTCACTCCGGTCTCTAGATTCAGGAGACAATTTTTGATTTCTCTAAAGCTGGTTTACATTTTCTAATAATCTTTAATTTTCCTCGATCCTTTGATTATTTTGACTCGATGACTTTTCTATGTTTTAGGATCTGGGTCGTCACAGCATGTGAGGGGCTAAGAACTGTGCCGCCCTTGAGGATGTTCTAGCCTGCCGTCTATGTTGCACCTGGTGCTCACAAAGCCCTAGGAGCCTGGCAAAGCACAGAAGAATTCCAAGTTGGGCATCGGATTGAAACTTTGTACACAGGGCTCCTGGGTTGGCATCTCAATCCAATGAGAGAGTGGTCGACTCCGAACCTCCTCATGGAACAGTGACCTCTCCAGGTCAATGGGAAACTCGTTGGGACTGCATGGAGCTTCTCCTCTTGCAAGGGGTCTCCTATTGTCACGAGAGCAATGTGGGTCACGTCGTTCTGGCCTTTTCATCCTACTTCTTGTTACGCAACTGGCCCTCCGGCCGTGTCTAGGCCTATCCCTTGTGGCCGCCTGGGCCACAAGGTTGTCAAGCTGCTGGATCTTTTGAGAAGGAAGTATTTCTCCCTAGTTTCTCCTTCTGGACGTTGAGATCAGGGAGTTGGAGGGTGAGCCCCCAGTGTTGCACCTTCAAATTGGTAAAAATGGTCAAGGGCTGCTTGGGACAAGTCATAACCCTAGGCAACGTGTGTCTTAAAAAAGGATGTTTCGTCCCCAAATAATACAATAATGTTTAAACCCCATACAAGATAAGCAAAAGTAGTATAAATTTAAATATTCAATACACGTAAATAATATTTATATCTAGATACCGAAACAAATAACATGCATAAAATGATATTCGACAATAGGCAATAATAAAAAGAAACAAATACCATGTCAATCTTCTCTTACGAACCGCTTAAAGGACCAAATGCCACTGGAGGCCAGTGTCCACGCTACCAACGTCGCCACGAAGGTTAGCAGGCGGGAAGAGGTGTATAAGATAAAACACATTGTGAAAAGAAAACTTTGTCAATGAAGCACAATCGTTGAAGGAAAGTATTCTCACAAATGAAGCACACAAAATGAGAGTTTTCAAGTTAGATGACTCTCCAAGGTCGTTCAACCATCCAAACAAGTGTTAGGGTAACTAAAGAAAGGAGGGAATTTATAGAGAGCTCGAAAATCCCGTTTAAAAAAGTTACCCATTACCGCGGTGCTTGAGCTAGCAGAGAGCGAGCTTGTAGCGGGGTGTTTCTGGAATTTGGGCTTGAGCAGTAGGCGAGCGCACGACAGGCATGGGTCTTTGGGAATTAGGGCTCGAGTGAATATCAAGCGAGAGGCAGGCGCGTTGTAGAGGTTGATCCAAAAACGGACAGCCACAAGTATAAGTTAATGTAGCACTTCGATGAACATCACCTAACCTCAGCACATGATTAAATAGGGTCACAGAATATACCAATCATAAAAATGGCTCTAACAATCTCCCCCTTTGACAATTTTGTGACAAGACACATAAAGAAAAAAATTCAAGAGAAGCACGGGTTCAGACACCACTAAAATAGAACTTGTGCATATAAAAATCACACCTAGTGAGAAAGAAAAAATAATACAAGTAAACATAAAAATCTACACAATGACTGCTGGTCGATACTGTGACTGACATGCCGATACTATAGTTGTGTTGCCTGGTCAAACATGGCTAGTATAAACCGGCATAATACTAAATAATATAATATGACTGTAGTAATAGAAAGAGAAGATAACCATGCATAGTAACTGATGGCAAATAACACGTCAAAAAGAACAGGAACAAAAATAAGAGCATCACAATAAATGGAGATAGGAAAATCTTTAAAGTTAGTAAGATAAAAAAAATATCACAACCCCCTTACAAATCCAAGAACTCCCCCTATCAAAAATAATAATATCTCCCCCTGACAATAACAAAAATAATAACATCTTCCCCTATTATGATAATCTCCCCCTATCATAATCAATCTCCCATAAGGAAGGAATCTACTCCCCCTTTTTGTCACAAATTACCAAAGGGTATGGAGCTCACTCTTCTTGATCCATATTTTCTTACCACGGTTGATAGTGTTAGTTAAATGTATCACTTGATCATTTAGAAGGTTGATATGATTGATAAGATTTTCTATCGTTGGTTTTTTTTTGAAATTATTTCAAAAAGACGTTACAGGATAATAGGGATGAATATGACCAGTGGTGCCACACCCATGACATACTAGGACAAACAAAGTATTAACATCAGATTTGTACCGTAGCTTCCGAGAGAGATTAATATCAAGGTTTTTCCTACTTTTTAAAAGTTAAAAATTGATACGAACTGAGGGGAAACTCTTGACGGTTGATTACTATATGAAGATGTTTTGCTGCTTTGTCTTGGAACCGAAGTAGCTCGGACAAATACAGTTTTGGGATTAATGTGGGTTTTCAAGGCTTTTTCGGAATAACTCAACCCAGTTTTATTTCCTATGAATTTTCCTAAACCGAGCATATGATCCAATTGCTTGGACCCATTTGAAAATTGAGTCAGAGCATTGCGAGCAGCTTCGAGATCAGATTCAAGTGCCTTAATCTTTTCAGTAAATGAGTTAGTTAACCTTTTAACTTCTTCATTTTTTGAATCTAACTCAGATTTAAGAGGCAATTTAACTTTTTTAAATTTTGTCAGTTTATACTTTAACAATACATTAGTTTTTTTAATTTATAAACATTCCTTAAACAATCTGTCATAAGCATCCTGAAGGTCAAAAAATTCAATTTCTGACTCATTCTCAGAGTCATCGAATTGCTTAAGAGTTTCTCTTGAATGTTCATCATTTTAACACATTGAGATCATAAACGCCATATACTTAACATGGCCATCTTCGGTGCATCTTTCATTATCTGCATCTTCTTCATCATTTAATGTTGTATTAGGTTTTAAGGTAAGACCTTGTTAGCGTTTAAAATCTAGACATTCAGCACGATAATGGCCAAAACCCTTACACTCGTGACATTGAACTCCTTCGGTACTTTTTGATTTGGAGTCCTTAATTTCGCATCGGCCTTTCTTCTTAGATTTAAGTGATCTCTTTAAATCCACATTTGGTTTATCTGATGAAGATTTATTTTTCCTTAAGAATTTTTTAAAATTCTTAACAAATAAGAAAAAATCGTCATCACTATATAATTCTTCATCGGAGTCCCGGTTTCTCTCTTCCCTACTTGATTTTAGAGCAATTGATTTTTATTTCCTTGATTGTGGAAGTGTGTGTTGATAAGTTTGAAGAGATCCTACAAGTTCTTCAATCTTTATTTTATCAATATCTTTACTTTCTCCGATTGCGTTAGCTTTAGGTCTAAATTGTTTAAGGAGTGATCTAAGAACTTTTTTAGTAATTCTATTTTTAAGAATTCGTTCTCCTAAATTAAATGTAAAGTTCACAATATTATTTAATTGAGTATAGAAATCATCGAACGTTTCATCGTCTTTCATATGGATTTCTTCAAATCTGGTAGTTAGCATTTATAATTTTAAATTTTTTACAAGCTTGGTTCCTTCATGAATGATTTCATGTATATCCCACACATCTTTTGCGGTCTCATACATAAATATGCATTTAAACTCTTCGAGAGATACATCCATAAAAATAGCATGTAATCTCTTATTGTTCTAATTACACGCATCAAGTTCTTCTTTTGACCACAAAGATAGAACTTTTGGTTCATTGTTAGTTGAACTGCCGGGTAGTGTCCACCCCATTGGAGTACTAGCCCACATTTGCTCATCTATCAATTTTAGGAAGGCTCTCATGTGAACCTTCCAATAGGCATAGTTACTCCCATCAAAGAAGGGAGGAATGAAGAGCGATCCACTCGTATACATCTAGATCGAGAGTCGCAGATCATGGTAAGTCTTGTCACAAACCTAACCAAATAGGTCATTTAAATAATTAAATAAACATCAATTATTATCCTTATAATACCTAAAACTCAGGTATAACCACCAAATATATAAAAACTCTATAAAATTTTATAATCCATACAGGATCTTATCAGATAATATAATTATGACATGCTCTACAAAATAGTCATAAGAGGATAACCAAATAATGACAATGACTCATCCACACAAGAAAACGACCCAACAAATTCTTAACATACAAAACCATGGCGTACACTCGACCGACCCCAATATCTCATGCAATCCACGTAAAATTTACTCATACCCGACACATGATTAAGAATATCAGAATTCAAAAATATGACACTCATCAAACGCATACAGTATTGCGCCGAAACTCTTTGTGCTACTACGATGAAGCCGATCCTCTATTATGAAGAAATAAAACAGAAGAATGAGCCTAATACCCAACAAGTATCATATATAAACACATGCGTCCAAAGAATCAAAAGGAGGGTCAAATAGATAAATCCAAATTGCCGATAAATAATTAAAAATTCCAAATCTAAAATTCAATAGTGGTCTCGTACTCAAATTAAATATTCAAATCCAAAGTAAATATCCAATTTGAAAAACAGTTCTTGTCAAGACGTATATATATATATATATATATATATAAATATATGAAATAGAAGTGATTCAGGTCGATTCCAATATGCCGATATCCAATCCAAGTCCAAGTCCAAGGTCCGATCAACTTGTAATTTGGGGTAGAATCTGATAGTCGAATGATCCAATAGCGTGTGCAGAAGTCAAAGCTGCAGCATGATAAATTTTTTAAATGTCCAGATCAAAAAATATAGTCAATTTGTACGAAACATACCAAACCCAATTGTAGGCAAAATCAGCGAATCTCAAATCTAAATCCAATACAAATCTATGCAGAGATACAAAATCATGCACCAACTTAAATTTTGATTATTTAAAGACTAGTTTGAGAAAGGATTGCATATAATTCCGGTAATCTTAGGTCAAAATCTATGTACTCTGTACTCATAGATAAGGTTATTCACTATATTTTGTCACCCGCTACTTTGGGTGCAATCTTCAAGCTTGTCACATATACTAGGACATCCGAATATATTCTAAAGTCAAGTCAAATTATCCAAATGGGAAGGGTCATTACTCCAAATCTTTCCCACCAGCGGAAAGAAATTTTTAATTAACAAAATAATCACCCCGTCGGGAGCTCGCCAAAATCCAATAATCCAAATTCAAATATAGTGACCACAATCCGACACATGCATGTGAAAATGCACGGCCAATACAAGTTTCGTGCATATTTTCGTTACACATATTGATACAAATATACACAATATCCAATAAATTTTTTCATCCTTTAAGAAAAATAGTAAATTTCTCGACTTTATACTTCACAAATCTGAAAAAAAAAATCCTCCGAAATACCTAAAAATAGTAAATTTTTAGGTCAAAATCCATGTATTCTGTACCCATAGATAAGGTTGCTCACTATATTTTATCACCCGCTACTTTGGGTGTAATCTTCAAGCTTGTGAGATATATTAGGACGTCAGTATATATTCTAAAGTCAAGTTAAATTATCCAAATGGGAATGGTCACTATTCCAAATCTTTCCTACCGGCGAAAAGGAATTTCCAATTAACAAAATAATCTTCTCGTCGGGAGCTAGCCAAAATCCAATAATCCAAACCCAAATGTAGTGATCACAACCCGACACATGCATGTGAAAATGCACAGCCAATGTAAGTTTTGTGCATATTTTTGTTATATATACCGATATAAATACAGACAATGTCCAATAAATTTTTTCGGGGTTTAAGAAAAATAGTAAATTTTTTGACTTTATACTTCGCAAATCTGAAGAAAGAATCCTCCGAAATACCTAAAAATAGTAAATTTTTATGTCAAAATTTATGTATTCTGTACCCATAGATAAGGTTACTCATTATATTTTATTACCCGCTACTTTGGGTGTAATCTTCAAACTTGTCAGATATATTAAGACGTCCAAATATATTCTAAAGTCAAGTTAAACTATCCAAATGGGAAGGGTTACTACTCCAAATCTTTCCTACCAGCCAAAAGGAATTTCCAATTAACAAAATAATCTTTTCGTCGAGAGCTGGCCAAAATCCAATAATCCAAACCCAAATGTGGTGATCACAACCCGACACATGCATATGAAAATGCACAGCCAATGTAAGTTTCATGCATATTTTCGTTACACATACTGATATAAATATAAACAAAGTCCAATAATTGTTTTTGGGCTTTAAGAAAAATAGTAAATTTCTTGACTTTATAATTCGTAAATCTGAAGAAAGAATCCTCCAAAGTACCAAATCACATGTTCACTCCTTCACTGCTGTGCGGCCTGCTTCACACCTGTGTTTTCTCTCTCCCTCTCTCTCATCTCTTTGCAACTTCTTTTGCGCGTCGCTCACCCACGGCCGTCGCCAGCCACCGGCGTTCACCACCAGCCGTTACTGTCCGCCGTCGCACCACCACCGCAACTGCCACTATCGACAACCGTCGTCGGCCTTCTGGACGCCCTCTCCTCACAGAGCACCGCCACTAACCACTTTCAGCGCCACTCTCGCCCGACGTCACTGCTGCCCATCGCTACTGCTCCTTCCTTGCGCTGTAAAAATGACGCCCAACCCGATATTCTCTCTCTCCTTTATTTTCCTTTCCTCTTCTTTCTTCTTTTTTTTCTTCTCTTCTTTTTTTTTCCCACTATGCTACCTATTAGAGAACCCCAAATTTCCCTTATTTAATCCCCCCTTAATCCCAAAATCAGCAGCAGTTTCTACCACGATTTTACATTTCCTTTATCCTTTTTTTCCAATAATATATATATATATATTATATATACATAGTATACACACACACACACATATATATATCTGTCAGACACCTCTCGGACACACGAAAAGCACCAAGCCGCAATTTTTGATACCTCTTTCAAATTTTTTTTGATATTAAATTAATCTTGAAATGTCCAATTTATCCAAATTCATAATAAATATTAAAATAATTCAAATGGGTACGAGATATTACATTCTCCCCACATTATAAAATTTCGTCATCGAAATTTCAAGTACCTCAATCGTCAAACAAATTGGAAAAATTCTCCCGAATTTCTTCCTCACGCTCCTAGGTTGCTTCTTCGGATGAATAATTTCTCCACAATACTTTAACTAACAGAATAACCTCATTCTTCAACACTTGATTCTTCCAATCCAAAATCTAAACAGGGGCCTTCACATAAGACAAATTCTCAACTATCTCCAAAGGCTCAAATTCGATCACATGATAAGGATCGTACATATATTTTCTCAACAAAGAGACATGAAAAATATCATGACAACCCGCTAGGTTTGGAGGCAAAGCCAATCTATAGGCCACCTCTCCAATCCGCTCCAAAATTTTAAATGTTCCAATGAACCTTGGCTTCAATTTACCCTTAACTCGGAATCTCGAAATTCCTTTCCTTGGGGATACATTCAGGAATACATGATCGCCCACTTTGAACTCCAGATCTAATCTCCTGCTGTCGGCATACTCTTTTGACGACTGTGGGCTTCACTTAACCAATCCCTAATGATTTTGATCTTTTCCAATGAATCCTAGACGATGTTGGCTCCCAACAAACTACGGTCCCCGATTTCTTCCCCATTAATTGGAAATCTATATCTTCATCCGTACAAAATCTCAAACGGGGCCATTCTAATACTTGACAGATAGCTATTATTGTAGGTGAACTCAGCGAGAGGCAAATAACTATCCCATGACCCTCCAATTTTCAAAATTGAAGCTCTTAACATGTCTTCCAATATCTGAATAGTCCTTTCGGGTTGGCCGTCCGTCTGTGGATGAAAGGTTGAACTGAACTGAAGGCTGGTACCCAATTTTCTCTGCAAACTTTTCAAAAATTTTGTCACAAATCTGGGATCTCAATCAGACACGATTGAAGTCAGAATACCATGTAGTCATACAATCTCATTGATGTTTAAACGAGCCAATTTATCTCTACAATATTTCATCCGAATTGGGAAGAAATGGGCAGATTTTGTCAGTCAGTCCACAATCACCCAGATGGCATCCATGTTCTTCATAGTCCTTGGCAAACTTGTAACAAAATCCATCGTGATGTGTTTTTACTTCCAGCTAGGAACTAGCAAAGGATGTAAGAGTCCTGGAGGCTTCTTATGTTCCGCATTTACTTGCTGACACACAATGCATCTAGCCACGAAAGCTGCAATCTCCCTTCTCTTGTTCTGCCACTGGAAGCTTTTCTTCATATCCTGGTACATTTTATTCACAGCAGGATGAATTGTGTATCTCAACCATGGGCTTCATTTAGGACTTTATGCTTCAATTCTCCAATGTCTAGTATGCAAATTCGATTTTAAAAACATAAAATTCCATCCTACCGAAAATAGAATTCTGCTCACGATTCTTGACCCAATTCTCCTGCAACCTCTACCAAATATGGATCTAGCATCTGATTGTCTTTGATTTTCTTCAAAATATTCTACTGCACTTGAAAGTATGACAGCGTCATTCTCGATCCTTGGGACTGCAACCGAATCTAGTAATTCTTCATTTCATCTAACATTTTCCACTCTTTCATCATTAGATGCGCCATCAACCCAAAGGACTTCTTACTCAAAGTATCAGCAACCACATTTACTCACCCTGACTGGTATTGTATCTTACAATCATAATCCTTCAGCAGGTTCGTCCATCTCTGTTGTCGCATATTTAATTCCTTTTATGAGAATAAATATTTTAAACTTTTATAATCGGAATAGATCACAAACTTTTTCCATACAGATAGTGCCTCCAAACTTTTAAGGCAAAGATCACTGCTGCTAATTCCAAATTATGGGTGGGATAATTTTGCCCGTGAACCTTCAACTGTCTTGATCCATAAGCCACCACCCGATCATACTACATTAAAACACTGCCTAGACCTTTCTTGGAAGCATCACAATATACCACAAATTCATCCAACCCATCTAAGATCGACAATACAGGCACGGATGTCAATCTTCTTTTCAACTCCTGAAAGCTTTCTTCGCAGTCACCATCCCAAACAAAAGTCGTTTTCTTCTGGGTTAAATGGGTTAGAGGCATCGCAATTCTCGAGAAGTTTTCAATGAACCGCTTATAATACCCTGACAAACCCAAGAAACTTTGCACTTCAGCAACACTTGCTGGCCTTACCCAATTTATTACCGCTTTGATCTTCTTCAGGTCAACCGACATACCTCCCTTTGAAATGATATGACACAAAAACGCTACCTCCTCCAACTAGAATTCTCACTTTAGTAGTTTTGCAAATAACCTCCTCTTTCTCAAAGACTGCAACACAATCCTCAGGTGAGCTTCATGGTCCTCTAACCTCTTTGAATAAATCAAGATATCATCAATGAAAATTACAATGAATTGATTTAGGTATGGTTGGAAAACTCTATTCATCATATCCATGAATGATACTAGTGCATTCGTCAGTCCAAAAGGCATCACTATAAATTTGTAGTGACCATACAGAGTTCTAAAAGCTGTCTTGGGAACATCTTCCCGCATGATCTTCAGCTGATGATAACCTGAGCGCAAATCAATCTTTGAGAAAACTCGAGTTCCTTGCAGTTGATCAAACAGGTCATCAATCCTCAGGAGGGGATACTTATTCTTGATTGTAATCTTATTCAACTCCCTATAATCAATACACAACCATATGGATCCATCATTCTTTACGAATAACACGGGAGCACCCCACGGTAACACACTTGGACGAATGAATCCTTTATCTAACAACTCCTACAATTGTTGCTTGAACTCTTTTAACTTAGATGGGGCCATCCTATACGGTGCCCTCGATATTGGCGTAGAACCCAGCACTATATCGATCGCAAACTCAATTTCTAGATCCCGAGGCAGTCCAGGAAATTCTTCCAGAAAAATATCCCCCAAATTCACAAACAATTGAAATATCTTCTACACCCACAAAATAGTTCTTAGATGTAACCATGTATGCCAAATAAGCTTGGCATCCATCTTCAATTAGATGACTAGCGTGTAACGCCAAGATCAATCCTGAGGCCTCCTTATTAGTCCTTTCTTGAAACTCAAAGCATGCATAGCTCAGAATATAAAATAAGACTGTCTTATGAAAACAGTCCACGGTAGTGTGATAATACGCCAATCAATCCATTTTCAAAATCACATCAAAATTTGACATATCTAGCAGAATTAGATCTGCCAATAATTCATGGCATCTATCCAAACCAAACCCCGAGGGTACACAATTTTGACCAAAAGAGACATACCCACCGGGGTAGACACTATCTATGCGAAGTCTAAATATTAGGAAGGCACATACAAATGTTGTACAAACTTAGGGTACACAAAAAAATGTGTAACTTCTGGATCAATCAAAACATGCGCCATAGAGTTAAAAATCTAAAGATTACCGTTCATAACGGAGGGATCAGCCTAACATCTCGAGCTGAAGTCACAAAGGCTCTGCCTGGAACCGTTGGCCTCTTCTCTTGACGCTTTTGATTTGGGCAATCCATAAATAAATGGCCCGTCTCACCACAGTTAAAACAAACTGTACTCTGACGATAGCAGACTCGACCGCCGTGATTCTTTTCATAGAACTCACAGGCAGACTTGGTAAATTGAAACTTTGGGGAGGAAACCTTCTCTTTAACAGCTTTCCCTTTATCTTTACTTGTTTTGCCCTTATCTTTACTTTCCGGCATCAGGTGAGAAATCCAACGGAAAACTCCCCCTTTCAAGCTCTGGCTTCGTTGTTCTGACTTCTTCTGAAGATACTTCCCCCAAAACCCCTATTGCTCGAACAATAAGACCCAATCTAGAGCTTCTCGATACGACTGCAATCTGAACGGCACCAATTGCTTACGGATTGAATCTCGTAGCCCTTAAACATACTTCTGGGCTCTCATAGTCTCATTAGCGATCAAATGGAGAGCAAACTAAGAGAGCTCCATAAATTGGGAATCGTATTCCGCTACTGTCTTGTCTCCTTGCCGAAGCCTGCCAAACTCGGCTCCTTTAATTTCTCGAACATTGGATAGGAAAAACCGATCTAAAAATGCTTCTCGAAAAGTGTGACGGAACGGATTTTTTTTTCCTCAAAAGCTTCCATCAAGACAGAAATAGAATTTAATGCCATGATTCAAAACATATAAATTCTGTAGGAATTTCGGTAGAGTTTCCTCTGTAAACTGGATAAAATCCAAAAAAATACAACATGTATCAAATAACTCAAATCAAGCACACATCTACACGGATAAAACTATTTCATCCTACAACACACATACACAGGATCTCAAACTGCTATATCATCTATGGCCCAATTATAAACCTATCCACTAAGTTAGAAATATAAAAAAGATGCCGTCTAGCTCCTATAACAGAATCCAGAAAAGGAACACATAGCGAAAGCAGTACTATAAACCTGTGGAAGCATAAATCTCTATCTATATTATACATTTCTTACAAAAATCCATACACATAAATCCATATACAATGAGTCAGGTAATCACATCCAAACACTTCCTTCCAAGATCCCCAAATGGCTTCAAGTCTTCAAAATTCAGTAGGCTAACTTTAGCTATTCTTTCTCGTCCGGTACAAGTTCTACTGTCTCATCTGGAGGAAGAAAAAATAGTAAAATAGTAAGTTAAAACCCAACAAGATACATGCATACATGCAATAAATCAGTTATGCAGAATAGTTATGCAGATATATTATAGTAAGAAAATATTCAGGGGCAAAATAGTGCATGAAAAATAGATAAAGCATGATAGATATTAATTAAGTTTCGAAAATTAAAAATCAGTATAATCTTAGTTCAAAAAGCAGAAGTCAGTCTCAACTCTACAAATTATAAAAAAATTTCTTTTCTATCAATAAAGGACCCTACCAGTAAACCCTACTAGCGGAGGAGATAAATAATCAAGGATAGATTGTGTTCACTTCACACAATCCAAGGCCAGAAACAGTAACAAGAGATTTCTTCCGGCGGGATCTAGCCCCTCTCTAAGGATTTAGAACAGAGAGTGCCGGTTAGTATCAGTAACTGCCATCTAGATTAACGCTCTGAGGAAGGGCAAGCCACATATAACTCCATGGACAAAATTATCCTCGATTACCACCATAACGTTCTAAGGTATGTCGGAGAACCTAACCTGACTGTATATCAGTCTCGGGTCCTAAATAATAGTATCAGAAATATTTTTCCTTCTTATTTCTTAATTGAATCGGAAGTTAATTAGAGTTTCACAATAACTCTTTAGTTAGCTTCAGAATATACAGAAACAGTTTGAAACCCCTTCAGATTTGTTTCAGCACATACGATAATAGTTTATAATCCTTCAAAAATTTAACAGTATAAATCAGTGTAAATTTTTCAGAGATAAATCACATGCTGAACATTATCACATTATAAATTAACTTTTACATAATAGAAATTTTAGATTAAAATAGTTAAATCCATTCATTTTCGTACTTAGGGTTTCACTAAAACATTCGGATAATAAATGAACACCAAACACATGTATTTGCACAAAATCAGAGGCATATATAGCAGTACATACCAATAAATATGAAATTTGTTTGATTAATCAGGAGAGATATGCTTTTTACAGTAACCATAGAGAAACATGGATTTAAAATATAAATACCATTTTTGAGATATTAAAACGCTCTAAAAATAGTAAATAGCGTCCGAAGTACACTTACCTGATGTCACGACCCAGGAACACAATATTCGAAGGTCAAAATAAAATCAATAATATATATTCTATTAACCATAATAACCCAACCCGGGCGTGACAATCCGAATACATACAGGACCCAACATGATAAACCCCGCACAAGATCTCATCGGACATAAATCCAGACAAACACAATATACGACCTGCTATCCAAATATCGCAATGGAGGTATTTAATATTACAATAACTCATTAACATGACACGATAACTCCAAACATATTCTATACATGGATCAAGGCCCTCATCCGGCCATAGACAAAACCATAATAAATTCTCGACATTAGAAATATAACCAATATGAATATCTCTACTCACCGATAGAGATCTGCCGCATCAGACAACGTCCAAGCTGCACAGGCGTATCCAAGCCACTGGTCTAAATGAATAAAACATGAAAACATGAGCCTAAAACTCAGCAAGTATCAACAATCATATAAACGATACACATAAATCAGAAGTAGGGATATCGCATAGCAATCACGTAAAACAAAACACAATGTCCATGAAATCCCTGAAAACCGAGGAGATGTCTCGTACTAAATCGTTGTCCGTATTAACTTGTCCCTCCGGGACAAAATTATATAAATCGTGATCCGGTAAAATCTCGTAGACGATATCATATCATATGATCTGAGATTACATTACACAATCGCGACCATCACCACATCTGCATGGGACAAGTACCGTCGTCCGGATCTAAAACTCATAATGCAGAAATCAAGAGAAGACTGCCGAAACTAAAACATAAATCAAAACATGTTCCGGGTTTATCGCATCAGTACATACGAGACATTCCTATCGCCCATCCGTGTGCCAAACCACGTATCTCAAATCGTCGTCCACGCAACACATGCAGAAATACAAAGCATGCACGAAATCAGAGAACCAAAGATCAATGATACCAACTTGAGGAAGGGTTACCCTCATCCGGTAACCACGGCTATATCGGCTGCGATTTAAGCCAGCAGCTCAAGGCTTGGCTACGATTTAGGCCAGTAGCTCAAGGCCATCCATGTACTCTGTCTCCCATAGATTAGGAACTTGCTCACTATGTTTTACCACCTGCGGCTTTGGGTGCAACCTCAAGTTTTAGTTATATATTAGGACGTCCGAATATATTAATTTTTCATCAATTCCTTACAATGGTTCTCAATTAAATACACAGTGGGGCAGGTCTGCTACTAAAAGTCTCAACCTTCCATCCGGTGGAAGTAGCCTATCATATACATCCCCGTCGGGACTAAGCCTCCCCGTCGAGAGCGGTGCCACAAATAGCCAATGCCTGGGATCACAAATCGACCCCTAGGGTCTCGGACCGCCATGGTCCCGAAGTGATCCCACCCCCGGCAGCGTGTGTGTGGACCAACGCACGGCCTGGTTCATGGTTCCACAATATACGAATACACAAACATACATATATATATCGTCCGGGTGTCTAAAATCCCTCCAAATCATAAATACCAGTACAAAACCACAGCACAACCGATAAAATATATGTGCATGTACACAATTGATAAATTAGGGGTATATAAAAATACATGCATGTTAGTAAAATCTCCTACAGTAGTCAAAATGTATCAGAAATTAAATAAGACCAAGAATAGGGCTAGAGGATACTTACCTTAACATTATACTATGCAGATCTGAAGAAAGGATGTCCCGAAGTACTCCAATCGAGCCTTTCTCTCTCCTTCCCATGCACCCCGCGCGCCCGTTCCTCTCTCCTCCACGCACGGCCTCTGCCAGTCACTGTCGGTCGCTCCGCTACCTCCGCTCGACCACCGCACCGCCTCATGTGGCCATCGCCGGCCTCCTCGGCACCACCCAGCAGGCATCGATGCCAAAACCGCTGTGCTGTCGCCTCCTCTCTCCCATCGAACGACTTCGCCGTTCTCTCTCTCCCCTCGCACCGCTCACACTGCCACCGCACGCTGCAACCTCCGCTCACCACTACGACCACCGATGTCGCCGCTACCACCCCAAACGACCGTCATCGACTCTTCCAGCACCGATTTCCTCACCGAGCGCCGCCGCCGCCTCAACCCGCAACTGCCGCAACAATCGCGGCCACACCCACAACCACCATCGACCGCTGTTCACCTACGACGCCGCCTCCCTTCTCCTCTTCCTCCTCCTTCTTCTTCTTGGTGCTCGAACCCTAGCCCCCCTTTTCCCCTCTCTCCTCTTCTCCCTCTCTCCCCGACTCCTTTCTCCCCTTTCTTCTGATTTTTTTTTCCTTTTTACTTAATAATAATAATAATAATAATAATAATAATAATAATATTATTATTATTATTATTATTATTATTATTATTATTATTATTATTATTATTATTATTATTAAATCTTTAATTTTAAATTCTAAATTGGATTCCGAACAATAGTACAGGCGCGCCTCGGGCACTACTCCAAAATCCTAATCATTCCTCAAAAATTTTAGAATATTTTAATTTACTTTCACCACCTTCGAAATATCCAAAATCATAATTAATATTAAAATAATCCAATCGAGATCCAAAATATTACACCTGAGCTCGATCTACCGTTATTTTTACCTGGATCGGATCGAAACGAGTGATTTCTCCCCTTTTCCTTCCATTTTCTCTCCGTCCCCTCTCTTCCTCTTCATGCTTACTGTTGTGCCTTGGCTTTCCCTCTCTCAGAAAGGAGCAGATTAACTTGAAAAGCTTCAAATATGAATTCCTTTGAAATTGAGCACGCCGAAACTTTCAAATTATATAATTGAACTTACACAAATACATATCACTTAATCGGCATTTAAATACGGAAACATTACACAAAATATCATCCGAAATTCTCTGGTGAACAGTACCCATGAACAGTGCACGTGAACAGTGCACATATGCACAAATAGATTAATTCTTGGAAGTTCGGACATCCAACAGGTAATTTCTCGTACCCTAGGCATGGGTAACTATAACCCCATGTCAATTTACACATTAAACCCCAAATCGAAGCTCGAACGGTGTCCAGGCGGGGGTTAAGGGCTTCGCGAACGAATTTCCTTACAAAACCACAAATTCTGATACCAAACAAATAAATTAACTTACCCAAGTCATACATAATCAATTCTAATCCAAAATAAATCAAAATCTCCAAATATCAGAGGCCGGAATCCATCCACTTGTGGATGAACAGTACACGTGCATGGGTGAAGGGTTTTGGACGTGCAAACGATGCGAAAACAACAAATCAGACAATGAATTTCATACATATATATAATTAGACCATGGGCATCACAATTATGTGCATGGGGTCGGGTATCGGGATAAAAATACCCTAAGAGGATCGAACAAAAATCAAAGAAACAGAAGAAAAACGGCGTAGATGTACTTTCCTTGACGTGCTCTACGATTTCTCCAACTAGCTCGAGGCCAGATTTGAACTCCATGGCCTCGATCTCCTCCTTTGTCTCTCTTGTTCATCCCCCTCTCTCTATCTAAAAGGGGTTGGTTGTGTGGAAAAAATAAAAATCGCAAAGTAGCACGGGGTTTTAAAACAGCCTGGCGCAACGCGCAGAGAGAGCCGGACGAGCGCAACCTCACTGTTCGGGCCGCGCTCAAGCACTCGGCGAGCGTAGCTAATCTGGATTTTGCGCTCATCGTGGGCTCGAGCCCATGGAGGGCACGGATAAGCCTGCAGCAAGCCCACTTTGCGTTTTCGTCATTCAGGACCCGTTTTAACCATTCTAACCCAATCTTTTACATCCTTGGATCCTATTTTTGATTATATCACCTTAATGAGTCTTGATTATTACAATTTAAAATCCAAAATCTTATTTACGAATTAACATTTCACGGCTTATAATTTCGATTTCCCGATTTATCAATTCCGGTTCTTTGAACTTTTCAATCCAATTCCTCTCGTACCTTTTGACCACAATTCCCCTATTTTAACTCAATTACCTCTCAATTATCATATTTTGAAAATTTGAAACGTCACCACCCATATTAACCATATCTTGGAAATCATTACCTTACTGGGCCCAACTTCCTTTTCCTACTTCCGAACTCAATTTCTCACATTCTAAACCTAATCCTTGATCATTATTAATTCAATTACACCATAATTATCATATTCCAAAAATCGGGTCGTCACAAAAAATCTACCATTCATTTTCCTCATGGTCCTAGGCTAAAATATGGCATTAAGAATCCCACCATCTCATGGCCTCGCCATCCATTCTGTAAGCGACAAATCTTACTTTATCTTTTTCAAGGCAATCAATAATATCAAATACTCTTTCCAATTTCTTTAGCCAGCCTTCTGCTTTTATTGGGTCAAACTCACCCAGAACTCCGAAATGTGCTTGCTTTTAAAACGATCGTATAGTGTATGACCCTGACCTTGCTTGGCCATTCTTCTCAAAGTCGCCATGTCCTGATCCTGCCGCTGGATCATCCGATCCATCATATAACGCATGGTAGCATAGTCGTTTCCATGACCCGAGGCTGATCTTCTACCACTAGCCGCTTCACGGCTTGCCACCGACCTTCTGCTTCTGACCTCATCCTGGCTTGAGGTCAATCTTTTACTCCTATGGTCTTCCCGACTTGAATACGATCTCCTAAAATCTTTAAGGTCTACCATAATATCCACCTAGCATAAAAGATTTGGTCAACAATCTTTCTAAAATTGACCCAGAACACCTCCCATTACGACTTTTCTCTGATACCACTTCTGTCACAAATTCAAACCAATCAGGTCAATTAAATAATTAAATATACTTCAATTATTATCCTTATAATCTTCAAAACTCAAGTGTAACCACCAAATATATAAAAACTCTACAAAATTTTATAATCCACACATGACCTTATCAGATAATATAATAATGACATGCTCTACAAAATAGTCGTAAGAATCTGACCAAATAAAGACAACGGCTCATCCACATAAGAAAATCACCCAACAAATTCTTGACATACAAAACCATGGCCTACACTCGATCGACCCTAACATCTCATAACAATCCATGCAAAATTTATTCATACCCGACACATTGCTGATAATATCAAAATTCAAAAGTATGACACTCACTAGAGGCATACAGTGTTGCGCTGAAACTTTTCGTGTTACTGCAAAGAAGCCGATCCTCTACTTTGAAAGGATAAAATAGAATAATGAGCCTAATATCAAACTAATATCATAAAAAAAAACAAATGAGTTCAAAGAATCAAAAGGAGGGTTAAATAGATAAATCCAAATCGATGATAAATAATTATAAATTCCAAATCTAAAATTTAATAGTAGTTTCGTACTCAAATTAAATATTCAAATCCAAAGTAAATATCCAATTTGAAAAAGAGTCCTCGTCGGGATATATATATATATATATATATATATGAAATAGAAGCGATCCGAATCGATTCCAATATGCCAATATCCAGTCCAAGTCCAGGTCCAAGACCCGATCAACTTGTGATTTGGGGTAGAATCTGATAGCCGGATGATCCAATAGCGTGTACAAAAATCGAAGCAGTAGCGCGATAAAATTTTTAAAGGTCCGGATCAAAGATATAGTCAATTTGTATGAAACATACCAACCCCAATTGTAGGCAAAATCGGCAAATCTCAAATCCAAATCCAGTACAAATCTATGCAGAGATACAAAATCATGCACCAACTTAAATTTTGATTATTTAAAGACTAATTTGAGGAATGGTTACACATAAGTCCGGTAATCTTAGGTTAAAATTCATGTACACTTTACCCATAAATAAGGTTGCTCACTATGTTTTGTCACCCGCTACTTTAGGTGTAATTTTTAAACAAGTCAAATATATTAGGATATCCGAATATATTCTATAATCAAGTCAAATTATCCAAATGGAAAGTGTCACTATTCCAAATCTTTCCTATCGAAAAAAAGAAATTTCTAATTAACAAAATAATCTCTCTGTCGGGAGCTGGTCAGAATCTAATAACCCAAATCCAAATGTAATAACCACAACCCGACACATGCATATGAAAATGCATAGCCAATATAAGTTTTGTGTATATTTTTGTTACACATACTGATATAAATATATACAATGTCCAATAATTTTTTTCAGGCTTTAAAAATAATAATAAATTCCTCGACTTTATGTTTTACAAATCTGAAGAAAGGATCCTCCAAACTACCGAATCGTGCGTTCACTCTTTCACTGCCGCGCGGCCCGCTTCACACCTGCGTTTTCTCTCCCTCTCTCTCTTCACTTTGCTGCTTCTGCTGCGCACCGCTCACCCACGGCAATCGCTAGCCACCAGCGTTCACCACCAGCCATCACCGTCAGACATCGCACCACCACCGCAACTGTCGCTGCCGACACGGCGGACAACCATCGTCGGCCTTCTGGATGCCCTCTCCTCACAGAGCACCTCCTCCAACCACTTTCAGCGCCGCTCTCACCGGACGTCATCGCTGCCCATTGCTGCTGCTCCTTCTTCCTTGCACTATAAAAATGGCGCCCGACCCCATATTTTCTCTCTCCTCTGTTTTCCTTTCCACTTTCCTCTTCTTTCTTCTTTTTTTTTTCTTTTCTTTTTTTCCCTACTTTGCTACCTGTTAGAGCACCCCAAATTTCCCTTATTTAATCCCTTCTTAATCCCAAAACCAGCCGCGGTTTCTGCCGCAGTTTTAAATTTCCTTTATCCTTTTTTTTTAATAATATATATATATATATATATATATATGTATATGTATGTATATATATATATATGTATATATATATATATATATATATATATATATATGTATCCGTTAGACACCTCTCGGACGTGCGATAAGCGCAAGTTGCAAATTTCGATACCTCTTTCAAATTTTTTTTTGACACTAAATTAATCTCAACATGTTCGATTATCTAAAATCACAATAAATATTAAAATAATTAAAATGGGTTCGGGATATTACAAGTCTCTAATACCAATTGAAAGAGGACATTTTGTCCCCAAATAACACAATAACATTTTTACCCCGTACAAGATAAGTGGAAGCAATACAAATTTAAATATTCAATACACGTAAAGAATATTTATATCTAGATACCAAAACAAATAACATGCATGAAATGATATACGACAATAGGTAATAATAAAAAGAGACAATATTTTGGTAACGAAGGAAAAACTTGATACTTACGATAATCGAGAAAAATCCTTCAGGTTTTAACGGCCAGAGAAAATATCCACTATAAAAATTAACTTACAGATCGAGTGGTATAGATGTACTAACTTACCTGATTTACTCTTGTCTTGTGATCCCTACCAAGGAACTCCTTGGATTTGCCGTTAGACTTTTTAGTTATTTTCCACAGATAGTATCAATAATCCATCGCTAAATCTGAATTTTTGAATGAATTAGGGAGCCGTTTGATCTTTCCAATAGCTCAATAAAAAGCAGGTCCAATCTTCGTTACTTTAAAGTTAGAACCCGTAACCACAACTAACAAATAAGATATCAAAGGATGGAGGGACTTGCTTCCTAGTATGTCCTTCGATACTCAAATTAAAAATCTTTATCAAGTAGATAGAAGATAGGATAATGAGTGAATAATGTATAGATATATATTTTGGGGGATTGAGCATTAGCGGAGGGTAAGGCTCTAGTGGATGCGTTCTGTTGAGGAGCAGTTTAGAGATGGAGGACTAGACTCTAGTGGTGTGCTCGGTTGGGGAGCTGCTTAGAGATGGAGAATTGAGTTTTGGTGAGTGCGCTCGGTTGGGGAGCGATTTTGAGATCGAGGACTAGACTTTCGACGAGTGCACTCAATTGTGGAGCGACTTTGAAATGGAGAATTGAACTTCGGTGAGTATGATTAGCTGCGGAGCGGCTTTGGGGGCTCTCAATATGTTTGACCACTTGAAATTCGAGATGCATTCAGAATGCAAGGACTCGTTGCCATCCCCTCCCTTTGTCAGTCCACTTTAATCATGGAGGCGCTGAATACCTTAGAGGAGAGAGAGATAAAGAGAGAGGGATGCTGCATTGACTTCTCCATTTCAAAATATTCCTTCTCTCCTTGGGACTGAGAGCCCAGACCTTAGGATTGAGAGTCGAGATGCCTCTGAGAATGTGAGTCCCCCCTTCCTTCTGCACAACAGGAGAGGTATTTATAGAGAGAGTGTGTGCTTTCTAGTTGTTACGTTTGCTAGCGTTGTGATGAGTGGCCGACAACACGAGCTATCATAGGTGTCCTAGACTACGGGGCTTTTCTGCTAAGCTGCGTTCGCAGGTCCGCCCAACAGGCAACTTCAATGGCCCATACATAGCCTGGTGGATCCGGGTCACGCTAAAAGGCCCTTCCACGGTGCTTTCTGGGCATTGGGCTTGGACGAACGACCATCGAGCCACCGCTTCTCCCACAAGCTGACTCTAACCCAGCCCAATAAACTGCTAGACCCATCAAGGGGCACCATGGTAGCGATGAATAATGGGTTGTTGACAGTGTGGTGGTTTAGTGGTGGATCATCGGCATGATTTTTTTTAATTTTATTTCAATAAATTACTAGAAAATAGGTAACAATTATTGAACAGCCACTAATAAATTTCTCTGAGTTCCTCCTTCTACAACCTTCTCTCTCTTTTTCTCTCTTCCTTTCATCTCTTTATCTCTATTGTAATACCTGATTTTCTATTTGATTTATTTTGGAGTTAATTGTCATTCGGGTTAATTAAAAATATTGAAATTAATTGTATTTGGTGAAATTTTAAATGATATTTGGAGTAGCGATTTGGCACCTAAAGCGCGCTCAGCAGACACCCGAGCGCCAATTACTGTGGGCTTGCACCCGAGGTGCACCCGAGGTGCACCCGAGGCTGCATTCGAGGTGCACCTGAGGCTACCCTCGAGTGCCCTTTGGTCTTTATAAGTGGGGCACAGTGCACTGTTGGCCATTTACACAGGAGAAAGGAAGAAAGGATAAGGAAGAGGAGAGAGGAAGAAGAGAAGGGTTAGATCGAAATATCATTTTATCAGATTTACTTGGTATGATATTAATGCAAGTATCTATGAGCCATATCTTTAGTTTGTTTTAGTGTCTGATATATTTTACTTATATTTCGAAGGTGTAATGTTCATGCATGCTCTTTTCATTAAGCTTATTAATTTTCCTTCATACATGCATGTATTTTTATCGATTATTTGAGAATTTTATTCTGAATTTTTGAATATTTAGGGGTTTTCCTATTTTAGAAAAAAATAAGTAAATATTTGAGACCGTATATTTATATATCCGTATATTTATATGAAAATGGGCATAAAAATCTACATAACCGTGCATTAGTAATCATTTATCGTTGCCTAGGGATTGAGGTTGCTACCTTCGATATAATTTTTGATATGATTTGTGGCGCCTATCCCTTTGACGAGACTTTTTTTCTAACGGAAAAATATCTGTGACTCCTTTTTTCATCGATAGAAAAAGGCACTATTTGTAATTTATTCACCCCATCTGTCCTTTAATAAAAATCATTATAAGTGAATTGAATGAAAAACTAATATATTCAGACGTCCGAATATATGTACTAAATTTAAAAATTACACCTAAAATTACGTGTGATAAAATATAATGAGCACATTCCTTATCATAGGTGACAAAGTATATAGATGATCATACCCGTAGGTCTAAATAAAGGTTGATCTCGTTCAAGATTACCGAGAGTATGTGTAATTCTTTATTAAATTAGTCTATTATCCTTTCGTTATCCGATTTCATTCATACTTTGTATTTCTGCATCAATTTATATTCGGACTTTGATTTGGGTTTCGTAGATTTGCCTATAAATGAGATTTGGTTAGTCTCATACATATGATATATGATTTCATTTCAAATGCTATTTGATTCTTGCATGGTTTTGTTCTAAACTTTAATTCTATTTATATGATTTTGATCTGAATTCTATTTCGTTTAGCCTCTATTTCAGTATATGGATTATGATATAATTTGATTATCTTATTTTACTTTGGATCATTTTTATTCAGTATATGTCTCGATAAGATTACGTTTGATATGGACTCTAATTTGAGTACGATACTGCTTTCATGACTTCTGATATCAAATCATGATTCAGATTATGATTTGACCTTCGATATTGATTTTTGAATTGGTAATTTGACTTTCGGTAATGAATTTTTGGATTTGTGTCTTTTACCTATTTTTGAAAATATTTATGTACTCTCCCTCTAATTTCAAACCCTATTATTTATTATATATGATATGATACTTGTTGAATCGTAAGTTCATATTATCTATTTCTCATCCCTTTGGATTAGTGGGTATGGATACTGTGTAGGAGTTAGATGTGATTTAATCATAGCATTAGTCTATTTCAGTGAGTCTTAGCTTTATTTTAGCTTAGGTTTATATCTGTTGTATTTTGGATATTAGGATTGGTCGGAAATAAGCCCATGGTTATGTATTGAGAATAGTTAGAATATGAAGTTATACATTGGGCATGTTTATGGTTAATTTGTCATGTCCCTTACAATATTTTATAATTATTAATCAACCAACTTTAAGCATTGGAATAAAACTGATTAAAATTAGATCGCTTGATCAATTCGTTCTAACTTATCCAAATTTTTATAGGGTTTGATCATGGTATAAAAGTATTATGGATTAATATGGTCATAAAATTAGGTATGATTAATTTTTTAGACTAATCACTATCACAAGTAAAAATATCCGATTCAGCCCAACCAGTCCAAATTGTAATTATTTTTATAAATATACCTCTTTATTTTAGATAAATATTATATCTAAAAAATTATTTTAATATATTATATTTTTATAGTTGAAAACATTTTATGTAAAGTTTCTTTATTAAAGTATACATTTGCTTAATATTTTATCCTCAATATTATAATTCTTAGAATATTATATATTTCTGATGTAAATATAAATTTTTAAATAAATATACTAATAATAAAAAATCAACAAACCAGTCTAATTAGGTTTATGGATAGGTACAGTTAAGCTTTTTGGCCTAGATAATCAGGTCTTATCTATCCTGATTCAACTTATCGGTTATAAATTTTTATCTAAACTCATTTTGTATTTTATCATGATGTGTGACTAGATTCGAATTATCAAACGAATTAGGGAACTATTTGTTCTTTTCGATAAGTCAAGTTGAAGCGGGTCCAATCTTTGTTATCTCGAACCTAGATCTTGCACACTACAACTAACGAATGAGAGGTCAAAGGATGACAAAACTCGCTCCCTGGGTATACCCTCGACGCTCAAGCCAAAATCTTTCTCAGTAGGGTAGAAAGAGAGTGAAGAGTATGCATTGATGCATATAACGAGGGGATTGAGTGTTGATGGATGAGTAGACTCCAATGAGCGTGCTTGGCTGAGGAGTTGCTTAGAGATGGAGGACTGAATTTCGATGAATGTGCTCGGTTGAGAAGCGATTTAAAGATGAAGGATTGAGATGCAGTAAATGCGTTCAGCTGAGAAACGACTTAGAGATAGAGGATTGAGTTTTGGTGAGTGCGGTCGACTGAGGAGTGATGTAGAAATAGAGGACCGTGGTCTTCCCCTGGAGGCTTGAGGTTATCTTTTGTGTGCTAGGCCTGGTTGACTTTGTATCCTCTTAAGGTCTGCTTTGGCTGCCAGTATGGGGGAGAGAAGGCCAAAGATCCCCCATTGGGATGCCGCCCCCCTTTTTTAGCCTCCCCTTCCTTTTCATTTGAGATGGAGAGAGGATAGTTTTTGCATAGTGGGTGCTAGCTAGCTGTCCATAGAAGTATAATTGCGACACGATCTATGGCCCTCTAGGGAAGATTGTTGCTTGCTTCCCTGTCACGCTGCACTTTTGTAGACGATCAGGACATAACAGATTGGCAATCAAGCGGGCTTGCTTACTAAACTAGGATTGCTGATAAGGTATCCTTGGGCTACGTCTGCGAGCCTGTCAAAAGGGAAGGCCCTTGCGGCCCGTATTCTATTGGGTGGATCTACTGTAGCATTATACGATGAGGGCACGTGACACAGTCATCATGGAGACGCACTTTTTCGATATCATGAAATGACACTGTTACGGGGTTGAGGCGTTGGCTATTTAGGTATTGGCGATCAACCGTTTCTGCACTTCTTCACTTTATAAACATCTCTACCCTACCTGGCCATTCTCCTTCCTATATTTCGCAATCTTTCAAATGGCGCTCCAGGGCAACACCTCTACCACGCTAGGTCGTCATCCCAAGAGGAGGTATAGGTATTTGCCTTCCTGGGACTCCTGAGTAGGCCTCTGATGAGGTGGCTCCTCCATCGCCTACTCTCTCCAAGGAATGCCAACAGATTGGCGCGACCTATGCAAGGTTGCCAGCTCTAGGTGCTGACAAGTCGACAAGGAGGCCAAACTTGGATAAGTCTTCGACGAACGATCTACGTTCTAGCGAGTTGTCTTGATGGACTGAGGGTGAGGAGCTCCAGACGGACTCCGATGCTAGAGCAGTATACCCCTTGACTAGCGGGATGGGCGAACGGATCAAAGTCATGGCCATAACCGAGTGAGGGATCCAGATCTTAGTGGTTTCTTCTTTGAGAATGTTTGCATCTACTTCTCCCACTATTCCTGCCAAGGAGGGTGCTAGAAACGTTCAGGTGGAGGAAGAAGGGGTTGGAGGCTGAGGCTGCCACTAAGGAGCCATCCCGTCTTGGAGAGTCGATGCCCCTGAGGGCTTTAGGTGGTCTCGGACCACCTCTAGATTTCAAGGCACCTCATTCCTGTAGTGCACAACCTCTGCGTTTCTTGCTGATCCCTACTGGAACTAGAGTTGAGGATTCTCCTAACCCGTCACACTGGAGAGGGCCGTCTTACTATGAGGTACTGCAACATGGGTTTCTTCATTCTGTTACTATGGTCTTTGCCATCATTCCTAATTGACCGTGCCTTATTACATGGTAGGTTTAGGAGGCACTCCAAGTGGTAGAAAGGGCATTGAATTGGATAGATGCCAAGATCTTGCAGCTATCCTAAACACACATAAATCCTACTGTGCTGGAGGATGAGGAGTGCTGAATAAATGCTATTGTCACCGAGACTTTACAGAGTGACGAGAGGGCTGCTTAACTCAACCGAGCACAATCTAAGTCAGAGGTGAGATCTCAAGAGCTCTCAGAGGCAAATGCTCAAGCTTTGGATCGAATCACCTCGATCGAGGACAAGCTTCGGGAGACGCAGTAACAACTCACTGATCTTCAAAGTGAATATGCCTGGCTTGAAGGAGAGCTGAGGTCTCAGTTTCTTCCTAATGAAGTTAGTAACGCCATAGATGAGAGGTTTCGAAACGGCATTCGCTTCAGTGGGCAAATTGCTTCCTTGGTGGCTCCAGGCTTTCCTGTTAGTTTTCTTGACCCAAGGAATGATGGAGCTCAAAGGCTAGCCGACTTGGTGGACTTTCCAAAGGTAGGAGGGGGGATTGTGCCAAGTACACCAGGGGCCCCCAACCCAAGGATAGTCGTCCAAGTGGTAGGTGTAGGCAGCTCCTTATATGTATGTTTGAGGCGAGATGATGCTCCTGATGTACACTTTGATTCTTCAATAAATCAGCAAGATAATTCTAATCATTGTCATTGATGTCATTGAGTGTGTATTAATTTGTCTCTATCTGACATTGATTCCATTTGCCAACTAAGCATTACTGTTGTCGTTGCTGGGCTTGAGGACGCATTTGTTCGATTGTGCTTGCTCCCGTGAGGAGGTCGTGATACTGAAAAAATGTGATCACCAGCTAAGCTTTACAACTATTGTTGTCGGGCTTGACTAAACATGTTCGTCTGTTTGTACTCATTCCAATGCAAGGACGTCATGGCACGGTTGTACGTGAGCCTAACAAGGGCCGACTAGGTTTCATGGCCACAGTCGCCAGGCTCTAGCGAAACCTTGGTGATTGCCAACAAGTAACCATTGGCACTCGATCATATTAGAAAATGTCGTACATTTTGTACGCCTTGCTTTTGTCCACTGACCATTATTTACTGATGGTGCTCATTTTTATTGGAGGAAGTTATCACCTGCATACTAAAAAGCCACCCAAAGTTTTTATAGCTGCTTGATAGGAAGGTCTGACTCTTGGTCCATAAGCCCCCTGGCCTTGATATTCGACCTCATCTGGGCCACACGGTGATCGAGACCAAGGTTTAGTATTGACCATTTTTGGACCGCTTAGTTATCAGGACCGAGGTTTTGTGATGAGTTATAACTAGTTGAAGCGCAAGTAAAGGTGTTTACCTGACTTAGAGGCAGTCTAGAACTTTAAATTAATGCAATCACACAAACATTCATATAATTGGCATGATAAATGGAACAAGCAGTTAAACCTGTTTATAACACTCGAGCAACCTGTATGGGTGCACTTGGCTTACCTACACTTGGCGAGAAATCGTCGGTAGCACCTTCTGGGGTGGAGGGCATTCTGTACCCTTAAGACAAATTTTCTACTACAGGTGTGTAGCACGTACTTCCCAGTTTGGAGGATCGTCGAGGTTGAAAACGGTTCCCATCAGTGGGGTGATAGTTTGTTCCAGTTGGTAGTTATTTGTCTGAGACCTCTACCCTCCAAAGAATTTGATACGTCATGTTAAACCGGCGCGCGTTGTCCTTCTCGTCGCTGGGAAACGGCTGCTCGACTGTGTGGTTTTTGATTTTGGGCTCCTATTGCCAACATGTGATCCGTAGATACTGAGGGGTGCCTCGTTTGGCACGCAGGTAGCGTCTTCTAGCGTGAAACATTACATGTGAGGGGCTAAGAACTCTGCCACCCTCGAGTGTGTTCCAGCCTGCCGTCTATGTTGCACCTGGTGCTCACAAAGCCCTAGGAGCCTAGAAAAGTGCAAAAGTAATCCAAGTGGGGCACCGGATCGGAACTTTGAACACGGGGCTCCTGGCTTGGCATCTTGATCTTGCAAGACAGTGATCAAGTCTGAACCTCCCTCATGAACGATGACCTCTCTAGGTCAGTGGAGAACTCGTTGGGACTGAATGGAGCTTCTTCTTGGGCAAAGGGCCTCCTATTGTCACGAGAGCAATGTGGGTCACGTCGCTTTGAGCTTTTCATCCTGCATCTTGTGACGCAACTGGGCCTCTAGCTACGTCTAGGCCTATCGCTCGTGGTATCCAGGGCCGCGAGGTTCTCAAGCTACTAGATCTTCTGAGGAGGCAGTCATTCTCCTTGGTTCCTCCTTCCGGATGCTGAGATCAGGGAGTTGGAGAGCGAGCCCCTAGCGTTGCACCTTCAAGTTGGTACAAATGGTCTGGGACTACTTAGAACAAGTCATATCCCTGGGCAACATGCGTCTGCATGTCCAGGGCAGGCCATTCATCCACACAGCTACCCACGGGGGGATTATTGACATGGGAGATGATGTCTCTAGCTGGTGCGCTGAACTGTTCTCTCGTATTGACCATACCTGCTCTCATAGGTATGGTGGTTAGACTTTTTAGTTATTTTCCACAGATAGCGTCAACAATGCATCCCTGGATCTAAATTTTTGAACGAATTAGGGGGCCATTTGATATTCCCAATAGGTCGATCTAAGCAAGGTTCAGTCTTCGTTACTTTGAAGTTGGAACCTGGATACCACAACTAACAAATAAGATATCAGAGAATGGCAGAACTCGCTCACTGGTATATCCTCCAATATTCAAATTAGAAATATTTCTTAGGTAGATAGAAAGATAGAATGATGAGTGAATAATGTATAAATATATGTTTTGGGGAATTGAGTGTTAGCGGAGGGTAAGGCTCTAGTAGATGCACTCTATTGAGGAGCAATTTAGAGATGGACTTGACTCCAATGGTGTGCTCGGTTGGGGAGTGGTTTAGAGATTGAAGATTGAGTTTTGATGAGTGCGCTCGGTTGGAGAACGACTTTGAGATGCATGATTGAGTTTCGACGAGTGCACTCGGTTGGGGAGTGGTTTTGAGATGGAGGACTAAACTCCGATAAGTGTGCTTGGTAGATAGACCGACTTTGATCATTGAGTTTCCTCGATCCGGGTCACGCTGAAAGGCCCTTCCACAGTGCTTTTCGGGCCTTGGGCTTGGATGAAACTCCGTCGGACCGACGCTTCTCCTGCAAGTTGGATTCTGAGCCGGCCCAATGAACTACCAGACCCATCAGGGGGCACCGTGGTAGCGATGAATAATGGGTTGTCAATAGTGTGGTGGTTCAATGGTGGATCATGGACATCATTTTTTAGTTTTTTTTACAATAATTTAGTAGAAAAGAGGAAACAATTATTGACCAGCCACCAAACATTTAGTCTCATTTTGCATGCGCCTGTTCCACTAACTATTTGGTTATTATATACGATAAAAATTTAGTGTACGATCAGAGAATAATTAAGTCAAATGTTTAAGTATTAAGTATCTTATTTATACATAATGACAAATATTAATTATTTCATATATTAATTTAGTACCCAGGAAAGAAATCTCTTGATATAATTAAAAACTTAACATAATATCTTATGTGTATTTTGATTTAGGTCTTTCCTTAATAACTTAAGTATTTGTGATAGATAAAAATTTATTTTCACTAGTTCCAAGTATTCTATTCATCAATGGCACTCTAAGAAAAGGAGAATGAAGATATGAGACATATTGAAAAAATAATATAGAATATTGATATTATAGTTATTAATATAACAAAAATGAAAAACAATAACAATTGAGAGAAAATTTCAAACAAAAAAGAAAGAATCAATTGATGACAACATAATGACACTGTTATTAGCAATTTAACGAGGCGCTTCGCAGTACAACGGTTTCTACTGTTAGACCTGGCCCAAATCCGAACAAGACACCCCATTCGAATCCTTTTCCGGTGGTTGCCTTCCCCTCTTTTACCGATCTCTTCCTCATCTCATCCAAAATGAAGAGTACGCATGCACCTGTCAAATTTCCATACTCACTCAAAACATGTCTGCTCTCCATCATTTTGTCCTTGTCTAGTCTGAGTTTTGACTCAACTGCATCAAGGATTGCCCGTCCACCGGGATGAGTGATATAAAATAGTGAGTTCCAATCACTGATACCTAGGGGTTTAAAAGATTCAACCATGATGCTCTCTATATTTTTACCTATTATATTGGGAACATTCTTTGATAAGTGAAAAGTGAGGCCTTCTTCACGTAGGTGCAAAGCCATTGCATTCTCAGAATCAGGTGCAAGTGTTTGACATGCTGATATAATCTCAAATATTGGTTTCTCAACAAATTCATCCACATCGGCCCCAATGATTAGAGCCGCAGCACCATCACCAAACAAAGATTGACCAACTAATGAGTCCATATGGTGCTCGGAAGGCCCACGAAAGAAGATAGCAGTAATCTCGGAGCACACCAATAGCACACGAGCACCCTTGTTGTTTTCGGCAACATCCTTGGCCACACGAAGGACAGTACCCCCCGCATAGCAACCTTGTTGATAAATCATAATCCGATTCACTGATGGGTTAAGACCAAGGAGTCTCGTGAGTTGATAGTCAGAACCAGGCATGTCCACCCCTGCGGTAGAGGCAAAAATGAGGTGGGTAATACGAGACTTGGGCTGACCCCATTCTTTGATGGCCTTCATAGCTGCCTCTTTGCCCAACCTCGGTGTTTCCTCAATCACCATCGCTTGACGTTCGTTGAAAGACCGACCGTCGAAAGTGGCAATACTTGGATGCTCTTTGAGCATTTCTTCATTCAAATACGTGTAACGCTTTTTAATTGCCGTTTTTTCACCTATTAATTGGTCATAAAATACAGCATAAGATCAGTTAACATATCAACAACTTGATATTAAGTAGGTTAGCATATTTAATTGTGCTAATTATATCAAAAGAAATAAAAAGGAGAGAATAACTGCTGATACAATCTATATGAGTTATGGCATTATTATGCTGATAAGAGGAAATGGGAAATAGGCTTACAAATGCGCTTGAACTTCTCCTTCAAATCGATCATATGTTCGCTGTTGGTCACCCGGAAGTAGTAGTCGGGAAACTCATCTTGATACAGGCAGTTGGGCGGCACGGCGGTGCCGATTGCAAGTATTGTGGCAGGCCCCTCGGCTCTCTTCGCCTTGAGCATCTCATACACCGCTGCTGCCATTAGTATTTTCGTCTGTGGAAGAACAAAAGAGTACGGAATTGGAGTTAAAGTCAATAAGTAATAAGACACTATTCAAGGTTTGATCAGTGCTTGCTGAAAGAAAATGTGAGAAGGCCTTGGCATTTATATAGGGAACTGCTGGGGGAGGTATCAGATGTGAACGTGAATTATGTCAAATAATTAAAAGGAGACCACCAACTCCTTTGATTTGTGCAATATTAATTTGGTCTTTTACTACTTAGCATCTAAGAATAGGGCAACCGTTGAATTTGAATTGGTTTTTAATAATTAGGAACACCGAACACTTTGATTAGGCCAATGGGTTTGTTAATTTGGAAAATGCTATGATCAAAATCAATACGATATTACGAGAATTTATATGTAAATTATTTATATTATCTATATATTTTATTTGTAAGATTGATGAAATTATTGCTGTAAGTAATGTCTGAGTGATATGATATGATATATAAATATAATCAATGGCAATATCATCATTATTTTTAATAGTATGACATAATATTATTATTTTAAAAAAAAAAATAAAAGAAGTAATAATCTTAGATAAATAAATTTACTTATTAAAAAAAATTTTTATGATTTTTTGTGAAAAATATGAAAAAGAAAATCAACTATGGAGGCCGAGCATATCTTTTTTGAATAAATAATTCAAGGGGTTTAAACAATAAAATTCAAAGGTTAGGTGAGGGTGGCGTGCTTGCGATGGATTGTGGGACGATGATCACGTGCTTCTTCTTTTTTAAAAAAATTAAAATTAAAATTCTTTTTTCTATCTTCATTTTTTGAGGGTGGTGTTCGCACGTGCCCACATCTAATTGTTGGCATTGTTATTTTTGGAAGCTACTGATTAATGAACGTTCTTCCTCCTTTCCTAAAATAGCAATATTTATTTTTCCATTTTTTAATATTTTTAAACTTTAATCAATAATATATTTATTTATGGTCAAGTCTGGACAGTGGATCTGAATAAGACTAGAAAAATGAGTGTTTCAAAAAGACGTCCAAAATGTTGATCGGGACCAAAACTAGCCTTTGATTTCAATTTAAAAATAATTAAAAAGAAAGAACGATAAAAGGTGGGATAAATTAAATAACTATATTAATGTCGGTATTCGGGATCTGTATCTCTCAAAAAAATAAAATTAATTTAATTACTTTTAATTATAACTGTTTAAATCATATTAAACGGTCAAAAATTTTAAGAATTAAAATTGTCTTTTTTTTTAAGAAAATACTACATTCATTTCATCAAAATTAAAAAATACTGTAGCAAGGGGTTGAATTCAATCCATTTTAGAGGGTTAGGGTCCTTGAATACATTATTGTGCCGAGCGATTCTATTCAGATTTGTAGGGTTTCCATTATTGAGATTTCATGACAAAAATAATCATACAATAATGAGTTTTGAATTCCAATTTTATTTACAAAATTAATCTTAACTTTTTTATAATTATTAATCAACTAACATTAAGCATTGGAGTAAAACTGATTAAAATTAGACCGCTTGATCAATTCGTTCTAACTTATCCAAATTTTTATAGGGTTTGATCACAGTATAAAAGTATTTTGGATTAATATGGTCATACAATTAGGTATGATTAATTTTTTAGACTAATCACGATCACAAGTGAAAATATCTGATTCAAGCCAACCAGCCAAAATTGTAATTCTTTTTGTAAATATACCTCTTTATTTTAAATAAATGCTATATCTAAAAATTTATTTTAATATATTATATTTTTATAGTTAAAAATATTTTATGTAAAGTTTCTTTATTAAAGTATACATTTGCTTAATATTTTATCTTCAATATTATAATTCTTAGAATATTATATATTTTTGATGTAAATATAAATTTTTAAATAAATATACTAATAAAAAATCTACGAACCAGTCTAATTAGGTTTATGGATAGGTACGGTTAAGCTTTTTGGCCTAGATAATCGGGTCTTATCTATCCTGATTCAATTTATCAGTTTTAAATTTTTATCTAAACTCATTTTGTATTTGATCATGATGCGTCTCTAGATCCGAATTACCAAACGAATTAGGGAGTTATTTGATCTTTCCGATATGTCGAGTTGAAGCGGGTCCAATCTTTGTTATCTCAAACATAAATTCTACAAACCACAACTAACGAATGAGAGGTCAAAGGATGGCAAGACTCGCTCCTTGGTATATTTCTCGACGCTCAAGTCAAAATCTTTCTCAGTAGGGTAAAAAGATAGGAGGAGTGAAGAGTATGCATTGATGCATATAACGGGGGGATTGAGTGTTGATAGATGACTGGACTCCGATGAGTGTGCTTGGCTGAGGAGTTGCTTAGAGATGAAGGACTGAATTTCGATAAATGCGCTCGGTTGAGAAGCGGTTTAAAGATGAAGGATTCAACTACAATGAATGCGTTCTGCTGAGAAACGGCTTAGAGATAGAGGATTGAATTTCGGTGAGTGTGGTCGACTAAGGAGTAGTGTAGAAATAGAGGACTGTGCTCTTCCCCTGGAGGCTCGATGTTATCTTTTGTGTGCTAGGCCTGGTTGACTTTGTATCCTCTAAAGGTCTACTTTGGCTACAAGTATGCTACGAGGCTTCACTGGGGGAGAGAAGGCCAAAGATCCCCCATTGGGATGCCGCCACCCTTTTTTAGCCTCCCCTTCTTTTTCATTTGAGATGGAGAGAGGAATTTTCTTCATAGAGGGTGCTAGCTAGCTGTCCATAGGAGTATTAATTGCAACACGATCTTTGGCCCACTAGGGAAGATTGTTGCCTACTTCCCTGTCACGCTACACTTTTTTAGACGATCAGGACATAACAGATTGGCAATCAAGCAAGCTTGCTTACTAAATTGGGATTGCTGATAAGGTAACATTGGGATACGTCTGTGAGCCTGTCAAAAGGGAAGGCCCTTGTGGCCCGTATTCTATTGGGTGGATCTACCATAGCATTATACGATGAGGGCACGTGACGCGGTCATCATGGAGACGAACTTTTTCAATATCCTGAAACAACGCTATTACGGGGTTGAGGCGTTCGCTATTTAAGTATTGGCGATCAACCGATCCTGCACTTCTTCACTTTATAAACATCTCTACCCTACCTGGCCACTCTCCTTCCTATATTTTGCAATCTTTAAAATGGCTCTCCAGGGCAACACCTCTACCATGCTAGGTCGTCATCCCAAGAGGAGGTATAGGGATTTCCCTTCCTGGGACTCTCCTGAGTAGGCCTCTAATGAGGTGGCTCCTCCATCGCCTACTCTCCCTAAGGAATGCCAACGGATTGACGCGACCTGTGCAAGGTTGCTTGCTCCAGGTGCTAGCAAGTCGTCAAGGAGGCCAAACTTGGATAAGTCTTCGTCGGACGATCTACGTTCTAGTGAGTTGTCTTGATGGACTGAGGGTGAGGAGCTCCAGACGGACTCTGAAGCTAGAGCAGTACACTCCTTGATTGGCAGGCTGGGCGAACGGATCAATGTCGTGGCCATAATCGAGTGAGGCGTCCAGATCTTGGTGGCTTCTTCTTTGAGAATGTTTGCGTCTACTTCTCCCACTATTCCTACCAAGGAGGGTGCTAGAAACACTCAGGCGGAGGAAGAAGGGGTTGGAGGCTGAGGCTGCCACTAAGGAGCCATCCCATCTTGGAGAGTCGATGCCCCTGAGGGCTTTAGGTGGTCTCCGTCCACCTCTAGATTTCAAGGCACCTCGTGCCTGTAGTGCACAACCTCTGCGTTTCTTGCTGATCCCTACTGGAACTAGAGTTGAGGATTCTCCTAACCCGTCACATTGGCGAGGGCCGTCTTACTATGAGGTACTGCAACATGGGTTTCTTCATTCTGTTACTATGGTCTTTGCCATCATTCCTGACTGACCGTACCTTATTACAAGGTAGGTTTAAGAGGCACTCCGAGTGGTAGAAAGGGCATTGCATTGGATAGATGCCAAGATCTTACAGCTATCCCAAACACACATAAATCCTACTGTGCTGGAGCATGAGGAGTGCTGAATAACTGCTATCGTCACCGAGACTTTACGGAGTGAAGAGCAGGCTACTTAACTCGACCGAGCACAATCTAAGTCAGAGGCGAGATCTCTAGAGCTCTCAGAGGCAAATACTCAGGCTTTGGATCGAATCACCTCGATCGAGGACAAGCTTCGGGAGACGCAATAACAACTCACTGATCTTCGAAGTGAATATGCCTGGCTTGAAGGAGAGCTGAGGTCTCAGTTTCTTCCTAATGAAGTTAGTAACGCCATAGATGAGAGGTTTCGAAACGGCATTCGCTTCAGTGGGCAAATTGCGTCCTTGGTGGCTCCAGGCTTTCCTGTTAGTTTTCTTGACCCAAGGAATGATGGAGCTCGAAGGCTAGCCGACCTGGTGGACTTTCCAAAGGTAGGAGGGGGGATTGTGCCAAGTACACCAGGGGTCCCCAACCCAAGGATAGTCGTCCGAGTGGCAGGTGTAGGCAGCTCTTTGTATGTATGTTTGAGGCAGGATGATGCTCTTGATGTACACTTTGATTCTTCAATAAATCAGCAAGATAGTTCTAATCATTGTCATTGATGTTATTGAGTGTGTATTAATTTGTCTCTATCTGACATTGATTCTATTTGCCAACTAAGCATTACTGTTGCCATTGCTGGGCTTGAGGACTCATTTGTTCGATTGTGCTTGCTCCTGTGAGGAGGTTGTGATACTAAAAAAATGTGATCACCAGCTAAGCTTTACAACTATTGTTGTCGGGCTTGACCAAACGCGTTTGTCTGTTTATACTCATTCCTATGCAAGGACGTCATGGCACGGGTATACGTGAGCCTAACAAGGGTGGACTTGGTTTCATGGCCACAGTCGCCGGGCTCTAGTGAAACCTAGGTGATTGCCGACAATTAACCATTGGCAATCGATCCTATTAGAAGATATCGTACCTTTTGTATGCCTTGCTTTTGTCCACTGACCATTATTTACTGATGGTGCTCATTCTTATTGGAGGAATTTATCACCTGCATACTAAAAAGCCACCTAAAGTTTTTATAGCTGCTTGATAGGAAGGTCTGACTCTTGGTCCATAAGCCCCCCTGGTTGTGATATTCAACCTCGTCTGGGCCACACGGTGATCGAGACCAAGGTTTAGTATTAAACTTTACTGGGCCGCTTAGTTATCAGGACCGAGGTTTTGTGATCAAGTTGCAACTAGTTGAAGCGTAAGTAAAGGTGTTCACCCGATTAGAGGCAGTTTAGAACGTTAAATTAATGCAATCACACAATCATTCATATAATTGGCATGATAAATGAACATGCAATTAAACCTGTTTATAACACGAGCAACCTGTATGGGTGCACTTGACTTACCTACACTTTGCAAGAAATCGTCGGTAGTACCTTCTGGGGTGGTGGGCATTCTATACCCTTAGGACCAATTTTCTACTACAGGTGTGTAGCACGTACTCCCCATTTTGGAGGATCGTCGAGGTGGAAAATGGTTCCCATCAGTGGGGTGATAATTTGTTCCAGTTGGTAGTTATTTGTCTGTAACCTCTACACTTCGAAGAATTGGATACGTCATATTAAACCGGCGCGCTTTGTCCTTCTTGTCGTTGGGCAACGGCCGCCCGACTTTGTGATTTTTGATTTTGGGCTCCTATTGCCAACATGTGATCCATAGATACAGAGGGGTGCCTCATTTGGCATGCAGATAGCGTCTTCTAGCATGAAACATTGCTTGTGAGGGGCTAAGAACTCTGCCACCCTCGAAGGTGTTCCAGCCTACCGTCTATGTTGCACCTGGTGCTCTCAAAGCCCTAGGAGCCTAGAAAAGTGCAAAAGTAATCCAAGCGGGGATCCGGATCGAAACTTTGAACACGGGGCTCCCGACTTGGCGTCTTGGTCTTGCAAGATAGTAGTCAAGTCTGAACCCCCCCTAAAAAACGATGACCTCTCTAGGTCAATGGAGAGCTCGTTGGGACTGCATGGAGCTCCTTCTTGGGCAAAGAGCCTCCTATTGTCACAAGAGCAATGTGGGACACGTCGTGTAACGCCCTGATGGTTTGACTCTGATTATATAGAATTAATATAGTAATAGATAATTTAAAATATTGATATTAATAAATATTATAAATAATAATGAGTATGAAATAATTAATAATAAATTATAAATAAAAATAATAAAAATGGGAGTAAAATATATAGTAATAAATATTAATAATAATTAGAAATAAATCATAATCATAATAATTGTTATAAAATAATAACTGTGAATATAATGATAATTAATATAATAATAATAATTAAATAATTAATATTGAAATATATATATTAAAATATATTTATAATAATAATAATAATAATAATAAATGGGTAAAGAAAGAAAAAGAAGGAGAAAGGAAAGAGAGGGGGAAAGAAAAGGAAAGAAAGCAGAAAAAAAAAAGAAAAAGGAAAAGAAAGGAAGAAAAAGGGGAAGGAGAGAAAAGAAAAGAATGAAGAAAAAAAAAGAACAAGGAAAGGAGGGGAAGAAAAGGAAAGGGAGAAGAGGAAGGGAGGAAGAAAGAAGGAGGAGCACGCGGGTCTTTGGAGGCTGAAATGGGGAGTCTTGGCAAAACCCTAGGAGGCCCTTCTCCTTATTTTAACGGGATAGTAGGAATTAGGAAGGGGGAGAGGAAGGCTACGCACAAGACGAAGCAACCGAAGGAAGTGTTGCCGTTGGAGCAGTGTGTGTATGGGTGTAGGAAGCAGTGTGCGCTGTGTGTTGTGTGCGTGCGTTGGAGCAGCAGAGCTGCTAAGTGTGTGTGTGCATATGGAATGAGAAGTAGTAATCTGCTGTGTGTGTGGTGTGTATGTGGGTGTGTTGCCCTGTGTGTGTGGGTGGATTGAATTTGTAGTGTGTATGGTGCATGAAGTGTTCGGTGATGGCAGTGAAGGCGTGTGCACTGGATGCGTGTGTGTGCTCTATGTGAGCTGTGTGTGCGTGTGTGGAGAGCGCAGCAAAAGCAGCTGCGTGAAGGGTGTGTACGTGCGCGATGGGCTAGTGAGTGCCGTGTGTGGTGTTGGGCCGTGGATTGGGCCTCTTGGTGTGGGTATGTGTTAGTATATATGTGTTGGTATATATATATATATATATATATATATGAGGGTACATGTATGTATATATATATATAGTAATGTATTTGGATACATATGTATGTGTATGTATGTTAATGTGTGGTTATATGTGAATGCATGAGAATAAAGATGATAAAGACCATAGAGGATATTTGTAGTTTGTATATGTTGTATGTATAAAAATATATTGGCCGGTATGCGGAATGGTATTAATTGTATAAAGAAATAGATATAACTAATTAATTTGTTGGAACCTTGTAGAATTAATTAGGGATGGAAAGCGAAATAAAAAATATTGTTGGCCTTAGTCGTAGGCATCGCTCCGGAATAAAATGGAAAAATAGTGAGGTAGTTGAGCTGATCATATATTGGTCCATGTATTCCCTTTGAACGTTCTGAGATATATTCCTTTGTGTTGGATTTGATTGTGTGAGTATGGTCTGGTCAGCACTGAACGACGTTCTGTTGTTGATGTTGCAAAGCTTTCTTTGCGTTATACTTGGTGTGTGAGTATTTGTGTTTGTTGGCTTCTTACGATCAAGGTTGAGGAGAATGTGTGAAAATATTGAAGTATCTGGTCGAATAGGAGATTTTGGTACTTTAATTTGGTCTACGCTTATCCAATACTGATTTTCGTATCCTCGTAGGTTGAGGTACGTTGCCTAGCGTGGCGGGATGCTTTTACCCATGTGACCATCGTAGGTGATGATATTTGAGATATCATTGGCGAGAGGTATCGGAGATGGTATGAGTATGCTACGGGTACAACCTCTGAGAGGACTGTAGGGGTAGTGGGGATACCATGGATAACCTCATTGCACTTACCCAACCATTGGGGGCGTAAATACACGGCCTTTGGGTCACGGTGGCAGAATAAGGTCCAAGGAGATTATTGTGATATTTTATCATTGTCGATACCTCATAAGTTTGGGATTCGGTAGAATCCACGAGATACGTTCGGTAGAATCGATGTGTCAGATTTTACGCTATCCAGTTTCGGTGGAATCCATGTTGTTATTGTTGTTTGATGTTCCGGTCGATCGCGCTGACATTCGGACCAAGGAATCCCTGCATATCTCGTGATATCGAATTCCATGGGATTTCCGTTGTTTATTGGTACTCTTATTATCTTTGAGATATATAGGTCAATGATGACCCATCTTCCTTAGAGTCGTATTTACGACATGTTGTAATTTTCTTGGATATGGTAGATGGTTAGAGTGATGTTGGGATCTTTATGGTTAGTATCTGAGATCGTTGTTGTTATATAGCATTTTTTATTATTATCACTTGCTGGGCTTTGGCTCACTCTTATATTTTCTTGGCTCCAGAGTAGACAGGTTGATATCAGGATCAAGAAGATCACGTGGCTTTTGGGTAGCCACCAAATAGAGGTGATATCAGAGTTCAAGGCTCTCCGGATGGGGATTTAAGATTTTTGATTTAGTTATTGTTCGACTTGTATTAGATTTTCTTTATGATAATTGATATTTTGGGATATCGATGTCGTTTATTGAAGTTATTATTATTACTAATATAGATATTTAATTTATGATATATTTATGAGGATCATTGATGATATTTTAATAATGTTGAGTTAATTAATGATGTGTAAATTTTGAAATTGGGGATGATTCGAGACTTTCACTGTGACGGTCCAGGTTGAGTTAGAGGATCCGAGCACAGGTCGTCACACGTCGCTTTGAGCTTTTCATCCTGCATCTTGTGATGCAACCAAGCCTCCAGCCACGTCTAGGCCTATCGATCGTGGCTTCCTAGGCCGCGAAGTTGTCAAGCTACTAGATCTTCTGAGGAGGCAGTCTTTCTCCTTGGTTCCTCCTTCTGAATGCTAAGATCAGGGAGTTGGAGGGTGAGCCCCCAGCGTTGCACCTTCAAGTTGATACAAATGGTCTGGGACTACTTGGAACAAGTCATATCCCTGGGCAACATGCGTCTGCAAGTCTGGGGCCGACCATTCGTCCACTCAACTACCCACTGGGGGATTATCGACATGGGAGACGATGTCTCTGGCTGGTGCACTGAACTGTTCTCTCGTATTGATCATACCTGCTCTCATAGGTATGGTGGTTAGACTTTTTAGTTATTTCCCACAGATAGCGCCAATAATGCATCCCCAGATCTAAATTTTCGAACGAATTAGGGAGCCATTTGATATTCCCAATAGGTCGATCTGAAGCAAGTTCAATATTCGTTACTTTGAAGTTGGAACCTGCATACCACAACTAACAAAGAAGATATCAGAGAATGGCAGGACCCGCTCCCTGGTATATCCTCCGATATTCAAATTATAAATATTTCTTATGTAGATAGAAAGATAGAATGATGAGTGAATAATGTATAGATATTTGTTTTTCGGGATTAAGTGTTAGCGGAGGGTAAGGCTCTAGCCGATGCACTCTGTTGAGGAGCAGTTTAGAAATGAAGGACTTGACTCCAATGGTGTGCTCGGTTGGGGAGCGGCTTAGAGATGAAGGGTTGAGTTTTATGAGTGCGCTCGGTTGGAGAACGACTTTGAGATGAATGATTGAGTTTCGACGAGTGCAATCGGTTGGCGAGTGGTTTTGAGATGAAGGATTGAGCTCCGATGAATGTGCTTGATTGCGAAGCGGCTTGGAGGGCTCTCAATATGTTTTGCCACCTGAAATTCGAGATGCATTCAGAATGCAAGGACCGATTGCCCTCTCCTCCCTTTGTCAATCCACTTTAATCATGGAGGCGCTGATTACCATGGAGGAGAGAGAGATTAAGAGAGAGGGATGCTGCATGGGCTTCTCCATTTTGAAATTTTCCTTCTCTCCTTCGGACTGAGAGCCCAGACCGTGGGACTGAGAGTCGAGACCCCTCCGAGAATGTAACCCCCCTTCCTTCTGCACAATAAGAGAGTATTTGTAGAGAGTGTGTGTGCTTGGTAGCTGTTACTTTTGTTAACGTTGTGATGAGTGGCTGACAACGTGCGCCTATCACGGGTATCTTGGACTACAGGGCTTGTCTGCTAAGCTGCGTTCGCAGGTTCGCCCAGCAAGCGACTTCAATGGCCCATACATTGCCTGGTGGATCCGAGTCACGATGAAAGGCCCTTCCACGGTGCTTTCTGGCCCTTGGGCTTGGACGAAACTCCATCGGACCGCCGCTTCTCCTGCAAGTTGGATTCTGAGCCAACCTAATGAACTACTAGACCCATCAGGGGGGACCGTGGTAGCGATGAATAATGGGTTGTCAACAGTGTGGTGGTTCAGTGCTGGATCATGGACATCATTTTTTACTTTTTTTTTACAATAATTTAGTAGAAAAGAGGAAACAATTATTGACCAACCACCAAACATTTAGTCTCAATTTAAATGCGCCTGTCCCACTAGCTATTTGGCTTATTATATATGATAAAACTTCAGTGTACAACCAGAGAATAATTAAGTCAGATGTTTAAGTATTAAGTATCTTATTTATACATAATGACAAATATTAATTATTTCATATATTAATTTAGTACCCATAAAAGAAATCTCTTGATAAAATTAAAAACTTAACATAATATCTAATGTGTATTTTGATTTAGGTCTTTTCTTAATAACTTAAGTATTTGAGATAGATAAAAATTTATTTTCACTAGTTCCAAGTATTCTATTTATCAATGGCACGGTAAGAAAAGGAGGATGGAGATGTGATACATATTGAAAAAATAATAATGAATATTTATATTATAGTTATTAATATAACAAAAATGACAAACAATAACAATTGAGAGAAAAATTTAAACAAAAAAAAAAAAGAATTAATTGATGACAACATGATGACACTGTTATTAGTAGCTTAACGAGGCACTTCGCAATACAACAGTTTCAACTGTTAGACCTGGCCCAAATCCGAACAAGACACCCCATTCGAATCCTTTTCCGGTGGTTGTCTTCCCTTCTTTTACCGACCTCTTCCTCATCTCATCCAAAATGAAGAGCACGCATGCACCTGTCAAGTTTCCATACTCGCTCAAAACATGTCTGCTCTCCGTCATTTTGTCCTTGTCTAGACCGAGTTTTGACTCAACCGCATCGAGAATCGCCCGTCCACCGGGATGAGTGATATAAAATAGTGAGTTCCAGTCACTAATGCCTAGGGGCTTAAAAGATTCAACCATGATGCTCTCTATATTGTTACCTATTATATTGGGAACATTCTTTGATAAGTGAAAAGTGAGGCCATCTTCACGCAAGTGCAAGGCCATCGCATTTTCAGAATCAGGTGCGAGTGTTTGACTTGCTGATATAATCTCAAATATAGGTTTCTCAACAAATTCATCCACATCGGCACCAATGATTAGTGCCGCAGCACCATCACCAAACAAAGATTGGCCAACTAATGAGTCCATATGGTGCTCGGAAGGCCCACGAAAGAAAATGGCAGTAATCTCAGAGCACACCAATAGCACACGAGCACCCTTGTTGTTTTCGGCGACATCCTTGGCCACACGAAGGACAAGACTTCGCATAGCAACCTTGTTGATAAATCATAATCCGATTCATCGATGGGTTAAGACCAAGGAGTCTTGTCAGTTGATAGTCGAACTGTGCATGTCCACCCCTGCGGTAGAGGCAAAAATGAGGTGGGTAATACGAGACTTGGGCTGACCCCATTCTTTGATGGCCTTCATAGCTGCCTCTTTGCCCAGCCTTGGTGTTTCCTCAATCACCATCGCTTGACGTTCGTTGAAAGACCGACCGTCGAAAGTGGCAATACTTGGATGCTCCTTGAGCATTTCTTCATTCAAATACGTGTAACGCTTTTTAATCGCCGTTTTTTCACCTGTTAAATGATCATCAAATGAAACATACGATCAATTAACATATCAACAACTTGATATTAAGTAGGTTAGCATATTTAATTGTGCTAATTATATCAAAAGAAATAGAAAGGAGAGAACAAGTGCTGATGCAATGTATATGAGTTATGGCATTATTATGCTGATAAGAGGAAATGGGAAATAGGCTTACAAATGCGCTTGAACTTCTCCTTCAAATCGATCATATGTTTGCTGTTGGTCACCCGGAAGTAGTAGTCGGGAAACTCATCTTGATACAGGCAGTTGGGCGGCACGGCGGTGCCGATTGCAAGTATTGTGGCAGGCCCCTCGGCTCTCTTCGCCTTGAGCATCTCATACACCGCTGCTGCCATTAGTATTTTCGTCAGTGGAAGAACAAAAGAGTACGGAATTGGAGTTAAACTCAACAAGTAATAAGACACTATTCAAGGTTGGATGAGTGCTTGCTGAAAGAAAATGTGAGAAGGCCTTGGCATTTATACAGGGAACTGGTGGGGGAGGTATCAAATGTGAACGTGAATTATGTTAAATAATTAATAGGAGACTACCGATTCCTACGATTTGTGCAATATTAATTTGATATTTTATTACTTAGTATCTAAGAATACGGCAACGGTCGAATTTGACTTGGCTTTTAATAAGTAGGAATACCGAAACACTTTGACTTGGACAAAATCAATGCGATACTACTAAAATTTATATGTAAATTATTCAGATTATTTATATATTTTGCTTATGCGTACAATAAGATATACAAAATTTTTACTACAAGCAAAGCCTGAGTAATATAATTTGATATATACTTATAATTAGTGTCAATATTATTGTTATTTTTAATAATATGATATAATATTATTATTTTTTAAAAAAAAATAAAAGAAGTAATAATCTTAGGTAAATAAATTTTAATATGTTATAGTGATATAAAATTATACCTAGCTGCTATATACTTAATAAAAAAAGATTTTATGATTTTTTGTGAAAATATGAAAAAGAAAATCAACTATGGAGGCCGAGCATATCTTTTTTGAATAAATAATTCAAGGGGTTTAAACAATAAAATTCAAAGGTTAGGTGAGGGTGGCGTGCTTGCGATGGATTGTGGGACGATGATCACGTGCTTCTTCTTTTAAAAAAATTAAAATTAAAATTCTTTTCTCTATTTTCATTTTTTGAGGGTGGTGTTCGCACGTGCCCACGTCTAATTGTTGGCATTGTTATTTTTGGAAGCTACTGATTAATGAACGTTCTTCCTCCTTTCCTAAAATAGCAATATTTATTTTTCCATTTTTTAATATTTTTAAACTTTAATCAGTCATATATTTATATATGGTCAATTCTGGACAGTTGTTCTGAATAAGACTAGAAAAATGAGTGTTTGAAAAAGACGTTCAAAATGTTGGTAGGGACCACAACTAGCCCTTTGATTCCAATTTAAAAATAATTAAAAAGAAAGAATGGAGAAAAGTAGGGTAAATTAAATAACAATATTATTGTGGGTATTTAGGGTCTCTATCCCTCAAAATAATACAGTTCATTTAATTCCCTCTAATTATAACTGTTCAATTAACATTAAGTATAATGTGTCTCTAAAATACAAATTGTTGAACGATTAGAGAGTCGTCTTACATAAGAATTCGTTCAGAAATGGGTTCGATTTTCGTTATTCGGAATTTTGATCCTACAAATTATAATAAATAAATGAACTGTAAGAGGAATATGGATTCAATCCCCAGTATATCTTCCAATGTTCAAGTCAAAAATCTTTCTACTCAGATGAAAAAGATGAGATAAAATGAATGTGAAAATACAAGTGAATGGGAATTGAGTGTTTTTGTTTGGAGGATAGTGCTCTTTAGAATGTGCTCAGATGAGAGAACGGCTTTGGCAGTAATACACTCGAATGAGAGAGTGTCTAACTTTCTAATTTGTCTAGATTTGTTCCCTTCTTCTGTTGGAGAAAGATTGCATTTATAGTGAGAGGTATCATTTAATTGACAGACCCCTAAATCAATGTGTAGGCATTACGCCTCTTCAGTGATGACGGATATTACTTGTGTAAGTAACTACCGCCTTTATTCAATAGTTGGACCGTACGGTTTCTAATCACTGGATTCGTGCAGTAACCTCTTGTAACTATACATTAAATATCCGTTATTACTCTTTCAATGTTAAGCGGTTCGGGTCACATCTCTTGAACCAATTACTGTGCCCTTTGCTTCATGGGTTCAGTGGGTTTTTACTGTGTTATCATTACTTCATCCTTTCTTCCTTTTGTACACTGGATTTGAGCCGGTCTAAGTATTGTCGTACTCATCACTAGCCCCTCATATTAAGAGGTTTAAATTTCAACTCCTAATATGTTCACAATGGGATGCGAGCTACAGACCTTCCACATGTGCTTCCTCCCCAAATATTTTGTCGATTCGGTGTCTTGCCTGGCAGAATTTGATTCTCTGCCATTAATGCTAAGATGCATTATATTTTTGCATTAAATGTTCATTGATTGTCCCTCTCGATTATAAATGGTAGGGTTGTCTATGCTTTACATCATGAAATGTCTTTTGCCCATTGTGTGGTATGATTATTTGGAGCTAGTATGGAGCCTTCACAACCATAAGTCGGAGCCGATAGAAGCTTTCATCCTGTCCTTGAAGTCGAGATCCGAAGGTACATTTGAAATTTGCCTTCGTTACACTCTTTTATATGGGAAGTCATCTTAATTTCCATCTTTTACGTCCATTCCAAAACCAGGCCTTTATCATTGTGACAAAGTCTCAAGTTTTGGCAGATGGCTTTTTTGTACTCCCTTCTCGGTCGATATGAGAATCTCACTTATAATAACTTACTCTAAATGTTCAATTGAGCATTCATGATTTAATCAAATTAGTCTCAAGTGCATCGAGGTCACCCGTCGATTGTCTACCGTCTGGAAAGCGATGTGTCAAGGCATCATTATTTGTACTACGTTAGAGATTCGATGATCTGGGTATCAGAGTCGCCAGCTATCTGCCTACTACGCTGGAAGGCATGGAGTCAAGCCATCATTACAAACATAGTGAAACTGATGCGCCGCAACACGCTTCGGTATGGGCACGTGTCTCAACCATTATGGAGACATGGCTCTTCAATGCACCTAAACGATGCCGTTTCTGGGCTAAAAGTTTGGCTATTTAAACTCTATCCCTCTACCACTTCTACACTTCTGCACTCTTCGGATCATTCTGCCCTAACTTGTTCTTTTTTTCTTACTTCCATTGCTTCTCTGGCAACTTTTCAAAGAGTCTTTGCGATTCAGCCTGTCCTCATTTGCAATGATATGGACGCTATGTACGAAAAGTATAATATTTTTGCTACTGATCCATATATAATGCCCGAGCCAGATGATAGACTCTGCACTCCTCTGCTCGACTTTATTACTATCTATGAAGCCCATATGAAAGAAGGCATTCGTATTCCTTTTGCAAAAGAGTTATATGAGATTTTGGAAGCTCTTGGGATTTCAGTAGCTTACCTCCATCCCAATGCTCTTAAATACTTGATTTCTCTATGCATTTTCTTTCGTTATAAGAAGCTTCTCCTAAACATCTGGGCTGTTAATATTGTATTCCGACTTAATCAGGATACTAAGTGAATTTCTTTTACCCCTAAAAATAGTATAAAATAAGCGGAGATAATTCAAATTCAATAAATGGCTGAAAGGATCGATTTTTTATATTACGGTTTCTTCCGATTAAACCCTCTCCAATAATGAGGTAGAGTTGATTCTGCCTACTTTGGAGATGTTATGGAGAGAGACGAACGTATGGCTCGGCCGTTGACAAGCCTTATTGAAGAGAATGTTGTCTCCCTCCGAAGGAAGGGCACTTGGTGAACCCGAAAAGCGTTCATTGATATCAAATGGGAGGTCAAAATGGAAGGGGTGGATGCCGCCGTCATGCTATTTCGTCATCCCAAGAGAAAGCCTAAAGATTTTTTCATCTGGGACCCTCCTATAAGGGCGATTGGCAGGGCAGGTCCTTCCTCAACTTCCTCTACTGACCTTGACCAAGCCATTGATGGGTACTATGATGTTATGATCAGGTCACTTGCTGGCGAGTCATCTTGGAGTCCGGGTTCTGCTCATTCTTCTCTAACTTGTCCTATTTTTGAAGAGGTGATTGGATTCATTGAGAGTAGTGAGGCTCCATTACTCACTGCTTCTAGAATAAATGACCCCATGGTTGATGGATCAAGTGACCCAATCGATGCCCCATTTATAGCTAAGAATGGGGTTTTAGTTTTGGTTAGCTCATCCCCTAATGTGTCTGTCTCAATGCTTCTTGCTATTTTTGTTACACAGCGTGTTAATAACTATCAGGTGGTTAAGGAATTTAATGATAATAATCTAGAGGCCATGACTACAGAAGAGGTGACTTGCTCTAAGGCTTCAGCATCTGAGTTCCCAGATGTTTCAAGTGTTTCTCCTACTCCTTCTGAGCTTGAGGTCCCTCTCTGTCACCATGTGTTGCCACTATTGTGTTTGAGGCCTCCATCCATATCTGGGGTTGAGATTTCTCTTGGTCCGTCTTTTAAGGAGAGACCGATTTCCATTGAGGTACCGCTTACTAACTCCCTCGTCTTCTAATTGTTCTTTTTGTCTCCATTACATATGAGTGACGATTTTACTTTTCAGTTGTAGGAACTAATATGTTTTGTTACAAATGAGTTGTACCAACGAGATGCTGAAATTTCCTACCTATCCCAATCATTCACCGATCCTACGATTCCCAAGGAGATGGAGATCCGTGTTGATGCTGCCATTGTCGAGGCTCAACTGAGTTGAGATTGGGCCGCTTTCCTCAACTAAGAGTTATTCAAGTGGTAAGCAAGATCATGAGAGCACTCTGAAGAAAGATCCTTAGCCCTGGATCGAGCCACTTTACTCGAAGACAAGCTCCAAGAGGTTGAGTAGCAATTTGTTGATCTTCGTAGTAAGGGCGCCTGACTTGAAGGAGAGCCGAGGACTCATCTCCTTCTGGAAGAAGTTGGCCTACCTTGGACAGTAGATTCCAAGACAATTTTCAAAGCTGCAAATGGAACGTATCCTTGGTCACTCCCAACTTTCCACCGAGCTACCTAGATCCAAAAAATTTTGGAGTTCCTCGTCATTCTGAGTTGATTGATTTCTTAGAGACAGGTGGGGAGTTATCACCACGAACACTAGGGGGCTCCCAATCTAGCATTGTTGCTATATTCAAGTGTAGACAATTGATAGTATCTTATAATCTCCTGATGGATGCCTTTCATCTCCTTGTTGTAAAAATCGACTGATCGATAAATCAGTTAGACCATTTTGGTCATTGTCACTAATGTCTTTTAGTTTATATTAAATCTTCGTACTCAACATTCATTTTGTTTGTCGACTAAGCATTGTTGCTATTATCACTAGGAATAGTAGGATATATTTGTTCGAATGTACTCAATCCTGTGGGAGGATGTCATTGCACTCATTTTGTTGGGTGGCAGTCATTCCTAGAGGATGTCATAGCACGCACGCTAGGAAAGCCTCTTTTTGACCAACTAGGTTTGATTGCCATAGTTGCCAAGCTTTGATGAAACCTAGACCATCGACCACACTTAGCCGATAGTGCTCGTTCTTGTTAGAGAAAGTTGTTGCACTTGTGTATCGAGCTCTAGTCCATCAACCATTGTTGATTGATGGCACTCTTTCCTATAGAAGGATGTCGTCGCATGCATGCTGAAAATCTTCCTAAGTTTTCTTTTGTTTTAACCGCTTTAGGAGAGTTGGACTTCTACCTACAAGCCCCCCGACCATTGCATTTGACCTCGTTTGAACCACTCAGTTGTTTGGACTAAGGTTTTGACTATTCTTTAGTAGGTTGATTCACAGTGAAAATGTTTACCTGACTTATGATCAGTTTAGGCCCTTCGACTATATACAAAGACACACAAGCATTCGCATAAAAAATTATCACAATAAATATATGACAGTTTTATTAATTGTAATATGAGTACATCATACACGCAATCCATATGCCAAGTATAAAATTTACCTGTGTTTAGCAAAGGTTCATTGATAGTATTTCTTGAGGTAGATAGCGTTCCATATTCTAGAGACCAACTTTCTGTTCTAGTTGCATAACTTGTATGCATTGTTTTGGAGAATCGCTGAGACTAAAATGGTCTCTTCTAATCAAGGGATAGTTTATTCCTGTCGATGGTTTTACCTATTGCCTCTATACTTCATAGAATTAGGTCTCCCAACTCGAATCGGCGAGCTTTCACCTTTTTCTTATAGTATAGAGTGATTTGTTGCTGAAAAGTCACCGTTCACAACCTTGTTGAGTCTCGAGCTTCCTCAAACAAGTTAAGATGCTCTATGAGTTGTTGAGAATTGCTTTGTGGGTTGAAATTTTCACCCAAAAGTGGGGCAAATCGATCTCCATCGAGATGATCACTTCAATTCCATAACATAACTCGAATGGCATTTCTCGTGTAAGTTCCTTTGGTGTTGTCCAATAGGTCTATAGCACAAAGGGTAGCTCGTCTATCCAAGAGCCCTCAGTGTCTTCTAACTTCATTTTCAACCTATGTAGTAGGTTCAATTTGTTACTTCTACCTATTTATTCACTTGTGGATAAGCAACAAAAGTGTGAATCAGTCAAATTTTAAGCTCCTACAATATTTGATGAATCTCTTGCCAGTGAATTAGATTCCACTGTCAATCACAATGACATCAGGAATCCCAAATCTACAAACGATACTCTATTGAACAAATTCTATTGCATTCTTCTCAATTATCCATACCAGCGGAAAAACCTTTACCCATTTTGTAAAATAGTCAATACTGACTATAATAAATTTTCTTTGTTCAAATACAATGGATAATGGGCCTAATATGTCAAGCCCCACTGAGCGAATGGCAAGGGCGATTGCAAGGTTTGTAGTTCTGTGTGTGACAGATGCGGGATATTTCTGTGGATCTAGAAATTTTTTATATTTCTTTACAAATTTCATGGCATCTCACTTTATAATTGGCCAGTAGTAATCCTATCTCATGACTTTGCATACCAAGTTCTTCCCCCTATGTGTGATCCATAGATGCTAAGATACACTTCGTTCAATACGTAATCAATTTTTTCTGGCGTTAAACAGCACATGTAAGGGGTGGAGTAACCTCGTTAATACATTCTTCCATCCATAAGGATGTACGAACCTACTGTCTTTTTTATGTGCTTGACATCGTTCAAGTTTTTCGACAGAAAGCTCTCTTCTAAGTACCTTCTGTATAGAGTTATCCAGATATCGCCATTTGAGATCTAAAGTACTTCTTTTGGGACTTTAATGCTCAGGGTTATGAGGACTTTAAGCATATCGCAACGTTAGGTGTAATCCTCAATTTTAATATATATATTAGGATGTTCAAATAAATTTGTTTCCGTTCAATTCGTTTACGATAATTTTTCTTAAAATACAAACGGCGTAAGTCCTTTACAAATAAAGCCTTTTCCTGTCGACAGAAAAGAGAATCAGAAAGATTTTTCCGTCGAAAAACAAAACTCTCCCCATCATGAGAGGATCACATATCGAATCATATTACAAAAGTAGAGACATCGATCCCTAAGTAACGATACATGTGTACTTGGGGCAAAACTAATATAAAATAATTATGAATTGATATGATCATAAAATTAGACTTAATTAATTTTTTAGACTAATAACGATTATAAGTAACAATTTTTTATTTGGCCCAACCAACATACCATTTTATTTTAGTACTGTCTATCAAATTTTACGTATATTTTAATAAATATCAAATTTTAAAAAATATTTTAATATATTATATTTTTATAATTAAAGATTTTTTATGTAAAGTTTCTTTATTAAAGTATACATTTACTTAATATTTTATCCTCAATATTATAATTCTTAAAATATTATATATTCTTGAATTTTTTATACAAATATAAATTTTTAAATAAATATACTAATAATAAAAAAATTATAGATCAGTCTAATTAGGTTTATAGATGGATATAATTAAGTCTTTTGGCCTAGATGATCAGGTCTTATCTATCCCGATCTAACTTATCAATTATAAATTTTTATCTAAACTTAATTTGTATTTCATCCGAATCTGATTTTGATTATGTCAACTAGGAAACTATTTTTAATTCACACATTAAGCTCAAAATAGAGAAATTATATAATGATAGAAAATTAGAGAAAAATAAAAAAAAAAAAAACTGTGAGTTTGTTTTTACATAACTTTTCCAACTGAACTAAGTAAACTCTTGGCATAAAAAATTAAAAATAAAAGAAAAAGGGAAAAATAAAAAATGATTTTCTTACCTTATTTTAGTCTAAAATGGAGCCTTTTGTAGCCAACTAATCCCATAAACATTGAAAATGCTTCAAAGTAAAATAAAAAATATTTTTACTTAGCTTTTTTTTTCAATAAATTAATAGAAAATAGGAAACAATTATTGAACAGCCACCAAACATTTTGGCACTGCTTGCATCGCTTGTCCCACTAGCTACTTGGCTATCATACATGATAATAGCTCAACCATGCGGTCAAGGGATAATTAAGTGGCAAATTGAATTCCTTTAACCTATAGTTGGATGTTTAACTATTAATTATCCAATTTCTATGTAATGATAGATATTAATTATTTCAGATATTAATTTAGTACTGATAAAACAATTCTCCTGATATAATCAAAAATTTAACGTAATATCTGATGTATGTTTTGATTTAGGTGTTTACTTAATAATTTAGGCCTTTGTGATTAATAGAAATTTAATTCTAGTAGCCCCATTTATTCTGTTAAACAACCGCACTCTAAGAAGAGGAGGATAATGATATCATACATATCGTAAAAAATAAAAAGGTATAAATTATCAACATTATAATTATTAATATAATGAAAAAGACAAACAATAACAATTGAAAGAAAATTTTAAATAAAAAATGGATCAACTAATGACAAGATAGTAATACTATTATTAGTAGCTTAACGAGGCGCTTCGCAGTATAACCGTTTCAACTGTTAGACCTGGCCCAAATCCGAACAAGACACCCCATTCGAATCCTTTTCCAGTGGTTGCCTTCCCTTCTTTTACCGACCTCTTCCTCATCTCATCCAAAATGAACAGTACACATGCACCCGTCAAGTTTCCATACTCGCTCAAAACGTGTCTACTCTCAGTCATTTTGTCCTTGTCTAGTCCGAGCTTTGACTCAACCGCATCAAGAATTGCCCGTCCACCGGGATGAGTGATATAAAATAGCGAGTTCCAGTCACTAATGCCTAGAGGCTTAAAAGATTCAACCATGATACTCTCTATATTGTTACCTATTATATTGGGAACATTCTTTGATAAGTGAAAAGTGAGGCCTTCTTCACGCAGGTGTAAAGCCATTGCATTTTCTGAATCAGGTGCAAGTGTTTGACTTGCTGATATAATCTCAAATATTGGTTTCTCAACGAATTCATCCACATCGGCACCAATGATTAGTGCCGCAGCGCCATCGCCAAACAAAGATTGACCAACTAATGAGTCCATATGGCGCTCGGAGGGCCCACGAAAGAAGATAGCAGTGATCTCAGAACACACCAATAGCACACGAGCACCCTTGTTGTTTTCGGCGACATCCTTGGCCACACGAAGGACAGTACCACCTGCATAGCAACCTTGTTGATAAATCATAATCCGATTCACTGATGGGTTAAGACCAAGGAGTCTCGTGAGTTGATAGTCAGAACCAGGCATGTCCACTCCTGCAGTAGAGGCAAAAATGAGGTGGGTAATACGAGACTTGGGTTGACCCCATTCCTTGATGGCCTTCATAGCTGCCTCTTTGCCTAGCCTCGGTGTTTCCTCAATCACCATCGCTTGACGTTCGTTGAAAGACCGACCGTCAAAAGTGGCAATACTTGGATGCTCTTTGAGCATTTCTTCATTCAAATACGTATAACGCTTCTTAATTGCTGTTTTTTCGCCTATAAAATGGCCATAAAATGAAGCATATGATTAATTAGTATATCAACAAAATGATATAAATCAAGTAGTCGTATTTAATCGTCCTAATTATGTTGAAAACCCCAAAAGACAGGAAAAATGATTTTGCAATCTAAAGATAATAGTATAATTGAGTTGACAATGAGGAATAGATTTGAACATTACAAATGCGCTTGAACTTCTCCTTCAAGTCCGTCATGTGTTCGGAGTTAGTAACTCGAAAGTAGTAATCTGGAAACTCATCCTGGTACAAGCAGTTAGGTGGCACCGCGGTGCCTATCGCAAGGATCGTGGCCGGCCCCTCGGCTCTCTTTGCCTTGAGCATCTCATAAACCGCTGCTGCCATTGCTGTTATTTGTTTGTGAAAAAACAAAAGAATACACTGTGGGTGTCGGTAAGGGATAAGACGCTCGTCGAGATTGGAAGAGCTCCTATGGAAAAGAACGTAGCAAAGGCTTTGAGATTTATATAGAGGATTGGGGAGGGGATATCGCATCTGAACATGTGATGTATTAAATTATTTAATAGGGAGGCTACCAACTACCATAATTCATGTTATATTATTTAGTATTTATTACTTAGAAAAATAATAAGACAAATGGTTGGATTTAATTTTTTATTCAACAGGGGCACCTAACGCTATGCGTAGGTCAAAATTAGACAGCTATATTGAGAATTCATTTGAAGTCATATTATGTTTGTATTTTGTACAAAGGGGTAGCACATTACACGAAATTTCCTCCATAGAAAAGTCTAAGTGTTGTATTAAATATATTCTTTCTTACCTTATATCATACAAAAAATTATTTTTATGATTTGAAACTTTCATTAAAGACAATTAAAGTAAAGCAAATTAGGAACAGCGAATCCCGTTGTCAAAAACAGATCCATTTTACAGATTCGTTATAATCATCGATTCACATAACAATCACTCTTCTGTTGCACCGATATTCCCATTTTTACTTGTATTTTTTCTGTAATTATGTGATATTTTTTACTATATAGAATTTATAAATTTCTATCATCTTTACTACATAATTTGATTTTTAATTGCTTAGAATAATAATAATAAGAGAAATGGTTGATTTCTAAGATCTTATTAATAAATAGATGATCGAAAACAAACGGACCCAACCTCAAATCTAAACAATGGAATCATCTTATGAAATATATATCAGTGTTTTCAATATAGTAGTATGGTTTTCTTATTGGGGATTATATTATAAAAATAGATTATCTCATATTTACTGAGCAAATATATAATCTCCTATTTATAAGTGGAAAGACTTTCTTCTCCTCTGAAATTGTCTTTTTGATGACAAAATTATACAGAATGAAAGTAATAATCCAATACGACTTACGTCTTTTTTTTCAAAATGAATGATACCTGAAAAGAGCATAGATCGATCTTACTTTGAAATTATGTAAAAAGTTCATCATTTTTATGAAAATATTTAAAAAAAATTAATTTTAGAGGCCAAGTATATTTTATTCACATATAAATTTGAATAAATAACTCAATTTGGGTTGGCACATTCTCAATAGTGTTCTCATATATTTTTTGGTGGATGCCTCAATCGAGCTGACTACTTATTATAAAACATTCAATCTTCCTAAGACGGTCAACCGCTCAATTTGCTTTCTGTGTATCAATTTAACTAATTTGGGAAAAATAAAGTAAAATTTTACCCCTTTTTTTTTCAATTTAAGAACTCTATTTTTATCGCAGTATTAAAAAATTATGCTCAAAATTTTCTTTTTTGACAATTTATCAACCTTAATTTAAGAATATTTAAAGCTATCATAATTTGATGAAAATAAATAATTAAGGTAGATTGTATTTTGACCTGAAATTAATATGAAATAAAAGAAGCACTATATAAATTTAAGGCAAAATTTACCCATATTTTAAGTTGTAATTTAATTTGGAGTGCCTTACCCACGTTATATATATAAATTTTTACTAAGGCTTTGACTAATATTTTAATTTTTGAGCCTGTTAATTTTTTTTTAATATAATATCAGAGTCTTGTTAATTAATTGAATAATTTTAAATTTGATTCCTAAAATTAATCCTTATTTGTTAGTGTCGGAAATATGTGTATATTGAGTAGTGTGATTAATGTATATAATGAGGATATTTAAAGAACATCTCAGCTACACTATAAAATGAAATAATTGCACCTTAAAAAGATAAGAAAATGTAAATATTTAAAAACTAAATATTATGTAAACACATATTAATATATTAATATTACAATTATCATCCCCTCAAACTTAAGGATATAAAGTACATGTCAACTTGAGCTTGAAATCCAACCATAAATGCAAAAATAAAATATTGACTGAATAATATATAATGAGATAAAATCAATGAGTGACCAATTAAAAAAGTTAGCAAAGATCAGAAATTATAAAACTACTAATAAATGGAGGATAAATACATGCTAGAAATCATCACCACAATCTAGTGTGAATAAAGGAAAGTCTAATAGTAATTACACTGTAAAATAAGGTAGGGTCATCTTTTTCAGCAACTGAGTCGAGGGCTGTCTTGTGACGCCCCCAATGTTTTTAATTCTTGAGATTAATTTAATTCTTTGGAAAATGGATGTATTTGATGTTATTATGAAAAAAATTGGGGATATTTGGATTTTAAATTAATTAAAGTCTATTTCGGTGATGATTGAGCCAAGAGATTATGACTTTTGTCCTCTCGTTCAAATGGCTCTTCCAAGGTTAGAATTTAAGGAAGTTAGTTTATTTTGGACATTCTATAAATAAACCAATTGTCCCTTAATTGTGAACACGACATCAAATATATAAAAGAAAGAAAGGAAGAGAGAGAAGAAAGAACCCGGGAGAGGAGAAACAAATTCGAGATTAAACAATCAAAAATTAAATATCTAAGTCTTCTTCTTCTTTGGTATAAGTCATATATCCTTCTTTGACATAAGTCATTTCTTCTTCTTGTTATCCATGGTTTTTCATCTAATATACTTGAAGACCTGAATTCTTCTCCTAAGAAAAGAATTTAGGTGTTGTCTTCTTCAGAAGTTTGAAATATGATCCTAAATTTGTAAGTTATAATTTCTTTATTAAAGATCGTATTTTCTTCATTGAAATCTCCTAATATTAAATGGAAGTTTCTTCTCTTTCTTAAAATTGATACATTCTCGATCATTCTTATTGGATTCGGACCATGATGTTCCTATATGTTTCTAATCATGCATAATTCAAAATGTGTTAATATAGAAGTATAATTTAACTTAATATTTTGCTGAAAGAAAAGGTGAGAAGGCCTTGGCATTTATATAGGGAACTGCTGGGGGAGGTATCAGATGTGAACGTGAATTATGTTAAATAATTAATAGGAGACTACCGATTCCTACGATTTGTGCAATATTAATTTGATATTTTATCACTTAGTATCTAAGAATACGGCAACGGTTGAATTTGAATTGGCTTTTAATAAGTAGGAATACCAAAACACTTTGATTTGGACAAAGTCAATGCGATACTACAAAAATTTATATGTAAATTATTCAAATTATTTATATATTTTGCTTATGCGTACAACAAGATATACAAAATTTTTATTACAAGCAAAGTCTTAGTAATATAATTTGATATATAATTATAATTAGTGTTAATATCATTGTTATTTTCAATAATATGATATAATATTATTACCTTTTTTAAAAAAATAAAAGAAGTAATAATCTTAGGTAAATAAATTTTAATATTTTATAGTGATATAAAATTATACCTAGCTGCTATATACTTATTAAAAAAGATTTTATGATTTTTTGTGAAAATATGTGTTGGGTCCCATGTCCTGGCCCATGAAACATGTCCAGCCCACGGTTAGGTCGCGGCCCACAAGGGATCCAAAAGCCGCGTGAAGGCCAGTGGCCACCCCCAATGGTGAAAGGCGCGAACCCACGTTGAAGAAAAACGGAAACTGCAGCCGCATTAAATGCGTCGCCGGGAACAGACGGAAAGGCTAGCCAATAGAGGAGTGGTTGGCGCAGCGCTAACGGCACCCGCTGCCGTCTGCAGGTGGCCAACAAATCTCCGCTCAGGGAAAAATCGGGCGTGGTCAACAACGCTCAGCAGCGTGCCAGCCACGACAACAGGGCAACCGGCGTAACCGACGGTCCACGACAGTGACCAGCGGCGCGATGGCCCAAGCAACGGGCATTTTGGGCCCAAGAATCCAACGGGAAGAGGCGTATAAGAGCCCTCACACCCCACAGAGAAAGGGACCTCTCCTTCAGTATCTTCATCAGCAGCCTCTTTTTGAATCAAGAATTCAAACGGCTAATCATACTCAACTGCTCCCCTCTTCTCTAATTAAGAACACGAGAGTGACGAGTCGGAACTGAGCACCACCTCATTTCCGTCGGCAATAGCTAACTCGCTCACCTTCCCAGCATCTTCGGAGATCACGGGAAAGTCAGCCACCCGTTGCGGTGCATCAAGGAAGCCAGGCCTTCCGCCACCTACTCATTGCATTCTCCACGTCACCGCACAAGCATCTCTTACGCTTACACAGCATTCCTCCGCACACCCCCTTAGTGTGTGCCATTTCCGTTTACTGCGGGAATTTGCTGACTTGAGCGTCGGAGCGGCCTCGGTGGGAGAAATCCTGCCGGACCCTTGACCTCTTGTTTGTTGTTTGTGTTGTACAGGTCCAGGTTCACAGGGACGGAGACCGGACCCTTCCTCCGAAGCCGCCGCACGCTTAGGAATCCGAAGGCTCTCTAATCCGTACGACAACCGTGGGCCCGAGACGCAATATTGGCACCGTCTGTGGGAAGCTGACAAAAAGCCAAGTGTCTCCTTCCCACCTTGTTCCTCAATCATAAGCAATGGTGAACACCCGAGCACAAGCTAGTGCTCCTGCGATGGAAGTCATCGCCCAAAACGAAGTTCCCCCCGCAGGGAACCAGACAAATGATCAACCGGAGCCTGACGTCCGCCGTCTGGCTGCAGACCTAAACGATCTGAAGCAGGTCCTCCTCGTCGTATGCGAGAACACCGGGACTGCTCGGCCCAGGACCGCTCCTCCAGCAACCCAGGCCTCCACCTCCAAGAGAGAAAGGCGTCGAGAGGCCGCTCGCAGGAGGCGAGCTAACCGACTTGACCGCGCTGCAGCCCCGGTGGCCCCAAGTGAAACGGCCAGAATGAGGCGGAAAGCCATCCCGCCGACGATGACAAGGAGGACAGCCCCGAAGGGCGCAACCCCCGTAACTCGCGCGGCAACGGGAGGTCACCCGCTGCAGGCTCCAACGGCGAATGCGCCACCCAGGCAGAAAGTCGCCACCCCCGACGAGCTCAGACACACCTCCAGGGCAACACGGAGCTCCATGACGTCCTCAATGCGCGGAGAGGCTCTACGGATCCCTCGATGGAGGAGAAAGTCAAGGTGTTGTGGGACACCCTGCATAAGGAGAAACCCACGCCCTCCTCCGCCAACCTCCGTAGATCGCCCTTCGCCATGGACTTGCGGACGCAGCCGTTGCCGACCAAGTTCAAAATGCCGGTCCTGGAGGGATACGACGGAAGCAAGGACCCAATGGATCGCCTCAACTGCTTCCGCACTCACCTCTCTCTACAAGGGGCAAGCAAGGCCTTGATGTGCCAGTGCTTCCCCGTCACCCTTAGGGGTGACGCGCTGCTCTGGTTCCACGGCCTTCCCCCGAACTCCATACGCTCATTTGACGAGCTTGCTGATAGCTTCTTGAGCCAGTTCGCCTCCAGCAGAAAGGAGGAGAGGCAACCCTGGCACCTGGTCTGCCTCTGCCAAAGGCCAGATGAGAGTCTGAAGCGGTTTCTGGACCGTTTCATACCGAGGCGCGGCGGATCCCTCACCTCTCCAACGAGCTGAAACTCAACGCCTTCGTCGCCACTCTGGCGGCGGGGGACTTCTTCAAACATCTGTCGCACCAGCGCTCTCAGACCTTCCGGGAGGCTGAGACTATTGCTCGGGCGTATATCACGGCCGAAGAGGCCAACGAGGCAAAGCGCCCCGAGCGAGTGGACTGGCCCTCGGAAGCCCCCAGAGCTTCTGGCTGGAGAAAGAGGGACAGCGACAGCCAGCGCTTCTCGGAGCGCCGAAAGCAGCAGCGGCCCCCGCCGGGGCCCAAAAGGGATTACAGCAGGACCTCTCTGACCCCACTGAACGATAGCCGCGCAAACATCCTGATGCAAATCCAGGATGAGAAGTTCTTCAAGTGGCCGAAGACGCCCAAGGGTCCAGCAGGCGGGATGACTGCATTGCCAGTATTGCAGTACCACTGCCCTGGGGCACTCGACCGAGAATCGCGGACCTCGCGGCGAGAAATCGAAGATCTAATCCAGCGCGGACACTTGAAGCGGTTCGTGAAGAGTTCGGGGCAGGAACCTGCTACCTCCGACGGTGAAGCTAGCGAGCCTCCGAGAGCCCGCACGGCCGCCGGCGTGGTCCACATGGTCTCCTCCACTGACGCCGTGAACGCCAGACGCGGACAGCCGGAGACAACTTCCAGCAACAAGCGGGCGAAGATAGGGGTTAGGAATGATGTCATTAGTTTTAGTAGCGACGACATGGCTCATGTAACCTCTCCCCACACTGACCCCCTTGTTGTATCGGCCCTCGATTCAGCTGGTGGTGATGACTACCAACTGAAACGGGTCTTCATTGATAATGGAAGTTCACAAAATTTGCTGTATCTCACTGCGTTCCTTAAACTTGGACTAAAACGGAGTCAAATGAAAGCTGCAAGCGGACCATTGTATGGCTTGGACAACGAGCCGGTTCCCGTGCAAGGGATAGTGCGGCTGGAAGTCACGATGGGGACACACCCGCGCTCCATGACGCGCAAGATGGCGTTCCTCGTCGTCGACCGTCCATCCGTCTACAATGCCATATTCGGCAGACCTTTCCTGACTGCCTTCGAAGCCGTAACGTCCATCCCGCACCTAAAGGTGAAATTTCCCACCCCCTGGGGCGTGGGAGAAGTTCTTGGAGACCAAGAAATGGGACGGACCTGCTACTTGTCCCAAATTAACCCCGTGGCACCATGCAACCCAAGCGAAGACCTTGATCTCCGCGACAAGACCTCGCTGCAACAGGCCCAGTCCGGGGAGGAAACTAAGGCGATCCCGCTTAACCCTTCCGATCCGGTGCGTAAGGCCAACGTGGGAGATCCCCTTCACCTGCGCGGAGAGCGACAAAGTTGATTACCTTCCTTAGGGCTAACTCCGACGTGTTCGCCTGGGTCCCCGCTGACATGCCCGGGATATCGGCCGAGGTCATAGTCCACAAGCTGGGCCTTGACGCAAGCCGAAATCCCGTCCGGCAGAAGCAGAGGAACCACTCCGTCGAGAAGTTGGTCACCATCAGGGAAGAAGTGAAGAGGCTCCTGGATGCCGGATTCATCAGAGAAGTCCAGTACCCGGAATGGCTGTCCAACGTCGTGCTGGTGAAAAAGAGCAGCGGCAAGTGGCGGATGTGCGTCGACTTCACGGACGTGAATAAGGCCTGCCCCAAAGATATCTTTCCGCTTCCCAGGATCGACCAGCTCGTGGATTCTACATCCGGGCACGAACTACTGAGCTTCATGGACGCATACTCTGGGTACAACCATATCCGGATGGACCCAGAAGACGAGGAGCACACCTCGTTCATGACAGATCAAGGGACATTTTGCTATAGAATGATGCCCTTTGGTCTCAAGAATGCTGGCGCGACGTACCAGCGCCTTGTGAACAAAATGTTCGAAGCTCAAATCGGACGGAACGTGGAAGTGTACGTCGACGACATGCTTGTGAAAAGCAGAATCGCGAGCCACCACGTCAACGACTTAGATGAGACTTTTCAGATCCTCCGACGGCACGGAATGAAGCTCAATCATGTCAAATGCGCGTTCGGGGTGACCACTGGAAAGTTCCTAGGCTTCATTGTGTCCCAACGTGGCATAGAAGCCAATCCAGAAAAGATCAACGCCATACTCGACTTGAACCCTCCGCGGACAATAAAAGAAGTTCAAAAGCTGACAGGGCGGATAGCCGCTCTCTCGCGGTTCCTAGCCAAGTCAGCCGAGAAATATTTGCCCTTCTTCGAGGCGCTAAGGGGCACTAAATCGCACGGGTTCAAATGGAATGAAGAATGCGACGAAGCATTCAGGGAATTGAAGACTTACCTCTCCAGCGCGCCGCTCTTAAGCTCGCCGCGCGAAGGAGAAGACCTCTACCTCTACCTGGCCACATCGGGCAGCCAGCCCTCGGCCTCCGTACTAGTCATGAGAGCGAGGGGCATGGGCATGGGTGTATTACGTGAGCCGAGTGCTGACTGACATAGAGGCCCACTATCCGCACGCCGAAAGATGGCGCCTCGCGCTTGTCTATGCGGCGCGAAAGCTGCGACCCTATTTCCAGTCTCACCGGATCGTCGTGCTGACGGACCAGCCGCTGAAGTCGATCTTGCAGAAACCGGAGACGTCCGGCCGGCTGGTTAAATGGGCCGTCGAGCTAGGAGAATTCGACCTAGAATTCCGGCCGCGGCCAGCTGTGAAGGGACAGGCTCTGGCAGACTTCATCGTTGAGGCGGTGACGCCAGCACAGGAGGAGGACAGCAATCTAGGAAGTACGGAGGGCGACGACTCACCTGCGTGGACCCTGAACGTAGACGGATCGTCTACCCAAACAGGCAGCGGAGCTGGTGTGGTGCTAAGGACGCCCGAGGGCATGGAGATCGTATACTCGGTTACTCTGGCCTTCCCGGCCACGAACAACGTTGCGAAGTATGAGGCCCTTCTCGCGGGCCTGCGGCTGGCAAGGGAGTGTTCCGCGCGAACGCTGGTCGTGCGTAGTGACTCTGAACTCGTGGTCAATCAGGTGAAGGGGAACTTCGAAGCCTCGAACCCATAGCTTGTGAGGTACCTGGCGAAAGTAAGGGCCCTGATCCCTGAGTTCGGTCGGTTTGAGATCGAGCATATCCCGAGATCGGATAACGAACGCGCTGATCGACTGGCTCGGGACACGGCCGCCAGAACTGTAGAGTAGTACGCGAGGGAGCCCAGGGAAGTCCTGAAAGCACCCAGCCTCGACGCCAAAGACAAAGAAGTCCTACAGGTCAACACGGGGGACAACTGGATGACACCGTACGTAAGGTTCCTAACTGAGGGAACCCTACCAAACGACGTCAATGAAGCCAAGCGAATCAAGAAGACGGCAGGATGGTACATGGTCCTGAATGAGAGGCTGTACAAGCGAGGATACTCCACTCCTCTCCTGAAGTGCCTCACCCCGAAAGAAGCTAATTACGCGTTGGCAAGATGTGCACTGGGGCTGTGCGGCTCGCATATCGGCGGAAAGAACTTAGCGTTCAACGTCATGCGGCAGGAGTTCTACTGGCCCACCATGAAACGAGACGCTATGGAATTCGTCCGGAAGTGTGAAAGTTGCCAGGTCCATGGCAACATGACGCACCAGCCGCACACCGGGCTGAACTATCTCCAATCCCCATGGCCGTTCGCGCAATGGGGGCTCGACATACTTGGACCCCTACCGATGGCTGCCGGACAGAGGAAATTCTTGATCGTTCGCATTGACTACTTTACAAAGTGGGTGGAAGCCATCCCCCTCGCCAAGATCACAGAGCAAAATGCGACGGAGTTCCTCCGTCAAGGTATCGTTTGCCGCTTTGGGATCCCAGAGGTCGTAGTGACCGATAACGGAACCCAGTTCACCGGTAAACGCTTTACAAAGTACTGCCGCGACCTTCGCATTAAGCTGGTGCACACGTCCGTGGCGCAACCTCAAGCAAACGGGCAGGTCGAAGTCACCAACCGCACACTGCTGCACGGGTTGAAAACCAGATTGGAAGACGCAGGGGCTCCTGAACTGAGGAGCTACCGTCAGTGCCATGGTCGTATCGAACAACTGCGAGAGAGCCAACAAGGGAGACGCCCTTCAACCTTTGCTTTGGGGCTAAGGCTGTGGTGCCCGTGGAAATGGGGATGCCAAGCCTGCGGATAGAATGCTTCGACCCAGCCACCAACGAACAAAGGCTTCGGGAAAGTCTGGACTTGCTCTCGGAAGCTCGAGACGCCGCACGACTCCGAACCGCGGCCTACCAACAGCGAGTCGCACGGTACTACAACAAGCGAATAAAGGCACGCCCGCTGGAAGTTGGAGATCTGGTCCTCCAGAGCGTAGAGGCGGAGAGAAAAATTGTAAACAGGAACAAACTCTCCCCTGGGTGGGAGGGGCCGTTCCTCGTCTCCGCAATCCCCGGAGCGGAGCGTACAAGCTACGTACCCAGAACGGCAAACTGGTCCCGTGGACCTGGAACGCCGCCAACTTAAGGAAATACTATCAGTAATGCAACTCCGACTCAGGTAAGTCGCACACGCATGCATCATAATGAGTGCTTGAACATGAGCTTTATCTTCGATTAGCATAATCACTCTCTCTATCATCCTGCATATTCATTTGTGTGAGTTAATGACATGCATCGCATTCTTAAATCAAACGACCTAGACTGCCCCTAAGTCGGGAGGACAAGCATCCGCCTGTTAAACCAGTCCTTGGCCCAGTACCAAGCGGTCCAAAGTAGACCATCCCAGGACTCCGTCCTCACGCCAGGTGGCCTGGGGACGGCTTTACGCACCTTGGCTCCGCGCCAAAAGGCCCCAGCGGCCGCCCAGAGACAAAGCCCCGTGCTAGACAGCCCGGAGGCATCCAGCCGTAGGCTGGAACAAAGGATCCAGGCGATCCATTCAACAGGCCTCACGCCAACGGCCCATGCAGTCAAAGCATCAGGCCTGGGGGCTCCTCGAGTCCCCACTCCACGGCCAACAAAACCTTAGGGGGCAAAGAATTGCAGGCGTGCGGCAACCTTCTCCAACAGAAGAGAGCACCCTCAGTCTACAATGGTCGTGGGCTAGGACCTCAACTTGGTGATTATAACGCTTTGAGCAGGGGCGACACATCTCCGGCAATCATACGCGACCGAGTCCTAGACCCAGGGGTCCGGTTACCGCAGCCTGACCGCTGCGCTGACCCTCGTTGCAACTCCAAGGGCTTGGCGACGACATCCGCTTCACCAGATCGAGCCCCCCAAACGTGTGAGTTGTGATGATCTCCTCTTACGAAGGACGAGCACCACGCAGGAAGGCGCCTGGATAGGGCCTTAGAAACAGTGGCTCCGAAAAGCCCAACGTTCAAACAAGAAGCGTGAACCAACGGACGAAAACAAAAGCAAATAGCAAGCAACACTCTACGATAGAAAAGGCACGGACGTGAAGTATAAAAAGATGCTTCTCATTCATGCGGAAAAAGCGAACATAGTACAAAGACAAAGGCCAATCTCAGAAGCGAACATCGGCAAAGACTAATCAGGAAGACTCGATGGACCCGCTTCCTCAGGGAAAGTCTTCAGGCAGGACGCCTCTTCTATCTCAGCGTTCCCTGGATGAAGGACACCCTCAGGAATGTGAGGAGCCGCCAAGGAGACAATCCTGCGGCATAAGCGGATGCCGTCCCAGTATCGAGCCTCCATCGCCCGCCGCGTTTCCAATGGAGAGTACCGGCCAACCATATCTCCGACCAGCCTGGTGACGCGGGCCTCCGAAGCGACAAGTAGAGCCTCCAGCTGCGCCACTCTCTGCTGCAGGCGCCCACTCTCCTCTCTAAGAGATGCGAACTGGGCCCTTCCATTGACGATGGCCGGCTGAAGGAGGGAGGACAGCGCGTCGAAAGAGTTGACCTCATCTGGAGCCTGCATAAGAAGCGATGTCAAAAGCGCTGCCAAAGCATGCAACCAAAAAGAAAGGTCAGGTGGAAACAGCTGTACCTGAGCAGGAGCCGCGCTCGGAGAAAGCGTGAGATCACCCGAAAGAACCTCTCCCTAGGGCTCAGCTCCCTCGCCTGCTGGAGGAGGGCTGACTGGAAGGCTGGCTTCCGTACGAATGCTCGGAAGCTCTTGCCACGAGGACGTCCCGGCTTCCCCTTCGTCAGCCTGTACCAGATCAGCAGCGGGAGCTGTACCAACCCCTGAAGGTGCGGCCAGGTCTTCGGGAGGCCTGTACTCCAAAATGGGCTCCACAAGAATCGCCAGGGACTCCACAGGTTCCCTAGCCTCCGATGCTTGCTCAGGCGCAGTAGTAAATGGCTCGTCCGGGCCCTCGAGAACGACGACGTCATCCGTCGCCTCTGCTGCGTAGCTGACGGGTGGATTCCCAGCAGGAAGAGACTCCACCTCGCAAACTTCGCGAGCGGCTAGTCCCGCGATCGAAGTCGACGAGGGTTCAGCGGTTTCCCTCTGGCGACCCGCGCTCGCAAGACTCTTCAGAGCCAGACTTCCCACAACGGAAGGACCGGTGACTCGTCTCTTGGACCTCCTCAAAGAGGTCCCTTCGGCTTCCCTTAGCCATTTAAGGGCGGCCGCGTCCTCATCGTCGCTCGACGACGACTCCAGCAACGAGCAGCTTCCCTCCTCAGTCGCCCGGGGCGGTGGATGAGCGGCCGAATCTCCAGGACCTCCCTTACCTGGTCCAGCCATCGCCCAGCCCGTGGGGGATCCCCACCTGCAGGCCTCGAATGTAACGAAGGTGAGGTAATAGCCCGGAATCGAGAAGTTCTCCTCTTCAGCCTTAATAGCAGCCAGCAGCTTCTCTGATGCTGCAACGTCCTCGGGGGGTGGCTTCTCCTGGAAATACTTCGAGATGGGGCCCCACGCCCTCGGGAGCTCGGAATCAGGGGGCTCCTGCAAGAAAAAGAAACGCTCCTTCCAGCTCTTCACTGAGTCAGGATTGGTGCCGCGAAGGTGGAACCCCGCCTTGGGCGACATCGACACCCAATCCTCCGACTCCGTGAACCGAAAGATTATCCTCGCTGCCTTCGCATCGAAAGTGCATTGGTGAAGGATGGAAAAAACACACAGGGACACCAAATAGCGCAAGGCGTTGGGATGCAGCCTTGCCATTGGGACACCCAACGCGTCAACCACCGCGTACAGTAAGCAACTTGATGGATAGCGAAGCCCCCCCGCAGATGATGCTCATACACCGTGATGAAGCCCACGGGAGGGGCAAAGGCTCTATCCAGCGCCTCAGGAGTGCGGCATTCCCAGTCACAGGGAAGACCACAATCAACCATAAGAGCAGCAACGTTCCCAGCAGTCAGAATGGATTTGGTGTTGTGAACACCATGGCGCGGGGCTCTGGGAGCTCGAGAAGAAGAAGAAGAGCTCTCTCTCTTTACCGCCATTTATCTCTCAAAAATCACGAGTGCAAACGGGGAGGAAAGTGGCAGAAGAGAGAAAGCAGTTGTCGATCGATTTAAATAGGCAACACCAAGCCAAAGGGCGGGAAACCCAAAACGGCACCGCCACCGGAGATTGGGACACGTGGTGGCATCAAGGTGCACCACGGGATCTCAATCGTTCGCAATGATGGCTAGACGCCAGGCTAACGGGCGCGACCCTTCAGCTGCCTTGCTAGGGTCCACGCTGGCGCCGCCGCATTAAATGAGGGCTCACGATAGCGGAGCCCCTGAAGACGCGCACGATAAGCACAAAGCGAAGATGTAAAAAAAAAAAAAGAGGAAAAGAGAAAAACTTCTGCGGCGGACAAAGCGGGGCGAAAAACCGATAACTCTTATTACATCAATAAATTTCCGTTACAACGCTTACAACTAAAAGAGAAGAGCGCAACAATGACCAAACGGCTAGTGGTCCCAATGGCCAGTAGAAGAGCTTTGGACGTGATAATCCACCAATTGGTTGCGAGTTCTGGCTTGCGAGTTGCGAGGATCTAGAACCCCCACGCGGAAACCTGGATCCTCCAGCGAAGCCAGTCTCCGAGAAAGCCTAAAGGCATCAAAGTAAGACCGCTCCAAGGTGGGATCCACTCCCTCCGGCCGAAGCCTCATCCTCAGCTCCGACCGCAACCCTGCAACCTCAGCCTCATACTGTTGCTTGAGCCGTTCGAGTTCTTCTTCAAGTGCCAGCGCGCGGGCCTGCAGGTCCGCATTGGCACCCGCAAGGCGAGTGATCCGGGCCTCCGTCCGCAGCGCAGCAACTTCAGCCTCGTGTTACTGCCTGAGTCGCTCCATTTCTCCTTCAAGTGCCAATATGCGAGCCTGCGCCCCCACGTTGGCACCCACCAGACGCGTGGCCCTGGCCTCCGACTCGGCCAAGGCGCTCTCTAAATGCGCAACGCGGGCCCTCAGCCACTCTACCTGGACCTCAGACGCGTGGCCCTGGCCTCCGACTTGGCCAAGGCGCTCTCTAAATGCGCAACGTGGGCCCTCAGCCACTCTACCTGGACCTAAAGCAGCCCCTCGACATGGCTGGACTCTCTCGAAACCTGGAGGCGGTCCCCGGCTCCGTGAAGGGCCAGCAACTGTGGCTTCAGAGCGGGCCTCTCCTGAAGACCCAGGGGCGTGAGAGCCGAACTCAGACTCATCGGAGGAGCGTTCCGAGTCACTGGATGTGTCCTCCATTGGTTTTGCGGCGAGAAAATACGCGGTGAAAGATCAAATGCCGATAAATGTACAAGTACAAAAAAGTGCCAGATTTCGGGAGAAGGTGGCGTACTTAAATAGAAGAATTTTCACCTGAAAGGGCGGCAACTCCAAAAGACGGAAAGCATTTAAGGAAGGGCCAATGAGGATTCTCCACGTGGAGAGGCCCCTGAAAACTTGCGCGTTTCCAAGACGAAACGACGTCTCTTGGCCGCGCAGGAGTTAAATGCGCTGGCCACCCCAGGAGACGTGACGGTTTACAGTGACTCCTCAAGCTCCCGCAGGATGACGCGTGGATCCTCAGGGCAAAGCGCCCGGCAACGGAAGAACATTCACGAAGACAAGACTAAAATTGGAGACAAAAAGAGGCTACTTGTTTTATTAATCAATGCTTTCTTACAAAGTACAAGATCTACAACCATGAAGCTGCGAGAAAGACGAAAGAAGACTGCGGTGCGAAGCCCCGTATGCTCCCCTGTCGTGCCCCAGATGAGCTCGGCGAACGTGATCTGCATCAGATCCCGACGGCAGAAGCAGTCGGAATTTCACCGAGCGCACTAGTCTGGAGGCGAGGAGCATCCCCTCGTGGAGGTTTAAAGAGTCCAATCCACGAGGGTCCGGGAAGCACCAAGGTCAGGCACTCCGGGAAAGTTGGGTAAAAAACCCAGCTTCCGCGGAGGGCTACTGACCTCGCACTCCTTCCGCGGTTAGCGCCCTGGCGTGGCTCGCGGAATAATCCCCTGCGAAAGCCTTCATCTAACAGGCGAAGGCAGCCGCGGGGATCCTCCAAGGATCCGCTCAAGCCAGCCAAGCCACAACCTGGAAGGAAGCGCGCGGCGATAGCGGAATGGCCGAGCCACTCTCATTAGCAAAGAAGGCAAGTCGCAGGACAAGGGCTACAATGGTCTCCACCAAGAGTCTCAGGCATGCGAGTGGTCCATCCAACTCCTTCTCGGGTGCCCGCCAAAAGTGGGGAGAGCCAGAATCTTCTCATTGCCTTTTGATTTACTGCTAAGGGATGGACTCAACTCGCTTGAGTGCCCCTCCTATTTATGGGCAAGGCGCAGGCTGTGATATTCCGGATCTCATTTGGATTATTTTAATATTAATTATGATTTTTGGGTATTTCGGATGTGGTGAAAATAAATTAAAATATTATGAAATTTTCGGGAATGATCGGAGGTGCAGAGTGGGGCTCGGAGTGTGCCCGTAATGATGTTCGGAGGCCGAGTTGGGATTTTAAAATTAAAGTTATATATATATATATAATAAAAGTAATAATAATAATAATAATATATGTATATATATATATATATATAGTAAAGGAAAAAGGAAAATGAAAAAAGAAAAAGGAAAAAGGAAAATGAAAGAAAAGAAAGGGAGAAAGAAGACGGGGAGAGAGAAATCGGGGGAGAAAAGGGGTTTAGGGTTTCAGGCGGCGGAGAAGGAAGAAGAGAGGAAGATCGGCGGCGGCAGGGTGACCGGCGGCCATGGTGGCGCGCGGACGGTCGACGGGTGTGAGCCGTCGTTAGCGGCGGTTTCAGGGTGCGTCGGTGGCGGTGTTCGGTGAGAAGCCATCGGAAGCCGTCGGTGGTTGTTGACGGCATTTTGCAGCGGCGATCGGTGGTCGACGGCGATTCTTGGGTGGCCGTGGGTGGAGCGACGGTGGCTGTGGGAGAATCGGCGGTAGCGAAATCGTGGGTTGTGCGAGGAAGGCGACGGCGAAATCGTTCGAGGAGAGAGAGGACGGCGAAAAGTTGCAGCGAGGAGAGAAACGGCAGCGGCTTCGGCGTCGACGGTGGCTGGGTGAGGCGGAGGAGGCCGGCGACGGCCACGTGAGGAGGTGTGGTGGCCGAGCGGCGGCAGCGGAGCGGCCGGCGGCTGCTGGCAGAGGCGCGCACGGAGGAGAGAGGAAGAGGACGCGGTGGCAGGAGAGAGAAATGCCAGATTCGAGTGCTTCGGGACATCCTTTCTTCAGATCTGCAGAGTATGATGTTAAGGCAAGTATCCTCCAGCCCTATTCTTGCTCTGATTTAATTTCCGATGCATTTTGACTGCTGTGGGAGATTTTACTAACATGCATGTATTTTTAAATACCCTCAATTTATCAATTGTATACATGCATGTATGTTTTATCGGTTGTGCGGTGGTTTTGTACTTGTATTTATGATTTGGAGGGGTTTTGGACACCCGGACGATATATATGTATGTTTGGTATCCGTATATTGTGGAACCATGAACCAGGCCTTGCACTAACCATGCATGCTGCCAGGGGTGGGATCACTACGTGATCTGAGGCATTGGCTACTTCCGCCGTAAGGAAGATGAGGATTGGCTACTTCCGCCATAAGGAAGATGAGGTATTGGCTACTTCCGCCGTAAGGAAGATGAGGTATTGGCTACTTCCGCCGTAAGGAAGATGAGGATTGGCTACTTCCGCCATAAGGAAGATGAGGTATCGCCCCAATGTGTATTTAATTGAGAACCATCGTAAGGAATTGACGAAAAACTAATATATTCGGACGTCCTAATATATAATAAAAACTTGAGGTTGCACCCAAAGCCGCGGGTGGTAAAACATAGTGAGCAAGTTCCTTATCTATGGGAGACAGAGTACATGGATGGCCTTGAGCTACTGGCCTAATTCGTAGCCGATATATAGCCGTGGTTACCGGACGATGGTAACCCTTCCTCAAGTTGGTACCATTGATCTTTGGTTCTCCGATTTCGTGCATGCTTTGTATTTCTGAACGTATTTGGGTGTATGATGATTTGAGATACGTGGTTTGGCCCACGGATGGGCGACAGGAATGTCTCGTACGTACTGATGTGATAAAACCCGGAACGTATTTTGATTTATGTTTTAGTTCCGGCGATTTTCTCTTGATTTCTCGCATTATGAGTTTTAGATGGGGACGGACGGTATGTGTCTCCACGTGGATGTGGTGACGGTTGCGACGTATGTGACCTCGGATCATATGATATGATATCGTCTATGAGGTTTTACCGGATCGTGGTTTATATGATTTTGTCCCGGAGGGACGAGTTAATGCGGACGATGATTTAGTACGAGACATCTCCTCGATTTTCAGGGATTTCACGGACATGATGTTTTGTTTTACGTGATTGCTATGCGATATCCTTGCTTCTGATTTATGTGTACCGTTTTATACGATTCTTGATGTTTGCTGAGCTCTAGGCTCACGTTTTCATGTTTTATCCCTTCAGACTAGTGGCATGGATACGCTTGCAGGAGCTCGGACGTGATCGGACTCGGATATTCCTTTTGGCGAGTGGAGATATTACATTTGGTATATTTCTGATCTCGAGGATATGTTATGGTTATTTATGGCCGGATGGTGCCTTGATCATTGTATGAGAAATATTGAAGTTATAGTATTGTGGATGAGTTGTAAATTTGGATACCTCCCTTGCGATTATGGATAGCAGGTCATGTATTATTTGTCCGGATTCATATCCGATGAGATCTTGTGCGGGTTTTATTTATATTGGGTCCTGCATATGTTTGATTGTCACATCCGGGATGGATTATTGTTGTTGATGGAAATATTATTATTGATTTTATTTTTGACCTGCGTATATTGTGGTCCCGGGTCGTGTCAGCTGTGGTATCAGAGAAAAGATCGCATGGAGAGGTGATTTTGGGTCATCTCGGATAAGAAATTGATTGAATATCTGGCGTGATAAATGTAGCCTTTGATAATGAAATGGAAGTTTGGGTCGTTAATATTTGAATTCGACTCGGGAAGTCGATTGTTTGGCTGTGTTAAGTCACGCGAGCGATGTTTTGAGTGTTTCTGTTCAGCAGCTAGATGAGAATTTGGTTGCTTTGTGAAGGATGGTTTGTTGTTGGCAAGATGGAGAGTCCTCCGAATGATTGAATGTGAGCAGATTTGAAAAATTTTGGGATGCTTAATCTCAATTAAGGCTTAAATTGAATTTCAGAAAGTGGAGGAGGTGTTCGAGGTTTTTAATAGTTCAAATGAAGTTTGGTCTATTACCATAAGTTAGAGAGTGAGGCAAGCTAGTGATGGGCTTCTCAAAGGTGCCGTATCTCACTTTTTATGATGTTTGGTGGAGGAAATGTTTGAAAATTACTCTCCGTTTGGCATTCGGGATAGTAAGGAAGGTGAATTTAGTTGATGAAGGCACGGAAATAAGTCTGTTGCCCTTGAGCTCGTATGTAATTGTTCTATACGTTTCTAATTTCAAAATGAGCTTTGAGGATGTTCACCCCTGATGGGTAAACCTTTGATCTGTTAAGATTGTGAATTTTGATGTTCGGTCTGGGTTTGTAGACATCAATGATTGATTGACCTGATCTTATTTGATAAACCGGACTTTGATGTGATATTAGGAATGACTTGGTTGGCTAGTCGCCATATTAGTATGGATTATTCGGTAAGAATATTTGATTATAATATGGGTCTGTGAATTTGGAATATGAGGAAGAGTTGATCGAGAGGTGATGAACTCGTTATCTTTGTGCCTGTGAGTTAATTGATGAAAATATGTGCCGAGTTTAGTTGGCATATGTGGCCATATCTGGGAGTCGTTATGTGGTCATAAAAAGTTTTCTGGTTGTATGGTAATTCGAGGCTGTTTCTTAGATGAGAAGATAAGCCTGAATTGTCTTTTAGTCAGTAGTTGAGGTTATTGTTGAGGTTATGTCAGGAGTGACATCGATTTTGAGGACCTTGCATAGAGTCAATGAGGCATTGGTCGAGTGCCTTGCCGTGGGTTGTTAAATGCTTTTGGGATAAGTATGATGAATCTATGAGGTTATCTATGAATTATTGAAATTTAATTCGTTTGGGAAATGAATTATTTGATAAGCGAATGTTAGAAAGTGGTAGGTGATTTGTTTGATCAATGGTTGGTACTCGATGTTTTCTAAATCGATCTGTACTTGAAGTATTGTCAATTAAGGATATCGGGAGAATATACCTGAGGTTGCTTTCAAGGTGAAGGTGCGGCTGTTGTGAGCTTCGGTGATGTTTTTGGGTTAGTGATTGTGTTGACATCTTTTATGGATCTTTTAAATTGGATCTTTCGATCGTATTTGAGTCTATTTGTGATAGATTCATTAATGATGTTTTGAATTGTTCGAGGAATTTATGTGGGGTATGAGTTCCGTTTGAGGACTGTCATAGTTGTAAAGGGTAGTTTGTGGTTTATCCAATTGAGGAGATGCGAGTTTGGTTGGAAGTAGTATTGTTTGGGCATGTTGTTTCTTCGATGGCATGTTTATGAAATTGCAGAAGATTGAAGCGGTGACCGGTTGGGAAATGCCATTGTTTGTTGTGAAGGTGCGTGATTTCTTGAGTCTGCTTAAATCTGTTAAGCGATTTGTCGAGGATTCCTTGAGAATCGTAGCGTCCGTGGGGCATTGGGCTTAGTAGCTATCAGTGTTCGTTGGAATGATGAGTATAAGGGGAGCTTTCTAGAAATAAAGGACGTATTGTCTGCAAAGTTGATTTGGTTGATCCCCGATGGATTAAGTTAAATATGTCGTAGGTTGTGATGCTTCTGAGGAAGATTTGAGGTTGTATTCTGATGCAACTTATTTGAGTAGTAGTGGCCTATGGGTTACGACTGTTGAAAGTCTATGATCAAGGTTATTCCGCTTATGGATTGGAGTTAGCAGTTGAGGTCTTTCTTTTGAGGACTTAGAAATGTTATTTGTATGAAGATAATTGTTGTTTAATTTGATTATAAAGGCTTGAGAAAATCATTTTAGAAAAGGAGAATATTATTGACAATGTTTTGGGTCGAAATTTGTTATAGCGATAATTCGCAGTCAGGTGATCAATCCGGATAGTGCAGTAGAAGCATGTGGGTCCGTAGCCTTTGGTTGTGAGATTCGATTTGGATCCTTAGATAGAGAATTGGATTTGAATGTCGGTTTGAGGACTTTGATTTGGTGGTGGTTTTTGTTGAGTCCTGTGATGTTGGAGATGTAGCGACTTTGATTTGATCGGTCTGAAATCTCACGGGGTAGAAGGAGATTTTTGCTGATGAAGTGGTTTGTAGGTGGATCCATGATCAGCCTATGAGTTTGCCGTTCAGGATCAGAGTTGTATTAGGAGTTTGCACGGCAATGTCTTCTATCTTCATTTTGAGCAGAGAAACTGTGGAGTTATCGGTGAATAACCCCTGCCAAGAGTGGGCTCTGAATGAAGTTTTTTCTGCGGAAGAAGCTTTTGTGAAGATCGGAAGTGAAGTTCCTTTTGTTCGAGTGGTCATGAAGCTGGACATGATCAAGCTGAGTCTCGGTGGACGGATGAAAGCTCGCGGAGCAGTCAAGGTTGTCAGCAGCTGTGGTGTAGTTGCAGTGGTCTAAGTTTATAAGGAACCTCGAAGATGCTCTATCAGTGGAGTGGCGAGTTGATCGTGCGTCTCGTGCTTGAAGGAAGAAATCAAGAAGAAGCCTTCGAGATTTTGTTTTGGTTTGCGTTGGACAGCGAGAAATCTTGTGGCATCTTGGATGTTGATGGATGAGTTGATGAAGTCAGTTCCTTGCTTACTAATCAGAAAGTCATTGTTGAGTCTGGTCGTCGACATATTATCAAGATGAGAATGTTGGAAGGTATACTAATTTTAAGGCATTGATTGCGATTGGAAGCAGATGATTGATCAGAGTTGCGCAGCGGAATCGTGTGGATTCACAATTATCGGTTATAAGAATTAATTTGAGAATTGAAGTAAGAGATCAGATTTGTAGCTGAGTGGATGATCGAGAAGAGTTTCAAGTTTCGAGGGCAGGTGATAGATTGAGGTTGAGGTTCGATAGGACTTTTGAGGTTTTGCAGCGAATTGGAGAAGTGGCCAGCAGATTGGCGTTGTTCCGAGTTCGGCAGATCGTAATGATGTGTTTTGTATATGTATGTTGAGAGAAGTATGGGTTGATTGTTGGCATGTGATCGAGTGTGAATGGTTGCTGATTTTGAGAAGCTATTTTATGTTGCGATTTTGATTCCGATATTGGGATAGAAAGATCAGGTGCTGGTGATCAGATTTTTGGAGGAATCTTTCGATCGAGGTTAAGTTCGGAAGAATTGTTCTTATTTTGTTAAAGGATTGGTGTGCGTAAATTTTGAGGACGAAATTTTTAAAAGGAGGGGAGAATGTGATATTCCGGATCTCATTTGGATTATTTTAATATTAATTATGATTTTTGGGTATTTCGGATGTGGTGAAAATAAATTAAAATATTATGAAATTTTCGGGAATGATCGGAGGTGCGGAGTGGGGCTCGGAGTGTGCCCGTAATGATGTTCGGAGGCCGAGTTGGGATTTTAAAATTAAAGTTATATATATATATATAATAAAAGTAATAATAATAATAATAATATATGTATATATATATATATATATAGTAAAGGAAAAAGGAAAATGAAAAAAGAAAAAGGAAAAAGGAAAATGAAAGAAAAGAAAGGGAGAAAGAAGTCGGGGAGAGAGAAATCGGGGGAGAAAAGGGGTTTAGGGTTTCAGGCGGCGGAGAAGGAAGAAGAGAGGAAGATCGGCGGCGGCGCAGGTGACCGGCGGCCATGGTGGCGCGCGGACGGTCGACGGGTGTGAGCCGTCGTTGGCGGCGGTTTGTGGTGCGTCGGTGGCGGTGTTCGGTGAGAAGCCATCGGGCCGCCGGTGGTTGTTGACGGCATTTTGCGCGGGCGATCGGGTGGTCGACGGGATTGCTAGTGGCCGTGGGTGGAGCGACGGTGGTCGTGGGAGAATCGGCGGTAGCGAAATCGTGGGTCAGGCGAGGAAGGCGACGGCGAAATCGCTCGAGGAGAGAGAGGACGGCGAAAGTTGCAACGAGGAGAGAAACGGCAGCGCTTCAAGGGCGTCGACGGTGGCCGGGTGAGGCGGAGGAGGCCGCGACGGCCACGCGAGGAGGTGTGGTGGCGAGCGGCGGGATGAGCGGCCGGGCGGCCGGGGCAGAGGCGCGCACGGAGGAGAGAGGAAGAGGACGCGGTGGCAGGAGAGAGAAATGCCAGATTCGAGTGCTTCGGGACATCCTTTCTTCGGATCTGCAGAGTATGATGTTAAGGCAAGTATCCTCTAGCCCTATTCTTGGTCTGATTTAATTTCCGATGCATTTTGATCACGTTGTGGGAGATTTTACTAACATGCATATATTTTTAAATACCCTCAATTTATCAATTGTATACATGCATGTATGTTTTATCGGTCAGGCGGTGGTTTTGTACTTGTATTTATGATTTGGAGGGGTTTTGGACACCCGGACGATATATATGTATGTTTGGTATCCGTATATTGTGGAACCATGAACCAGGCCTTGCACTAACCATGCATGCTGCCAGGGGTGGGATCACTACGTGATCCGAGGCATTGGCTACTTCCGCCGTAAGGAAGATGAGGATTGGCTACTTCCGCCATAAGGAAGATGAGGTATTGGCTACTTCCGCCGTAAGGAAGATGAGGTATTGGCTACTTCCGCCGTAAGGAAGATGAGGATTGGCTACTTCCGCCATAAGGAAGATGAGGTATCGCCCCAATGTGTATTTAATTGAGAATCATCGTAAGGAATTGACGAAAAACTAATATATTCGGACGTCCTAATATATAATAAAAACTTGAGGTTGCACCCAAAGCCGCGGGTGGTAAAACATAGTGAGCAAGTTCCTTATCTATGGGAGACAGAGTACATGGATGGCCTTGAGCTACTGGCCTAATTCGTAGCCGATATATAGCCGTGGTTACCGGACGATGGTAACCCTTCCTCAAGTTGGTACCATTGATCTTTGGTTCTCCGATTTCGTGCATGCTTTGTATTTCTGAACGTATTTGGGTGTATGATGATTTGAGATACGTGGTTTGGCCCACGGATGGGCGACAGGAATGTCTCGTACGTACTGATGTGATAAAACCCGGAACGTATTTTGATTTATGTTTTAGTTCCGGCGATTTTCTCTTGATTTCTGCATTATGAGTTTTAGATCCGGACGACGGTATGTGTCTCCACGTGGATGTGGTGACGGTTGCGACGTATGTGACCTCGGATCATATGATATGATATCGTCTATGAGGTTTTACCGGATCGTGGTTTATATGATTTTGTCCCTGAGGGACGAGTTAATGCGGACGATGATTTAGACGAGACATCTCCTCGATTTTCGTGGATTTCACGGACATGATGTTTTGTTTTACGTGATTGCTATGCGATATCCTTGCTTCGATTTATGTGTACCGTTTTATACGATTCTTGATGTTTCTTGAGCTCTAGGCTCACGTTTTCATGTTTTATCCCTTCGGACTAGTGGCATGGATACGCTTGCAGGAGCTCGGACGTGATCGGACTTCGGATATTCCTTTTGGCGAGTGGAGATATTACATTTGGTATATTTCGATCTCGAGGATATGTTATGGTTATTTATGGCCGGATGGTGCCTTGATCATTGTATGAGAAATATGAAGTTATAGTATTGTGGATGAGTTGTAAATTTGGATACCTCCCTTGCGATTATGGATAGTGTGTCATGTATTATTTGTCCGGATTCATATCCGATGAGATCTTGTGCGGGTTTTATTTATATTGGGTCCCGCATATGTTTGATTGTCACATCCGGGATGGATTATTGTTGTTGATGGAAATATTATTATTGATTTTATTTTTGACTGCAGATATTGTGGTCCCGGGTCGTGTCAGCTGTGGTATCAGAGAAAAGATCGCATGGAGAGGTGATTTTGGGTCATCTCGGATAAGAAATTGATTGAATATCTGGCGTGATAAATGTAGCCTTTGATAATGAAATGGAAGTTTGGGTCGTTAATATTTGAATTCGACTCGGGAAGTCGATTGTTTGGCTGTGTTAAGTCACGCGAGCGATGTTTTGAGTGTTTCTGTTCAGCAGCTAGATGAGAATTTGGTTGCTTTGTGAAGGATGGTTTGTTGTTGGCAAGATGGAGAGTCCTCCGAATGATTGAATGTGAGCAGATTTGAAAAATTTTGGGATGCTTAATCTCAATTAAGGCTTAAATTGAATTTCAGAAAGTGGAGGAGGTGTTCGAGGTTTTTAATAGTTCAAATGAAGTTTGGTCTATTACCATAAGTTAGAGAGTGAGGCAAGCTAGTGATGGGCTTCTCAGTGCCGTATCTCACTTTTTATGATGTTTGGTGGAGGAAATGTTTGAAAATTACTCTCCGTTTGGCATTCGGGATAGTAAGGAAGGTGAATTTAGTTGATGAAGGCGCGGAAATAAGTCTGTTGCCCTTGAGCTCGTATGTAATTGTTCTATACGTTTCTAATTTCAAAATGAGCTTTGAGGATGTTCACCCCTGATGGGTAAACCTTTGATCTGTTAAGATTGTGAATTTTGATGTTCGGTCTGGGTTTGTAGACATCAATGATTGATTGACCTGATCTTATTTGATAAACCGGACTTTGATGTGATATTAGGAATGACTTGGTTGGCGAGTCGCCATATTAGTATGGATTATTCGGTAAGAATATTCTGATTATAATATGGGCTGTGAATTTGGAATATGAGGAAGAGTTGATCGAGAGGTGATGAACTCGTTATCTTTGTGCCTGTGAGTTAATTGATGAAAATATGTGCCGAGTTTAGTTGGCATATGTGGCCATATCTGGGAGTCGTTATGTGGTCATAAAAAGTTTTCTGGTTGTATGGTAATTCGAGGCTGTTTCTTAGATGAGAAGATAAGCCTGAATTGTCTTTTAGTCAGTAGTTGAGGTTATTGTTGAGGTTATGTCAGGAGTGACATCGATTTTGAGGACCTTGCATAGAGTCAATGAGGCATTGGTCGAGTGCCTTGCCGTGGGTTGTTAAATGCTTTTGGGATAAGTATGATGAATCTATGAGGTTATCTATGAATTATTAAAATTTAATTCGTTTGGGAAATGAATTATTTGATAAGCGAATGTTAGAAAGTGGTAGGTGATTTGTTTGATCAATGGTTGGTACTCGATGTTTTCTAAATCGATCTGTACTTGAAGTATTGTCAATTAAGGATATCGGGAGAATATACCTGAGGTTGCTTTCAAGGTGAAGGTGCGGCTGTTGTGAGCTTCGGTGATGTTTTTGGGTTAGTGATTGTGTTGACATCTTTTATGGATCTTTTAAATTGGATCTTTCGATCGTATTTGAGTCTATTTGTGATAGATTCATTAATGATGTTTTGAATTGTTCGAGGAATTTATGTGGGGTATGAGTTCCGTTTGAGGACTGTCATAGTTGTAAAGGGTAGTTTGTGGTTTATCCAATTGAGGAGATGCGAGTTTGGTTGGAAGTAGTATTGTTTGGGCATGTTGTTTCTTCGATGGCATGTTTATGAAATTGCAGAAGATTGAAGCGGTGACCGGTTGGGAAATGCCATTGTTTGTTGTGAAGGTGCGTGATTTCTTGAGTCTGCTTAAATCTGTTAAGCGATTTGTCGAGGATTCCTTGAGAATCGTTGGGTAAATTAAATAACAATATTATTGTGGGTATTTAGGGTCTCTATCCCTCAAAATAATACAGTTCATTTAATTCTCTCTAATTATAACTGTTCAATTAATATTAAGTATAATGTGTCTTTAAAATACAAATTGTTGAACGATTAGAGAGTCGTCTTACATAAGAATTCGTTCAGAAACGGGTTCGATTTTCGTTATTCGAAATTTTGATCCTACAAATTATAATAAATAAATAAACTGTAAGAGGAATATGGGACTCGGTTCCCGGTATATTCTCCAATGTTCAAATCAAAAATCTTTCTACTAAGATGAAAAAGATGAGAGAAAATAAATACGAAAATGCAAATGAATGGGAATTGAGTGTTTTTGTTTGGGGGATAGTGCTCCTTAGAATGTGCCCAGATGAGAGAACAGCTTTTGCAGTAATACACTCAAACGAGAGAGTGTCTAACTTTCTAATTTGTCTAGATTTGTTCCCTTCTTCTGTCGGAAAAAGACTGTATTTATAGTGAGAGATATCATTTAATTGACGGACCCCTAAATCAATGTGTGGGCGTTACACCTCTTCAGTGATGACTGATATTACTTATGTAAGTAACTACCGCTTTTATTCAATAGTTGGACTGTACGGTTGCTAATCACTGGATTCGTGCAGTAACCTCTTGTAACTATACATTAAATATCATTTATTACTCTTTCAATGTTAAGCAGTTCGGGTCATATCTCTTGAACCAATTACTGTGCCCTTTGCTTCATGGGTTCAGTGGGTTTTTACTGTGTTGTCATTACTTCATCCTTTCTTCCTTTTGTACACTGGATTTGAGCCGGTCTAAGTATTGTCGTACTCATCACTAGCCCCTCATATTAAGAGGTTTAAATTTCAACTCCTAATATGTTCACAATGGGATGCGAGCTACAGACCTTCCACACGTGCTTCCTCCCCAAATATTTTGTCGATTCGGTGTCTTGCCTAGCAGAATTTGATTCTCTACCATTAATGCTAAGATGCATTATATTTTTGCATTAAATGTTCGTTGATTGTCCCTCTTGATTATAAATGGCAGGGTTGTCTATGCTTTACATCATGAAATGTCTTTTTCCCATTGTGTGGTATGATTATTTGGAGCTAGTATGGAGCCTTCACAACCATAAGTCGGAGCCGATAGAAGCTTTCATCCAGTCCTTGAAGTCAAGATCCGAAGGTACATTTGAAATTTGCCTTGGTTACACTCTTTTATATGGGAAGTCATCTTAATTTCCTTCTTTTACGTCCATTCCAAAACCAGGCCTTTATCGTTGTGACAAAGTCTCAAGTTTTGGCAGATGGCTTTTTTGTACTCCCTTCTCGATCGATATGAGCTATTCTTAGAGTTCGCCTACCGCATTTTTTTGAGGAGGGAGTTTTTCTCTTTTTTTGGTAGCCCCCTATTTAGAAAATGTGTAGTTCTAAAAATGGCTACTACTGATTCTCTTTGGGAAGAGCCTTCTTTTTTTTTTTTTTTTTTGCGTTTGTTCCAAAACTGGCTTGAGTGTTGTAACAGTGCCCTTCATCTCGTTGGTCCAGATGAAGGTAATCGAGAAATATGTTCCCGTGTCAATTGGACAACTCTATTCGGATTGCCACTCCATGTATTTTTTATCTCCTTTCAAGTTGTATTTTTACTATTATAAACTTGTACATTGTAAAAAAAATAATAAACGAAACTATCCGAATGTTATTTGTCTTTATTGTATTGCTCAAATATTCTTGTATGGTCTAAATAGTTTAAGTGCTTGCATATTATTTTTGTTGTTATATAACTTCTGACAATCTAACAATTCGAATTGCTGACAATTCGATATTCTGATAATCTCACTTATAATAACTCACTCTAAATGTTCAGTTGAGCATTCATGATTTAATTAAATTAGTCTCAAGTGCATCGGGGTCACCCGTCGACAGTTTGCCATCTGGAAAGTGATGTGTCAGGGCATCCTTATTTGTACTATGTTGGAGATTCGATGATCTGGGTATCAGAGTCGCCAGCTATCTGCCTGCTACGCTGGAAGGCATGGAGTCAAGCCATCATTACATACATAGTGAAACTGACACGCCATAACACGCTTCAGTACGAGCACGTGGCTCAACCATTATGGGGACATGGCTCTTCAGTGCACCTAAACGATTCCGTTTCTAGGCTAAAATTTTGGCTATTTAAACTCTATCCCTCTACCACTTCTACACTTCTGCACTCTTCGGATCACTCTGCCCTAACTTGTTCTTTTCTTCTTACTTCCATGGCTTCTCTAGCAACTTCTCAAAGAGTCATTGCGATTCAGTCTGTCCTCATTTGCAATGATATGGACGCTATGTACGAAAAGTATAATATTTCTGTTACTGTTCCATATATAATGCCCGAGCCAGATGATAGACTCTGCGCTCCTCTGCTCGACTTCATTACTATCTATGAAGCCCATCTGAAAGAAGGCCTTCGCATTCCTTTTGCAAAAGAGTTATGTGAGATTTTGAAAGCTCTTGAGATTTCAATAGCGTGCCTCCATCCCAATGCTCTTAAATACTTGATTTCTCTATGCATTTTCTTTCGTTATAAGAAGTTTCTCCTGAACATCTGGGCTGTTAAGATTGTATTCCGACTTAACCAGGACACTAACTGAATTTCTTTTACCCCTGCAAATAGTACAAAATAAGCAAGGATAATTCAAATTCAATAAATGGTTGGAAGGATCGATTTTTTATATTATGGTTTCTTCCGATTGAACCCTCTCCAATAATGAGGTAGAGTTGATTCCGCCTACTTTGGAGATGTTATGGAGAGAGAGGAACGAATGTTTCCGCCATTGACAAGCCTTATTGAAGAGAATGTTGTCTCCCTCCGAAGGAAGGGCACTTAGCGAACCTGAAAAGCGTTCATTGATATCAAATGGAAGGTCAAAATGGAAGGGGTAGATGCCGCCGTCATGCCATTTCGTCATCCCAAGAGGAAGCCTAAAGATCTTTTCATCTGGGACTTTCTTGTAAGGGCGATTGGCAGGGCAGGTCCTTCCTCAACTTCCTCTACTAACCTTGACCAGGCCATTGATGGGTACTATGATGTTATGATCAGGTCACATCCTGGCGAGTCATCTTGGAGGCCGGGTTCTGCTCATTCTTCTCTAACATGTCCTGTTTTTGAAGAGGTGATTGGATTCATTGAGAGTAGCAAGGCTCCATTACTCACTGCTTCTAGAATAAATGACCCCATGGTCGATGGATCAAGTGACCCAATCGATGCCCCATTCATAGCTAAGTATGGGGTTTTAGTTTTGGTCAGCTCGTCGCCTAATGTGTTTGTCTCAATGCCTCTCGCTATTTTTGTTAGGCAGCGTGTTAATAACTATTAGGAGGTTAAAGAATTTAATGATAATAACTGGAGGCCATTGACTGCAGAAGAGGTGACTTGCTCTAAGGCTTCAGCATTTGAGTTCCCAGATGTTTCAAGTGTTTCTCCTACTCCTTCTGAGCTTGAGGTCCCTCTCTGTCACCATGTGTTGCCACCATTGTGTTTGAGACCTCCATCCATATCTGGGGTTGAGATTTCTCTCGGTCCATCTTTTCAGGAGAGACCGATTTCCATTGAGATACTGCTTACTGACTCCTTCATCTTCTAAGTGTTATTTTTGTCTCCATTACATATGAGTGACGATTTTACTTTTCAATTGTAGGAACTGATATGTTTTGTTACAGATGAGCTGTACCAACGAGATGCTAAACTTTCCTGCCTATCCCAATCATTCACTGATCCTGTGATTCCCAGGGAGATGAAGATCCGTGTAGATGCTGCCATTGTCGAGGGTCAACTGAGTTGAGATTGGGCCGCTTTCCTCGACTAAGAGTTATTCGAGTGGTAAGCAAGATCATGAGAGCACTCTAAAGAAATATCCCTTGCCCTGGATCGAGCTGCTTTACTCGAAGACAAGCTCCAAGATGTTAAGTAGCAATTTGTTGATCTTCATAGTAAGGGCGCCTGACTCGAAGGAGAGCCAAGGACTCGTCTCCGTCTGGAAGAAGTTGGCCTTACCTTGGACAATAGATTCCAAGACGGTTTCCAAAGCTGCAAATGGAACGTATCCTTGGTGACTCCCGACTTTCCACCGAGCTACCTAGATCCAAAAAATTCTGGAGTTCCTCGTCATTCTGAGTTGATTGATTTCTCAGAGACAGGTGGAGAGTTATCACCACGATCACTAGGGGGCTCCCAATCTAGGATTGTTGCTATATATAAGTGTAGACAATTGACAGTATCTTGTAGCCTCCTGATGGATGCCATTCATCTCCTTGTTGTAAATATCGACTGATCAATAAATTAGTTAAATCATTTTGGTCATTGTCACTAATGTCTTTTAGTTTATATTAAATCTTCGTACTCAACATTCATTTTGTTTTTCGACTAAGTATTGTTGCTATTATCGCTAGGATTGGTAGGTTGTATTTGTCCAAATGTGCTCAGTCCTGTGGGAGGATGTCGTTGCACTCATTTTGTTGGGTGGCACTCGTTCCTGGAGGATGTTATAGCACGTACGCTAGGAAAGCCTCTTTTTGACCAACTAGGTTAGATTGCCATAGTTGCCAAGCTTTGATGAAACCTAGACCATCGACCACACTTAGTTGATAGTGCTCGTTCTAGTTAGATAAAAGTTGTTGCACTTGTGTATCGGGCTCTAGTTCGTCAACCATTGTTGATTAATGGTACTCTTTCCTATAGAAGGATGTCGTCGCATGCATGCTGTGGTGACCCAAACCTAAATACTCAAACACATGGCTCAAGCCACACATGCGGACTAAAATTTTAAACAAAATATAACCATTCTATATTCCAGATCATTTCATTCTTTTAATTTAACTACATCATGGTAATTCATCCATCATCCATAAAGACATACTAAAGAAGAAATAAACTCAACAAAAGAAAATACATAAATCTCTATGCCAACTTAAACTTCTCAACTGACTACTAGAACCTTCTTCTCTATCGAACTTCTTCCTGCAACACAGATATGTCTCCTCCAAGCTAAACGCTGTTTACTTAATCTGGAACCAAGAAAACACAATGGTGAGCCAAAACACAACAAGTGATCATAATCAAAAACGCTAATAACAATAATGATCTCGGATATCACACTACAAAGGTCTCAACATACTCGAACAATCTACAATATTCGAGATAAATTATAACACGTCGTAAATACGACTCTAGACAAGATAGATCCCATTTGACCCGTACATTCAAAAACAACAAGAGTGTCAATAATCAATGGTAATCTCCTGGCATCCAATATCAACGATGATTGGGAATTTTCCTGGTCCATATGTCAGTTAGAACGGCCGGTATAATCACAATAACAATCAATATGGATTTCACCGAATCCGAATATCTCAAAATCCACATAAGGATACTACCAACACAACTAATGAGGTACTCACAATCATAAAAAATCACAAGAAAACTCCTGGATCTTATTCCGTCACTGTGAACCAAAGGCTACGTATATCTCCCAACAGCTGGGTACTTGCACGGGCTACCGATGCTCACAAGTTTGACCTCTGACCAAAATCCATAGTCCACAGAGACTCTGCCAAACAAAGTACAAACGTCTCCCGAATATGCTCATTATGCTCATCTTCCGACTCTACCAGGTATGGAAGATACCTCACACATTAAATTCAGCATCTCCCGCCATGATATCCTCAATATCATGATCTACGATGTTCACATGGCCATAAACATCCCGCCGAACTAAGCAACGTACCTCAACCCACTAGGACACGGAAATCAGTATCGGATAAGCATATACCACATTTAAATACCATAGCCTCCCATTTGACCAGATACTTTAATATTTTCATACACTCTCCTCAACTTTGACCATAGGAAGCCAACAAATTCAAATACTCACACACCAAATATAACGCAAAGAAAGTTTTACAACATCAATAATAGAATGTCGTTCGGTGCTGACCAGGAACCATACTCACGCCATCAAATCTAACACAAAGGAATTCTCACAGCACAAAGAATAGATAAACTTAAACCAAGACATGCAACTATTAACTATTCTTCCATTTTATTGCGATACGATGCCTACAACTAATGACAACAATGTCTATTTTTATTAGATTTCCTTCCAAATAATTTCTCAAGATTTCTATCACAATATTCAGTACCATTAATTTCATTCTTTAATAATCCTTTAAATTTGGAATATACACATATACCCACTTATACATATAGAACATATATTTCTAATACAAGAGATACACATCATAAATGCCATCCATGAGTGCTTACATCCATAATTTGAAGCATACATATATGTCCATACACATGAATGCCTGAGTACCAACTAGCATAAATATATATACACACAAATGGCTACTCATACCCACGCTGCCACATTTGCCACCAATTCCAGCCCACACTCACACATTCACTCACACACGGGGCAAGATATATGAACACACACATAAATAAATGAATAAATAAATAAATAAATAAATATATATATATATATATATATATATATATATATATATATATATATATACACACACACACTTAGCAGCAAACTGCCTCCCAACACCAAGCTCACACCCTCACGCACACACGCACGGCGGCACTCTGCCAACCACACACACTGCAGCCCAACACCCACATACCACAAGCATACCCACGGCATCAACAGTCGTGCTGCCAACACAACTCACGCACGCACACATGCCTCCACAATACACACACCACGTGCATACCCTACACCCACAGCAGCCTTGCTACTTCTCAACACTCACCCTCACGCAAAGATCACCCGCCGCTCACCCACACCACTCATACACAAAGCACACACACACACACGCAACAAAGAACTGGCTGCTCACACACACACCACAACACACGCACGCAGCAACTGCCGCCCACACCCACCACAACACACGCACACAAAGCAAAGATTCGCTACTTCACCACACCACCCACACACACAGAACACACCCACACCTGACTACACACGGCAACACAACGTCGCACCCACACACACAAACCTTACGCATACACCCACGGCTACGCACCACCATACACACACCGTCACACACACCCACTCAAATACACATAGACGGCTACACAATCAACCGTATACATACACACTCAACCATTGCATCACCCAATTGCCACCTCCCTTCACCACAGAACATCGGCCCAAAAAAAGAACACGATGCTCTGTTCTTGTCCAATTTCTGTCTTCCGAACACCATTCGTCCAATTTCACAGCAACAAGAAGAATGTAAGAGGAGAAGAAGAGGAATACTGATTTTGCAGAAGAAAACGAGAATTGACACAAACGGATTCACTTGCAAACAGAGGAGAACGACATTAAGGGGATTTCACTTGCAAATTGAGTAGAAATGGCAGTAAACGGGATTCACTTGCCTGATTTCACCGTTCTTGAACACGGCTCAAATTTGGCTTCAGCTTCGACGTCGTCTCTGGCTTCGGCTTCGTTTTTGGCTTTAGACTTCCGAGCCGACAACGGCTAACACGACGGCACAGCAGAGATCGGCGATGGCGATGAAGAAGGCACCTCAGAGATGAACCGTGCCTCACTTTACTCCCACTCATAGCTCCGTTTTTCTTCCTTCCACTCACCAGCACACACTCAGAGATGCGATGGTTAAATAGAGCCATGGAGGTGAAACAGTGGGGGCAGAAGGAATCGTCAGGTTGCCATGGCAGCAAATTGGTTATGGTGAAGATTCAAACGGAACGGCCACGCTGGAGGCCATTGCGATCGAGCGAGAGAGAGAGAGAGCAGAGAATCGAGAGAGACGAGAGGAAGACAAGAAAAGAAGGTGGGGACGAGATGGAATGAGGGGCCCTGCGCCGCATTGCCACAGGGAGTTCATCCAACGGCCTCCATTTCAATATAATTTTTTTTTAAAAAAAAATCGAAACTGTGCGCGTGCGAATAGCTTCGCATGAGCACAGTTTTTTTTTTTTAATTTGATCTGGAGAAATCGCAATCGTTGGATTGAAAACAAATCCAACGGCTGCCATCTTTCATCATTTTAAAACAAAACCCTAGCAGGACAGAACGAAGAAAGAGGGAGAGAGAGAGAGAGAGCCGAAGAACGAAGAACAAAGAACGATTTTAAAACAAATCGTGGTTTTGCTTTGCTACGGCTCGCGTTCTGCTATCTTCGGTTTGCATTCTTACTCTACTTGGGGTTAGGGTTTTGGCTCACAAGCAGAAGAAAGACGGAGATGGGGAGACGGAGAAGACGCACACTGCTTTTTCTCTCTCGCTCTCTCTGTTCGTTCGGTCAGCTCTCTCTCTCTTCGTTCTTCCTCGCTCATCTGCGGCAGAACAAAATCAAGTGTTTAGGGTTTTTATTTGGGGGAAGAATATCAGCCATTGGATTTAAAACAAATCCAACGGCTGCTATCTCTCTTCTTCAAATTTAAAAAAAAAATTTAACACTATGCACGTGCAAACTGCTTTGCACGCGCACCGTTAACATTTAAAAAAATAATAGCGATACTGTGATAGGGGCCATTGGACCCATTCCGCAGCATTGGCCCTGCAGCGCAGGGCCCCTCGACTCGGGACAGGAGGTAGCAGAGGAGATTCAAGAAGATAGTGAGATGGCTTGGGTTGTTAAACATATATATATATATATATATATATTATTAATATTATTGTTATTATTACGTAAAATATTTATATTATTATTATTTTATGAATATTTTTACTATTATATGCTAAAAAATTAAATCCACCCGATTAAATTTTAGATTCCTTGATAAAAATATCCGGGCATTACACATGCTAAAAAGCTTCCTAAGTTTTCTTTTATTTTAACCTTTAGGAGAGTTGGACTTCTACCTACAAGCCCCTCGGCCTTTGCATTTGACCTCGTTTGAACCACTCAGTTGTTTGGACTAAGGTTTTGACCATTCTTTAGCAGGTTGATTCACAGTGAAAATGTTTACCTGACTTATGATTAGTTTAGGCCATTTGACTATATACAAAGACACACAAGCATTAACATAAAAAATTATCACAAAAACTATATGACAATTTTATTAATTGTAATATGAGTACATCATACACGCAATTCATTTGCCATGTATAAAATTTACCTGTGTTTGGCGAAGGTTCATTGATAGTATTTCTTGAGGTAGATAGCGTTCCATATTCCAGAGACCAACTTTCTGTTCTAGGTACATAACTTGTATGCATTATTTTGGAGAATCGTTGAGACTAAAAATGGTCTCTTCTAATCAGGGGATAGTTTATTCTTGTCGATGGTTTTACCTATTGCCTCTATACTTCATAGAATTAGGTCTCCCAACTCGAATTGGCGAGCTTTCGCCTTTTTCTTATAGTACAGAGTGATTTGTTGCTGAAAAGTCACCGTTCACAACCTTGTTAGGTCTCGGGCCTCCTCAAACAAGTTGAGATGCTCTATGAGTTGTTGATAATTGCTTTGTGGGTTGAAATTTTCACCCAAAAGTTGGGTAGACCTATCTCCATCGAGATGATCACTTCAATTCCATAACACAACCTGAATGGCATTTCTTGTATAAGTTCCCTTAGTGTTGTCCAATAGGTCTACAACACAAAGGGTAGCTCGTCTGTCCAAGAGCTCTCGGTGTCTTCTAACTTCATTTTTAACCTATGTAGTAGGGTTCAATTTGTTACTTCTACCTATTTATTCACTTGTGGATAGGCGACAAAAGTGTGAATCAGTCAAATTTTCAAGCTCCTGCAATATTTGATGAATCTCTTGCCAGTAAATTGGGTTCCACTGTCAATCACAATGGCATCAGGAATCCCAAATCTATAAACGATACTCCATCGAACGAATTCTGTCACGTTCTTCCCAATTATCCATACTAGTGGAAAAACCTTTTACCCATTTTGTAAAATAGTCAATACTGATTATAATGAATTTTCTTTGTTCAGATACAATGGGTAATGGGCCTAATATGTCAAGCCCCGCTGAGTGAATGGCAAGGGCGATTGCAAGGTTTGTAATTCTATGTGTGACAAACGCGGGATATTTTTATCTAAACTTAATTTGTATTTCGTCCGAATCTGATTTTCATTATGTCAACTAGGAAACTATTTTTAATTCCCACATTAAGCTCAAAATAAAGAAATTATATAATGATAGAAAATTAGAGAAAATTAAAAAAAAAAAAAAACTGTGAGTTTGTTTTTACATATCTTTTCGAACTGAACTAAGTAAACTTTTGGCATAAAAAATTAAAAATAAAAGAAAAAGGGAAAAATAAAAAATTATTTTCTTACCTTATTTTAGTCTAAAATGGAGCCTTTTGTAGCCAACTAATCCCATAAACATTGAAAATGCTTCAAAGTAAAATAAAAAATATTTTTACTTAGCTTTTTTTTCAATAAATTAATAGAAAATAGGAAACAATTATTGAACAGCCACAAACATTTTGTCACAGCTTGCATCGCTTGTCCCACTAGCTACTTGGCTATCATACATGATAATGGCTCAACCATGCGGTCAAAGGATAATTAAGTGGCAAATTGTATTCCTTTAACCTATAGTTGGATGTTTAACTATTAATTACCCAATTTCTATGTAATGATAGATATTAATTATTTTAGATATTAATTTAGTACTGATAAAACAATTCTCCTGATATAATCAAAAACTTAACGTAATATTTGATGTATATTTTGATTTAGGTTTTTACTTAATAATTTAGGTCTTTGTGATTAATAGAAATTTAATTCGGGTAGTCCCATTTATTCTGTTAAACAACCGCACTCTAAAAAGAGGAGGATAATGATATCATACATATCATAAAAAATAAAAAGGTATAAATTATCAACATTATAATTATTAATATAATGAAAAAGACAAACAATAACAATTGAAAGAAAATTTTAAATAAAAAATGGATCAACTAATGACAAGATAGTAATACTATTATTAGTAGTTTAACGAGGCGCTTCGCAATATAACCGTTTCAACTGTTAGACCTGGCCCAAATCCGAACAAGACACCCCATTCGAATCCTTTTCCAGTGGTTGCCTTCCCTTCTTTTACCGACCTCTTCCTCATCTCATCCAAAATGAAGAGTACACATGCACCCGTCAAGTTTCCATACTCGCTCAAAACGTGTCTACTCTCAGTCATTTTGTCCTTGTCTAGTCCGAGCTTTGACTCAACCGCATCAAGAATTGCCCGTCCACCGGGATGAGTGATATAAAATAGCGAGTTCCAGTCACTAATGCCTAGAGGCTTAAAAGATTCAACCATGATGCTCTCTATATTGTTACCTATTATATTGGGAACATTCTTTGATAAGTGAAAAGTGAGGCCTTCTTCACGCAGGTGTAAAGCCATTGCATTTTCTGAATCAGGTGCAAGTGTTTGACTTGCTGATATAATCTCAAATACTGGTTTCTCAACGAATTCATCCACATCGGCACCAATGATTAGTGCCGCAGCGCCATCGCCAAACAAAGATTGACCAACTAATGAGTCCATACGGTGCTCGGAGGGCCCACGAAAGAAGATAGCAGTGATCTCAGAACACACCAATAGCACACGAGCACCCTTGTTGTTTTCAGCGACATCCTTGGCCACACGAAGGACAGTACCACCTGCATAGCAACCTTGTTGATAAATCATAATCCGATTCACAGATGGGTTAAGACCAAGGAGTCTCGTCAGTTGATAGTCGCAACCAGGCATGTCCACTCCTGCAGTAGAGGCAAAAATGAGGTGGGTAATACGAGACTTGGGTTGACCCCATTCCTTGATGGCCTTCATAGCTGCCTCTTTGCCTAGCCTCGGTGTTTCCTCAATCACCATCGCTTGACGTTCGTTGAAAGACCGACCGTCGAAAGTGGCAATACTTGGATGCTCTTTGAGCATTTCTTCATTCAAATACGTATAACGCTTCTTAATTGCTGTTTTTTCGCCTATAAAATGGCCATAAAATGAAGCATATGATTAATTAGTATATCAACAAAATGATATAAATCAAGTAGTCGTATTTAATCGTCCTAATTATGTTGAAAACCCCAAAAGACAGGAAAAATGATTTTGCAATCTAAAGATAATAGTATAATTGAGTTGACAATGAGGAATAGATTTGAACATTACAAATGCGCTTGAACTTCTCCTTCAAGTCCGTCATGTGTTCGGAGTTAGTAACTCGAAAGTAGTAATCTGGAAACTCATCCTGGTACAGGCAGTTAGGTGGCACCGCGGTGCCTATCGCAAGGATCGTGGCCGGCCCCTCGGCTCTCTTTGCCTTGAGCATCTCATAAACCGCTGCTGCCATTGCTGTTATTTGTTTGTGAAAGAACAAAAGAATACACTGTGGATGTCGGTAAGGGATAAGACGCTCGTCGAGATTGGAAGAGCTCCTATGGAAAAGAACGTAGCAAAGGCTTTGAGATTTATATAGAGGATTGGGGAGGGGATATCGCATCTGAACATGTGATGTATTAAATTATTTAATAGGGAGGCTACCAACTACCATAATTCATGTTATATTATTTAGTATTTATTACTTAGAAAAATAATAAGACAAATGGTTGGATTTAAATTTTTATTCAACAGGGGCACCTAACGCTATGCGTAGGTCAAAATTAGACAGCTATATTGAGAATTCATTTGAAGTCATATTATGTTTGTATATTGTACAAAGGGGTAGCACATTACACGAAATTTCCTCCATAGAAAAGTCTAAGTGTTGTATTAAATATATTCTTTCTTACTTTATATCATACAAAAAATTATTTTTATGATTTGAAACTTTCACTAAAGACAATTAAGGTGAAGCAAAATTAGGAACAGCGAATCCCATTGTAATAAACAGACCTATTTTGTAGATTCGTTACAATCATCGAATCACATAACAATCACTCTTCTGTTACACCGATGCTCCCATTTTTACTTGTATTTTTTCTGTAATTATGTGATATTTTTTACTATATAGAATTTATAAATTTCTATCATCTTTACCACTTAATTTGATTTTTAATTGCTTAGAATAATAATAATAAGAGAAATGGTTGATTTCTAAGATCTTTTTAATAAATAGATGATCGAAAACAAATGGACCCAACCTCAAATCTAAACAATGGAATCATCTTATGAAATATATATCAGTGTTTTCAATATAGTAGTATGGCTTCCTTATTGGGGATTATATTATAAAAATAGATTATCTCATATTTACTGAGCAAATATATAATCTCCTATTTATAAGTAGAAAGACTTTCTTCTCCTCTGAAATTGTCTTTTTGATGACAATATTATACATAATGAAAGTAATAATCCAATATAGCTTATGTCTTTTTTTCAAAATGAATGATACCCGAAAAGAGCATAGATCGATCTTACTTTGAAATTATGTAAAATGTTCATCATTTTTTTTAAAAATATTTAAAAAAATTTAATTTTAGAGGTCAAGTATATTTTATTCACATATAAATTTGAATAAATAACTCAATTTGGGTTGGCACATTCTCAATAGTGTTTTCAGATATTTGTTGGTGGATGCCTCAATCGAGATGACTATTTATTATCAAACATTCAATCTTCCTAAGACGGTCAACCGCTCAATTTGCTTTCTGTGTATCAATTTAACTAATTTGGGAAAAATAAAGTAAAATTTTACCTTTTTTTTTTCAATTTAAGAACTCTATTTTTATCGTAGTATTAAAAAATTATGCTCAAAATTTTCTTTTTTGACAATTTATCAACCTTAATTTAAGAATATTTAAAGCTATTATAATTTGATGAAAATAAATAATTAAGGTAGATTTTATTTTGACCTGAAAATTAAAAGTAAGCCTTAATATGAAATAAAAGAAGCACTATATAAATTTAAGGCAAAATTTACCCATATTTTAAGTTCTAATTAATTTGGAGTACCTTACCCACGTTATATATATAAATTTTTACTAAGGCTTTGACTAATATTTTAATTTTTGAGCCTGTTAATTTTTTTTTTAATATAATATCAGAGTCTTGTTAATTAATTGAATAATTTTAAATTTGATTCCTAAAATTAATCCTTATTTGTTAGTGTCAGAAATATGTGTATATTGAGTAGTGTGATTAATGTATATAATGAGGATATTTAAAGAACATCTCAGCTACACTATAAAATGAAATAATTGCACCTTAAAAAGATAAGAAAATGTAAATATTTAAAAACTAAATATTATGTAATCACATATTAATATATTAATATTACAATTAGCATCCCCTCAAACTTAAGGATATAAAGTACATGTCAACTTGAGCTTGAAATCCGAACCATAAATGCAAAAATAAAATATTGACTGAATAATATATAATGAGATAAAATCAATGAGTGACCAATTAAAAAACTTAGTAAAGATTAGAAATTATAAAACTACTAATAAATGGAGGATAAATACATGCTAGAAATCGTCACCACAATCTAGTGAGAATAAAGGAAAGTCTAATAGTAATTACACTGTAAAATAATGTAGGGTCATCTTTTTCAGCAACTGAGTCGAGGGCTGTCTTGTGACACCCCCAATGTTTTTAATTCTTGAGATTAATTTAATTCTTTGGGAAATGGATTTATTTGATGTTATTATGAAAAAAATTGGGGATATTTGGATTTTAAATTAATTAAAGTCCATTTCGGTGATGATTGAGCCAAGAGATTATGACATTTGTCCTCTCGTTCAAATGGCTCTTCCAAGGTTAGAATTTAAGGAAGTTAGTTTATTTTGGACATTCTATAAATAAACCAATGGTCCCTTAATTGTGAACACGACATAAAATATATAAAAGAAAGAAAGGAAGAGAGAGAAGAAAGAACCAAGGAGAGGAGAAATAAATTTGAGATTAAACAATCAAAAATTAAACATCTAAGTCTTCTTCTTCTTTGGTATAAGTCATATATCCTTCTTTCACATAAGTCATTTCTTCTTCTTGTTATCCATGGTTTTTCATCTAATATACTTGAAGACCTGGATTCTTCTCCTAAGAAAAAGAATTTAGGTGTTGTCTTCTTCGAAAGTTTGAAATATGATCCTAAATTTGGAAGTCATAATTTCTTTATTAAAGATCGTATTTTCTTCATTGAAATCTCCTAATATTGAATGGAAGTTTCTTCTCTTTCTTAAAATTGATACATTCTCGATCATTCTTATTGGATTCGGACCATGATGTTCCTAGATGTTTCTAATCATGCATAATTCAAAATGTGTTAATATAGAAGTATAATTTAACTTAATATTTTGTGTTTAAGAAAGCATAGAGAAAATGAAATGTCAATATACGAAGACTTATATTCAATTCCAATTTAAATATGTTGTTTGATAATCTTGTTATTATTTTATACTTTAAGTGTCTTCCAGAATTATCTACATTTCAAGTTGGTTTGTTAGAATCTTAATCCATGAGTAAAAGTATACATTTTTTGAGTTTATTAAACTTTTGCCGGTTGAAGACCGAAATAACAATTTTTTATTTTTTTCCATTTGAATGGCATCCAACTTCCATTTTTAGTTAGCGTTTGATTATTATGAATTCCTTGAAACTTATGTTATGAAACAGTTACAATGGTTATTTATTTTTTATTGGAGTTTTTATATATAATTTTTATGATTTTTGTTATCTTATGGTCTGATCAACTTAGTTTTTTTTTTTTTGTTAGACCTAGTCAGGTCATAATATATCTATTTCAAACACTAAAAGAATAAAAACATCTATTGCAATAATTGAAATAGAAAATTATTTATTTAATAACTAAAATATAGAGTTATCTATTTTAATAACCAAGCAGAGAGTTGTCTATTTTAACGGCCGAAATAAAGAGCCATATATTTCAATGAGCAAAAACAAAACGCCATCTATTTTAATGACCAACATCATGAGTTGTTTATTTTAAAAACTAAAGGTAAATAGCCATTTTTTCAATAATCAAACGTAAAAAGTCATCATTTTTAATGATCAAAATATAGAATTGTCTTCAATACCATGTCACATAAGGTGTATATATTGAATGTTGTGATTAATGTATACAATGAGGCTATTATAAAGCATTCCAATTATACGATACATATAAATAACTACAGCTTAGGGATCTAAGAAAATACGAAAACAAATAATTAAAGATTCGAAAACTAAATGTGACATAATAATATATTAATATATAATTACTATAATTATAATTATAATTATTTTTCAGTTAATGTTATGCAATAGAGCTGCATTGATTCACATTTTAACCCTAAAATAACGTCTACATGAGTAGTATGATAGAATACAAAAGTATGCTTGAAATTTTATCTAATATCAAAAGTTTTTAAATTTTAATACATATCTTGGATCTAAATAGTCGTCTAAATGAAGACGAATTGAACTTTTTAATCTTTTAATTTGAATATTGCACACTACAATACATAATAAGAGAACAAATGATACAGAATTTATTATCTGAATATATTTCGATACTCAAATTAGAAATCTTTCTAAAAAATTAAAAGATAATGAGAAATTAAAGATAAGAGAGAGAAAAATTGAGGATATAATTCCATGATTTTTTTAGATTTATAAATATTTAGAGGCCTAATGCTCTGTACTTATTTTTTTTAGTGATTTGGATCTTACCCAATTTAAGAAAAAAATGCATATTTATAACCTTAATTTTGCATTGATTAAGGAGTTTCATTAGTTGAAAACTGAATAATCCAAACGTTATCTAAACTCTGAGTTTAACGTTTATCCATTAAACATATTAACAGTTCACCTGATTCGATCATTCATCCCTCGATTCATAAAATCACTTGCCTAGATAAACTATTCGTATTTATTCACTGACCGGTTATTCGATACCACGACCTTTTATACTACCAATAGTCCGATCATTTAATTATTCAGCCATTCGATCGAATTCTCTTCTATTCTAAGTCTAACAACTTGTATTCATATTTCTCTATAAGCTTACGGGTCAATGACCCTATATATAAACAGGTCATATCAATCTTATCTTAGATCGTAACCAACAAATCTATCTACTTCTTGATAATATTATTTATATTTTTTATAGATATTTTTCTCCATTGTTTTCGGAATCAATAGACAATCAATATTAGAGTATACTTCAACATGATAATCTCGAACAAAAAGGAAAATATACAATTGATTTTTAAGTCTTATTAGAGGAAAATTTAAATATAGGATACCTAGAAGTTGACCATTATTATAAAATTGTAACAATGATTAAAAGTACAGACTAATTAATTTAAAATTATATAATTTTATCTGACAAGTTGCCTATGATTTAAAAGATTAACCACAAGGTGACTTTTTTATTTCACAAAGTACTTAGGCCCGACCTGGTCAGATCCTGACCCATTCTAAGTGTTCAAAAAGCTAGCATTCCCCAAAGCCAGGATTTGAAGTGAAAGGGTTTTATACAGTAATACCCCTTCATGAAAACACACTTCTAGTCTCGAAATGTGAATTTAGCATATACCAACTTTATATATACTTTATGTTCTTAAATAATTATAAAATACAGACATGTAAAGAATCAAATTATAATAAAAAATGACTCTAATACTATGTTGAAGAATCAATAAATATAAAAAAATTGAGTTACTAGTGTTAGAATTATTCCAAATGCATGTCACGTACTTTAATAATTTATTAAAATAATTAAATAATATAATTTTATTAAATTTTTTCTAAAAAATTATTTTTTAATAATATAATATTTGATAGAACAATGAAACTTATGTAATTAGGAAAATAGTTCTCTTTTTGCCCTATATGAAAGAGCTACCAATCATATATGGGGGGATGAATAGATTTTTTTTTTTATTTCTAACTTTCATGATGAGAGTTTTTCAAATTTGATTAAGAAGAGTGTTGGCAATTTTTAACTTATTCAAATTTTAAAAATCCTCGCCAGATAAAAACCATATTCATAATCCTTTACGCAAAATTTCAAAGTTCTAATTAAAAAATGGCGATAAGGGCAACGGTAGATAAATCTACGACAGTTTTTTTTTAAAAAAAAAAAATCCTAATACTGAATATGGATTTATATAGAAGTTTGAAGAATGATTTGTTAATCATAGGAAAGCAAAAAGATGTGCATAGAACTAAGTTAAGTTCTTCTTAGCCTTATGAACACGAAACCTTTATTTAAGTTGTTGAACAAGTCCATGGAAATAAGATAACTCATGTATTCATTTCTAAATTATTTAAATAAATGGTTGTCGTAGTTTATACCATAAAATAATACCATCATAACATCATGCATTTCGTGAATAATATAAAAAATTAATTATATTATATTATATTGTATTGTATTGTATTGTATTATAGTATAGTATGGTAAAATAAAAAGAAGTCAAATGGTAGGTAGGCAATTGATTATTTCCCCGAAATTGTCAGATCAATTATTTGATCATTTCTGTTGGAGAGAATTATTAAATTTAAATCATCATCTACCAAATCACACATCCTTATTATTATCGTAACTTCTCGGGGTTGATTGCGTGTAAGCTTATTTTATGGTAAATTATTTAAAAAAATGTTTTTTTAGTCTAAAATTTGATTTTAATATAAAACCCGAAATTTCTGAGTCAGAGTCGGGTGCATAGGTGTGTTGGAAAGCGCAATGGGCTAAATCGTCTAGGTAGAATAAGTAAAACAATCGTTCATTTAAAAAAAATATATTTAGCTGAGGGCTTCATGATAAATTATTGGTATCTAAAATTCTTAGCAAATGTGAAAAATATTGGGCTATGGGTCACTCCCGTATGGGCTATACCCATTTGATGTGACGGATGGAGGTAAATATCCTCACCGCATAAAGAATGATCGGGTTGTGCCTGTTGGGCGCTCGAGCCGCAAATTTCAGTGTGCCTCCGCTCGCTGTGCCCCCGAATGGCGCTCGAGCGGCAAATTCCAGTAAGCCCCGCTCGCTATGCACTCGAATGGCGCTGGAGCTCGGGCTTGCGCCCGCTGCGCGCTCGAGCGCACGCCGATTATATAAAATGCGCACTTTGCGTTTTTAGGTTATTCTAATCGATTTTGAGCGCTATTTCAGAGAAGAAAAAGAGAAAAAAGAGAAAGAAGAATAAGAAGAGGAAGATTTGAGCCTTCGTTTGGGTTTTCAATCAAATTTCAGTTTTCGGTAATCACACGTACAAGGTTCTTACTGCTGAAAAGAATATCTACCGGGTTTTATCTCCTCTCTTGCTCTTTATATTTCTTGTACGGATTGTGCAAAGTTAGTTGATATTGATTCTTGTGATTTGGGATTTGTGTAACCAATCAACTGCTACTAGTGAAAATTTCAGACTCTATATCCCATGATTTTTCTCCCCTGTTTCATAGGGAATTTTTCACGTAAAAATCGTGCCTTTATTATTTGTGCTTGCTTATTGTGTGCTTGCTATCATCTCCTACGTATTTTTTCGTGGTTTAAACAAGTATTTAATTCTAACAAAAAAATCAATAAAGAATTCTTATTTATCAAACTCCTGACCACATTAAACTTTTAAATTTTTAGATTTTCTAAGCATTCAAAACATGTGTCAATAAAAATATGTGTAAGACTTTAGTAAAAGTATTAGCCTTGAGACTGTTGACAAACGTAGAAGAATCTTGCCTTACTAACATCACAATCTCAATAAACTTTTGAGCATCATCAAACTTTGAGAATTGAGAACTTCTTAAGTTTCCCAAATACGTGTTGACAATGATATTTATCTGGCATAATTATATATATATTAAACAGTATCTAAATTTAAAAATCTAAACTTTTAAATAGATTAACACATATTTGTAAGTTATTATAAGTCATTTTTTCATCTTTGACAGGAAAATTTTTAATCAATATATCTCGTGTATGTTCCTCAAGCTGTTGAGCTGTCCCATTTGCGCATTTAAAGTGAGGCAACGGTATGATTGATATATTCCATGTCGTAGGCAAAAGCTACTTTCCTACCTTATAAGCACGTGAACCAGCACATACTACAATAGGGTTACTTAAATCCGGGGTTCCACCACAAAAGTAACGGGGAACCCCTCATATGTAGCTTTAGTCATTGGATCAAGTATCTAGCGGTTAGGATACAACATTTTTAAAAATATAGTAATAGTTTTATTTTTAATTGATTTTATATAATATGAGTATTTTGTTACTAAGAAACTTATTTTATACTAGTTTTAGTAAAAAAAATAAAAAGTATTAGATCATCAAGATTTAATGATTCTCAACCATATAAAAGAGGCTCCGCCTCACTCGGTGCAGAGCCCTCTCAAATGTAGCCACTAAGAGAGTGGAAAAATGAGGAGAGTTGGAGATGAACAAGAGCTAAGGAAAAAGTTGGTTGGTCCTACAAAATGTTTGGGCTGGGCCTTGGAGAGAAATGGGCCTTGAAAAGCCCAAAGCTAATTCGATGATGATAGTTATAGGTTTTCCCAATGTTTTCTTTATCGTATTTCGGAGGGCAGTGAAGTTGACAAACAAGCTAGTATAATTTAAAATGATAAAAATTCAGGAAAAATTAAAGAAATATCTAACAATTATGTTATATTTATTTTTATGTATATACAAAAATATCGACATTAATTGCTAAGGTAATTTGGTCTGAATGTTACAATAAGTATATCAGCTAGATGTCGGGATGTCAAAATTGGTAGTATATAAGTTCATAATACAAGTAATTCGGCATGTTACCAAAGTGGATGATTAGCTTATTTCATAATAATTGTTATAGATAATGCAATAATAACGTGGATGTTTATGCGGACAATGGACTACCCAACTAAGTAATATTCTCTTCAACTACATGCCATTAAAAGAATCAATATTTCAAAAAAAACATTATATTATTTCCCAATATTATAAAATTATTAACTTACATGATCTATTTTTAAAATATATGTCCCATTTAATAAAATATTGAGATTTTTTAACAATTTCATATTTTTTATTAACTAATAAATTCTAAAGAATAATATCTTATTTTCGATCTACTATGTGGTTTGTCAATGGAAGCATGCAAGATATATATACCAATGTTTTAGTCTATTAATGACAGAATCTTGTGAATTTTATATTTATTTATTTATTTAAAATCAATATTTTTTTCTCACCTAACCCTATTGAATCTAATAAATTGTTTTCTTAAAAAAGTCAACAATCATTGGGTCTTATCACACATTCAAAATGTGAAACTCAATTTTTCCTTATTATTATTAACTAAGGAAAAATTTATTATTAATGATACTTTAGGTGACTTAAAATTTATTCATCCTATCAGATAATACAAAAGCAGTAAATGAACCGAATAGAGCTAAATATGAAGATATTTTAGTTAAATATAAGGATGTTTCGGCATCAAGTGCTTCTATAAGTATGCTAGGATATGCGCAAACCACAAGGGTGTTTCTATAAGTGGATTCTGAGAAATGTGAAAGTCACATAGTGTTTTTGTGTGTAGACTGTTAAATAAGCGTGAACCAAAAAGTGCTTTTGAGAGTTGATTATAAGAAAAATACGAGCCATAGAGTACTTCTACAAATGAACCAAATGAGCAATACAAGCCATAACCTTTGCCTGCAAGTTGACCTTGAGATAGGCATGAGCCACATCGTGGTTGAGCAAGATGATCGGGAGAAAAATTATAAAATTTGTTGATTGGATGATTTTGTTCTATGCTGTCAAAGAAATTGTACGATTGATTTTTGTTAGATGGATTTACTAATTAATCAAGTTGTTTTATTTTTTTTTTCTATTTTAGCCTATTTTTATCGTATAAAAGATAATCATATATATAATAATTTTGTTAATTTATACAAAAAAATTTTATTCTTTTTTAATTATAAACCAGTTCATGTTAAGTTTTGTTTTCTCAGTTCAAGCTTAATTTGATAAAGGATTTTTAGCTCGAGCTTGACTCACAATTTCATTTATTATATATAAAGTAATACAATCCAATGGAATCGAGCTAAACTTAGCTTTTAATTGAGCTGAAATCAAGCATTTAAGCAAGTCTATCAACAAATCCATAATATAAGCTCATAATTTTGCATGTATGTATGCCTTATTGGTTTCACAACCAAAGGGTTAGAAAATAAGCATATTTTTAATCTATTTTTGAGGAAAAAATAGACATAAATTATATAAAAATTGAAAACAGAGGGAAAATTAGGTAAAGTTTTTTGAGATGAATTGATTATTTAACATGGATTATTATTGCCATTAAAGTCAGTGCTAGGAATTCAGCTTAAGATAGGTGCCGTGGAGGAAAAGTTACATTTATCTTTGGTTAATATGGCTTTAAAAAGACAGTGATTGTGGATATAATATTATATTTTTATAAATATCATTCATAATAATATTTATTATTATGAATATAATATTATATAATTAATACAGGGTGTTCTTTCGAAGTTATAAATATTAATATAATAAGTAAATTTCTATGAATCTGATAAAGGTTAAGGGTGTATTTGGATGAAACAAAAATTTAAAAAAAAATAGAAAAAAAAAAGTATTTTCTGGTGTTTAGATTGGATAAAATCTATTTTAAAAATAGCATAAAATATATTTTTTTTTATTTTTTTTCTAACTATTTTCAGTTTATTTATATTTTCTTTAATCAGAACTTATCGTTTGTATTCACCTAATCATATTAATTCTTATCAATTACTTAATATAAAATATAAATCAGAAAATATAAATCAAATAGACTCAAACCAGAGATAATTTTTCCACCGTCAAGATTGAAAATCACGGTAAGACGACTTCAAATTTAATGCTTTTGGTGCCGAGGAAGACAGACGTTGGGTTATCATCTTCAGTCATTTACGGGGCCGTCCTTTGAATATTTTTTAGCCGTCTAATTTGATAAAATATCTTATCTTGATATGTTAATATCAATAAATAAATAAAATATTAAGTTATTAAATAATAATAATAAATTTTTTGAAATATTTGTGTACCATTTTACTAATCATTCTGAACCGGGTTCGGTTATTTCTTGGAACTTGCACAGTGCCATTGAAGCTCAAAGACAGATACTTAAATCGTGTAGATTAAGTTGTGATTAATTTTATTTTTTTTAATTTAAAAAGATTCATTTAGGTTGTCTATAATTTGATGGGTTATTTTAATTGAGTTTTACTTATTTTTTTAAAAAAAAAAATTTGTTAGAAACTAGATTTTTTATTTTTATTTTTATTTTTTTTTTTTTGGGAAAAGTAAGTAAGATGTATTCCATTAAAAGGGAATTACGTATTAGCAAATAGTCATTCAAAATATGCAGTGGCATTGGCTGAAAATCAGTCTAACCCTAATGTTTAAAGTAACGACAAACTCAAAATGGAAACCAAAACCTCTTTCCCACGGCAGCAAGGGCCATGACCGAATTACCCAATATCATAAGACATATCGACATTTGAAAAAATCTAACTGTTAAAAAATTACAGATGATATGAGCCGTCTCCTCTCAATCTGAGGGTAATGTGCGGATCCAAAAGAAGTATTTCAATTCTTTCAAATATAATTGACAGTGGCCGCAAATGCCATTCAATTATTCTATTCCAATTATCATACAGTCAAGAGTAACAGGTTCTATCATAAATAATAGTTCACAAATCAGTTTAGTAACAATATATTTGAAAATTAATTAATTTACTAATTCTTCCTCACATTTGCACAACGGGCGGTACAAAGTAATGTAAAGAAATATTAACCCATTTTATAATGCTCGGTTCCCTGTTCAATTAATTTGGTATTATAAGTTTATTTTGACTTAATTTTGAATATATTAAAAATATTTGTGTTATATAAATTTTAAAAAAAAATCAGATTATGGATGCAGTTTTGGCTCCCAAGGTATCTCCATTGCGTACTCGTACACATTTGGTAGATCCAACATACCTGAGACGATGCTTGAGCACTAATTTCATAGTACTAGCACTCAAATGGTGCCCGAGATGGCACTCATGTGACGATTTGATTATATAAAAGACAGCGTGCAATGTTTCGGTTATTTTGCGCTTGAGCGCCGAATGCTGTGGGGCTGATGCTCAAGGCACGTTTGAGTAGCGTTCGAGCGCTATCTGGGTTATTTAAGGCGAGGAAACGCACTGTTTATCATTTTCTGTGAGAGAAGGAAGAGATGAGAGAGAGGAGAAAAAAATGAGAAGAAGAAGAGAAATGTTAAATCGGAGTATTTTTTGTCAAATCTGTTTGGTAGGAGATTGAGGCAAGTAGTCTTACACTATATATTTGATCTGATTTTATATTTAATAAGTTTTTCTTACGTTTTGGAGGTTTAATTTTATGCATACTATTTTTATTTAGCCTATTTATTTTCTTCGGGTATGCATAATATTTTTATCGATCGTTTAGAGATTTTGTTCAAGTTTTACAAATATTTGAGAATTTTATTTATTTTATAGAAAAATAAATAAATATTTGAGACTGTATGTTTATATATCATTATATTTATATGAAAAAAATAATAAAAATCTGTATGGACATGGGAATTAAGGTCTCTACCTTTGTGACACAATTTGATATGTAATATGTGACTCTCCTAACAGTAAGAGCTTTGTTTCAGACGGAAAACTTTGTGACTTCCTTTTCTGCCAATAAAAAATGACCTTGTTTGTAAATAACCTACTCTATTTGTATTTCAATGAAAATTATCGTAAGCGAATTGAATTAAAATTAAGATATTTTGTCATCCTAATATATGTACTAAATTTAAAGATTACACTCAATACCGCGAGTGGTAAAATATAGTAAGCATGTTCATCGTCTACAAGAGAGCGTACACGGATAGTAAAGGTTATCGAGAGTATATATAGTCCTCAAGTTGGTCTCTTGGTCTTTGATTCTCTAATTTTATGTGTATTTTATACTTCTGTATTGATTTGTATTTGAATTTCGTTTGAGATTAGTAGGTTTACCGACAGTTAAAATTTGGTCAAACTTGTACATTCAATATGTGATTTCATTCTGCAATATGTTTCGTTTTATATAATTTCATTTCAGATTATATTTCATCCATATATGATTTGGATTTGGATTTTGTTTTATTCAGTATATATTTCGTATGAATTATGATATGATTTGGATTGTGTGATTTCATTCTATATCACATTTCATTCAATGTACGTCCCGATGAGACTATATTTCGATTTGGAATATGATTTGAGTACGAAACCATCTTAATATTTTTGATATTAAATTTTTAAACTTGTATCTTTTATGCGTTTTGATCATATATATGGACTCTCCTTCTGATTTTGGATATTATTTTTATTATATGATATAAATACTTGTTAAGTTTTAAGCAAATATTTTTATTTCTTATTTCTTTAAATTAGTCGATTTCGATACATTATAGGAATTTGGACGTAATCTAATTGTCGTTCATTTATATTGGTGAGTACTAATATTTTATTCGGATACGTAGTGTGGGATGTATTTTCAAATTTTGAGATCGGGTAGCTATAGGCCTTTAGTTTGTACGAGATTCATTGGATTGTATATATTGGATTATTTGTGGTTAGTTGTCCCTTCCTTATGACATTGTATAGTACATCATTTGTTTTTATGTTCGTATAGTTATCCGATAAGATTCTGTGTTGGATGAAATTTTATTACTGCCATACTGGGATTATGTGGTTCATCTGTTTATTATGATCGAGTTTGGGATTTATTATATTATTTTAAAATTTTAATTTTTGATAATTATAATTATCCAGACTTATTTTGGTTCGAATTTGTGACACCACAGATAACAAATTTTAACTCAACATTTCTATGAAGATTCATATAAAAAATAATACGACAAAAATTAATTTTTTATTAAAAAAATTAATTTTCAAAATAAAAGCTAACACGACATTGAAGGAAGGCTTCACTTATTATTATAACTATTAGAGTTCCAAGTCTAGGGTGACTATCAATATGTACTCACCAAACCCTGTTGAATAGATTTTATTATTCTAATTTTATTATTTCCACAGTCAATTTTGAATGTTTTACTTATTCGAAGAATAAAGAATAATAGACCCACAACAAAAACACCTAAAATATAAATTCTACGTATTTATTCAAAATTGCAACAAAATTTAACAACTACTTAATAATAACGACAAAGTCCTAAGTATTATATCATATATTTTCTTAGCCTCGCGTCTTCTTTACTTCTTGCCATCAACTTCAACCCGGTCACTATTTTCTCTAGGGGCTTTAGTTAGTCTTTGTTGCCTTTTTATTTTATCTAAAAATACTATTACAAAATAATTATATAAATATTATAAAGCCATTATTATGACATATATTTAAAAATAACGTCTTATTTATATGTCTATCATTATGTGGAGTTGTTAATATAAATAAATTAATATGACGTCTTATTTATCCATCTATTATTACGTAAAATTATTAATATAAATGAATTAATATGTCATTAATATAAATAAATACACGATTGTACTTAGAAAACTTTGCTCCGATATTTTAGATAAAATATATTTTCTAACTTAATTTGAGGTGCAATAACTGCTCTCGCTGCGTGTTTATTTAGCCAAATCAGAAGTAAGAAAACTTTTAAATTGAGATGGGTTTCATCTCTCAAAGAGATAAAGGCACTTATTCTTTCAATATTAATTGTCTATTTTTAAACAGATTATTATAACCTAATTATGTAAGATAATTGATTTTATTTAATTTATTAATTTTTTAAAAAATTAATTAAATTATAATCGTCTATTTAAAAATAAATAACTAAGGAATGAAAAACGAGCATCTTCATCTCCACAAGAGGGAGCTCTCTTGAATCCAAAAACCTTCCATGAGGATTTAGTTGTTGATCAACGATATCATAAATATTTTTTATTGTATAATTTCTAAAAAATATGTTTTTTTATTTTTATTTTTATTAATGGGCCTATAAAATAATATCTATCTCAAATTATCCACGTTAAATACATAATTTCAATCATTTGCAGATCGACCCCAAGAATCGAAATAAAGATCCAGTGTCACGCCTGCCATCGTGGAATCGGATTTATTGGTGGGCAGCAGATGAACCAAGATTCCGTGGAGAGTAAATCACGGAGCCGAGGATGGAATCGGGCGGCTCCTGTTTTATGGGGCCCTCATGCAGGGCTAAGCCAATAAGCATCCTATTCTTCGACCAAAAGCATATATACAACTCACTCGACGTGATGGGGCAGAAGTGGCCATTTCAGAAACTTTAGTTAATAAAAAATTACTATAAAGTCATTTATAATATAAATAAGGCCTATTTTTTTTATATATAAAGAAAATTTTAATTTTTTAATTTTTAAATTTTTTTTAAAATTATAAATTAATTAAAAATAGAAGAGATATATACTAAGTTGATCAATTAAAATCACATATATAACGCCTCTTTTAAATTTCTTTTTTATATCTTTAATTATATAATATCTTGTTTATCTATTTTTATCAATTGATTATTTTACTGAAAATATATTTAAAATATTTAAAAAATATCTTAAAATATATCGATTAAATCTGTAATATCGATGACTTATAGATTTAACATCTGAATTAAAAGATAGATCTCATGTCACATCAGCCATCGTCCAACCAAATTTTCTAATTGGCAACCAATGATGCAAGATGGCATGGAGAACAAATCGTGAAGTTTAGGATGACCCGTCTTTTTAAAATGATATATTATATATATCTTTTTTTTTATCTGTTAGATAAAAAATATTAACAAATAATATTTAAATATTTTTTTAAAAAATTAAATGATTATTTTTTTAATTTTTTTCAATATTAGGTTAAACATTTAATAAATATTAATGTTTTAAGAAAATTATATATATATTTGTTTGTTTATTTGTTTTTTTTAATTTTGAAATCTTTAGTATTCTCTTATGGGGCCCGCATGCAGAATAAATCTGAGGCGGTAGCCATGGGATTCTTGGATCAAAACCATATAATTAAACAATATTACATATTCCATTCATTTATATTATATCAATTCATTTTTTTATACAAATAATTTAATTTAATTTTTATAATTTTTTAAAAATTTTATTGAGTTTTAAAAATAATAAATTAATTATAAATTGGTGAGATATTTTATTAAAAAAATATTATTTAATTTATAGTTGTTAAGACATGTAATTTTCAAAAGACTCCTGCCCTCGGTCATCGATGGAAACCGACAAGGAAATGCTTTAATTTCATGTGCTCCTTTTAGTTTCATGTGATGCTGCAGAACAATGAAAGGGGACAAAAGGGGACAAAATCATCCCTTCCTAGAATAAACCTATCCGATATCTAAATCTTAATTACGTGTTTGAATTGTTAAGATAATATCTTATATAATATAAAATAAGATTATATAAAATATATTTAAAATAGTATCATGGATTTCATACTGTGTAATTTATACCGGATCAGTGGTATGATTTTGTGATATTCAGATTATCATTTTTTTTTTATGGAACATGGAGTAGATTGTTACTGGTAATTGATATCTAGAAAGATAGTTTGAAGAAATCTTATATTAGTTGAAGTCATTATTGTTATCTGTAGATTTGATGTCTTTTCAGGTTCAATTTTTGGATGAAAATTTATTTTGTAAATTTATATTTATTGTCTTTAATTACTACCTAGTTTTGGTTCGGGTTCACAACAATTATAGCCACAAGTTTGATTTCTATTTTATGGTTGGACTTAATAGATGTATAGTATGGACAGTGGAAGTCACAAACCTAGAGTTTTGTTTGTGCCTGCAAAATGAGTCCCCAGATTATTCATTTCTGTTTAAACAACATATTTGCAAAGATCTTCGATCAAATGAATCCAAACAGCAATAATATGAATTAGATTCGTGATCATGAATCCATTAACAATGCCTCAACAAACAGATGATCAGTGCCTTGACAAATTGGGCCACATTGGAATGTGAGCGAAAGACCGTCGCAAAATTAGCATACTGTGCAAACCCAAAAAGAAGAAAGAATACAGCCGAAAAGATACGAAGATCAATGACTAGTAAAAAAATCGAAAGCTAAGATAAAAATCAACCATTATCTAATCTAAAAATTACAGTCTAAACGTCGTAGGACTATATCAACTCTTTATTTAATAAGGTTAGCCAATTCATCAACAAGCAAGTACCAAATAGGCAAGTTTAACTACTATAAAGTACTCTCGTTAATTGTACCAATCCTAATAAATTAAATTATCAAAAGAGAAATTTATTATTATCTAATCATAACTTAGCGTGCATGGTGATAACTCGTTAATTAACAATTTGAGGTACAATAACTTAGCTCTCGTTTGGATTAATGGTGCACAGAATTTGAATTTTAAATATCTAAGAGCCCACTTCAAATCCTCTAGAGATCAAATATAGATTTTATGTACACATCACAATTTATCAGTAATGAATATTTTTTATTCTCTTACTGATATAATTTTTTATAGATAAATTTCTTTTGATATATCATACATCAAAAGATGCAAAGTGACCCGTAGCTTCATTAACATTTGAATATCGATAAATATTTTTTCGATTGAGTTAATATACATTGAACATTTTAATGATATGGTTATTGTTGTTTTTATCAATAATTATAAATATTTTTTTATTATTATAATAAATTAATAGTTCCAACCAAAGAAAATAAATAAATAATTAATTAATTAGTTAATTAATTAATTAATTGATGCTTTGACCCTTCGTTCGTTTATTTTGTGCCCACCTAATTCCCGTCGGCCTTTAATTTATTTTCAATTTTATTTTACTTGAATATCACATTGTTCAACAAACAAGACCACGTGCCTGTAATGCTCACCTAATGCCATTATTTTTCTTTTTTCAAAATAAGAAAAAGACAAAAAGGAAAAAAAAATCGTAGTTTTAATTTAATTTAATTATATATTTAATAAATGGGGAATGATATTCTGCTCCCGGTAACATTGTTGAGTATGAGAATCCGATGATCGAATGGGCTCCACTGGCGCCATTTAAAAATTATTTTATATAAATGAAGCGGTTTTAGATATGTTGACGGTCCGAGACATAATATTCAACAAACGAGACCGCGTGCTTACGCCGATGCTCACCGAATGCCATCGCCAGGTACGAGAATCCAAAATTAGGCCATTTTGGTCTGCGGCAAAGGACATGTGTGAGATAGGTTGGGCTCTTGATTGATATTATTTACGAAATATTTTATGTAAATATAGAAATTTTGTATATATTTGATATTATTTAAGATAAGATTAATTTGATCCGCTAATATATATATATATATATATATATATATATATATAGGGCCCCCAAATTATAAGTCCACTAGAAAATAGGAATCAATCAAATTGTTAAATTCAAAATAAAAGAGGATTCAATCGAATTATCGAATATCTAAATGATCATACTGCTAAAAACATAAAAGATTAAATTATCTGAATGTCATTGTAGAGTACAAGGATCCAAAATTAATTGATTTGATCTGCGTCAAGGGACATATGTGAGGTAGAGTGGGATCCATTGACGCCATTTAAAAAATATTTTATGAAAATATAAAAGTTTTATATATGTTGGATATGATTTAAGATAAAATCAACTCGACCCGTTGATTTATTTATGACCCTCGAATTGTAAGCTCATTAAAAAATATAAATCAATCGAATTATTAGGCACCAAATGAAAGTGCATCTAATCGAATTATTGAATATCTAAATGATCAAACTGCTAAAGATACAAAAAATTGAGGCGCCAGGTGATCGATCAATTAATAAATCCGAACGATTAATTCTAACAAATGATTACAAAAATAGAGAGATGAATGGTCGAATCAGATAAACAGCTAAAACACCCAACAAACAATTGTTAAACTTAGAGCTTATATATTGATTGGATAATTCAATTCTTAATCAATGTAACTTCACAATTAATACATAATCATATCTCTTCAACAATAATATACTAATTGGTAATAAGATTATAAATATATATATTTTTCTTGAACAATTGAAGATCCAAATCACTCAAAGAAAAAAGAATATGCATGATACTAATTCTCTATGCACTTACAAATCCTAAAAACATTATACACCGAAAACCTTCTTTTGTTACTATCTTATCCTCAATCTCTCATTATCTTTTATTTTCTAAAAAAAGCTTTCTAACTTTAACATCAGATGATCTTTTAACATGTAAGTTTTGTATCATTTGACCTATTTCTAATATTGTAGTGTGTATAATTTGAATTAAAAGGTTTGAAAGTCTAATTCGACTCCATTCGAATGATTATCTATATTCGAAATACCCATCAAAATATAACTATATTAATAATTAATCAAAAATTGTTTGATTGATTCTACCTACCTTATTTATTGGTTAATATGATTATTACTATTTTACCTTTTATTTTTAAAATAATAAGATAATTATTTTAATGTACTATGTTAAGATAATTATAAACCATTTATTCCACGGAAAAAAAAATATTGGATCTAATCTTGTTATCTAAAAGGATCATGTAGCAAATAAATCCTCATGTGTAGATATAAAAATTAAACTTATAATTATAAATCTAACGATAACTCTCCAAATCAACATTGCCAACTGTACAATTTCGGTCCAGTTGATAATGTTCTCAAGTCTGTCGCTTTTGTACAGTATGAACCAGTTGAAAGACTTTTTCCTCCAGAGCTATTATCCAACTTGTATGTTATATCAAAAGATTATGCACTGTGTTACACTCAAAAGAGGTCGTTTATATAAATTTATTCTCATTATTTTATTTATTTTTTATAATATTTTTTAAAAATATAAATATTTTTTAAATTATTTTTTTATTATATTATTTTTGATAGGTATTATATCCAACAACTTAAAAAAATTAGCCTAATATAATTTCGGGTCAAAAGGTAAAGTTTAACGGTCCAAAATGGCCATAAAGCCCATCTCAATAGATATGGCCAATGACAGTGTAATGACCCAAGCGGTTACCTAATTAACGACATCATACATTAGTTAAAACTGCTATCGTGATAAAGATTAACCATTTGTTAGTTTTCCTAACGATTAACCTTCGTCCATATTCTATAAATATCTGTCGTCTCCAATTTAAGGGGACAATTTGAGACTTTTCAAACTAAAGTATACAAAGACTAAAAAGACGTCAAGAGTGTACTATCTATCAATTTAAGATGCCACTTTAAGAGCACAATATTTCGGACATTATATACCTTTTACATCATCTATATTTTTTCTCATATAAAAAAAGATATTGATTTGAGTGTCGGAGAATATATTCAGAAGTGAGTCCCGCTAATCACTTGACCGTCATTTTGTGATTGTATAAGTTTTAATTAAAAACGTACGGGGACCGAAGATACCTTAACATTCGGCAAACAAATCTTTTTATCCGTATAATAATAAAAATCCTCAAATGTAACAATTTCATATTTTTTAGATATCTATATTTCAACCAATCATAATTAGTAGTAACCCAGGGTAAATTTATCAATAAAACATATGAAAAAACTTACCTTAGCTATGAAGCTGCCTAACGCACCCATCCTCCTACAGTCGAGTTTTAATATATATATATATATATATATATATATAGCTGTATATGTGTATAAATATTAGACAACGAAATTCATAAGATTAAATCTATACCCATTTTGAAATAAATCCAATGAGGTCTACAGCAAACCATATGATGCCCTAATCTTTAATAAATGATAGAAAAAAATGTTAAAAGGATAGACCCATTTGATTATCTCATATGTTAAAGAACAAATTATTACGTATAAGATTAAAGAATAAGAAAACTATAAAGAAAATATTAGATTATATTATGTGTATTATTATTTATATACGGTCGTATAAAATACGGACCGTACATCAAATTCAAAAATCTTACCGAGTCGAATGATCTACCACGTTTTTATCATGCAGACGGCTTCAGAGGCCAGGAGAGTGCACGCACGTCACGTGCATCTGACGCTGAAAGCAGTTAAGAAAAAGGGCATCGTCAGAACAAGGGGGGTTGTTCCGTAAATCTGGACCGTTGGCTAAATGATTGATGACTTAAATTTAAAATTTTTAAAAATAAAAATTTCATATAAATGGCTGTTTTGGGATATATATAATTATTTTCATATTTATGCAGTATAAAAAAAGCAATAAAATGTTTAATATATATATATATATATATATATATTTTTTTAACATAAGAATTGGACGGTTAAGTCCCCCAAACCGAAATGAAAGTGATTTTTTTCATTCATTTTATTTTATTATTATTTTTTTTATTTAAAAATTTGTTCTAGATTATATTAATAAAAATTCTAAAAGTAAGTATGTCATAATATTTCAATATAACTGATAATATATTTAATATATTGTATACTTTCTTCACAATGTGATAGGAAAAAAATAAAATATTATTCAAAATATATTCTCCCAATAATAAGTTCAACTATAATTATATAGTGTCCCACATTAGATTGGGAGAGGGAACAAAGTTGGCCCTTATAGCGGGGGCGACACCTCCCCCCTGTAGACACGTTTTGGGGCGGTGACGACGTCGCTACGAACAAAACCGTGAGGGCAGAGGAGTTGGGACGCCGTAAAGTTTTCCTGCGCCGACTGAAGGTGCAGAGACGTCGCGAAATTCTCCCAAATCAAAGTGGACAATATTTACATGTAGGTGCGCCGAAAACGTTACAAATTAGGCAAATAATTATAATATGATATGTATATTTCGTTCTTAATTGAATAATTTTTATTTTTTAAATTAAAAATAATAGATATTGCCATACAATATTTGTTATTCGCTTACAACCAGTTCAAAAGAAAAGGACCTTCTCCACGAGGGTAGAAAAATTATAAAATAATAACCACAGAGAATTTCTAGCGTATGTGTAAGTTTATTCTGATTTTTTTTAAAAAATTATATATTATACAATAATAAAAAAATAAACCAATATTTTAATTTTATTTTTATTTAACAAAAAATCAATAAATTGATATTTTGATTTTAAAAAAATTAATTTAATTAAAAAATATTTATTTTTGTTTATTTCTAATTTTTCTCAAAAACAAACATAAACTTGATAATTTAACATTATCAGATTCATATAAAAATAATAGTAACTAAATAAAAATAATATTATATTATATATAATAATTTTGTTACTGTCTTAAATTAAATAAGATGGATGCAATCACACGGGATAACGCCTGTGCCACGCCCTTACATATTAAATTTAATTCGACGAGCTGGGGTTACCTCCCATTTTCACTTTTTTTTTTTTTTTATTTTTATTTTTATTTTTATTTTTTTTCCTTTTTTATTTTTTTTCCTTTAAAATTTTCAATCCTTTTTTTTATATTTCTTTTCTATATATTTAATATATATTTTTTAATTATTATTATAAAATATAAACACATACAAAAATAAATATATAAATAGATTTATTTATAAATTAGACCAATTTATTATTATTTATTAAATACTTATATTTATATTTTATTTTATAAATTTATAAAATAATAATTTATAATCATGTATTATTAAAATATCATTATACAAGTAGGATTATATGTTATAAATTTATAATTATATATTGTTAAAATATTACTATACAATTAAGATTATGTTTTATAAATTTATAAAATAATAATTTTTATAATAGTATATTTTAAAATATTATTATATTAATAGGATCTAATAAATTATAAATATATATATATATTTTTTTTATTTTTTAAAAAAATCAAAAAAAACCACAATAAAAACAAAGTTTTAAAAGAAAAAAAAATAAACAAAGGGAAAAAAGAAAAAAAATAAATAAATAAAAAGAGGGGTGGATAACCCATGCCCATTGGATTAAATCCAACGGGTGGGAGGGGGCCACAGGAGTGGTGCCGCGGAACTGTCTCAAAACCGCAATTATATATCTTTTATTAATTATATCAACATATTATTAATAAAAAGCAGTATTATTTAAATATTTAATTATATATTAATTATGCTAAAATTATTATTTTTAATATATAGAGATAACAAAAAGAATAAAAATTAAAATAATAAAAAACCCAACTTTACTTTCAATAATTTTAATATAATTAAATATATAACTTAATATATTAATAATATTTATGGTCTCAATCTAATCATATAAATAAATTAGCATGAAATACATGCATTTGATTTAAAAATAATAAAGTATTGGCATATTTATTAGGATATATAGGCAAAGTTGAATACTTGAGAATTCACGCGGTCCTCGGTATTATTAAAATACTGGAAAGTTGATTAATTAATTCATTCATTCATTCGTCTGTGTATTTACGGTAGAAGCCACGTTTGACCTCTCTAATATTTTTTTTTAATATTAAAAAAAACCCACAAACTTTGAATTGTACAAATTTGGACCCGTCCGTGACTGCTAAAAAAAACTTACTTTCATCAAAATTATCAAAATTAATATAAAAAAAAAAGATAAAAAAATTAAAAATAAAGTAAAATTTATATCTATTTTTAATAATTTTAATATAAATAAATATATAAGTAGCTGTATAAATAATATAACTATGTGCCTAATTGGTCAATCATTGGGTTTACTAGCTACGTAATTACAACTGAAATTGGACCGAACTTGGTCTTAATTGAAATAAGAAAATTTAATTGCTAAGTCCGATTGACCTGTAACAATCTTGGCTATAGAGACAAAATTATCATCTTGCTCAATTATTAATAAAAATCAAGCCGATTTGGATATGCCTTGGACTTTTTATTGTTGGAGTGTTTAATTAAAAAATGTATATATTTATATAAAAATAAAATAATTATATTTGTAAAATAATCATAATCATGCAAGGTTGGATAAAAAATAGTTTAGCCATGAAAATATTTAGCCCAAAAAATTAATTAAGCCATATCTTTTCTGTATTCGTATATAATATTAATATAACTTGATCATATTATATAAAATTTTAAATTATCAGATTAATCAGATCAGACAGTTCAATTTATTGGGATATGGGTCACTTTTGTGTGAGCCCATATCCGGTTGACAGGCCATCGGAGGTTTGGTCAAACTCACATAGGTACAATATTGAGATAGAATATTATGGTGTTCGTATGCAATATTGAAACAGCTGATAGGCAACCAGATGTTAGGTTGAAAGATGTCAAATCGGACTGCCAATCTGAAATGAGACTGGCCAGGTTGGAAAGCTTGATGATCAACTGGACTAATAAGCTGAATGTTGACTAACTGGACTGCCTAGACCAAGCTAGCCAAACCGAAGGCCATTCAGACTACTAAGTCTGAAGAGAGACTGGATTGCTTGTAATAAAGGATAACCAGTTATCGGATATCTTTAAGGTTTATGAAAAGTACATGAAATTCCTTTTGGGTTTATAAAAGGAAGTGTAATTGAGAGAGATATATGACTTATAAAAATAAAGACTATTGAACGTTTTTATAATGAAAATTCTTTTTGCTCTGAAAACTTTTTCTATACTCACTACTACTCGGGTTGATTAGGTATAAGGAGTCGAACTCTTATATTTGGATTTTATATAACTGCTTTTATATAATGAAAATTTTTAGATCAATCATCTCATGATTTTTTCCTCTTTATTTGTAAGAGAATTTTTCACGTAAAATTATGTGTATCTTAATTTTTTACTCTATTGTATTATTATTATTCACTTACCATTTGTCACTGTCATCGTTACTCTTTTCTCTCGATCTAACTGACCTACCAACCAATCCCTAACCTAATTTTGATCTAGCCTACAGATCGGTATTGCCTTCAATGATTTCCTTCTGCTTTAAGTGAAATTAATATTGCCTAGCCGTTAAATTTTCCAAATTAATGGAAATTAAAATAAAGGATTCTATTTATTTATAAAATTTGGAGGTAATAATAATATATATATTCACCGATCTTATATTTTTTTACTGTCACATAAAGGGACACGTTTATTAGGAGGCCCATCATATATTGATTTTGTTAAAAAATCAATACATAAATAGACGTGCAAAAATATATAATTTTTTTTAATTTTATTTTTGATCAAATAATTTATTTTTTTAGGTCAATTTTGTTGTTTATAGAGCTGACTAAAATTGAATACAGGCATGCTTGATTTAGATTTAGAGAAAAACTATAACCACTAGGTTAAATTAATCAAGTTTAGTTAATTAAGCCATAAAACATTACTGTGATCATCTAAAACCAAAACTAAGCCCATTTGGATATTATTAATTTTTAATTAAAATAACTATTTAAATAATATTATTTAATATTTAAATTTTGACGGACTTTTGTAATCCAATAACTTAAATTATAACCAGGATTTTATCTTTAATAATAATAACAATAATAATAATAATAATTATTATTATTATTATCTTATTTTTTTATTTTTTTTGTGGGACCAGCATTAAAACATATTAAGTTGAAAGGTGAAAAATCAGCTAGATCTCTCCAAATCTATCTTCTCGACCACACCGCTCATAAAAATAAGTGGGCAGGGAGGCATGGCCTTGCTATTGAAGGTCCAAAGCATGAACATCCCCATGAAATTATTTCCATAATTTTTTTAAAATTTTTTATATTATTGTTAAATATTACTACATATTATAATTTTTTTTGTTTAATACCAATTATAAAAAAAAATTACCCATTTTTTTAGCATAGAAAGAAAAATAACTCCAAAAATACTATCAAAAAATACTTTTACTATCAACAATTTAGTCAATATTACTTAACGATCCCCCATTTTATAGGCCGAGACTATTTTTTGACCTCGGCTTCGTCCCCCGAGTAATGTAATTTTTTATTTTGCTTTTCTTTTTATGAGGGTGTGATGTTGTTGGTACAATTCCTTAGTAATTGGAAAATTAAATATACATATATAGCTTTTTTTTTAATTATTTGATTACCCAAAAACATTTGTAGCACTATGCAAGTGGTACAGGATTTGGGGTCTCAACCATTAAAAAAAGATGGGCTATTTTAATATGTTATACTTATAATCGTTTGATTAATATTAAATTATTAATTTTTTTTAAAAAAAATAATACAGTCTTTTAATCAATATCAAATGACTGTAATTTGGAATGGCTAAATTAACATTTCTTTTAGAGGGATAGTTTTATTAAAGACAGTAATATTGTAAAATCTGGTCATTTGATTTGTTTCTTTTGTAAGAAATTAATATTACATTTGATGATAAAATTTAAAAATACGACATTGTAAATATTTTTAATATATATGTTGTTTTAATTTATAAGGTTGGTAACCAACTAATAAATATGAAATTTATAAGACTTAAAATAATATCAACCTAAGGGAATATCAGATCGACAATCGCATTCAAGATCGAATATATAATTATATATCAAATAATTAAATATGATTGAATCCAAAGCTAACATATATTAATTCATGCCATCGATTAAACAATATATATATTTGGATCTCCTTCATGCGTTGAGCTGCTGGTCTATGCTCTCTTCTCCTACGTGCTTGCGATGCCGTGGCAACGTGTTTGGTCAACCCCATCTACCTTGACCACGTTCATCATCACCTCTCTATGTGCCACCAAGATTTAATAATCTTATTATTAAGATCAAATGGCCGATCAAAAAATAATAATAATATTTATTATTTTTAGATTTTTTATCGTTAAAGTCTCTAAAAACACAGCGAGCTTGAAAAATCACTGAACAATTCTTAGTCAGAATTAGATTTAAGATAGGCACGTCGAAGAGATTGTTGGCTAATAATAATCTCGAACAGGCTTTAGTTATAACTGACCTGGCTCTGTGATTTTTTTTTTATAAAAACGGAATTAGGCTATGTACAATATTTTAGCTTTTAAATATTTTATTTATACAAAAATATCAAAAATATGAAATATTTTAATAATTATAATATCACTGTAACAGATAATAATAAAAAGAGATATTGATTACACAGAAAATAATTTATTGAGATCATTTTTTTAACTTAATATATATATATATATATATATATAATTCAACATAAGGGTCTAGCAGTGTTGAACCTGTTATTTTTATTATTGATCATGTCCTGTCCAAAAAATTATTTGGGTCTTTATTATAATATTTTGATCATATTTTATAAAATTTATGACCAGTTAGATCACTTGATTTTAATCCGGTCAATTTATAAGTTTCGTGCTGAATGTATTTTATGAAATCGTAATATATACAAGGTTTGGAGTTTGAAGATTTGGATCAATGCACGATGATTGCCTGGATCCAGATCCAGATTTAGGCAACGTAAGGAACTCTTAATCAAGGTTAGGAATTGATTAATGAAAATCCAGGTAAGTACACGTTGTTCACCTAGATCTAGATGATATCAAGGGTGAACTTAAAACTTTAATAATTTTATAATTTAGTTATTTTAAACAAAATAAATTTAAAATATTTATATTGTTATGTTTTTAATAGAAATAGTTAAAATTTTACTGATTTTATAATGATAAATAAATTACAATAATTAACTAAAAAGTACCTGTGTTGATTCTTAAATATGTGCTAAAATTGGTTGATTATTGCGATAAATAAAAATTAATTTTTTTAAAAAAATTAATAATATTATAACATAATATGATATTTTACAGATATTCTGCAAAACAATTTCTATACAGAGGCCAACCCTATTCGTAATGTTTAAACTTTTTTAGGATATGATTAAGGTGTGGGTATTCTGAATGATCATTCTTAAAAAATATATCAGATTATTTTCTAAACCAGATATGATTATGAGTTGAAATGCTCAGCCATCTCGGGTTGTATTTTTCTTTTATAAACATAGATTTTAAATCTTGGATAAATATCATGTTTTAAAAACATTTTTCAATAAAATCATATTTTTACATAATTAATAATTATTTTACATGAAATTATTCATTTACAATGTTTTAAAATAATATTCTATATCTAAATATTATACATTTAAAATATTTATATTGTAAAGTATTTATATATCTCAATTTCCAGTTAAATAACTCTACTATTATCGATCATATAGAGCACATATACATACGAGAATAGGGTTCAAAATCTAACAGATAAAATTTAATATTAAAAAAATATTTTAAAAATATAAAAATAATATATTTTTTCATATTATTTCATATCATACTAGCTTTTAAATATATTAATATTTTATAACAAATTTTAATAAAAATACATATATTATATTATTTTAATATATTAAATATCAATCATTAAATTAAAAATAACCTAACAGCTGAAAGGTCACATCGTAGGTGCTGTATGTCACATATATAATAATTATGGATAGTATCTTATATTATACAATAAATTTAATAATGATCTAAGATTATATATATATACACGTATAAAGAGATTAATATGTGGACTTATTGTTTTATGGCTATTTTTTGTTTTATTTTTTTAGGTAAATAAAAGTCTTACCGTGACTAGACTTAATAATTTCCTTGATGATTCCGCCTGCATCACACCGTATTCTATATTAATTGATTTTCTTATTAGTTTATTTATTTAAGCTGGGGGTCGCGTTGAAATGGCATGATGTGGTCTCTCAAATTTTCCTATATAAGCCTCATGCCCTCCACACACTTCCTTCATCCAAGAAGAGCCCTTCTGAAACTCTCTTGGAGCCTTCTTTCTCTCCCTCTTTCTCTCTCTACACCTCCCTCTTTCTCTCTCTTGCCTCTCTTTCCTTCCATTAGTTGAGAGGTGTGAGGAGAGGGAGGAAATAGAAAATAATAATAATAACAAAATAAACCGAAAGTGTCTTCAATTTATCTTCCCGTCGGAGAAAGGAGAATGGCAGGAGATCCGGTTTATGAGATGATGAAGGCAAAGAGAGCGGAGGGGCCGGCCACCATCCTAGCCATCGGCACCGCCGTGCCGCCCAACTGCTTCTACCAGGATGAGTTTCCCGACTACTATTTCCGGGTCACTAAGAGCGAGCATATGACCGATTTGAAGGAAAAGTTTAAGCGCATTTGTAAACCTTCTATCCCTTCTTTAATCTTATATCGAACCAATTGATTTTATGAAGTTTTAATTAAAAAATTCATAACAACGGTATTAACAAAAAAGTCAAATCTTTGTAACGAATATTTAACATAAATAATATCTACTATTGCAATTTTTTTGCTACGATCCTGAGTTACTTAAAGGTCATATGGCAATGCATAATTAAATTTTTATTTTTTTCTTTTAAATTTTAACAAATAATTTTTTTCCAAATTTTTTATAAAAGTAATTAAATCTACTTTTATATAAAAATTGGATCAATGGTAGTATCAAAATATAGCATCAATAATGTCATAGGGAGATATTTAATATATTTCCAGAGGAAAAAAAAATATTAATTTTTTTGCTTTAAGCTTGAAGTCAGCATGGGCTGCTTGCGTGGGAAGAATGCATATTCTAAACTGGCTTGGGATTACCCCAGTTGGGGTGATAAAAATAAATAAATATATATATTTGAATGGGTCTTACAAACAATTTTAAGTGAATGAATTTGTTGGTATTTACTTTCAGAATATGGGAATATTTTAAACATTTTTATTTAATAAATAGTAATGATACATTATTAATTTATGGATTTATTTTGTGACCGCATTACAGGTGAAAAAACAGCAATAAAAAAACGTTACACGTATTTAAATGAAGAAATGCTTAAGGAGCACCCAAGCATTGCAACCTTCGACCGTCCATCTTTCAATGAACGCCAAGAAATGGTGATCCAGGAAACACCGAGGCTAGGAAAAGAGGCAGCAGTGAAAGCTATCAAAGAATGGGGCCAGTTGAAGTCTCGGATCACTCATCTCATTTTCTCATCCACCTCAGGTATAGACATGCCTGGCGCCGACTATCACCTGACCAAACTCCTTGGCCTCAATCCATCCGTTAACCGGATCATGATTTACCAGCAAGGTTGCTATGCCGGAGGTACAGCCTTAAGAGTGGCCAAGGACGTCGCTGAAAACAACAAAGGGGCTCGTGTGCTCCTGGTCTGCTCTGAGATTACTGCTATTTTCTTCCGCGGGCCATCTGAGCATCATATGGACTCGTTAGTTGGTCAAGCTTTATTTGGCGACGGTGCGGCTGCACTCATCATAGGTGCCGATGTGGACGAGTCTATCGAGAAACCTATTTTCGAGCTTATATCAGCAAGCCAGACTCTTGCACCTAATTCAGAAAATGCGATGGCTTTACATCTTCGTGAAGAAGGCCTCACCTTTCACTTATCAAAGGATGTTCCCAATCTAATTGGCAACAACATAGAGGACATCATGGTTAAAGCTTTTAAGCCTCTCGGAATCAGCGATTGGAACTCACTGTTTTATATTACTCATCCCGGTGGCCGTGCAATTCTCGATGCAGTCGAGTCAAACCTCGGTTTAGATAAAGAAAAAATGAGGGAAAGTCGATATGTTTTAAATGAGTATGGAAACCTGACTGGTGCATGTGTTCTGTTTATTCTTGATGAGATGAGGAAGAGATCTGCAAAGGAAGGGAAGGCAACAACCGGAAAGGGGTCGGAATGGGGGGTCCTATTTGGGTTCGGGCCCGGGCTCACCGTCGAGACTATTGTGCTGCGAAGCGCCCCATTAAGCAATTGATTACACTATGGTTAAAAGAAGTCACTATTTATAATCCCCAAGGCCTCTTTTGTGTGTTATTTGCCATCTATGTTTCTTTCTCCTTCAATAACATTATGAAATCATAATTGTAGACTTTATATGCTGATTATGGGCATTTTATCTTGTTTGTAATGTATATTTTTAGTTATATGGCCTTAAATCCAATGTTGTGACCGTGGCTTTAGGGATTTTGTTTGTACTCTTTATTTGTATCAATGAAAGGGTAAGTTCTATCATTCATGAATATTTCATTAAGCATATATATATATATATATAGTGGCACTACTTATACTTTTTATGTTCAGTATTTGTATAGAAAATATAACATGATCATTGTCATATTATCTCACCAATTAAAAATGTTAGTAAAAAATAAACAGTATTTTCCTTTTTCATGTATTTTTGATAAAATAAGAATGCATATGTAATATGATTGTTGTTTTTTAATTTTTTTATACAATGGATGTCATCCCTCGTTGCAGTGAATCTCTTTTTTTATTTTTGTGATATTTAATAAAATTTGACTCGTTTAATAATCTAATTAAGAATATAAATAGAGATTCCATTTTTGTTAAAAAAAAAAGAAACATGATCTTATTTTTTTATAAGACAGACCATCGGATCAAAATTTAAAGATTGAGATCAAAAATAAAAATATTGGATATGATTATATTTTTATTTTTTATAATATTAAATATATTGAATATTAAAATAGATATTAAAATTTTAAAATAAAAGTAACTATTTAGATGATATTATTTATTATTTAAATTTTAACTGTTAATTTTTTTAATTTAATAATTTCAATAGGAAAAGTATGGTTCTATTTATTGATAAAATAGGCAGGATCCCAAAATACTAACTCTTCATCCTAAGTTAACTTTGTTTGGGTTCAACAGTAAATGAACATTGGCATCGTGCCGCTCTACATAAAAATAGTCAGTCGGGGCTAATTATCCAAAAGAGATATAAATTTTATAAATTTGTTTTTATTATGAAATAAAAATTTAATAGTTCAAATTTAAAATTAATAAAATTAATGCATGCTTGGGATCTAAATTACCATATGAATTTAAGAGTCGGATAATACCTTTTGATGAGGACGCCAGTAACGGGCTGGCTTACAAAGGAAGAAACGGCACAAGACCTTAATGGCCCATTTTCGTTTGGACGGTCAATGCTGTCGTTGATCGGATGAAGAGCAAGTGGATCGGTGGAGGTCCAAGATCAAGATAGCCTATTTGAGCCCAGAACGGTCAATATTTCCGTTAATCGAAAAGCGCCCAGTAGACCAGGTTGAGACCCAGGACGCATGGGGCCTGAGCCTTGATTGGTCCACGTATCCGTCCTCAAGCCACAACGATCAGCCGCCCTAATTTCATATATTTCCAAAGAAGGTAAGTTTTACTGTAACGGTCACCACGAGAATCAAGACACGTCTTGGGAGGAAGGCGCCAGAATCCACGTATTATCTATTGAAAACCCTAACAGTTACAGAATGCAGAAGAAAGGGAATCAACCCTTTGACCGTTACAGCCAGAATGACGCTCACGCCAGAAAAGGCAACGATCCTCAATAGAGTGCGAGTATTAAGCTCTTTTACAAAAAGAATGTAACCTAGGGCCATCACTATAAAATGCCATGGAAGATCCCTTTAATGGCAACGCCTTCTCTCACCCACAAAAGCTCTAAAGCAACTACAAAGGTCTCAAGCTCTTAGTCATACGAGCATTCCAACGATCTCTCTTTCTACTACTAGTTCTTAACGAACTCAGTACTTAGAGAACCTACTCCTCACGAGCACCAAAAGTCTCTCTATCTACGAGAGTATTCCCACATTCACAAACACTCACCTCGCATTCATACTGCATTCTCTGCATCTACCTTCTACTTTTTAAAGGTTATTTATTGATTTGAGCGTCGAAATATTTTCGTTGGGATCATATCCTGCCCATACCTAACCTCTTGTTTTAAATTGTGGTGTGTAGGTTCTGAGACTCAGTGGACGGAGCCGAAATTAGGCAAATAATTTAATCCGAATCTGTTCGAAACTTGGATCCATGATGTATCATTGGCGCCGCCTGTGGAAAGCTAACAAAAAGCCAACTACTTTCATCTCCACAACCACTTTCATCTTCAAAGTCAGTATCATCAGGCAAAATGGTTAACACTAGAGCTCAAGCTAGCGTTCCTACTAGAGATGCTGCATCACCTTACCAGAATTGCGCTGCTGGTAGCCTAGTTAGAGGGGTACCCGCACCATTCTTCCAGAACCTAGTGGAGCAAATAAGCAACATAAACAGAATGGTCCAAATAATTTGTACCTGCCAAGACAAGAAGAAGTATGGGGCTCTGCCCTTCATAGTTCCCGTTCAAGCCTCCAGGAGAGAAGGCCAGAGAAAGAAGAAGCCGGCCAAGAAGGCTATGAGGCCGGGCAACTCTAAAGCTTCGGAGGCCTCCAACGCCCAGAGCCGTCTAAGGTTCGAGGGACGCTTAGGCCGTGGGACTCTAGACGAGAGTCCAGAAAGGAGGAATCCCCGATACTCCAAGGAAGACCCCAGGCCTCAGGCTCAGGAGAGAGCCTCCAGGATCGTTCGATCCACCAATGGCAGTAGTCGGCTGGCTATACGTTGCACTGCTGAAAGAACGGAGTTGAAGACCTACCTCAACTCCAATAGATCTGGAAACGCCTCCCAGGTGGAGGAAAAAGTCAAGAAGATCTGGAATCACGTGTTCAAAGATGATGACAAACACGCTGTTGATCTGGAAAGATCTCCTTTCACGGCTGAGATCTTAAACCGTCTATTGTCGGTAAAATTTAAGATACCAACACTGGATTCTTACGATCGAAGCACTAATCCCATGGATTACTAGGATCACTTTCGCACCCATTTAACTCTCCAGGGTTTGGAGGATGCAACAATGTGTTGTTACTTCCCCCTCACCCTGAAGGAAGACGCCTGAATTTGGTTCCACTGGCTCCCATCAAACTCGATCCGGAGCTTCCGTGGATTCACTGATCTCTTTTTGACTTAGTACGCTTCCACCCGTCGGGAAGAGAAGTAGTCGTGATATCTCTCCCACTTCAAGCAGAGAGACAGGGAGATAACCCGAGAAAGTTCCTGGAACGCTTTGCTGCAAAGGCCAGACAGATTCTCAAGCTCACTGAGGAGATGAAGTTTGGCAATTTCATCTCTACCTTGATGCATGGCGATTTTTCAAGACACTTGGAACATAAGAATCTGTAGACCCTTTGGGAAGTGGATCTATCACCACGTCCTATGCAGCCGCTGAGGAAGCTAATGAGGCGAAGTGTCCTGAGAGGACCAACCAGCCTCGCACTTTCCTGGTGGATGGAAAGAAGAAGAACGGTGGTGGCGACAATCCCCGCAGGAAGCACCACAGGACCGGAACATTGGATCGTAAGGAGTACAGGCCGATCAACTTGACTCTCCTGACTGATACATGGTCTAATATCCTTATGCAGATTCGTGGCGAAAAGTTTCTCAAGTGGCCCGAACCACTGAAGAATGCGAAGGGAGAAAATCCAGCTAAGTACTATGATTTTTATTGATCTCCTAGACACACCATGGAGGATTGCAAGACGCTCCAGCGGGAGATTGAGGAGCTTATCCGGAGGGGCCACCTCACCAGGTTCGTCAGAAACTTTGGACAGAGTTCTAGCACCTCAGACGGGGAAGGACTAGTACAATCTCAACCACAGAACTAAGTCACGGCTGGAGTGGTCAATATGAACACAATCCGATCAGTCAAGACCCACGCAGATCACAAGGAGCGTCAAGCTGGGCAGAAGAAGTAGCGAGTGGAAGATAATGCCATTAGCTTTAGTGATAGTGACATGAATTATGTAATTTTTTCACACGCTGATCCCCTTATTATATATGTACTCGTTTCAGACAATACGATAGACCACCAACTGAAACGAGTTTTTATTGATAATGGAAGCTCAAAGAACTTACTCTATCTCGATGCTTTCTTTAAACTTGGACTTAAGAAGAATCAATTGAAACCTATCGAAGGCCCACTATATAGCCTAGACAACGAGCCTGTGACAGTTCAAGAAACGATACAGTTGGAGGTTACCCCAGACACGTACCCCAAGACGATGAGTCATACACTCGCCTTTCTGTCGTTGACCTGTCTTCCGTGTACAACGCTATCCTAGGCCGACCATGCCTCGCAGCATTCGGAGCTGTTACCTTGATACCGCATTTAAAAATAAAGTTTTCAATAGCGTGCAGTATCGGTAAAGTGCTGGGTGACCAAGTCATTGAGCGGATATGATACATGTCTCAAATTGCTCCAAGCGGCGACATAAGGATTGTAGGAGAATTGGACCATCGAGACGAAGCAACTTTACAACGAGTGTAGTCCGGAGAGGCAACCGATCTCATGCCACCGAATCTGGAAGATTCAGAGAGATGAGTGTAGTTTTGGGGCTCACTCGTCGGACCACTGCGTGACGAGCTGATAGTATTCTTGAGACAGAACGCTAATATTTTCTCGTAGACACCCGCTAACATGCATGGAATTCTGACCAGAATAATGGTCCATAAGTTGGGTCTCGATCCAAACCGTAAGCCCATCAAGCAGAAGCGGAGGAATCACTCCGTGGAGAAGCTCGTAGCCATATGGGAAGAGGTGAAGAAACTGCTGGATGTCGGCTTCATCAGAGAAGTTTAATACCCGGATTGGCTCTCTAAGTCATCCTTGTAAAAAAAAAGTAATGAAAGATGGCGAATGTGCGTCGACTTCATCGACGTCAACAAAGCATACCCAAAAGACAACTTCGTTTTATCCACGATCGACTTGTTGGTAGACTTGACTTCTGGACACAGGCTACTGAGCTTTATGGACGCATACTCGGGTTACAATCAGATCCGAATGAGTATAGAGGACAATGAGCACACCTCATTCATGACCGACAATGACACCAACTACAATAGGGTCATGCCGTTCGGTCTAAAGAACGCATGTGCCACTTATCAAAAGCTTGTGAACAGGATGTTTGAGAAGCAGACTGGCCATAATATGAAGGTGTACGTCGACGACATGCTCGTCAAGAGCAAGACCACCAACGACCATATTCGCAATCTGGCTGAATTCTTTGAGGTACTTCGCACACACTAAATGAAATTAAATCATTCAAATTGTGTCTACGAAGTGTCCGCAGGGAAGTTTCTAGGTTCCATTGTCTCTCAGCAAGGGATTGAAGTAAATCCAAAGAAGAGTACAACTCGTTCATGACCGACCAAGGCACCAACTGTCATAGGGTCATGTCTTTCGGTCTAAAAAACGCATGTGCCACTTATCAAGGACTTATGAACAGGATGTTTGAGAAGCAGATCGGTTGTAATATAGAGGTGTACGTCAACGACATGCTCGTTAAGAGTAAGACCACCAACGACCATATTCGCGATCTGGCTGAATTCTTTGAGGCACTCCGCACACACTAAATAAAATTAAATCCTTCAAAGTCTGTTTTCGGAGTGTTCTCAAGGAACTTTCTAGGTTCTATTATCTCTCAACAAGGGATCGAAGCAGACCCAAAGAAGATCAATGTACTAACAGACATGTCTCTGCCACAAAACGTCAAAGATGTCGAGAGGCTAATTAGATGACTGGCAGCACTGTTACGCTTCTTGGTAAAGTCGAGGGACAAGTATCAATCTTTCTTTAAGGCCTTGAGGGAGACTAAAGCAAATGGCTTTCAATTGGGCTACGGAGTGCAGACAGCTTTTGATGAGTTGAAGTAGTATTTGACAAATCCACCATTGCTGATGTCACCCAGGGACGGAGAAGAGTTGTACCTTCACCTGATAATGTTAGAGATGGCTCTTAGCTCTGTCCTCATACGCCAGGATCCTGACTCTTAACAGTCGGTTTACTATGTGAGCAAGACGTTGACCAGCGCAGAGACATGCTACCCGCGTGCTGGAAAGCTTGCTTTGGCGCTTGTCTTCCCATCCCGGAAGCTAAGACCCTATTTTTAGGCTCATCACGTGATCATCTGATTGACCAACCATTGAAGGGAATCCTCCAACAATTTGATGTTTCCAAACGGCATCAAGTTGGAAGAGTTTGATATTAAATTTCGACCTAGACCAGGCATTAAAGGGCAAACTTTCATTGACTTTATCGTCGAGACCACGACCCCAATCATTGATTAGCATCCCATTGAGGACACAGATCACCACTTGGAAATGCAAAATGAATTCTTAACATGGACTGTTCGTTTACGAACTCAAGCAGTAGTGCCTAAGTGGTCCTGAGAACCTAGATGGGTTTGAGGTAAAGTAATCCCTTAAACTCAATTTTTTAACCACTAACAACGTTACGGAGTATGAAACCTGTTAGCTGGATTACGACTAGCCAAAGAGTACTCAGCTAAACGGCTGATTGTCCACAGTGACTCAGAGCTAGTCGTTAACTAAATTAATGGGAGTTTCGAGGTGTGCAACCCTCTTTTAGTCAAATACCTAGCCAAGGCAAAGGACTCCACCCAGGGATTTGACAAGTTGAACATGGTCCATGTCTCAAAAACTAAAAACTGAGAGGCCGACCAACTTGCCAGAGAAGTAGCAGCTGAAAATCCAAAATAGTGCTTGAGGGATATGAGGTAAGTTCTGAGCACTCCCAACACAGAGGAATAGGAAGCAATGCAAGTCTCCGATGCTAAAAATTAGATGATGCCTTGTTAGAGGTATCTGACGGATGGAACACTGTCAGATAATGCGGACGATGTTAAGCGGATCAAAAAGACAGCCAGCTAGTACACCATAATCGATGGACGGCTATATCACCGTTGATACTCAGCTCCGTACCTCTGGTGTCTTACTCCTGAGGAGGCCGACTATGCCTTGAGCGAAATCCACCTCGGGATATGCGGATCGCACATTGACGGTAAAAACCTAGTATTCAAAGTCATGCGCCAGGGATATTACTGGTCAACAATGAGGAAGGACGCCCTGGAGTTCATGAAGAAGTGTGAGAATTGCCAATTCCATGGCAATCTTCACCACCAGCTGCCCACAGAGTTGAGATCTCTCCAAGCTCCCTGGCCTTTCGCGCAAAGGAGGCACGATATTCTCGGGCCGTTTCCCATCGTCGACTGAGCAAAGGAAGTTTATCTTCGAGCATTGACTATGCATTGACTATGTAGCATCACGGTGCTACACCATGAATCTTTTGCACAACCAAATACCAGGGCTAAATATGAATAAACTTGTTGATCACCTTCAGACATTAAATGAACAAGTAAAAAGATTAAATTCCAAAATACATTTAGTGAGACAAGTCTGGGTTAAGAAAAGTGAGCTACATTACCCCTTGGCCATTCGTGACAAAAAGGGGGAGACTTGATTCACTTTGCTACGGGAAGCTTAGGGGAGACGGAGCGGAGCCTCCTTATTTTGGGGCTTATTTTGGGGGAGTTTTTGTTATTTTCATGTTATTTCAGTTTATTATTGCTGTTAGGGGGAGTATTGATTATTTTAGTTAGGGGGAGCATTGTTGTATGTTCTCATTCTTATGTACCACGCATACTGCTATATTGTTATTATACTTTGTCTTGTTGGTACTAACCTGCTTGTCCAGGCTATTCAGTTACACAATCCTCGCAGCTCCAGGCTATTTAGTTACACGTCCTTGCAGCTATCATCACTTGCCATAGAAATCTTAGTATAGCTGTTTATATTTTTTTTGTGTCTCTTATGTATCACTAGGCGTAGGTTTTCATGTACACGGGTTTTATCTCGGTGGTGTCTGAACCCGTGATTCTCTTGTATTTCTTTATTTATTTATTTTTTTGGATTTTGTCACGAAATTGTCAAAGGGGGAGATTGTTAGAGACATTTTGTCTAATTGGCATATTCCGTGACCATATATATTATTATATTGATGTCGGGTTGTGGGTTGTCGGGTTAAAGTCCGTTCGGTTTGCCCTTCATTCGCTCGAGCCCGTCCTAAGCCTTCCCGCTCACTTCCCGCTCGCTTCTCGCTCGTTTCCCACTCGAGCCTAAAATCCAGAAGGTTCCGGCTCGACAGGAGCTCGAGAACCGCTCGAGCTGAAATTCTAGTAGGGGGGCCGCTCGCTGCGTGCTCGATCCCTGCTCGAGCACCCGCAGGGTTTCTCAGGAAACCCTACGGCCGCTCGCCGCGCGCTCGAGCCCTCGCTCGAGTGCTGGCCCAACGGGCAGAATTTTCAAACGTGTTTTTGGCTCCACTATAAATTCATACCTTATTTCTTGAAACCCTAAGCACGCCACAGCCTTTGTTTACATCTGGTGAAGCCATTAAACATGAGAAGAAAGCCCTACATGCTCCATTAATTTAGCTTCTCTTGAGAAAACCAAAAGACACATCTTTGATCTTCATGTTCTAAAGAGTTTTCTCACAATTTTTCTTTTTCTTTTTCCATTCAAACTTTTATTCTTCTACCTACGTTTGGAGACATTGGTTCGTGAAGAAGGAGACTCGTTCGTGATTGGAAATTCAAGTAGTTCGAGGGAAGATTGACGTGAAGACCGGAAGGAGTCCGGTTCCGTTGTCGCATGCAAATCTAAGGAGTTCCTTGGTAGGGATCACGTGACGGGAGTAAGTCGGATAGGTTAGCGTGTCATTACCACCCGGTCTGTAAGTTGATTTTCATAGTGCATTGCTTCCCTGACCGTTGAAGCCCGGAGTGTTTTTCTCGATATCGTGGGTATTGAGTTTTCACTTCGTTACCAAAAATCGGGTCTTTAATATTGTTGTTCATTATTATATATATATTGTGCATGCTTGTTGTCTCGTTATCATCTAGATCTAAATATCCTTTACGTGTATTGGATATTTATTTATTATTGCTTCCGCTATATTTTTCGGGGTCGAAACACGTTAGTACCAAAACGTGCTTTTTCAAATATAAATATCCATACTCACTAGACAAAAAGTGTTGTGTCAGACTATGTTTGAAACCCTGCAGGTGTATCCAGTCACTACTCTAAATGGACAAAATATAAAAATATGAGCCTACAGCTCAACAAATATCATCATATACATATATAAAACAACACATAAATAAGAGGGGTGGTGAAATCACATAACAAATCATATAAAATAAATTGCAAGGTCCACAAATCAATTGAAAGTTTGAGGATAGTCTCGTATTCAAATTGTATATCAAATCACATCGTCCCCTCAGGACATACTCATAACAAATTAAGATCCGAAATCAAATCTTATAATCTAAAACATACCATATAGTAAATCATGATCCAATACCACATCGCATAAACCGCGACCATCTCCACATCCACATAGGACATATCAAAATCCGAATCTACGTCCCATAACAGCTACATTTTAGAATGACAGCTCTAAGCCATTTCATAACAGCTACGCTTTAGGCCGGTAGTTCTCGACTATCTTATCATCATTATCAGCTACAGTTTACGCCTACAATTCTTTGCCATCTTATCATCATTATTATCAGATTACATATCGACCTATCAGGGCCTCGAACCACCATGGTCCCACAAAGCAGTGACCTCAACCCTCGGCACCATGCATGTGTACTGATACACAGCTTGGTTCATATCCCTTTTTGTTTAAACATACTAATATATGAGCATACATAGTCCAGGATATTTTTGGACTTTCATAAAAATAATAAAACCATCCAAAATCACAAAATTCGAATAAAATCTCGAATCGACCAATAAATCATACATGCATGTCTATAATAAACAGATATGATATATAAAAATAATATGTATGTAAATAAAATATCTAAACATTGGTCAAAATATATCAGATATTAAAACAAATTAAAGATAGGACTTATAAATACTTGTCTCAATCTAATATTAGGCAGATCAAATAATAGGATGCTTCGCGGTACCTGAACTCCACCTTTTCTCTCCTCTTTCTCTTTTCTGCTGTGTGCCCCTCCTCTATGCCGCACCTCTACCGCACTTTTCCTCTCCTTTTCTCTCTCCCGCTTCTCTACTTCATCCCACGCCGTTGCTTCTCCTCCACTCTCCCTTTCTCTCTCTTTCTCCTTCCTGTCTCTCTCTCTCTCATGCACTGCTCCCCCTCTCTCACTCTTTCTCCTTTTCTTTTCCTACTTCTCTTTTCCTACTTCTCCCGCATGCCTTTCTTTCCTTTTATCTTTTTTTTCTTCTTTTCGTTTTCTCCTTTGCCTCACCACCTCCCCCCTTTTTTCTTATTTACTTATTTATTTATTCTTTATTTCTTTTCTTTTGTTTTGTTAGTCAACTGGCGCTCAAGTACCAACATCGGCAACCTCAAGCAACAATCGACTAATTTGATTTTTTAAAAAATTTTATAGTATAAAAATTAATTTTAATGTATCAAAATTACCCAAAATAACAAATGATATCAAAATAATTTTAAATAAAAATTCAAATATTACATGTATTGATTATTGATAATTAAAATTAAGAATAAATATTCTCTATCAAAGATTAATGATCTGTTTGATCAATTGCAATGAGCACAGGTTTCCTCTAAAATGGATTTATGAACAAAGTATCACCATTTGAGGATTAAGCACGATGATATCCCTAAAACAACATTTAGAATCTGGTACGATTAATATGAATTTTCAGTAATATCTTTTGTTATCGAATCCACCAGTAATATTTATGTACCTTAAGAATCAGGTTTCTTATTTGGATCAATTTATGGTGGTCTTTATTGATAATATTTTAATCTATTCGAGAGATTTTTTTGAGCAAGAAGCTCACCTTAAAAACAATGGTAATTTTGAACTTTGAAGCCTTTGGATGATTTCATCGAAGCTCCATCTACAAATAGATAAGATTTCGGTACAAATGTATATGAGTTTGGACTATTTTGCTATTTATGTATTGATTATGATTTTTTTGTACAAAATTATTATTTGGACCTTTGATATTTTGACATATTGGATTTCACACATTTTTACTATTTGCATCACTTTATTCTGTTTTATTGGACATATATTTTTTATTAAAAATATTGATACTTATTGAACATTAGGTTCGTAATTTGTATTATTTCTAACTGTTTCAAATTAAAGGGTTATCAATTACTCATAGAGATCTGGAACGAGATGATTAGAAGATTCTATTTATTTTACATTGCAATTGGATTTGATTTGGAACTATATTTAAGAATTTATATTACGAACGCGAATCAAAATAGGTCTAATATAATAATCAACAAATCTCAAAATAATATAAATAAATTTCAATTTAGGTGTGATAAATCAAACAATCTATAAAATTTTAACATCCAAATAATAATAATAATAAATAGAACAAAAACCTATTACAAAATCTCTTTAGACAACCGTTCAAATAACATAATCTATATGACCTGTTTCAAAATTACCGTGAGGGGGGGGTAATTGACTAAATACATATATATAATCAACTCTTCATACAAATCTAAGGTCTACATTCGGCTAGCCTAAAATAACTAAAATTACAACCTACACTAACAATATCCGAACAGATACGATACTCACCAAAAATAGATGATGTTGCATCAAATCACGTCAAACTCTTACAATATATCTAAACCCTCTATTCTGAAGGGATAAAAAATAAAAAATATGAGCCTATAACTCAACAAGTATCAAATGTATAAAACAAATAAGTGTGTCCAACAAATTAGAATAGAAGGTCCATAAAGAAATTTTAAAATGGATAACAAATACAAGTTTGATATCAGAAAGCTGATGGTGGTCTTGTACTCAAATTGTATATCAAATCAAAACATAATCCCCTCGGGATATATACTAAACAAAAGTAATCTAGAGCAAAATTAGATAATCAGAATCAGATGATCAGAATTATATCAAAATCATATTAGAATCAGATAAACATATATTGAATGAAACAGAATTCAGATCAAAATCATATAAACAAAATCAAAGTTTGAAATGAAATTATATAAACATAATCAAATAAGTTTCGAAATAAATCACATATTAGATGTACTAGACATATCAAATCCTATCTGTAGGCTAATTTGTGAATCTCAAATCAAAGTCTAAATATAAATTTATATAAAAATATAAACCATGCATGATATCAGATAACCAAAGATTTTAAAAGGATAACTTGAGGAAGGGATACATATACTCCGATAACTTTAAAATCAGATCAATCGTTATTTAAACCTACGGGTATGACCATCTATGTACTATGTTTCCCATAGATAAAGAACGTGGTCACTATGTTTTGTCGCCCACAATTTTGGATGAAATCGTCGAATTTATCTAATGTATTGGGATATTCGAATATATATAAATGTTTTGTTCAATTCTCATACAGACAGGGTGGGTCAATTACAAATAGAGCATTTTCCTACTGTTAAAAAAAGAATTTCAGATATCCCCGTCAGGATCAAAGTTCTCCTCGTCGGGAGAGAAATAGATAACAAATACAGATCAGATATCAAATCATATAGGTAATGATCTCAATCCCCAAGCAGCAATAAGTGAACTAACGCAATGTTCATGCAGGTTTCATATCCATTTCTATACAAATATATTGATATAAAAATATACAGTATCAGATATTAATTTATTTCTTCATAAAATAATAAAACACTCAAATACTTGCAAAAATAGAACAAAATCTCTAAACAACCTGTTAGAAACATTTGTCTAATTGGCATATTCCGTAACCATATGTATTATTGTATCGATGTCGGGTTGTAGGTTATCGAGTTACAGTATCAATATATATCCATTCTGTCCGTTCCGTCCTCTAGCGCTCGAGCCCGTCCGAAGCCTCCGCGCCCTCCATGCGCTCGCTACTCGCTCGAGCCCAAAATCCAGAACGGTCCCCGCTCGCCGTGCGCTCGATACCTGCTCGAGCCCAAAATCCAGAATGGTTCCCGCTCGCTATGCGCCTCCCCGAGCTCAAGCGCACGTAGGGTTTCTCTAGAAACCCTCCATACGCTCGAGTGCCGATGCAATGGGCATATTTTTTTTATTGTGTTATTTGAGCCCTCTATAAATACTTGGCTTATATTTTTGGAACCCAAGGACTCTTGACAGATTACTTTCGTGCCCCACTTGAGGAGAAAGTTGTTCATGCTTCATCGATATTGCTTCTCTTGAGAAAACCAAAAAGCTACGAGATTGAGCTTGATGTTCTAAGAAGTTTTCTCTTTATTTTCTCTTAACCATTTAAACACTTCCTTCTACCTTCGTTAGAGACGTCAGTGAGTTGAAGAAGGAGACTCGATCATGTTCGGAAATTCAAGTGGCTAGAGAGGGATGATTGACGTGAAGACCGGAAGGTGTCCGGTTCCGTTGCCACGGGCAAATCCAAGGAGTTCATTGGTAGGGATCACAAGATGGGAGTAAGTCGGTTAGGTTAGCGTGTCGTTACCACCCGGTCTGTAAGTTGATTTTCATAGTGCATTCATTCCTTAGCCGTTAAAGCCCAGAGGATTTTTCTCGATTACCGTGGGTATCGAGTTTTTCCTTCATCACCAAAAATCGTATCTTTTTACTATTGTTTATGCTCGGTTATATTTTGAATGCTTGTCCTTGTCTCATTAGCATCTAGAAGTCAATATTCTTTACGTGTATTGGATATTTAATTTTTACTGCTTCCACTATTTTTACCGGGGTCGAAACTTGATTGTATAACTAAGGACAAAAAGTCTTTTTTCAATTGGTATCAGAGACTCACATCGATCCATGACCCCGTTCTAGATATATACGAGTGGATCGCTCTCCGTACCTCCCTTCTTTGATGGGAACAGCTATACCTATTGGAAGGTTCTGATGAGAGCCTTCCTAAAATCTCTGGATGAGCGTGTATGGGCTAGTACCCAACTTGAGTGGACTCCACCCAAGAGTGGTGATGAACCAAAAGTCCTATCTTTATGGTCAAAAGAAGAACTTGAAGCTTGTAATTGGAATAGTAAGGGGTTACATGTTATTTTTATGGCTATATCTCCCGATGAGTTTAAACAGATTTCTATGTGCGAAACTTCTAAAGATGAGTGAGACATTCTAGAAATCACTCATGGAGGTACTAAATTAGTTAAAAATTCAAAATTATAAATGCTCACCACTAGATTCGAAGAAATAAGAATGAAAGATGACGACACATTTGATGAATTCTATGTGCAATTAAATGATATTGTAAATTCTACATTTAATTTAGCAGAATGAATCTCGAAAAATAAAATTGTTAGAAAAGTTCTACAATCTTTGCCTGAACAATTTAGACCAAAAGTTACTACGATTGAAGAAAGTAAAGATTTAGACAAATTAAAAATCGAAGAACTTGTAGGGTCTCTACAAACTTATGAGCACACATTGCCACAGTCAAAGAAAAATAAATCACTTGCTCTAAAATCAAGTAGGAATAGCAAAATCGGGATTCCGATAAAGAATTGTGTACCGATGACGATTTTTTCTTATTTGTTAAGAATTTTAAAAAGTTTTTAAGAAAAAATAAATCTTTATCAAACAAATTTGATATAGATTTAAAACGTTCATCTCAATTTGAGAAGAAAGACCGACGTGAACTCAAGGACTACAAATCAAAAAATACTCAAGGAGTTCAATGCCATGAGTGTAAAGGCTTTGGCCACTATCGGGCTGAATGCCCAAACCTTAAACGTCAACAAGGTTAAGCCTTTAAAGCTAATGTGACCTTAAGTGATGACAAAGAAAAAGAGGGTGAAAAATATTTTGAAGATTGCCTTGTCAAGTACATGGCTTTTATGGCCTCAATGTGTGACAATTCAATAGAAAACTTTAATCAATCTGATGACTCTGTGGATGAGTCAGAAACTGAATTTGATGACCTTCAAGAAGCATATCACAAACTGTTTAGGGAATACTTGAAAGTAAAGCAACAAAACAAAACCTTAAACAGTAGGATCATTGATTTGGAACAGGAAAAATTAGCTCAACAATCCGGGTTAGATGCTAAAACCCAAGAAATTGAGAAGCTAACAATCACATTTACTACACAGATCACAACTCTAGAATCTGAACTGGAGGCTACTAGAAAAGATTCGAAACGTTTCTTAAATGGGTCCACAAAATTAGATCATATGCTCGGGTTTGGAAAAATTGGTGGAAATAAACAGGGGTTGGGGTATACTGCGAATATTGTCAAAAATGACGTGAAACCTAAAGCAATTTTTATTCCCGCCATAAAAATTCCACACTAACACGCTTACAAATCTAAACTCACTAAGCAACCGTCTCGACGTGTGGATAATAGCTTTAACTCATATCATTTGACCAATCCACATAGCCTAAAACACATGAATAAACCCCCAAAGTCTCTGCCAACTTGTAATGCTTGTGGAAAGATTGGTCATATTCGGTCCCACTGCTATACCATGAACTTTTCATATAGCCCAAGACCAGAACTAAATATGAATACACTTGTTGATCACATTCAAATATTAAATGAACAAGTAAAAAGATTGAATACAAAAGTGAATTCAGTGAGACAAGTATGGGTTAATAAAAGTGAGCTACATTACCCATTGGCCATTCGTGATAAAAAGTGAGAGACTAGATTCACTTTAACAGGGGGGATTAGGGGAGACGAAGCCTACTTATCTATGTTAGGGGACGCTTTGTTATTGCGTTTTGTTATATATGTTAGGGGGAGTTTTGTTATTTATGTTAGGAGGAGCTTTGTTATTTATGTTAGAGGGAGCCTTATTGTTTTTGTAAGGGGAGTACTTTGATTTTGGTTACTTGTTTTTCATTCTTTTCACTGCAGTATATTGGTTTCTTACTTCTATTGTTATCATTTTATTATGCCTTTGTGGCATTAACCTTACTGGACCAGGTAACTCTGTTACAATGTCGACGCAGCTGTCACCACATCGACATAGCAGTACTAGTGTAGATTTTTACAATTTTTTTATATCTCTTATTTCTCACTAAGCGTAGATTTTTATATACACGGATTCTATCTCGGTGGTGTCTGAACCCGTGATTCACTTGCATTTATTTACTTTTTGCGTTTTGTCACGAAATTACCAAAGGGAGAGATTGTTAGAGATATTTGTCTAATTGGCATATTCCGTGACCATATGTATTATTGTATCGATATCGGGTTGTGGGTTGTCGAGTTACAGTATCAATATATATACGTTCTATCTGTTCCGTCCTCCAATCGCTCGAGCCCATCCGAAGCCTCCGTGCCCTCCGTGCGCTCGCTACCCGCTCAGCCCAAAATCTAGAATGGTCCCCGCTCACTATGCCCGCCCCGAGCTTGAGCGCACATAGGGTTTCTCTGGAAACCCTCCGTGCGCCCGCCGCGCGCTGGAGCTGCGCTCGAGCGCCGATGCAACGGGCATGTTTTTTTTAATGTGTTATTTGAGCCATTTATAAATATTTGGCTTATATTTTTGGAACCTAAGAACTCTTGACAGATTACTTTCGTGCCCCACCTGAGAAGAAAGTTGTTCGTGCTTCATTAATATTGCTTATCTTAATAAAACCAAAAAGTTACGAGATTGAGCTTGATGTTCTAAGAAGTTTTCTCTTCATTTTCTCTTAACCATTTAAACACTTCCTTCTACCTTCGTTGGAGACGTCGGTGAGTTGAAGAAGGAGACTCGATCGTGTTCGGCAATTCAAGTGGCTAGAGAGGAAAGATTGACGTGAAGACCGGAAGGTATCCGGTTGCGTTGCCGCGGGCAAATCCAATGAGTTTCTTGGTAGGGATCACAAGAGGGGAGTAATTCAGTTAGGTTAGCGCGTCGTTACCACCCGGTCTGTAAGTTGATTTTCATAGTGCATTGCTTCCCTGGCCGTTGAAGCTCGGAGGGTTTTTCTCGATTACCGTAGGTATCGAGTTTTTCATTCGTCATGAAAAATCGTGTCTTTTTAGTATTGTTTATACTCGGTTATATTTTGCATGCTTGTCCTTGTCTCATTAGCATCTAAAAATAAATATTCTTTACGTGTATTGGATATTTAATTTTTACTGCTTTCGCTATTTTTACCGGGTCAAAACTTAATTGTATAACTAAGGACAAAAAGTCCTTTTTCACAACCAATAAAAATAACATGCATATTCAAGGAAAATAAATAGGCTAGACAAAAATAACATTACGAACTTTAAACATCCAAAATAAAAGTAAAATATATCAAACACTGAAATAGACCAATGATATGACTTATAAATACATGTATTGACTTTATACCAAATAGATTTTACAAAAGGATGTACAAATTTACCTTATCTTTTCTTCCTCTCTCCTCTCTCTCTTCTCTCTGCTATTCTCATGTAAAAATGACGAACACAGCACCCCACAGCCACTTATATACCCAAAACAGCACTCGACCACCAGATTGTGACTTTTAGTACTCGAGCATGGCCTCGGGCGCATGCCCACTGGAATTGGATCTCAGGCACTACTCAAGCGTGTTTTAGGCACCAACCCATTAATCCAATTTTCTTTAAAATTTCATAAGATATAATCAATTTTTAATACAGTTAATTAATCCCAAATAACAAATATATTCTGTGACAGACCTGACTACAGAATATCACTTGTCCTAACTTCCGTCAAACTAATTAAAATCATAATATAAAAATCTATCAAATAAACATCCATATATACACAGTCTCCATAACATGCCACAACCTAGTGGCTCCGACAACAAATCAAGGCGTGTTACCCTGTCAGACTTAAATTCGGAAAGATATCTGCAAATGCCATCAAACCTGCAGAAACATTTCATAATCCAATATATACGACATTTCAACTAAAGCATGCGTCTTCTTTCTTAATTATAAAATAATACATACATACAATCCTTCGGTTTAAAAGAATCACTACTGTACCAAAAATACAAAAGACAATACCTAAAATATATCATACAATATCCCAAGCCCTAAAACTAGACACAGACCCTTCATTCCTACTTGTCGAATATAAACTCGTACTGATCATCTGACGGGTTAGCAAAAATAATAAGAAGTAAGCCAAATACTCAGCAATGCACACACACACACACATATATATTAAGGGATATGCATATTTTACATTGAATCATAACAGTACATATCGGAAGGAATATAAACGAATCAATAATTATAAAATATAATAAGAAAAGAAATGCTTTCATGATACATTCCAAAGTTCTTGAATTCATTTTTTTTAATAATCATCAAATCATGTTGAAAACTTATTTTCGTTGGGAACTAGGGCCAATAAGCCTTATTAACTAAATGAGCGGTCGATCGAAACCTGAATTGTATTTATTCTTACACAATCAAAAGCCTTCTCTTCCTATTCAAGACCCAAAGGCAGGCTGTCTACATATAATTCCTATAGGTAGGGTTTTAGCCACAAAGCGGCCATTACAAACAACGATCTTCTACAATAATATATTAAGGTATGTCAAAATATACTGTCTGATTAATATTTGTTGGTCCAATTTCTTAGTTTCTTAATTTCTTAGGAAATTCTACTTTTAAGTCCATACATCCTTGATTCTCATCCTTTTGAGGAATAGTTCACAAGGTCTTAACTTAATTATAGAATATCCCTCTATAATTCATTTCCATAGAGTTTGCACATTTTACTGTGGCCATTTCTTTATCATGAGAATTCATCAATAATACAAATAAAATAAAAAAATATCTAAATAGTAAAACAAAACATACTAAATAAAAATGAAATACACAATATATTTTCAGCACACAAAAATGATATGGAATAATATTAAAAATCATAAACTTAAAGTACAACTATATAGAAATAGGATATTTAGCCTCTTCATAATTGAATCCAATATATACTATCTGATTAATATTTCTTGATCCAATTTCTTAACTTCTTAATTTCTTATGAAATTCTACTCTTAAGTCTATACATCCTTAATTCTCACCCTTTTAGAGAATAGCTCATAAGTCCTTAACATAATTCTAGAATATCTCTTCATAATTCTTTTTCATAAAATTTACACATTTTTACCATGGCCATTTCTTTATCATGAGAGTTCATCAATAATACATATAAAATAAAATGTTCAAATAGTAGAACAAACATGTTATATAGAAATTAAATGTGCAATATATTTTGAGCACACAAAAAAAACATGGAATAATTTAAAAATCATAAACTTGAAACACAATTACGTAGAAATAGGATATTTAGCCTCTAAACATGGAGATGAAATTTTCATAACATGCATATTTAAGATACATGTAAATAAACGGTGATTTTTGACAGATCTTGTTATAAAAACATGGAAAAGCAACAAATATACACATTTTTCATATTCTTACTTCAAAATCTCAACTAGAATGAGTATTAAAATAATAATACTCAAAATGAACGAAAATAAATAATAAGAACTGAAAAGGAAACTTAGAGTGCATTTATCTTAACTCGATCTACAAGTTTTCTTACTCGGATCGCCCAGGATCATGCTCTCGGACCTCTCCTTCACATTCTCTCTCTTCTCTTCTCTTCTCTTTCCCTTTGCCTCTCTCTCTCTCCCTGCTCCAAAATCGCGCAAAAATGGCAGAAAAAGGAGCAGTGATGCCTTATAATCACTTCAGCGCTCGAGCGCTAGTACACTGGAATCCACACTCGAGCGCGCATCAGGCGCCGCTCGGGCGCGACAACTCTGGAAAACACACTCGAACCTGCCTTAGGCACTCATTGGGCATGACCGTACTGAAAAATGCACCTCGGACGCGCCTTAGGCACCACTCAGGCGCCATGCCTCCCACTTCCATATTGCTTCCGATACTTAACTTCCCGTGTACATTAAACTTAATCGATTATATTAACTTTTTTTTGGTAAGTACTGATTATATTAATTTAATTACTTCTAATTATAATATTTTGAAAATCGGAACCTCACACATTCAAAATAAATTAAATGGGAATTCAAATATTACAATTTATGTTAGAAGATTTATAGTATATCCGATTATTTTCATCTGTTTATGTTGGGACTATTATTTTATCTAAATTCGTGTATGTTTGTTGCCGTGATTATTAGATTTGGGGTTATCACTTTTCCTTATGGGCATGAGTTAAGTGGATTTATTATCTTTGCTTCGGAGATCGGAGAGAATAGTTTAAATTGGCTCCATATCCGCTACTGGGCATCTTGATTATTATATTGATGGTTATTTGAATTTGTCAAATTCAACTCGATTTTCGGTGATTACATATTTGGATTTTGTTCTTTTAAATATAAAAAAATTTATTTTGGATTAATTATCATTAATTATTACCTACATTTGTGTTGGAATCACGACAATATCAAAATAACAAAAGAATAATAAAAGACCCCATCTTCTCCGTTTAGGATCATGTACGTAAATTTAAGGGGCCTCCATCTTCTTTCTCTCTCTTTTCCTCTTTTCTCTCAACTATCTTGAAACTCATAAAAATTTACCTAAAAAACAACATAAATATTTTACATAGCATATTGGCAAACATGCGTCAACCATGTGTATTAAATTTGATGTCTGAATCGAGCCTACATACAAGCTCATATCAAAAGCGCAACAAGTATTGAACTATTAAAACTGAGACATATGACTATTATCTATGTTGTCTAATTATACTGTCTTAAGTCACCCCTGTGACCAAGTGGTCACTACACGGTATAAGCAATTATATGTCTCCTAAATTTCTTGATTTACTAGCACAAATTAATTGACCATAAAATTTTAGTGATTGTTTTGTCGATAAGTGAACTTTGGACCATTCAAACTTGAATTCTATTTTGGTGGGAAGTAGACAAAATGTTAAATAAAAAGAGAGAATGGATCAATACAACAATGCAGTCCTTCAAGGCTACCGGTCAAAGAAAGATCATAGATATGGCCCAATAAAATAAAAAATTATTAAATATAATAAAGTATATATTAATAAATAATAAAATGTAACATATATTCATAAAATAATTTTATAATATAATTTTCAAATTAGAATTCTTGGATATTTAATTCGTAGTGGACAAGTGGGAGCAAAGGAATGATCATGTTTGGTAATATATATATAGAAATATATTTAAAATTTCACCTAATGATTTGAAATTTTAAATTTATATACTTCTTGATTTAATTATTAAAGTAAACTCCGAATATACCATGTAACAAAAATTTATATACATCTAGAATTCAGAATTAAAATTTGAATTTCATCCCAATTTTAATTTCATTATTTGGCATCAGTCGAAATTAAAATTATAATTTTATATTTTAATTTCCTAAAATCAAATTAGTTGAGAATAAATCTTTATAATTTTTAAAGATAAGATAAATAATTATAATTTTAGGGTTTAAAATTATATGTCGACTAAATATGATAAAACTGAATAGGGTGTGACCCATTACACAAAATATTATCAGTTATTTGGATCGGGAAGAGATTGGTGACTATAATTTTGTTTTTTAATTTATTTTAAAAAATTATATAAAAGTATTATTTAAAAATTTAAAATTTAATATTTTTATAAATATAATTATCTAAAAATATATGCATCTATAAAATATTATTTTATCAAAAAAATAAGATTTTATAAAATTATATAATATTAAATTTTGTATATTATAAATTATAATTTATATCAGCTATTTTTTTTTAATTTTTATATATAAATTAAAAAATTAACTATACCTTTATTTTATTTTTTTTTCTTAAAACTATAATTTTTGATAAATTCTACTTTGCGTGGTCAACGTCCATTTTTCCACGGAGAAAGATAGTGAATACTTGGAAATAAGATTCAATAAGGTTGGCTAACTGGTTAGGTGAGAAAAATTATATAAATATATAAATTATATAATATATTAAATAATACATAACAATAAAATATTAATTAAATATTAATAACACATATTTTAAAATAGGACAATAGAATATATAATCATATTTTGACTTAAAATTATAATAATTAATTATAAATAAAAGGTAAATATATATCCATACTTTATATTTTTTTATCTTCCCAAAATAATTACAGTTGGGTAGCCGCAAAATATTGACCCATTTTTACATTGACCTATTAATATAAATAGATAGATAAAATATTATATTATTTTAAAATATCTAAAAAATATCTTCTTAACTTGCAAGTGTGTAATTGATGGTAAGCCATTACCGTCATCACTATTTTAAAAAATAAAACAAAAACAAAACACCTCTGATACGTCCCTGAGTCTGGGTTTTTGTGTGGATTAGAGAACCTTTGAATTCTTCGACCAAATCGAATTAATAACGGGTTTGGTCTTCGTATTTCTCAACTTGGGTCTTGTGTACCACAAATTATAAATAAGATGTCAGAGGATGACGGGAGATTGTCCCACCTTAAATACTCTGATACTCAAATCAGAAATATTTTTCTAAGAACAGAAAGATGTAAGCGTGAAAGTAAACGTGATGAATATGTAGAAATTGTGAAATGCGGGGAGTATGTGGGATGCTCAAAGGAGGCTTGTACTCTTACATTGATAGGAGTGGCTCACTATCATTACCATAGGAAGACAGTGGTGTATCCGCATGTGGATATTGTCCGCTTTGAGTCGGAAGAACTTCACGGCTTCCTAAGCCATCACGCGGCCCGCACGATTTTATTCCTGGTAGACGGAGTCCACAGCCCTCAAAATGCGTCCATAAGGGCGAGGTATCCACTTTTTTTTGGTAAGTAAGTGTGTATTTTAAATTAACGGGAGAAAAATTTACAAAAGCTATGCTATAACTCCAAGTTTTTTGACTTAGAGTTAGAACATAAAACGCTAGGACATACCCCGAGCAGCTGGTACATCAAAGAATGACTCAAAATAAACCTCTAAGAGGGAAGGACTAACAGCAAACAAAACATGAATTTAGTCCTAATAGACAAGCAGAAACAAGCTCAGATACTACCAAGACGACAGGAACCACAACTTCCGAACGCCCCGCAGCAGCAAACAACAGCAAAAACGAGACAGCCATCAACCACGTCAACGTGCTAAAACCCTCACAGCACTGCCGAGAGACGATGGGAATACAGCAAAAGGCACTGCCACTCCAGTTCACAATTAGCAGCAGCAGCAAGGGATACTACCAAGACTCCAACCAGAAGACACTGCATCTTCAGCACGGGTAAGGTGTCATCCGAATGCACATTGCCAACATGGACCCAGGCGAGATCAAGCGGTAGATTAAGGTGCAAGACCACATAGCCCGGGGACCACCATGCGGCGAGAAGATCCCAAAGCCTCACTGTTGAAATCCGCATTATCGATCCAGGTTGCAGAACAGAATAATGCACATTCCAACAGTAGGCAATCTTCACCAAGCAACAGCAGCTTGCAGCAGGAAAGGCACAGTTCATAATCAAGCATCAATTCTTTGTTAATAAACAGATCATTGATGAAGCAAATTCGGACGATCCAAGAAAAATCACCATGAAACCTACGGCAACTAATAGTCAATGCCGGCAGGATGCATAGTCCATCAGATTAAATTCAACATGCGTCACCATCTGCAGCCGACAACAATGCGAACAATTCTTTGATCATTTCATCAGCAACAACCCCAGCAACCTAAAGAGACTTCAAAACTAGCATTCGTCATGTTCTAACCCTTCTAACACCAGCAGCCCCCAGACAGCAAGGCCAAGAAATAGCCCAATTCAGCAAAACCAAGACCTGCCCCAAGATTCCAAAGCCTCCCACCAACAGATGGCTCCAGCATCAACCATTTGCCATAGTGGATTGCGCCTGGCTTCAGCAAGCAGCAAACAGCAGCCAGGGGATGAGACAACCAGCTCGGCAGCATAAAAACCCATCAATTGCAGGACAAGACAAACCCAAACTAATAGAGCCACCCGCATGCAGCAAAAGAACCCAGAACAGCATGTGCAACATGGTCCGACTTAACAAAATCAGCAGCACAGACCCAACATCACATAAGCAGAGAAAAAATGAAAGCAAAAATAAATACACAGAGCAGGTACAGGCGAGCAACAGCCAACCAGAAAAACCCAAATATATTGAACAGGTATGAAATCAACGGCAACAGTCACAAAGCCACAATCAGTCAGATTGACGCTGGGAAGCAGCATTTCACCCCAAAATTCCGCAGTAGATCCATCTCAGAGAACCAAACAGAGGGGCACCGAGATTAGAAATACTCTACAACAAATTCGGCTACTGGTTGAGAGAGCTTCAACAGCGGCAGAACCTACATCAACCAAATTGAGAGAGCTTCTAGTCCAAATGCAGCAGCAGCAAGGCCCCCACATATTGCAGGTTCAAGCATCATCCGGCCAGCAGCCAAGGACATCTAACCCCAACGCTAACACCAAAACAGCAACTTCCACAGGTATCCAGTATTAGCAGCCAAAGCAAGAGCATGGTACCATCCCAGCATCAACCACCTGCGGACTGAAGACAGCAACCTATCACCCCTGCACCCTTGATAAGCAGACAAAGGACAGCAGACCAAAGGGCGAGGTATCCACGCCCTTATAAAGGCACGTTTTGTTCCCTTTCTATCCGATGTGGGACTCTACAGTCCACCCCCTTGGGGACCCAGCATCCTCGCTGGTACATCGGATTGGATCTCGACTCTGATACCATCTGTAACGTCCCTGGCGTATCCGCATGTGAATATTGTCCGCTTTAGGCCGGGAGAACTTCACGGCGTCCCACACCATCACGCGGCCCGTACGGTTTTGTTCCTGGCAGACGGAGTTCACCGCCCCCAAAACACATCCACAATGGAGGGGTATCCACGTCCTTATAAAGGCACGCTCGTTTCCTCTCCATCCGATGTGGGACTCTACAGTCCACCCCCTTCGGGACCCAACGTCCTCGCTAGCATACCGAACCGAATCCCGACTCTGATACCATCTGTAACGTCCCAGCACATCCGCATGTGGATATTGTCCGCTTTGAGTTGGGGGAACTTCACGGCGTCCCAAGCTATCACGCGGCCCGCACGGTTTTATTCCTGGCAGACGGAGTCCACCGCCCCCAAAAGGCGTCCACAAGGGAGAGGTATCCCCGCTCTTATAAAGTCACGTTTTGTTCCCTCACCATCCGATGTGGGACTCTACAGTGTGAGGATCAGAATCTTGACCTCAGGTCACCGATTAGGCAGTTTGTGAAAGTGGGAATCCCTCTCCTCTCCGTTGTTGGAGAGGGTATTTGTAGGCTCTTTTAGGGAGGTTTTTGGGAGTCAAAATCTCCGACAAAGGCCTTACCAGGATTCGCCGGGTACTGCGCGCTGGCTATGGCCAACGGTATCAGTCATCGCCTTGTGAAAGCGTGGAGACTATTGTCGGGCGTGGGCAACGCAGACCTGTTTGATTTTGTTTAGATTGGCTGAGTAGCTGTTGGAGCGACTTGTGTTACGGCTTGTCAACGTTAACATTATCTCCCATTGATTAACATTCCCTGAGTCTGGGCTTCCCGTGTCGATAATCTATGGTTGCCTCTATAGGGGTATGAGCGACACTGATTGGTTATGTACTTAGAACGCCAATTGGGCATTGCTTCTTAATCTCTTGAGGCGCTATTGTTGAGCTCCACCCTTCTGCTGATCGAACCCGATTTCTTCCAATTGGGTTTCATTGGTTTCAGTTTAGATCCATGTTGGACCCATCAATCTCTACTCGTAATTTGTGGGCTTGGGATAAATTTTCGATTCGTAAAATCATCTATCAGACATATTTATATATGAAATAATAAAATTTAAACTTGTGATCAGCAATTTAAGTATTTTTATATAGATAATGATTATTTATTATGAGTTGTTAGTTTGTCCACTTTGTAGTTATTATCTTAAATTATAATATGTAATAAAAAAATTAATTAATTTGTTTAAAATTATAAATTATTGCCGAAAGACTAATTATTTAGTGATTTTAACAACTCTTACAAGTATTGATTAAAGAACGGGTGGCGTTCTAATGGCCAGTGCGCCAGCGTCATTGACGTCCTCCACCCATAGAAATAAATCTGATGGTGGGTATTTTATTATATTTTATATTTTTAATATAATTATTTTTTTATTATTAAAAATATTAATATCTATTAAATTTAAAATTAAAATATAAAAAAATTAAAAAATTAATTAAAAATTATTTTTAACATCAAAATAACACCTGTTAAATATATATTTTTATTTATATTAAAATTATTAAAAATAAATATAAATTTTATTTTATTTTAATATTTTTATTTATATGTTATTTGATATTAATTTTAATAATATTAATAAAAATTAGTGTATAATTAAATATATAATTGTTTTTTTTAAGCTGCTGACTTTCAAACGAGCATGATTAATCACGTAAGATGATAACAGAGTGAGATGCATGTTGCATTAATAAATTTAAATTATTCCTATTGGCTCATCATCTGTCTTAATTAAAAATTAAGAAAATAAAAAAAATTAAATTAATCTGTGTGTTTTATATTAAGCATCATTTTGAATAATTTAGAAAAAAAAAACAATTCTGAATATCAATTTTTTATAAGTTAATTCATATTAAATTATAGTCATTTTAAATATTAAATATTATTATTTGATTAATAATTGAAATCAATTTTTATAATATAAAATTTTAAAATTAAAATAATATATTAAAATATTATCTTAAATTCTGTCCCTCAGCACTTTTAAAATATTTATAATTATTGAAAAAATTGTGAGTTGGTATTTTCTAAAAATTTCCAATCATTTGGGAAAAAAAAACAAAACTTTAATTAGTATTTAGGTTTTTTTTAATTTTAATTTGAAATTTAAAAGAAATTTGAAAGAGATTCTTTAAGCATATGCTATTAATTAACATATTATTTATTTATTTATTTATTTTTATATAAATATATTTATATCAATAGATAAATAAAATATTAAATAATTAAAGTAAAGTTTTTGAAAAATATTGAAAATATTTTTCAACTACCATTACCAGGCATATATTATTAAATAATATTTTATTTATTTTCATAAGAATATATATATATATATATATATATATAATATTATGTAATAAAAAAATATTTTTTAAAAAAATTAGAGAACTGTTTTAATTATTATTGTGAGATATTTACTAATATAATATTTTTCTATATATATAAATAAATATATATATATATATATTTATGAGTATTAATAAAAAGTTATTAATAATATTTTAAAAAAGTAAAAATTATATAAAAATATCATTTATTTTTAAAATATGTAAAACCTTTTTTTAAAAAAAATGCATTAAAAACGATTAAAGAAAAAGAATCTCCCTGAGGCTTTCAACGTTGTTTAAATGCCGGATGGCCGTCTCCGATTCAATCGTACGTTTTATAGAGAGACGGAGAGAGAGATGGGGAGCGATGGGTATGTTCCTCTGTTCGAGACGAAGCATGGGAAGATAATAGCGGTGTATAGGATAGTGATAAGCTCCATGTTCGCAAGCTTGTGCTTGATATGGGTTTACAGAGCAACCCATGTGCCCGAAAAAGGCGGCGCCGGCCGATGGGCGTGGATTGGGCTGTTTGCCGCTGAGCTATGGCTTGGTTTTCACTGCCTTCTTTCGCTTCTTCTCCGTTGGAATATCATCTATCGCCATACCTTCAAGGATCGCCTCAAAAGGTCATCTCTCTCTCACTCTCTCTCTCTCTCTCTAAAACTACTAGGAGATTTTTTTGGCTGGGTTTGAAATAACTCAAAGTGTCGGATTTAAACTCTTGGCTCAGTAATCACAAGTTCAATTCCTATTTCTATGTGTTTGAACTTCCGATGAACATGACGCTTGGATCAGTAAGTAGGGATTCGATTTCTACTGCTGTCTAATTGATATTACGTTGAGCATGATTTTTAGCTCCGTAATCACTGCCTTAGTTTCTACTGCTACCCATTTGAACTTACCTTGAGCATAATCTTTATTGTTGAGGTTATTTACGCCCAATTTGTCCGTATTTACGAAGTGAAAGTTCGAAATTCTTCGTTAAATCGCTATAATCAACCATTTCTGATGCATAAATCATCGTGATAATGAAGTTGCTTTTGCCTTAGGTACGAGCACGACTTACCCGGCGTGGATATATTCGTGTGCACCGCCGATCCCACATTAGAGCCACCGATACTCGTAATCAACACAGTCTTGGCGCTTATGGCTTACGACTACCCCACCGAAAAGCTTAGTGTATACTTATCCGACGATGGAGGCTCGGACCTCACGTTCTATGCTCTCTTGGAGGCCTCTGACTTCTCCAAACATTGGTTGCCGTACTGCAGAAAGTATAATGTGGAACCAAGATCACCTGCAGTTTATTTCAGATCAGTGCCTAAGTCTATTGGTGGTGACCATGCAGTCGCTTTTGCATCAATCAAGGTAATCTATTAGTTATATCCATCATGATCTATTAAGCGTTCATATGCCTGAGGATCTGTTGTTGTTGTATAATCTATTGATCTTGATACTAATCAAGCTGCTTTGATACCGATCGTGAAGACACTGTACGAAGAAATGAAGAATCGGGTTGAAACAACAACAAAGCTCGGTCGAATTCCCGCAGAAATTCGTGCAAAACATAACGGGTTTTCCAAATGGGACTCGTTTGTTTCACGGAACGATCATGATGCCATTGTTCAGGTACTGGTTGATTGTGGAATTTCAATGAAGATTTCCTAAGCTCTATCATAGAACAAAAAGTTCGAAATTATTGAGCTTATTTATGGAACTAATTGTTTCCAATTTGAGAATTGTATATGGATGGAATTTTGATCTAACTGAATCAAATTCTTTCATGCGTGAGAATGCTGTGCTGTTTTGGAGATTGATTTCTGTTGATTTTTCTATATGTAGATTGTGATCGATGGGAGAAACCCTAACGAGAAAGACATCGAAGGGTTGACATTGCCTAGTCTGGTCTATTTGGCTCGAGAGAAAAGGCCTCATCATTTCCACCACTTCAAAGCTGGATCTATGAATGCATTGGTAAATGGATCCCCCTACACGCACACTTTTTATCTGCATAACCTTATCATTATTTTCCGTATCAGGTGATCTGTATCTTTTTCAGATATCATGAATGCAAATTCTGTTTTCTTCTAATGACATTAAAATCAAGTTACATTCTAAAATTTGACAATTTTATCATATATTTACATATCTCAAGAGTTCTATTCGATTTTATTAAAGTTGAGCTTCATATTTCCTATCCATACATGTTTTATACTTTTAAAAGCATATGGATTCATACAGAAGACTTTGGTCTGCCTGAAACAAAGAAAAAAATCAGTCGACACGTATTAGTATGCTTTTGTATCAGGACATGAAATCAAAGCGCCTTGTGAATCATTTTGCAGATCAGGGTATCATCGGAGATAACCAAAGGACAGATTATCCTGAACGTTGACTGTGATATGTACTCTAACAATTCCCAAGCTGTGCGTGACGCCCTCTGCTTCTTCATGGACGAAAAGAAGGGTCATCAGATTGCTTATGTGCAATTCCCTCAGAGGTTTGAAAACCTTACAAAGAACGAATTATATGGTACCTCTCTAAGGATACCTACTGAAGTAAGCAATTGTCATATTCTTGTCATACTTTCATATTTATACGCAGTACAGAAGTAAGATTCTGAGCTTGGTGTTGAGTATTTCGTATTATATGTGTTGATTTATGTTGTGAAGGTGGAATTACACGGATTAGATGGCTGTGGAGGATCGAATTACATTGGGAGCGGATGCTTTCACAGAAGAGAAGCAATATCAGGGATGAAGTTTAGTAAGGATCTTGGGATTCCAAAGAGAAGGCAAGCTACAATGGAAGGGAGCGTGGAAGAGTTGGAAGAAAAAGCAAAGGCTGTTGCTAGCTGCAGCTATGAGCTGAACACTCAATGGGGAAAAGAGGTCACTCTTTTATGTCTTAAGTTTTTGCACATTTTACAGTATTGGTTAGATCTGCTATACTTTATGGACAAACATTAAATAATATGTATAATAGTTATGAATTATGATTGATGAGTTTAATGACAATAAAAGATGAGAGAAAAATATGACAATAAAATACAAGGGAAGGACATTTAAAGTAGTTCAGACGATTAAAAGATAGGCCAGAAGAAGAATAGTATGTATTAAGTAAATTGCCTAACGTTTCCAAATTAGTCTAACTTCGTCCCTGCTCTTGAATTGATTCCCACCAAATTGACCCAACCGGAAAAAAAATATATTAATAAATAAAAAAAAAAAATCAGATATGAAAATATTAGTAAATGAACTCAAATATTTTATTGACCCCAATAGAATTTATTTATTGAAATTGTTAGGCTGCTGGTTCGAGTCATGAAAACGTTTTTTTTGGTAAAAATATAAGATAATATCGTATATAATAAATATAATATTGATTCAATTGTTCCTTGGACCGCGAGCATATGGAAGCTTTATGCACTGGAACGCTATCTGATTAATTTGTGCATAAAGTTTCCTCGACCGAGAAAATAATAGCTGAATCTTTTTTTTTTATCTGCAGATGGGTGTGAAATATGGCATTGCAGTGGAAGATTTCGTAACTGGGCTTGGAATCCAGTGCAAGGGCTGGAAATCAGTGTACTTCAACCCGGAAAGGCCCGGTTTTGTAGGGCTCGCACCCACGTCATTGTCTCAGGTTTTGGCTCAGCAAAAGAGATGGGGCGAGGGGAACCTTCAAATCACTCTCTCGCGTTACTGCCCTTTGGTTTACGGGCACAACCGGATCAGCCTTGTCCATCAATTGGCTTATTGTCACTACAACCTTAGGGCAGTCAACTCCTTGCCGACCGTATATTACTGCACTGTCCCGGCCCTTTGTATGGCCGCTGGTATCCCCTTGTTCCCAGAGGTATTCCCCTTCTGATCCCCTGCTTCTGTCGTTATTGGTTAACCAACACTGACTTTTTCTGAGCTAACATATCGATATCCGATACAATCAAAATATTTTATTGGTCTTTACTCCAAACCGAGGTTTGGTTGAACATGGATTGGATGTAGGTGAAAATTTATGACTATTGAGTCGAATCAAGCTAGACATGGCTTGGACTCTAGGGCTCAAACCATGACCGTGCTTGTCCATAATCCCTATCAGACCGGTTCGGACCGGTCTATAGATATTGTTATTTTGAAGTAGTTTATTTAAAATTTCATATTCACATAAAAATTACTTTAAAATATTAAATATTTCAAAATGTATTCTCTAATTTTATATTAAAATGTAGAATCTTTATATAAAAAGTTATTAATTATTCAAAAATATAATCTATTGAAATAATTTTTTTAAATATGGGATTTATTTAAAATAAAAAAATATATATTTACAACCTGCCAATTCAATTACTTTTTTACCCATGATCAATCCTGACCCAAAAAACTTGGCATATATTTTTACTATACCCATTTATAATATTCATATGCATTGATCAAATCCTATAAAATTTTGACCCAAGCAAATCAAGCAAACCAATTTTGGTAATGTCCATTTTTAATGTAAATTAAAGATCATTGGTGACCTATGATGTGGAAACAATTAAAAGCTTAAATTGTTATTAACTCTTGCGATTTCATTTATTATGATCATGATGAGTTTTGGGTTTGCATTCTTCTAAATTCAGGTCTCTAGCCCGTGGTTTCTCCCGTTCGTGTACATCGTTGTGGCCAAGTGTTCGTCTAGCCTGTCGGAGTTTCTTTACTGCAAGGGGACTGCAAAGGGCTATTGGAACGGGCAACGAATATGGCTCTACAAGCAAACATCATCGTACCTGTTTGCATTTGTCGACACCATTCTCAATCTTGTCGGCCTCTCAAACATGAAGTTTGCAGTCACAGCGAAGGTGTCCGAAGATGATGTGTCAAAGAGGTACGAGAAAGAGATCATGGAGTTCGGGGTCTCTTCTCCAATATTCACCGTGTTGACAACACTTGCGTTGCTGAATTTGCTGTGTTTGGCGGTGGGGGCGTACAAAGTGGCGGTCGAAGGGTGGTGGACTGCGGTTTTGGAGACAATGGCCCTACAGATTTGGCTGTGCGGGGCTTTTGTGCTGATTAATTTGCCCTTGTATGAGGCTGTTTTCTCTAGGAAAGATAAGGGCAGGATGCCTAGCTCTGTTGCGGTTAAGTCAGCTGCCATTGTTGGTCTAATTGTTTTTGTATTTTTTGCAATTCTCAATGTTTGAGTGCTGATTTGGTAATTGGACACTTTTGGAGAGGTTTTTTTTTTTTTTTTTTTAGGGATGAAGAATAAAGCATGCTCTTGTACTAACCGCCAGCGTATGGGGACAGTGCCTTTTGGTCACAGAAAACGGTCTTTTTGCAATTGATGGGTGAGAAGAGAACTGATTTGGGGGCATCAGTTTGATACTTTTGATGATGAGGTGCTTATTTATTAATATATTATCGGATAAAGTTAAATATAAATAAATAGGTAAGATATGACGTTATTATTAGTATAAAGAAAATATGATCGTCCTTAAATGGGTTGATTTTTTCATCTACAAACCCACTAAAATTAAGAATTAATGGTTGAGATTATATTTATGATATATTTGATTATTAAAATAAAATACTTAAAAATATTAAAAATTTCAAAATGTATTCTCTAATTTTATATTAAAATGTAGAATCTTTATATAAAAAGTTATTAATTATTCAAAAATATAATCTATTGAAATGATTTTATTAAATATGAGATTTATTTAAAATAAAAATATATATATTTACAACCTGCCAAGTCAATTACTTTTTTACCCATGATCAATCCTGACCCAAAAAACTTGGCATATATTTTTACTAGACCCATTTATAATATTCATATACATTGATCAAATCCTATAAAATTTTGACCGAAGCAAACCAAGCAAAGCAATTTTGGTAATGTCCATTTTTAATGTAAATTAAAGATCATTGGTGACCTATGATGTGGAAACAATTAAAAGCTTAAATTGTTATTAACTCTTGCGATTTCATTTATTATGATCATGATGAGTTTTGGGTTTGCATTCTTCTAAATTCAGGTCTCAAACCCGTGGTTTCTCCCGTTCGTGTACATCGTTGTGGCCAAGTGTTCGTCTAGCCTATCGGAGTTTCTTTACTGCAAGGGGACTGCAAAGGGCTATTGGAACGGGCAACGAATATGGCTCTACAAGCAAACATCATCGTACCTGTTTGCATTTGTCGACACCATTCTCAATCTCGTCGGCCTCTCAAACATGAAGTTTGCAGTCACAGCGAAGGTGTCTGAAGATGATGTGTCAAAGAGGTACGAGAAAGAGATCATGGAGTTCGGGGTCTCTTCTCCAATATTCACTGTGTTGACAACGCTTGCGTTGCTGAATTTGCTGTGTTTGGCGGTGGGGGCGTACAAAGTGGCGGTCGAAGGGTGGTGGACTGCGGTTTTGGAGACAATGGCCCTACAGATTTGGCTGTGCGGGGCTTTTGTGCTGATTAATTTGCCCTTGTATGAGGCTGTTTTCTCTAGGAAAGATAAGGGCAGGATGCCTAGCTCTGTTGCAGTTAAGTCAGCTGCCATTGTTGGTCTAATTGTTTTGTATTTTTGCAATTCTCAATGTTTGAGTGCTGATTTGGTAATTGGACACTTTTGGAGAGGTTTTTGTTTTTGTTTTTGTTTTTTTTAGGGATGAAGAATAAAGCATGCTCTTGTACTAACCGCCAGCGTATGGGGACAATGCCTTTTGGTCACAGAAAACGGTCTTTTTGCAATTGATGGGTGAGAAGAGAACTGATTTGGGGGCATCAGTTTGATACTTTTGATGATGAGGTGCTTATTTATTAATATATTATCGGATAAAGTTAAATATAAATAAATAGGTAAGATATGACTTTATTATTAGTATAAAGAAAATATGATATCGTCCTTAAATGGGTTGATTTTTTCATCTACAAACCCACTAAAATTAAGAATTAATGGTTGAGATTATATTTATGATATATTTGATTATTAAAATAAAATATGGTAGAAATAAAATAGTTATTTTTAAAAAATAGAATAATATAAAAATAAAATTAGAAAATTTTTACTCTTATATTTGTTTATTGGAATAGAATAAGTTGAGAGTTAATATTTTAATATTTAATATATAGTAATAGTATAAGAAATATGGTAAAAATTTATATTAATAATTTTTTTATCTCTATTTAAGAAAAAAAATTTTGGACATTGAAGAATGAATAATGTCTACATGTTTTCACAATGATATTTTCGACGACAATGATATCCTCTACAATAATAATAATAATAATAATAATAATAATAATGGCAAAATGAGAATAAAATTTACGAGTTATAGGAATAACTATTCCTTATATATAATAAATAAAAATACTTAAGAGCATATGATATTTTTTATTTTTCAAGTTGAAGAAATAAATTTTTTTTAGGAATATTTATTTCATATAAAAAAGAAGCGAAATGGTAAAATAAATATTTTACTGAAAATAAAGTGAAAATAGAATTTTTATTTTCACCAACCAAATTAATATTTAATATTTATTGAGTAAATAAATATTTATTCAAGGTGTTTAAGATGGTTAACTAATATTTAATATTTTTTTGATGGGTATAACAAAAATGGGTTAGCTAAAAAATCAGAATATTTATTTTGAAGGGTATTCTTGGCCTGGTGGAAAAGCCTGGTGGAAGTCCAAAAGTTAGAAAGGCTCGGAATGATCAGCATTGGCGTTGATCGTCAAGCCAGCAATGACCTGTGGACGGTCATTTCAAGCGTTGTTAACATGCGTATTGGGCCCAAAAATGCTTTACTGATGTGGGTCAGCCCACTCGAATCCATGACGGCCCATCGAGGTGGCTAATGATGGACATCTTCCATGAGGTAGCCAACATGTATGAGGCGGTCCAACTCAAGCGTTGGCCCAATCGCGTTTCGCACGTCAGGCCCTAATATGCCTACCTACAAAGAATCAGCCGTTTAGGCAATCATCAAAAGGTGCCAAGAACGGCTTTAATGAGTATATTTCACGATTTTAGAGCGCACAAAAAAGAATATTGGCAATCTTGGCGCCTCCATATAAGGAAGGCGCCGATTTTCTCCAAATCTTGCTTAGTAAAAACTTTTCAAACTGACATGCATAGAAGGAAGCGCACGTTTGGAAAGGTGGTAGCGTCTTAGAAAAGCAATCACGATCGAACGACAATAATGGCGTCTAACTTTCAGGAAAATGGGCGAAGGCGAATCGAGAAAGCGATTCGACTTCCAAAGAAGGAGGATCGTTCTCAACTATAAAAGATGCCGTTGAATAATCATTCAAGGCATACTTTTGTAATGTAATGAGCGCTCTCAATTACACTTTGACCATCCACTCAATTGCATACGCTCTCTACAACACGAGCGAGTGCTCTCGGAGATCTGCTTTTCACCCACGTTCTCCAAAACCCTAAGGCTGACAAGTATGCTTTGGCCGGCATATTTCTTTCTCTCACCTTCCATTTAAGAAAAGGCTAAGCGTCTCTCTTACATCTGGATCAAACACTCACTCTGTCTCTCTCTTTTTCTCTTAATTTAGTTCTTCCTTTTAAAACTGTTTGGTGAGCAGCGTTGAAGTATTTTCGGTGGAGCAACACCCCAGCCGAATCTGTTTGACCTCTGTTTTGTTTAGTGGTGTGCAGGATCCATTCGAAAGGAGCCAAGGCGAGAGCAAGAGGATCATCCGAATCTGTTGAAAGTCGGATCAAGAATAACGTGATTTTAATTTTAATTATTGCGTGAATATAAAAATTGGCTAATCAGAAAAACTATAATAGCTCTGGTCTAAAGGGTGTTTTCTTATCTCTACTATAATCTTTTCATTCGAATAAAATAGAATTTCTTATAAATATATCAAGCTTACTTTGAATTATAAGTCTAGCTACGGAGGCTTATACAGAAAAATTATTAACGATATATATTTTTTAAGTAATAATTTAAATAAAATAAAATATATATTTTTTAATAATTTTAAGTAAATATTTTTAATAAGATATTTATCTAAAAAAATTAATCAATAGGAAGTCATCCAAAGTAAACTAACTTATATTTGCTTGATATAAATAACATATCATTAAACATATATTAAAGTGCTATTAATTGATTCAATTTTTTTTATTAGATAAATACTCACATTAATTAATAAATAAAATTATTATATTAATTTTTACTTAATTATTAATATTTTCATATTAAAAATTTTTTTATTAATATATTGGGCCTATTATTTCTTATATCGACGACGTGCAGCATTGAAGTCTTCAACAATTCGGAGAAGCATGAAGTTGACTTGGAAAGTCATAAGATTAGAAATATTATAAATTAATTATATATATTTTTTTTAATTTTAACATAATATGTCCATTTCCGTATACCTAACCTTTCTTATTTTGAATTGTACCATAATTTTTTAATGTCATTAATCACATTTAAAAATATTAAGTAGACTGAATCATCTATTACACGACATGACACGGTCCATAATAAACATTATTATTAGGTCGTGTATAATACTGTTAAACATTTTGAATTATATGAGGCAGTATAATGTCAGCTTAAGACACGATTGGATTATACTAGACACATCCCGTTAGAATAGGGAGAGAGAGCAAGAGAGAGAGGGTAAGACTAAAAATAATTTTATTTTAAATATATATATTTTTTATTTTTTAAATATATAAATTGTACCGTGTTGATCCGTTCCATGGCATAGTATAACCATAAACACATCCGGTCGAATATATTATAAGCCAAGTGTCGTGACGTGTCAGCTCGACGTGGCATATTTATCTCCTATAATAACATCCTTGACATTTTTAACTTTAATATTTTAATTTTATTGATTAATTAAAAAAATTTTACAAAACAAGTTGTCTTGAAAAAAGATTGCATTATAAATTAATTGAATATATTTTTTTGATTTAAACATAATATGTCCAATACCTAACCTTTCTTGTTTTGAATTGTACCATGATTTTTTAATGTTATTAATCACATTTAAAAATATTAAGTAGACTTGGTCATCTATTATATGACAAGGCACAGTCCGTAATAAACATTATTATTAGGTTGTGTATAGTACTGTTTAATATTTTGAATTATATCAGACAGTATAATGTCAGCTTAAGGCACGATTGGATTATACTAGACATGTCCCATTAGAGTAGGGAAAGAGAGCAAGAAAGAGAGGGTAAGACCAAAAATAATTTTATTTTAAATATATATATATTTTTTATTTTTTTAATATAATATTTGTTGAATCGTTACATTAAATAATTAAAAATATCCGGCCCAATATAAAAGGTGTCATAATTATTTATCGCATATTTATCTCCTATAATAATATCCTTGACATTTTTAATTTTAATATTTTAATTTTATTGATTAATTAAAGAAATTTAAAAAAGTGAAAAAAATTGCATTAATTTGAATGTGCCTGATCTTGAAAAAACAGTTAGGTACTACTTTGTCACTTTTAGTAGGGGTTTAGAGATTCTACTTCTATTTATAAGATAATTTGATCAAAATTCAATAATAAAGATTTAAAAAATATTAAATATAATTATATTTTTAAATTTTTATAATATTAATAGCTATCAAATATTCAGTTAAATTAAAAATATTTTTAATAAAAAATAATTATTTAAAATTATATACTAAAATTTTAAATATTAAATTTTAAATTTATAAATAGATAAAAAAAAATAAAATCTTACTTTTTTTATTATATTAAAACAAGCAAGGTTTACTTTAGTAGGGCCAGCACTACCAATTGACCAATGATCGGCTGACATGAGTCAGGTGAAAATAATTGGGCAAGAGCACTCGATTTCTGACAATAACATATGAAATTAATTGCCCGAGCATCGGATTTTTTGAACCTATTAAAATTATTTACTAAAAATGTTAAATGTATTTTTCATTTATATTGTGTGTATGGTATATTAATTGCACATAAGGTTTATTTCAATTTTTTCAAATTATTTTAAATTATAATTCGTCAGTAAATTATAAATGCAACCACTTGGAGAGCACCCAAGGGACATACATGCCATTTTTAACAATTTTTGATGAATATGCATAACTTATAATTTTAGGGTAATATCTAATAGTATTTTAATATAACGGCGCCATACGAACAAAAATATAAAAATTTTCGCTATCCAATTCCGGTTCGATTTATGTTTCGCTCTTAACGAACTATAACACATTGTTCTAATCTTTATTTTAAGACATATTATATATTAATTGTTATTTTTTAGTATATTTTTTATATAAATTGTAAAATATATTAAGACTGTATTTAATAATTATTCACTCAAATTATAATAAATAACTCTTATTTAAAATTATTTATAATTAAATACTTTTATAATAGATTTTTTTATAACTTATCATGTGATTTTTTTTATTAATTAAAAATATTTTTTTGTGTAATATCACAGTATAATTTGTATATATTTAGTTACATGATTTTGTTTATTGTATTATTATAGTATTTGGTGCCCGATAATTAATAAAAAAAAAGTAAGTATTTATTTTTATTATATTAATTATATACGTATTTTAATTTTTAAAAATTTTAATAAGTGATATCAGTACATAATAAATACATATTTAAAATAAGTTTTTATAATTTATTTTTTAGCCAATGGTTATGAATCGTTCAAATAATAATTAAAAAAATTGGCGTAATAAATCAAATGCCGCAATAAATTATGTTTATTTTTTAAAAAATTATATCATCAAGTACGCAATCCCAAAAAATATAATAAAATAAAATAAAATATCATAAACAGTTCACATGCTACATCACGTGCAATTATCAATGAGCCCCACGGTCTGGGCCCAAGGAACCTTTTTATTTTACATATATATTTCTTTTTAAAAATTTGGGTAAACTTTGGTGGGCCCACATTGCCAACAGCTACCCGCATCACGTGACATCACGTGACATCACAAACGATGCCAATTTTCATCATTTCTTCCCCCACCTAACTTCCCGCCTTTTATTTAAAAAAAAAAAAGCACCAAAATTTTATATTAAAATTTAAAATTAAAATTAAAATAATTATTTATAAAATAAATATTTATTTTATAATTTCACATACATGTAATTTTTAAATTTTAAATTAGAGAGTGATAATAAAAAAAAAATCAACAATAAAATCTTAAAATTTGCTTTTAGTCATAATTTTTTTACAGAATATCAAAATCAATTCCTGTGTGTGAATTGATAATATTCACAAAATTATAATAAATATTACATATAAAAAGACAAATTAATGTATATTTAAGACGCACAAATTTTTTTATCAGTAAATGGTTATTAATATAAAATTAATGTATAAATTTTGTAGTGACATGAATTTTATTATTTTTTTAAATTTGTGTGGTCAACTAAATATATATATATTTTGAATATCAAAAAATATATATATTTTTTGAGCCGGAGATCGTTGCGGCATCTGCTCACCTAATCGTTTGAAATATTAAATATTTGATGGAATATTTAAATATTTAATGCAACGCGTGTAATAATAAATATTTAGTGAGTTGATTTTTTTGATAAATATATATTTTTGATAAATATATATATTATTTCTATGTTCTCTTGCATCAATTAGATAGTCACATGTTAGATGCACATTTCCAGAAGATCAATGCAAGTCAGAGATATAATAAATGAGAAAATGAGATTTCAAAGTTTTAAAAATACATTTTTTATAATGCTAATAATTAATAAAGAAGAAATTAATAGAATTTAATCCTATATTTAGCTAAAATTTGCAAAAATAAGTATTAATTGTGTCATATTTTCATATAAAATTAGATATTTGGCTCTTTGATTTGTCCCCAAGTTTGGATTATCGATTGATCTCATTTAATAGGTTGAATTAAAGTAGGTTTGATATTCGTTCATTGAAATATAGATCTTACACATAAAAACTAATAAATAATAAGTTAGAAAATGGTGAAACTTACTCCCTTACATATCCTTAAATGTTAAGTCAATAATCTTTCTTAATCGAATAGAAATATAGAAGGAAAATATACGTAAATGTATGGATGAGGAGATTGAGTGTGTTGGTGGAATATTAGGCTCCGTTTAGTATACTCGGTTAGAAAGAAGCTTCGAAATTGGAGGGCAGTGCTCCATTTAGTGTGTTCAATTAGAGAGCGGCTTAAGAGTTAGACGGCAATGCTCTGTTTGGTGCGCTTGATTGGAAGACAGCTTTAAAATTGGAGGACAGTGTTCCATAGGTTGCATTCTATTAGGAAGCGAATTTAAGATAGAGGTGCACTCATCACAAAATAGCTTTGAGAGGAAGATGCACGTATAGGAAAGTAGCTTTGAGAGAGAGGTGCACACGTCGGGGAGTTACTTCGTTTGGCTGTGTAGCCTCATGGTGTTGAATCGCCTGAGCCTTAGAAACCTTTTATGGATTCTAGAATCCGTGCAACCCAAAAAATCCAATCCAAGAGAGAGGTATTGGTAGAGTGGGCGCTAATTTAGTCTTTATTTGGTCTTACGACTGGTGATAGTTGTCTCCGTATATTCGCTCAACTGTTTGAGAATATTTGATGAGCTGTCACTGTCATTTTAGGATAATGTGTAATCATTAGGTAATATTTTTCATATATTTGTTAAGTTATTAGGGCAATCGTATAGCTAAATTATGGTAACCGTTGTCCAAATATATACGCCGAGCTATCATGACATTAGTTGATTCAAAGTTGCGACTGTCTAGGTAAACCATTGATTTGCTCTAATTGTCCGTTTTATCATTAGATGATATTGGATTATACTTCTCGGGTTGACTGCTGTGCTTATTGGATCTTGGGCTAAGAGAATGTCCTATTGGGTTTTCGCTTCTTCGACCTTTCTTTCTTCAATAGGTTAAATTTCTAGTTCGACCCATGGACCGCCATATCCATCACTTTTAAATCTAAAAAGTTAAAATTTTAATTTATTTTGCTTTATTAGATAATACTTTAAATTTAATAATATTTTAAATTAAGTGAGAATATGATGAATTTAACAGTATCTAATCCTTAATTTGATCTAAATTTAGCTCAAATTATTTCTTTTTCTTAAAAGAAAAATATAGAATTAAAAAATATTGTTATAATTTTTAATTAATTAAGTCAATATAGTTTTCAAATAAAAATTCATATTTACAATCAATATAAATATATCAACTAAATAAAATTTAAAAAAAAAAAAAAAAAAAAAAAAATGAGAAAATCTGAAAGCTATTAAATTAATATCCAACGATTTGAGTTTGAGGTGCTTGCCCCCGAGTCCATGAGGCCAAAACCACCTATATTGGTGGTCGTAAAATCAATATGAGATCCACTCACCAAATCTCCCGATCGCTTGTAATATCAGATGTGGTGGCGGTGGGTGGCAGAGTGACTTATTGTCATTTTAAATAATAATTTTTATTATTTTTAACAATAAATTTAAATATTAAGATAATAATTTAACATATTATTTTAATCATTGACTTATAGAGTAACATCCAAATGGGTAAATAATATAGGAATATGAAGAATCTGACTAAATTAATTAAATAAATAGATCAAAAAAAAATTCAAGGCAACTAAAAAAAACATATTTTAAAGTATTCATAAGTTAAAAAAATCAATTAAACTAAGCCAATTTGCTTTGTTTATTTTGAGCTAAAGAATATTTAATGTTTAGTATTATTAAATAGATTGTGTATTTGAATCATCCTTACTAGTTTAGATATGACTAATAAATAAATAAATAAATTATATACAATATTATAAAAATATTTTATATTTTTATTTATTCTGTAATTTATAAAATAAACAAATATATCTAAAAATATTTATTTTTAAGATTCACTTATATTTTTATTTATTCCGCTGTTATCACTTTTAGAATCATCTTCTTCATAAGAATTTAAAATGATCAGATTTCTAATACAATTTTTTATATTAAAAATTTATAAAATATTATCAATTTTATTATATTTTTATTTATTCTATAATTTATATAATAAATAAATATATCTAAAAATATTTATTTTAGGACAAGAAAGATTCATTATATTTTTAAAAATATGTATTTATTAGCTTTTTATGATTATAAAATTTCATTTTATTCAGCTTTTAAAACTTAAAATGATATATTTTTACTAAAAATGATTTCTGATATAATTTTGTATATCAAATAAATTCTTAAAAAAATTATCAATTTTATTATTTTTAATATCATCTTACTTTTTATTTTTTGGCTAATTACTCAACTTTAATATTAAAACTAATTTGATGATGCTCCACTTGCTAATTAGGACTAGAAACCTCGTGTCATTCATACGAGCATGAAAAATATGTGTTTATTAGCTTTTTATGATTATAAAATTTTAAATTTTGATCAACTTTCTATAAAGTTAGAAATGTGGTCTGAGCATATGTAGTAAAAAAATTCAATCAGTATTATATTTTTATTAATTAGATGTATTATACATGAGTCTGTACTAAAAAAACAAATCTTTTTTACTGAAAAGTCCTAGACCATATTTGCTTTTATTACTAGACCAGATAAATTCAGTTTTAACTGTGGTGTATAAAAATTATATATTGCATACAAATTATGACGGACTCGTGCTTTTTTTCTTCTGTATTGTTAGTCATCTCTATGTTCGTATAATTTTTTTAAAATAAATATACATCCTATGTAAATTTATATGGGGGTTTACAATTGTGGTGAAATAGGATAGTGTTTAATTTTTTTAAATATATATAGTTAAATATTATATTAATAAATATGCTATTTTTAATAATTGGAGTATTTATTTTAATTTTTTTTAATTTTATATTTACTTTTATTATCGGTATTATACGGTAGAAATTATAATCACTTTGATATATTATAAAATTGTCAATAAATCATAGTAGTTGGTTCAATAGTAGATTTTGTATTGTCTAATGTGTTGCCTCTATAGATCTGGGTTATTATACGGGTTAAGAAGCTACTTAATCTTTCGCGTTGGGTTGAATTAAAGTTGATCCGATCTCAATATCTTTAACCCGAACTCTACATAACACACCTAAAAACGACAGATCAAAGGATTAGTGGAACTCACTTCTCGATATATCTTTTGATACTCAAATCAGTAATATTTCTCAGGAGATGAAAATATACAATGACGAGAGATGCATGCAAACAAGGATGGCGTTAGTGAAAAAGGTTACGCTCGGTGAGGATCGGCTTTGAAAGTGGGAGAGTGAGAACTGTGAGAGGTCTCTTTGGAGGCTCTCTTTTTGGGTAGAGAGATGTTATTCTATCTGTTTGCCTCTCAACTCCCTTCCCTTGAGGGAGTGAAGGGATATTTATAGTACAAGTTGATGATTCGAACTTTCATGATTAATGGCAACCGCCTGATGAACCAGGACAAATCAATTGATTGTTTCAACCAATTGTGGTAAGTTGCTTCAATAAGCGAGATTTGGGTGTTCTAATTGGGCTGATGAGATCATTTTGGCTGGCTGTACCAGTTGAGGCATTACATGGACCTTGGGGCCGACAGAGGCATGTTGTGGGCTAACTACACTCTAAATCCTTCATCCATCCGTGGACATTTGCATTGAGCCGATCCAATTATTATCAAACCTATCAAGGTACCTGTAAGTTTATTAATAGTAAAAAAATACTTTTAAAAAATATTTAATCAATCCAATCATATTTCAATCAGCATTCAGAATCGGTTTGGTTGTTGGGATATTTTTATTGTGAATGATAGTTAAAACATAACAAAAAAAGACATTACTGGTATTTTATTTGATAAGTTGAATTTCACCCTATTGTCCAATCGATTTTTATTTTTTTATAGTTGAATTTGTTCTATCGGTGCACCTTTTAAATTACTACTCCTAAAAAGAATATGCTTTAATAAATAGAATAACATTATTTAATTTCTCTTTATAATAATAAATAAATTTAAAAAAATATTGGTAAAAATGTTAATAATATGATATATATATATTTTATATAATAGTTTATCATTTAATTTTTTTTAAAAAATTACTATTTAAATAAAAGAATAGTAACATTAATATTTAAAATATTATCAAAAATAATTAAAAAAATCTTATTAAATATTTTATATTAATTTATAATAGTATTAATTTTTTTAAAAATTATGAAAGTAGCGTGTGGATATTAAAAATTTTAAAATCTATAATTTTTTTCATAATTTTCAAATTTCAAAAATCTTATATGGTAACACAAAAATAATATAAGTTATTACATGATAATCATATATTACTAGTTAAAAAATATTAAATTTTAATTGTATTAGTTTTAAAATTTATTATTATAAAAGACAGATAGTATAACATTTAATAATATATTGTGATATTTTTACTTACTTTGGTTGTAATTACTTCTATATATACATTTTATACTTAAAATCTTTCATCATAAGAAAAGACTTTTCAAGTGAAATGTATATTCTTTCAGTCTTTTTTAATTTAGTCTTTAATCATATTTTAAAAACTTTTTAAATTTACATCAACTAAAAATATTAGTTTAATTTAAATTAAAGATAATCATTATCTCTCATATTTTTTCATATGCTATTTTACGTAACTTGTCACGTCTTTTTACCGATCTCAAACAATTAGTGAGATTATTTTATTTAATTAATTATTTTAATTAATATCTTATTTTGTAATATCGCAAGACTAATAATAAGACCGACAAAGATTTTCTAAATTCACACAAGTCCGCACATCGGATATGACCTAAAATCATATGTCGATAATCATATTATAGGACCCAAAAATATCATATCCGAAAGTGGCTCCAAATACCAATTATACCATAACGTTGAAACATACGTTAGGAGATATGTCTATATAAAAATTAGAGTACTCATCTGAACTATGAAAAAGAAAATTAAAATCCAACTATATGACTAACAATACATTTTAATAATTAAGTCAATTACAAAATCATTTAACTGATATGAAAAATTAACCTCATAAGGCTATTATTTGAGACAACTGTACAATATTAAATATCCACTATCTAAGTCTTACATTCTTGAATAGTCTTTTTGATGATATCCTTCACCTGCAAGTATTCGAATTTGCTAATTTTAAGGGGATTAGTAAAAATAAAAAATAATAATGAGTCAAATATTTAATAAGATATATAAATTATCTATAGTAAGTCATACCATTTTACATTAAATTATACTAGAATGAACAATAAATAAAAATTCAGTTGCAGTGCCATGAGTTTTCATAACATGCGTATCCAAAATGTGCTATAAATTAATAGAGCTGCCATGAACACAGACCAAGTAAGATAAAATTAATAAATCAATAAATTTCAAAATAATATAAATCAAATCTCAAATCTAGGTGTGACAAGACAAATAATTACATAATCTAAATATCATAAGGGAGGTAACCGAGCAATAATAATAACTCATGCTCATAATATAATAAATTTAACAATCCTCAATACACAATCCAAAGGCCTACACTCGACCACTACAAGAATCCAAAATACCCCCTGAGATCTGAACATAAATTAAAATAAACATTCATTCTTTCCAAATAAATAATGTTGTGTCAGATATCATCAAATTCTTACAAAGTATCCAAATCCTCTAATTTGAAGGGATATAAATAAAACATATTAGTTTAAATTCAGTAAGTATCATATATGTACTAATACATATATGAAAGAGGGTCCGTAAACACAATTGAAAACAGATAAAAGATGCAAATCTAAAATCTAATATCAAAGTCAAATCGCAATTACAAATCAGAAGCAAAATTAGAAATCAAATCGTAATCCAAACTGAAAAGTCGTGTGGGTAGTCTCGTACTCAAATCATAATCGAATTAAAACGTAGTCAATGGGGTGGCTCATAATAAATCGTGATCCGAAATCAAATCTCATAATTCAAATCATTTCATATAATAAATTGTGATCCAATATCATGTCCATGTATTCAAATGAAGCCTATGCCAAATGAATCAAAGTTCGAATTTAAATCACATACGAATAAATAAAGGACAGAATGAAATCATATAAATCAAATCATATTCTGAAACAAATCACATATAAAATGTATGAGACTTATCAAATTCAATTTGTGGCAATTTATGAATCTCAAACCAAAGTTTGAATATATAGTTTGAATACAAATCTATACAAAAATACAAAGTATGCTCAGACGAAGAATCAAAGATTTTAAATGACTAATTTGAAAAAAGGTTACACATACCCCTGGTAATTATAAAACAGATCAACTGTTATTTAGACCCGTGGGTATGACAATCTATATACTCTATCTCATATAGATACAGAACCTGCTTATTATATTTTGTCAACTATAACTTTCAGTGCAACTCTAAAATTTATTAAATATATTAGGACGTTCAAATATATATATATAATTTCCTTATGGAGGTTCTCATTAATCACAAAGTGAGCTAGGTCTAGCTACGAACACAGCTTTTTCCCACTGACGGAAAGGGGGTTATAAATATTTTTTCGTCGAGAAAGACGTCACAAATCACATATCTAAATTGGAACACATATTGAATCACAAAGATAATGATCTCATCCCAACACATGCACGTGTACCGATACTTTGCCTATGCAAATGTTCATGATTTTTTTCATATAAACAGTATTAAATATTTATCTAATTTTCTAATAAAAGATAAAACCTTCAAATATTTATAGAAATAGAATAAAACCCTCAAACCACTTATAAAAATACCATGCATGTACAAAGGAAATTATATGGGCTAAATAAAAAGTTATATGCATGAAATAAAACCTCCAAAATAGAAGTAAAATAAATCAAACACTAAAATAGACCAACAATGGGGTTTTGATATTTGTCTCGATCTTATATTAAGTAGATCTGATAAAATGATATTTTGATCTACCTAATCTTTTCTTCCTCTCTCCTCTCCTTTTCCTCTCTCTCTCCTCCCATTCTCTTCTCTCTCTCTCTTCTTTCTTCTCCTCTACCACCCGATTGCCCGAATGCCCCTGCCGCTTGCTTATAAAAGTAGCCAGACACTCAAGTGCAGCCCTCAGACGCACCTTAGACATAGGCCCTTGTCTTTTTGCGCCTCAAGTGCCCATTCAGGCACATTTTCAGTATCAATTATCAAATTGAATTTCCTTTAAAAATTTTACAAAATACTACTAATCCGATGCGTTCAATAAATTTAAAATAATAAATACACCCAAAGTAAATTCGAGTAATACAATAACCTTGCCAACAAAAGAGCAAATAATCAAATTTTGAATTGTATTTGTTTACATATAATAAAAGGCCTTACATTATTATTTAAGACCCACAGGTTAGTTATCATATATATAACTCTGTAGATGGGGTTGAACGCTACTTTTTATCCCGTGGATAATAGGTTTTAAAATCAATTACAATTATAATATACTAAGATATATTATAATATAACACCACTGACTTCTTACAATAGTCCGATATATAATAAAACAAAATTTTGACATAATTATAAATAGTCTTTGTATTTTCTCATATTGAGAAAATATTCTTAATTTTTTTGTAAATTATAAAGTTTTATTCATAATTCTTTTAAATATTTGTCATGTAGTACATAAAATTCTACAAAAAATTGAATATGTAAATTTTAAAGTATACAAAAACCACATTTTGAAATTCTCAACTCATGTACTATTTACATGACAGTTTCGTAAGAAAATTAGTAAAATTTTATAATACTAACATCTTTTAAATGTCAAACATATAGGAACAAATTAATAAACTTTTAGAATATGCAAAATATATACTTAGTGATTTAAATATGTAAGAATATTATATACAAATTTAAAGCATATAAGAACTATTTGAATATGATTTTAGCACACACATAAGTTATGATACAGAAATTAACTAAATAATATAATGTGCATAGATTTAGACATAAATTTTGTATAATATTATAAACAAAATAAGAAGAAAAATTTATGTATGTGATGAATAAATATTTTTTGTATGAAAATACAACATGTATAAGTATTTTGAATATTAAATATTTAAAGAGATATAAAGAAATCAGTAACAAAATAAATAGATTTAAAATGCACTTACATTAACTTTAAATTTACCAAAATCTTTATTAGATTCACCTTAAAGGAGCTTTTCTTACCTTCTCTCTCTTCTCCTTTTCTATCTTTTCTCAAAATCTGAAAGAAAATGATTAGAAATTAGTCAGATATGACTTTTATTAAAGATTAACACACGTGCGCCTATTATGCGCACATTAGGTGACGTAGCAAAATATTGTGGCACATGAGTGTCACTTCAAGTACATCTTTAGTGTTGAAAATTTGCCAAAAGTGTGTTCGAGCATCTCTCGGATGCACATTAAATGTAAGTATTCTATTAAAGCATGCTCGAGTTTCAATTAGGTATTTTTCAAGTGCGATCTTCTACCCAGAATAAGTAGGTGTGCATATCAAGCGCCGATTAGGTATCATTTAATCCAACGTGATTCGATCTCAAGTTGATTTTGACCCAATTTTTATTTAACATTAAAACTTTATTTTTCTAATTTAATTCGATTATAATAAAATTTAAAATTTTAAAGCTGCACCTTACATAACTTGATAGTTTTAAAACTTTTACAAATATAATTTTTCATATATATATTTTTATAAATAATCTATTTTTAACTATTAATTAATTTAATTTAAAAAAATTACCAATTGATATAGGTGATCAGAATTAGTAGTAACGACATTTATAGTAGATTATGATTATGTTTTTTTAGAATCACTATTAGTATTGATATATAGTATAACCGGCATAAAAATATCAGAATATTTTTTTATATCCCTTCATTATCAAAATATAGAAATTACGTAATATAATTAATAATTAAATTATAAAATAATATATATAATATATAAATTATAGATAAAAATTAATAAAAATAATATAATTTTATTAGTATCGCAATATCATTTATTATATAAGAGTGAAAGAATAGAGAATAAAAGGTGTGAGAGTAGAGAGATGAGTGGTAAAGTAGAAGGGTGGCTAGTGATATGATATTTATAGTCTTTTTGCTAAATTAATTATTTTCATATAATAAAGTGGAGCAATGACTATTGCCCCTCTTGAGGAGCCCTCTTGAACGATCAGGTGATCTATACAAAATTTTTAAAAATCTGACTAATGGGTCATGTCAGACATCGTCGAATTGTCTGTAGGCTGACATGACACGATTAAGTTTGCTATTACAAGATGACTAACAATCGACCTAGCCGTGTTGAAGTGTTCAGTTGTGCTTGACAAAACCTAATATCGAATCCAAGTCAGATATCAGCTCAACGAATCCTACATTACTATTCCTTTTTTTTATTGATTTACAAAACTAAGATTTTTATTTATGTCAAACCCGTTTTATTTATATTTATAGCTTCCGTTCACAAAAATGATTTTTGCAACAAATATTGTGCATCTTTTTTATTTTGTTACAATTTTATCAAATTTATTTATATTAAAATTATTATTTTTTTAATATATAAAAAATTAAAAAAGGCTAAAATTTATACATATTTTTAATATGACATGCCATATACTTTTCAAATGACATGCCAAGTGAATTTTGTTGAATTTAGATGTAATCTATAAATATTTTATTTAAATACCATAATATTATATTTATGTATATGATTTTGTAGCATTATTAATTTAAATAAATAAAATATTATTTTATTTTATTGTCTTCCGGCTATAAATGAAGACACGTGGATTACTCGTACATAGCCGGGCAAGATTTATTCTTTTTTTTATATTTTTTATATTTTTGTTTTCAGGCCAGCACAATCAGCTTTTTTAATTATTGACGAATTATATTAAAATTAGTAATTATGTATTTTTTAATATCACATGTTTATCACAGTCTCATATTTTTAAGAAAAATACTTTTCAGCTGAAAAAATTATTTTCTCTTAAGGTAAACTCATTAATTAAGTTTTAAGATGCAATAAATATTCTAAATCAAAGTATAACAATTAAAAAATCTTGATTAAAATTATCATTTAATTGTGAAAATGTAATCTGGACCATTCAATTATTATGATTTAATATCACTTATAGGATACGAGCCAAAGGGCCCAATGTCGCAATCACGGCCATTCAATTATAAATCCAACGGTCGGACAATTTTATGATTGTTTTTATTTAAAAGGAAAAAAAAAATCAAAAAGTCATTTGGTCGTTGGATTTACGACTGAATGACTGCAATTGTGGTACATGACCCCTGAGCTAATAGGATACATTATAAATCCTAATTTATTCTTAGATTTTGTTTTAAATTTTTTAAAAAATATTACTTTTTGTAAAATAGACAGACTACTTCAACTTTGATAGTTGACGCTTTGGCGAATAAAAATAATTTTTTGAATACTTCAAATAACATATTATCTATTTATCTATTTTTAGTGTAAATAAATGAATAAAAATTATATCATTAAAAATGTTCCAAGAATGGGCAAATAACATTTTTTTAATGATATATTTTTTTTCAAATGGAATAGATATTACATCTAAAGAAGTATTGCTGCCTCTGCAATAAAAAAGGACAAGGATGCCGATAGAGAATTAGTCAGAGAAAAACATCGATATTATTAATTAGTATACTTTTATTTTTTCAAATGGAATGGATATTGCATCTAAAGAAGTGTTAGATCTTCATCTGCAATCATTTTATTAAAAAAAAAGAGAAATTAGATAAAAAGGGATTAATGACAAAAAGTATTATAAATAATTCGTTAAATTTTTATCTAACACTTATTATTAATTAATTTTTAAGAAAAAATTAACAAGTATTATGGCAGTCGTTAAATTTTTATCTAACACTTATTATTAATTAATTTTTAAGAAAAATAAGAAGAGTTAAATGTGAATTTGACGACCATCCTATGGAGGTGGCGTCCAATTGGCTTAGCTGCTAACTATTTACCGGAATCGACCAGAGTTGCCGCCGAAGTTGACCAGGGTTGATTGACTGTTGATGGGCACAGGCGCTGGCATCAACTACGAGACAGCTGGGACAGAAGCAATATTTTTTGATCGTTATTTTTAGCGAAATCAAATAATACAAATAAATTAAAAATAATTATTTTTTGACTTAAAAAAAAACTTTATTACCGGAAATTAAATATAATTTATATTTTTAAATAAATAATTAATTATAATGTTAGAATGAAAAATAACAGCACATTTCCCAAAAGCCCATTTCTTGGTCAAAAATTGTGTGCAAATAATTCAAGAAAAGCGTGGAAAATACTGAACTCATCGTAGCCCTTTTTGTCAATGACAAAAAGCCACAGATTAAATAAATAATTAATTAAAATAAATAAAACAACTAATTGGTTTTTTTTCTAAATTTATATTAGCGGTCTCGTCGAATTGGACCGCCAGGATTTAAGATATTATTACTTTTTATTTTAAAAATAATATGGAATATAATTTTTTTTAAAAAAAATGCTTTAATTTATTATTTTAATCTTAAATTTAACATTATAATAATTAATTTTAAACATTAAAAAATAAAAAAATTAATATTTAAATCAAATATACAAAGCCCATCTTGTATATAAACGCCGATCACGCCTCCCTCATTTGATCAGCTTTCGCTCAAAGGAGAAGCCTGCGATTAGCTCTTCGTCTCTGGTATTCCCCCTCTCTCCCCCGCCCCCTCTCTCAATATATTAATTCTGCAATAATATTAATTTTTTATATTATATAACATTTAAAAAATATTATTTCAAATATTTAATTATATCTAAATTATTAAAGATTAATATAAATTTTACTTTATTTTAATTTTATTCTATCCATTTTCTATTTTCATACTAAAAATAATAATTTCAATATATATATATCTTCAGTGTTAGATAATTTTATATTATTATAATAATTTATAATATTATAGCATAACATATTGTTTTTAATGTATAATTTAATTTTTCCAAATAGAGCCAAATAAGTTATGGAATTATTGTTAAAATTTTATGATATACGCAAAATATCTTGTTACTTTGTGAGATCAACTAATTAAAATAAATAAATAACTATATTATATATTAATTAATAATTAAATTATATACTTATTTTTAAAAAAATAGCATTATTTCTTTCGATAATATATAATATTTGTAGTATTTCTCCAAGTATGGCCGCCCCTGCCCCGACGCCACCACCCGCGCCACCGCTGCCTTGGTCTGCGAAATTGTTAAAATTTTATAAAAATCTGCCGTAATCTCTATGTTGTTAGCCCTTATGCGATCGTCTACTCCACGCTGGAGTTAAATAAATACTCTATATTATATATTCTCCGTTAATAATTCCGCCAATTATATACTTTTGGTCACAAACGTCGTGCTAAAAATGAGGATTACACCTATTTCAGAAATCGATAATATACCAGCAGCCTGTTCGATTAGTTACAGAAGAAGACATGGCTAGTCAAAATCTTGAGTTCCGGGGCGATTAGATATCCTGGGTCTTTTCTAGAAGTTCTGGTTTTTGTGGGTTTGGTTAGTAAGTAGTAGGGGAAAAGAAGAAGGAATTGGTCATGGAACAGAATAAGGAACCCCCATGAAGATGAGATCTCTCGCTTCTGATCTCTGTAGATTGATCTCTAGTGGGTTGATGAATGGTGCCGGTGGTGGATGATGATCGCAGTAGGCTGCCGGAAGCGGCCTGGGGTGGCGGATATAGTTTCAATTTATATATATATTTTTCCAGTTTTTCAATTATTTGACTACTTTTACACGAATCAGTAAGATTAAGTGGGGATTAATGACGATTGATTGTACGTTTAGTCTAATTTGGATGGGGAGACTAGAATTTCCGGTCAAAATTGGAAATAAATTTGCCAAAAAAAAAAAAAAAAAGCTGAGTATGAATTTGTCAAACTCTGAGAAGCTATTTGAATGACTCTGCTGAATTACGTTTTGTTCAAAAGGCTTATTGGTGAAAAATTTGGATTGCTATTCTTCATTTTCACAGACAGAGATAGTAAATTAGTCAACAATGGCTTCTGAGACAGCAATCGACGAGGGAAACTGTCTTGCATATGCTGCGAGAGATTCTTCTGGAGTTTTATCTCCCTTCAAATTCAACCGCAGGTATTCATGCATATGTCTTCAGTCTCATTAATTTATCTAATAGAGAAATATATATTATCAACTTTTAGGCCACAGATAGAACATCGAAGGATATACATCAATGTTATTTCTTGATAATAGGAAAATATCCCAATATATAATCACACTGTTACATATCGGTCTAAATCATCTAAGAAGTTTGATTCACACATTTTAATGGAGACATAAAATATGGATAAATAAAAAAATTTGAGGATATTTTTTAATAATAAAAAAATATTAAGATTAATTTTTATAAAATTTAGTTTTTTAAATAGGTAAATAGATAATTGAAGATTATCAAATTTTAGTATATACATTGCTGTAATTATGGCCTTAGAAAATTTTTTTACATCTGACAATAGTATGTATTTTATGATATAATGATGGCATTTTTATCGATGTTGTAGCCTATTTGATATAACTTTAACATCCACAAATTACTCACTTTGGTAAATTGAAAACAGGGCTGTTGGAAGTGACGACGTTTCGATAAGAATTGCTCACTGTGGATTGTGCTATGGTGATGTACTTTGGTCAAGGAATTGGTTCCAAGGTCGCACCAAGTACCCTTTGGTTCCTGGGTATGTTAGCATGTTTTCTTTCTCAGTTTAGTCTTTTTTTTTTTTTGGAATCAACACTGTATCAATAATTCTGAGTCAATCATGTTAAATTTAGTAGTTTTGGCATAATGATAAGGTTATCGATGCTGCCGAAGGTGGTGGGGTTTTTTGCCTAATGGACATTAAAAATATAAGAAAAATAAAGCTTATTTTTGCTTAATTATTTTTGCATCAGTTATTGTAGGGTGATTTAATAGTCATTGTTTATGAAAATAATATCTTGTATAATATAATATAAGATGATATGCAATAGACCCAGAAATGGTCTGACTTTTGTGTGGATCTCGTGCATAAGAGAGATTTATGCACTAAGTTACTGCTTTATTTGTCCACCTTAGCTTCTTCTGGAGAACTTGTTTCTGACTTTTTGGACTCGCTTGAAAAGGGTATTAACAATTTATATGGTAGAACCTAGTTGGTACCTACACTTCTCTAGGGCTAACATATTGATGTTTGATACATGTCAAAATATTTTATTTCATTTTATTTTTGACTTCTACACATTTTAGACACATTAAGCTATTTTATCATTTTCAGGAAATAATTTAAACTAATGAAAATTTGAAGAACTTGATAGTTTTCCTCCATTGTCTCCTTTGTTTATTTCATTATGTGTGGTATGTTATAATATAACTAGTTTATATGGATTCATTTACATACTTTTTCTGTTATATTTTTGGATGATAATATAAGAAATATGCATGTGTATGTTAATAATTTTGTATAAAGCTATTGTATTCTTGTATTTATAAATGGCCTATAAATTTTAGTTAGTATGTCCCTATTATATTGTGTCTTTATTTTTAGGAAAAAAATATTGTGTTAGTATTGTGTCATGTCTGTATTCCGTGTTTTTACTGCAGAACACTTGCAAAAACTATAATTGAAGAGTGATTGATATCAAATTGGTCTGACGTTTTGGTGAAACTCACTAATATGCAAAACTAGGAGTTCTGTATATTGTAAGTAACTTTTGGCATCAAATAAGGGCCTGCAGATCTGTGCCTAATACAGGTTTAATTTAACCCCCTTTCACTTTGCTGGCTATTAGCATTGTAAACAATACGCAAAAGAATCTGGAAAATGAATTCATTTTATCACCTCATCATCATTGCTTTATCATCTTTGTATATTCATGACTCAAATAAACTTGTACATGAATTGCCTTTCCTTGGTTGAAAGTGCAATTCTTGAACCTTTTTTAACATGCAGTTCATATATTCCAAACCCAGAAGTTAGAAATCAAATGTGTTTTCAAAATGGAAGTACAAATTAATTCAGTGTCCTTGCACCTCCAAAATAGAAAAACAAAGTTATGTAAGACAACTATTAATGATGTTATATTTAATAGATTAGAATGTTATGCCATTATAGATTAACATGTACAAAAATTCAATGTTAACAAGATAAGAATGCAAGATGAGTAAGTGAATTCATGTTATAAGATAAGATATAGAATGATAATATTCATAAACATTTAGAAATTACATATATAAAAGCTAAATGTGGGAATGATATAAAAGTAGTTCGTATATTTAAAATTTAGGCCAAATGAAACACCTGTGAGTATAGTTGAGTTAGTTGTAATTGAAAAAAAAAAAGAAAAAGGAAGAGATAGATGTTTGAAAACCTTGATTGAGATGATAAAAATAATCTAAATTGACTTATATTGTTGGAAGATGTTGCACTAAAATGAGTAGATCGGTGAAAGGAGATTTATAACTAACTATGCTTAATTAGATTGAGAGTTTTGTTTTTCTTCTTGTTTCATTCTACAATGCTTCTAGGGAAATATATTCAATGAGCATTTTTTACAAATTAAGACTATGTTTGATGTACTCCTTTTGTCTTTGTATTTTAGGCATGAGATTGCTGGATACATAAAAGAAGTTGGCGCCAACGTTCAACGCTTCAAAGTTGGGGATCGTGTTGGAATTGGATCGTGTGTGAACTCATGTCGTGAGTGCAAGCTATGCAAAAGTTTTCTTGAATATCACTGCGAGAAAGGAAGAACGCTTGCACACAATGATATAGACATCGATGGTTCCATCACTAGAGGAGGTTATTCCACCTTTGTTGTTGTCCATGAGAGGTAATCAGCACCATAAATTAGCAATATCTTCTAATCTTTCCTTATAGAATGCAAAAAAATATCTACATATACTGCATCTCTCACATAGCAAGACTTAAGAATTCATTATTATTATTGTTATTTGTTGTATACTACATGATCACTTGCAGTTGTGGTTTTGCGATTTGAGAAAAGTGAACTTGTATCTCCTCAAATATCATACTAAAAAGAGAGAAAAATGGGAATCCAGGTAGCTATTCAAGGAAAAACCAAAAGACGTGGTCTTGAGCTGCTAAGGAATGAAATAAAATTTGTCAAATCTTTTATCGATGAATCCTGTTCGAGATATTTAGAAATACAATATTTAGAAATCTTGAGTGAACGACAATTTGGAGGAAAATATGATAAAAATGACCAATTTAAACAAGATTTCTTAGGTTTTCTCTTATACATTGGTTGGCTTTTCTGAATAAGAGAATGACCTCTCTTTCAAGGTGGATGAATTATCATTTTGAGAGGCTATGTTGCTAGTAGAATGATTCAAATAACATCCACTTGGTTAATGGGGAAGATTTGTTATTGCTTATTTTGTATTGTGAAGATTGTGATAATTACCTATCATATTCTAAGAATGCTCAGATTAATGAGTAAAGTTACATTACACTATAATATAATAAATGATAATATTTATAAATGTTTAGAAATTATAAATATAGAAAATAATATGAGATTATGACACCTGAGATGTTTCAAACACTTGGGCCATATGAAACATTTGTGAAGAAAATTGAGTTAGTTGTGGTTGGAGGAAAGAAAGAAAGGGATAGATATTAAAAAATGTGGCATGATGTAATAGAAATTACTTATATTCTCAAAAGCCATTGTGCTAAATCGAGTAATGTGGAGAAAGTGGATTCATATATAAGTTAGATTCAAGGCTATGTTGTTATTTATTATTGTATTCTGTGAAAATTTCATTTGATGTTCTATTCTCGATGTTCAATTAACAGATATGTCTTTAAGATACCCGACAGCTATCCTTTAGAATTCGCAGCGCCTTTATTATGTGCTGGAATTTCAATATGGGCTCCCATGAAAGAGTACAAAATGGACCAGCAGCCAGGAAAGAGACTTGGGGTCATTGGACTAGGCGGTGTTGGCCATATGGCGGTCAAGTTTGGCAAGTTTTTTGGGTTAAATGTGACTGTTATTAGCACAAGCATATGGAAGAAAGACGATGCATTGACCTCTCTTGGAGCTGATCAATTCGTGCTATCATCCAACGAACATGAAATGAAGGTGACATTATGTTACGAACAACACTATTCATATTATAAGTTTACTATAATTTTATTGAAAATGATGATATAAAATGACAATGCATTACTTATTAGTAGACCCATTCAACAAAAAAAAAAAAAAATTGACAAAAGCGACTACTCAACAAGTGCTACATCAATTTTTTAAATGTTAAGTACTCAAATGTTCATGTGTGATTCAATAGCTATGTTTGCATTATGCATGTATTTACTCATTATTTAATACATGAGCAGGCTATTACTAAATCGTTAGATTTCATAATTGATACGAGATCTGATAATCATCCGTCGGAATCACTCGATCCGTACCTTGTGCTATTAAAGAACACTGGTGTATATGTTATCAAGGGCGCGCCAACTCAAATTAAGTTCAATCCGCTTCATCTTATCTTGGGTAAGTCAACGTGCCTTCACAAATATTTAAATGTTCTGGATAATTGCTTTCAGTACTTTATATAGTTGTTGGTAGAGCCATAAATATTTAAACGATCTAAAGAATTGTTTGTAAACATATGAAAGGTTTGCCTGGATAAAAGATCATTCGATCTTGTTTGTTCTCAAAGATGGGCAATGCTTGAATCTAATTCCAAATCTCATTAGATAAACAAGTAGAGTTGGAGCTTGATTAGCTTTGATTTGTTTAGACTCATGAATAGTTTAATTAGGCTTATTTACAGGCTCGTGAAATTCCATTAATAGGCTCACTGATTGATTAATTTCAGAACTAGTTATGTGTAACATTGTATAGAACCTTTTTAATAAACTTATTCAAAAGCTTGAGTTTGTCTCATTTATAAGTTTGGTATGACAAAACAAGCTAAACTTGGCTTGGCTCGAGTTGATACGTTTATGCATAAATCAGCGTGATATTTCTAAAATGATTTTTATGGAAAATTATGGGTGCTAGGAACTGAATTTGAGTCCTATATGTAATTTTGCATGCTTGATAAGTAAAATTTTACTAAGTCTTGATATGATGATAAGATTGTTTCATAATAAATTAGATGATATCACTATCTCATATTACAAAACAATATCTTTGTAATGTAATAGTAAGGCGACGTATACTTTGATCCTTCCACTGCTTTCTATACTATTCCATTTAACAGTATTTCATTCGGTCTCAACTTCCCTATTGAAATCTACCCAGTTGTATATTTTTTAAATTTCTCATTGAAAATTATCGGAAAGAATTGCTCAAATTCTTTTTCTAAACTATGATAGGTAGGATGACCATTGCTGGGTTTGTTATCGATGGAACGAAGATCACACATGAGATGTTAGACTTCTGTGCCGAGCACAAGATATATCCGATAATTGAGACGATTCCAATCCAATATGTGAATGAAGCTCATGATCGGATAATGAAGAAGGATGTTAAATATCGATTTGTTATTGACATCGAGAATTCCCTAAAGGAGTGATGAGAAAATGTATGTTGTTGAGTGAATGGTAACTGTCCATCCGTTGAAACTCCTTTTTTCTGAATTCCAAATGAGTAGTTGAAAAGAATTTTCTAATAAAGAGGACATACCTTGATAAAAATTGACCAGGAAGATCAACAATGTGATGCCCGCTTTCTAATTATAAAATATGATATCATCAAAATAATTTCATATTAATTAAAAAATGATGTATAATGAAGATTTAAAGGAAGATTGGATTTTGAAATTAGGTTGCCAGATAGACGCCTATGCTTATCTTGGAAAGAAATCGTATGTTTGATGTGCGCCTATATGACACTTATGTTTGTTTTGGGTAAATTCGCTAGCACTTGATGTATGTCTGTGCGATACTCATGTATAATTTGGACAAAATGTTGGCACATGAGTTGTGTCTGTTGTGCTGTTCGTGTGCGCTTGAGGGTTGTGAGTGGTACCTGATACGTCCCTATTAGACTCTCGTGGGCCAATTTGATTGTATAAGTAGAGCGTGTTGTTTTGGACCATTTTTACATGGAAGGAAAGGAGAGAGAAAAACAGTGGATAAAAAGAGATGGGGGAAGATCTTAGAGTTTTATCTTGATAGATTTATTAGATTGAAAGATTAAGGCAAGTATTTTAAGTTCATTCATTGGTATATTTGTAAATCCTTTAATTTTATCTATGTTTCTTTTATTAATATATATGCATGTAGCCTTTAGCCTCTCCATTTTAAATATTATTACATGTGTGTAATTTTTACATAAGGTTTTGAGATTTTACTTGGATTTAAAATGAACATTTGAAAATTTTGCTCACTTTGTATAAAGTAAGTGAATTTTTGAAGTGTTGTAACTTAGATAAGTATTTGTGAAGTAAAAGTCATGAAATTGCGTATTTGGGTTTTACATATGATAGTCTATACATGTGATTTAAATCGGACTTTATTTTATTATTTGGTTTGATATTTATACTGTCCTACAGATGAAAAAAATTTTATATTTTTTCTACAGAAATAAAAAGTTTTAAGCTTTTTGTTATAAAATTCCCTAATTTGGTATATTTTTTAGAATTATTATTAGAAATTAAATGAAATAATATATTCTAACATCCTAATATATATTAGACAGTTTTGATGACTATATCTTACCTCCATGGTTGGTAAAAGAAAATGACATTTAATTATTTTTATAGAAAATAATATGTAGACAACTTGTTTATAAGTTTAAATAATAGTATTTTGGTATAAAGTTATCGAAAATATATGTAACCCATCCTTAAAGTTTATCTTTTAATTATTAGTTTTATATTTTAGCATATTTTATATTTTTGAGATTTTTCCAGCCTATGATTTGATTTTAGATTTGGGATTTTAGATTTCAACCCGTGAACTTTTTAGCCTTTTAGATAATTTCGTATTTTGAACTATGTAGTATTCATATATAAACTATAAATTTTGTGTACAAATTTGTATTTGAACTTTTGGCATTTTGATATTTAATCTTCTCATCGTATGATATATTAGATTTTACACCCGTTTTATTATATTTTGTTCATTCGTTCTATTTTATCGGTGCATATTTTGTTATTATGTTCACATACTTATTGAGTTTAGGCTCATGATTTTATATTGTTTCTAACCCTTTCAGATTAGAAGGCCTTGAAGACTTGTAAGATTTCGGACGAAGGACATTTGAAGATTTTGTTATTTTATATTTTGCATTCAAAATTGTATTTGATTCACTTGGAATTTGTATTTGGGTTTTATACGTTTGGGGATTGATGTATGCATTATTAATTTCAATTTATATTATTTGAGAATTTTGCTCCGCCTATTTTTGTTGGGGCTATTGCATTATCTGGATTTGTACAGGTTTAATATTGTAATTGTTAGTTTTTAGATTGTCGCTTTTTCTTGCAGGTTTGAATTAAGTAGGTTTATTGCCATTACTTTGGAGACTAGACAAAGTAGTTTGAATTGATCCTATATTCATTATCAAGTGTCACGGTTATTATGTTGATGGTTTTGGTATTGCTAGGTTTGACCCAATTTTAAGTAATTATATTTGAATTTTATTCTTTTAGGTGGTGTTTGGTTGGAGGGAATAGAAATTCTATTCCCTCCTTATTCTTGGTAGAATAAGAATTGTAGTTTTGGTTGCGAAAGTGAGTTGGGAATACTTGATTAGGAAAGGAATAGTTATTTCGACACGTCTTAGGGTTTTTATTCCTTGTTGGGAAGGAAAAGAATTCCCACCCAACTTTTTAATTAACCCAAATTTGCCCTCAATTATTATTATTATTATTATTATTATTATTATTATTATTATTATTATTATTTTATTTTTATTACTTTTATTATTATTATTATTATTATTATTATTATTTTTATTACTTTTATTATTATTATTATTATTATTATTATTATTATTATTATTTTTATTACTTTTATTTTTATTATTATTATTATTATTATTATTATTATTATTATTATTTTTATTACTTTTATTATTATTATTATTATTATTATTTTATTATTTTTATTTTTATTTTTATTACTTTCATTATTATTATTATTATTATTATTACTATTATTATTATTATTATTATTATTATTATTTTATTACTTTTATTATTATTATTATTATTATTTTATTTTTATTACTTTTATTATTATTATTATTATTATTATTATTTTATTATTTTTTTTTATTTTTATTACTTTTATTATTATTATTTTATTATTATTATTTTATTATTTTTTATTTTTATTACTATTATTATTATTATTATTATTATTATTATAAGGGTAAAAGCGTCGTTAGATAAATTCTCACCTTATTCTTCATACTGATTTATAAACCAAACGTTTGTAATACAAATTCCTAACTAATTATATTCCAACAACCAAACATAGGAATAACAATTTCCAACTTTATTCCCATCTAATTCTATTCCCTGGGAATAACTATTCTATTCCCACCTTATTCCATTCCAGCAACCAAACGTGCCATTAAGGATAAAAAAAAATAATTTTTATTCTAATTTAATTATTATTGATTATTTCATATATTTGGGTCCTACTCGTGACAAGCAATTTTACTAGTTAAGCTTAATTTCCTTCCCTTTTTTGGTAAATTCTTCTAAAGTTAGCATATACGAACTAGCACAATTGGCAAGACTGATTTAGGACATTATGGTTGGCTTTGTGCTTATGGGTTTAATCTTCGTTATTGTGTGTCTAAATTTACTTAAATTGTGAGCCCAAATTTGCTATGGACCTTTGTGATGCGTGATAGTGTTTGTTTAAATAAGTGTCTATGTCTAAATATGGACATTTAAACTAAAAAATGATGTTACATTGAATTATCTAAAGTTTTTAGGGCACCTAAAATTTAGATTTTGGTGACCCAAACCTAAATCACTTAATTTTGCTTTACTTGACCATGCAGAAAACTCAAATAATAAATGAACATCATAAACACAGTATACACAAAATATTCACAATAAATATTTTCTCTCCAAAATAAGAAAAAAACATAAATATCCATAACCATTGGTAAAACAGTTCTAATAAAATATCTAAAAACTAATAAAATAATAGTGCAGCCTTGCTGTGAGGTTCCAGGTCTAAGAATATATTAAATACAAGAAAGTCAACGTGATAATAATAAATACTAGACCGGTTGAACGTATATATATGCGTATCGAAAGGAAAATCGGGTTAAAAATTTGCTAAACTACTGCCAGCAGCCTGCACCTGCTGAGCGCAAAAAGCACTGGCACAAGCAGTAGGCCACGCTTGCTCCACTCGAGCGGTGAAATCCAGTAGCTCCTCCGCCTGCTGAGCGTTCGAGCAGCGCTCGAGCGGTAAAATCTAGTAGCTCCCTCGCCCGCTGAGCGCCTGTGCGTGCTCGAGCGCGGGCTGGCAGCGAGGGCGCGCTCGCCGCTCTCTCGCCCGGCGCTCGAGCGCCCTGACTGGTATAAAAACGTGACCTGCTTCGCATTTCTTCCATCTTTTCATTTTCCAGAGGGTTTTTGGAAAGGAGGAGAGAGAAATAGCGTCGATTTTAGAGAGAGAAAGGAGGAGATCGAGTCGTAGAGTCCGAATCCGCCCGGGAGCTAGTTACGAAAGTGAAAGCACGCATCGAGGCAAGTGTTCTCATACCCACTAACTTTTCTCTTTTAATATTTTTTGGATATTATTGGGTATTTTCGTCTCGATACCCACCCGAACCATAGAACGTATGAATAAATGTTATATTAAATCGTAAGCTCTAAAATGTAAAATTGTGCACTGGGAGCGAGGGGAATGCGTCCCGGGGGCATCTAAGGTGGTGTTTAACTACGGAGGTAAGTGTAATCAAGCTCTCTTACGAGTTGAAATATCTAAACCCCAAATAAAAGAAAGGAACCGAATGAGTAAATGGAAGAGAATCCACAAAATGTGAAGTGATGGATTTGGTCTCCCAGTTGAAGACATGTGATGGGAATATGATTTTCCGATTTGAGAATATGTATGGCAATGGTGGATTTCCCTTCAATAATTGAGGCTAATTTTGAAATTAGGACCATGAATCATAGGGGTAGTATTCTTTAGCTTACCGTGTACATCACGGTGGGAACCCAAGGAATACTCCAGTCGCTCTTAGGGACGGGTGATGTGTAGGGTACGCTTTAGGATGCTGCTATGAAAGAACGAGGATTGCCCTGGTCCCCAGGGGATCTGGGGCGATTGAGATGGCCAAGTATTGCAGGCTTAAAATATAGCCGATGGTCGAGTGCTGCAAACCTAAAATGTAGCCGCTGGTCGAGTGTTGCAGCCTAAAATGTAGTTGGCCTTATAATGTGTGGCAGACACATTCCTTTCCTCGTCCTCTCACATTGTTGGTTAGTACGACTTACTAGCTCGGGTCCGCAAAGATTTATGAAAGTAATGAAAATGAATGAACGTAACCAGAACAAACTTGTGAACTAAATGATTTTCGATGCTCCCTCTCCTCACATGCGTTCTTATCCAAGTTATATGATTTTTTCGACCCAAATACTGTCTTTCCTATATATTGTTGTAGTTAGTGGTGTATAATTTTACTTGTTGGGCTGTACGCTCACCCTTACTATATATGTGTCTTTCAAATAAGAACACACTGATACCCGACGAGTCAGAGTAGATCATAGAGGTGCGATAGACAGCTGGTATTGCACGCGGGGCACATGACTTAGCTGTTTTTGTATATGAAACAGGAATTTTGGCCATATTTTGTAAATTGTGTAAAACATGTATGGTGATGATATATGATATTTAGCATGGATGAATGATGAATTAGTTTCGCTGTATATTGTGGTTTCCTTTATGCTTCCGCAGGTTCTTCTTATTGTGGTTATGATCGAGGTTCCTAGTTGGCATCATTCTCCATCAGCATTATACTGCAGTTATGATGTCGGCGCTGTCTCGACTGATACGGTGATTAGATCCTGTGTAGAATATTGAACAATGAGACTTGTAGTTTTGTGGATGATTGTAGATTGTTGTGCAGAGTTATTTTGCAGGTGATTGTATTTTTGACAAATGCTCGATTTACAAACGGAACTCTATCCAATTTTCTACAGAATACAATAATTTTTAATTAGAAATTCTAGTTTATATCATCATTGACGGAAGTTATTTAAGAAAAATAATCTGATCCGTCACACTTGCAATCTAAAATTTTGAATTTTTTAAATTTTGAGATTGTCTCTATCTGAATTTTTTGTGACAAATGTATGATCTCTTTTAATATGCTATAGACCTTAGATACTTTGGAGCATATAAAACATATGAGTAAGCAAAATGTTTAATAAGTAAATAAAATTAATAATAATAGAATATGAATAAATATATCAGATAATAATATCAAATATGTACAAAAGTAATAATATGTAATAAATTAACAATTATTCGATACTCGACATCACATTATAACTACGACTTAAAAGTTATAATATAACAAAAGATTAAGAATGCAATTAGGATTTCATCGATTACGAATAACAATAAAAATATATGTTTTATCGAATCTATCTCATTATAGGTTCAAATTGTATGAGATATTACAATAATATTCTCAATATTATATGTCACGGTGAACCAACGACTATATATTCGCTTTTTAACAGTCGGATAAAATTTATGAGGTATTGTTACTTTTAAATTTGATAAGTGACAAACTATATAGTATATCTTACTACCCGTAGTATACAAGTATTGAATTCAATCCAAATGAATAATATTCTTGTTATTCATTAAGGAAAACCCAAAATATGTCATATATTATTCCCTTGATCTAATCAGGACCCACACCCAAATGAGTACTAAATATTTATTTTCAACCACATGTCAAACCCAACACCCTTCAGTACAATATCCATTGATATTTCATCGCATATTATTCATAGGTTTATAAGTATCTCTTCAAATAATTTTAATATTATCGAGATATGAAAATTAATATTAGACAATTATAAACTATATCTCAAAATTATAGATTTTATAATCCTCAACACCATGATATTTTTATATAATTTTCTCCATTTTAACCATAAATAGCCAAAAAAATTACACATATGAACTAAACTAATACAAAAAATAATTATCGAGAATATCAAAAAATTTAGGAATAATTAAGTATCTAACTAACCATTAAAATATTATCTAATCCTCATTGGACTCACCGATGAAATAATCTCATTTATAAGACTAAAAACAATGTCATATTTTATCACTATCGAACATATCTCGTGAAATTTTGATTAATTAAATATGACCCGACACTAATCCAATAATATCATAATACATCCATCCTATAACTTGCCTTAATTTAATGAATTGTCCCAAATTTTACATTTTACAACTACTAGCTTCTTGGAATAGGGACAGTTTACCTGTGCATCCCTTCCGCTTCAAGAGCAATGACCTTACGATTATTATGTTCACCGTCATGTATTAGTCACTTAATTACTATGCCTTTGGGCTACCAAAATTGCATTTTGGTGATATAATATTGAAGTAAGTATGGCAAAAAGTAATATTGGTAAGATTACCTTCATAAATATATTAATTTATTACATGAATGATTGGCCCAAACATAACATGTCGCAGTCACTAAAATTTAAGATCAGATTTTTGTAATCGTCAAAGCCAATTCATCACTCAATTTTTATCATTTTGAAAGTCCATATCAAGAACTGATAATTTACTATTAATTTACGCACTGTATAGATTAAAAATAATAATTGCAAAGGTATAAAGATATCAATTTAAGATATAAATAGAGGAGTCAAAAATCATTATTATATGGCCAAAACTGGAATGACAGATTTCTATGATTAGCAAAGGAATTTTGGCATTCGATTACAGACACCTTGAAAATGACAATTTCATAAATATAAACACATTTTTAATAGTATTATAACGGTTGACTTGAAAATCGTTCGAAATCAAGCTGCTTCCTCTATCAGGCACTATACACCTTCTTAAAACGGGGTGCTGTTCATCACTTCCTAATTTTTGTATAATGAGTTATACAATTACATTTACAAGGTGATAAAATGATATAAAAATTATAAAGAAATGAAATGGTTTTCACTTCCTAATCTTCATCTCTTCCTCCATGGCAAGCGCAGCAGCAGCAGCAGCAATGGCAGCAACAGCAGTGTAGCAATGGCAACAGCAGAAAACACCCCAAATGGAACAATCGACCTCCTTAACTAAAGGCAACAACTCTCTAACCAGATGAACGACAGTAGTGAGAGAAGGAAGAAGGAACGGCTGTGTGCTGCGTTTGGGGAAGGGATGGATGTAATGGAGAATAGAAGTGGCGACTGTTCATGTATTGGTGGAGAGGGGTGTATGAATTGTTTTAATAAGTTCAAGTATGGTTGTGGAGGGTATGGTGGAAGAAGAGGAGAGTGAATGTAGCTTGGGTTCATAAATTTTAATTTTTTAAATTTATTAAGCTAATTTGATTAAATTTTATAGCATTAGTTGTGTTCACATAAATATTTAAACATATATTATTATCATAATAAGCCTTCATTATTCTTTTATGATATTTAAAAATAATTTTTGACTATCAGTAAGAAATTATCAAATTATTTTTCTGACGGTCCTCAAAACTTAACTCATTTAATCTCTTTATAAAATTAATCTAAATTAATTTACAATAATTAGTTTATTATTATTATTTTTTTGGTGACCATCTCAGATTGAAAGTTTAATAAATTCAAATCAAAATACTACTATATTATATAAACTTTATAAGTTGAAAGGCTTAATTTGGATACTTTGGGTTCAAGTTTTCATCTATTATCGGCAATATTAGATTTCTTCTCTCATCCAACTTGCGTCTTCTCTTCATGGTTTTCTTCTTATCTTTTATGCTTACTATTCTCTTTGCAGTTCTTACTACCGTTAAAAATTTTAACTCATATTTACATCTTCCTTACTCAAAAAATATATTTTCTGAAAAATATTATTGGATGATATAAAAAATAAAATTTAACTGTCAAAGGATAGGTTAAAAATAATATATTTAACTATTATTGAAATCTCCTAAAAAATATTATTTATTAGTATAAACAGTCAGTATGAACAATATAATATGTCACAAGAATTATAACAAATATTTAAATTTAGAGTAATAATATAAACAACCTAATTTAGACATTTTAAAAATTGTCTAATATGAGTGTTCTTAATACAACTAGCAATGGTATATTTGTCATGGCCTTGGATCAAAGTAGGTTTAAATAATTATAACTCACAAAATTAAAATTACAAAATAAATTTAACATGATCAAAATGAATCTTGAATTTCGGGCATAACCTGATGACAAACCAAATAACCTCAACATTTGATAATAATAAAACCAAAATATAAAATCAATCTTAATATCTCATTGAATAATTCATCTGGACAATAAAATATATGTGACCTGCTCCACAATATCGTAAGAAAGGGACAAACTAGCTGCATTCATTCCCACATAACATAATGACCCAACGGTTCTCATTACATAACCATAACAACTCAGGTTTCAATTGTCTGCTCTTTTAATCGATAGGGCCTATCAACCTTGGTCCCTAAGAATAATAAGAATTAATCATATTTTGATGATTTAAATGCAACAAAAATATGATAAAAATTTGGAATTGCATTATAAAAATTTTCCAACACAAGTTCATATTTTTGCATCCGATCATATTCTATAATCTTTTTAATATATTTTAAATATAAAGTATACATATTCATTAATAAATTATATATCTTATTGAGCTCTTAACTCACTCTCTTACTATTTTACTAATTTTCTTGAATGAGATTCACGAGTTCTTATCAGATAAGTAGAAATGAAGGATGTTGACATCGAGGAGTTTATAATCTAAATATTTAGTAATGTTTAATGTTATTTATAGATTTTGAACAGTAGATAACAGCTTTAGATTGTTGTATTGTAGTTTTTGGACAACAATTAATATGTTATATCATGTTTCAGACAACATTTAGGGGTCTAAACTGTTGTATTTTGGTATTCAGTAACAGTTAATGTTTCAGTTGCGTTAGTAGATAGTTTTTAAACTTGTTGCATGATGTTATTGTGATGATTATGATTTCGAACAGCAAGTTGTGAATCAGTGTGAGATTGTCATGGTTTTGTAAAATATTCCAGGTTGTCGGTTGTCAAATATTGATGCCTATTTCGATATGGTAGTTATGATTTGTTGGTGTATTAATTGGTTGTCCGACTGCAGGATGTTTAATTTATGTTTCTACATTTGTATACTCTAATTTTGTTTTGGGCTGGTGTCATTCTTAACATAAGTTTTGACATCACGTTTTGGATCGGTGTTGAAGCCACAAGTGATGTGGCTATTGCTTTGGGTCTTGTGTATAATATTGTACTTAATTTATTGTAGTCGATCGCGGTATCAACGTAAAACTCATGTCTAAAAATTAATTAGAGGATAATTAGTTAATTATTAATAATTTGATTAAGAGTAAATATCGAGATCAGAATTTGTGGCGTGACTAGTTAAGGTGGTATTAGAAAAGTCAAAAGGAGATACCTTAAGGATTAGTATGATTGATTTTGATTTGAGGATTCTAATTCGAGAGATATATGTTTGTGATAGGACTAAGAGATGGCAGGATTCGGAGGCAACCCTAGATCGAACTTTCGCGTGGACCGTGAGGAGCAATATATGAACTTTATGGCAAGGATGACCGATATCATGGAGATGATGGTTCGAGGTCAACCTAATCCAGAACCAATTTTGGTGCTAATTAATCCAGGAGTTTCAGCCTATGATCATTTTACTAACGAAAGGATTCTAGAATTTATAACCGATCGGATCCAACGAAGGCGGAGAATTAAATCTGAAGAATTGAGAAGGTGTTTGTGGTGATTCGTTGCCCCGAAGAAGATAAGTTGACATTTGTTGCATATAAATTATAAGGCGAGGCGAATCATTGGTGCTCATGAGAAACTGAGCTATAGGCTTGGATGACTATGAGATAAGGTGGGGCATGTTTGTTGAGGGCTTTATGGACAAGTACTTCTCGATAAATCTTCGGGAGTAGAAGGAAGATAAGTTTGCATGGTTGAGGTAAGAAAATTAGACCGTGGCTGAATATGATATAAAATTCATGAAGTTGTCATATTATGCCCCACACTTGATTTATTGCGAGGCAAGGAAAGCAAGAAAGTTTTTGCAAGGTCTTAATGATGCCATCCGAAAGTAGCTTGTGACTTATAAGTTGAGTATTTATGGAGATGTGTTGGACCGAACTTTTCTATTTAAAAAGGAGTTTCAAATGGAAAAGTTCTTTGAGAATAAGACAACCAGTCGTAAAGGTCAAAGTTTCAACTAGAGTATGAGGTTTCGGTTTTTAAAACATTATCATTAGAAGTAATTAAGTTAATATAATTAAAATTAGGTTTGAAGTATGTGAAAAATTAAGCATCAGAAGCAAATATGGATGTGGGAGGCGTGGCACCTGAGTGGCGCCTGAGGTGTTCCTAGAGAGGGTTTGGCAAAATGGTTGCACCCAAGGCACGCCTAGGGCGCATTTTATAGAACAGCCGCGCTCAATGAGCACCTGGGGCGTGCTCGAGCACTTTTTCTAGAACCGTCATGTCCGAATAGTGCTCGACTGGAGTTGAAGCATCGGAGTGGTTATAAGGTGCCACTTGCTCTTTTTTCATCATTTTTGTACGATTTTGAGCATGAGGAGATAGAGAGACAAAGGGGAAGAGAAGAGAGAGAAAGTAAAGGAGAGGTCCCAAGTGCTTAAATTTAGACAATTTGAGTAAGAAAACTAATAGATTGGATCAAGACAAGTATAGTTTAAACTTTTTTTTCGGATGTTGTTGTTTATTCCCATTTATTTTAAGTATTATTGTTATGATTCTCATCCTAATTGAAATTTTGAAGTAAGAACATGAAAAATGTGCATATTTGTTGCTTTTTTATATTTTTATAGCAAGATTTATCGAAAATCACTGTTTATTTGCTTATATTTTAAATATGTATGTTATGAAAATTTTCTCTCTATATTTAGAGGCTAAATATCTTATTTCTACATAGTTGTGCTTCAAGTTTATGATTTTTAAATTATTTCATGTTTTTTTGTGTGCACAAAATATATTGTACATTTAATTTTTATATAGCATGTTTATTTTACTTTTTAAACATTTTATTTTATCTGTATTATTAATAAATTCTCATGATAAAAAAATGGCCATGGTAAAAATGTGTAAGCTTTATGAAAAAGAATTATGGAGGGATATTCTATAATTAAATTAAGGACTTATGAACCATTTTTTAAAAGGGTGATGTATGGACTTAATAGTAAAATTTCCTAAGAAAATAAAAAGTTAAGAAATTAGATCGAGAAATATTCATCAGATAGTATATTTTGGCATACCTTAATATATTATAGTGGAAGATCGTTATCTACTAAAGACCATTTTGCAGCTAAGGCCTCGTCTATAGGGATTATATGTAGATGACCCGCCTCTAGGTCTTGAATAGGAGGAGAAGGCTTTTGATTGTGTTAGAGTAAATACAATCCAAATTGCGATCAACCGTTCTTCAGTCAGTAAGGCCTACTGGCCCCGATTTCAATGAAAATAAATTTTCAGTATAATTTAATGAATAAGAAAATGGAAAGAAATTGAAGGAATTTAGAATGTATTATGAAAGCATTTCTTTTCTATTTATGTTTTATAATTATTCATTTGTCTCTATTCCTTCCGATATATACTGTTATGATTCAAATATAAAATATACATATTCTTTGATATATAAATGCACCTTGTTGAGTATTTGGCTCACTTCTTACTATTTTTACTAACCCCTTAGATAATTAGTACGAGTTTATACCCGACGAGTAGGAATGAAGGATTAATGCCTAGTTTTAGGGCTTAAGGATGTTGTATGATATATTTTAGACATTATCTTTTATATTTTTGATACAATAGTAATTCTTTTGGGCCAGAGGATTATATGTATGTATTATTTTATAATTGAAAAAGTAGACGTATGTTTTAGTTAAAACCTAGCATATATTGGATTTATGAAATACTTTCGCAGGTTTGATGGCATTTGCAGGTATCATCCCGAATCAGGTTCGACAAGGTGACATGTCTTGATTTGTTATCGAAGCCACAAGGTTGTGGCATGCTATGAGTCTTGTGTATATATATAGATGTTGATTTCAATAAATTTTTATATTATGATCTGTATTTAGTTTGATGGACATTAGGATAAGTGATATTCCGTAATCGGGTTCGTCACACAGAGTTTGAGATCAAGAGGATCCCATAAGAAAAGAAAATTAGTGGAGAAAGAAAAAAAAGGAGCAAAAGGTCACACGATATCGAGCTTGCAATCATCAACACCTGTATGCCCGCATAGTGGGAAATCGCATGGAAGGAGGCCCTGTTTCAAAGTATTGGGAGGTTGTTTCAAATGTGGTCAGCTTGACCCCATGATCAAAAACTTCCCTCATCCCAAGAGGCCAACGGTGAAGAAGCCTAATGTATAGGTCAAGCTTTTGCCATTACAATCTAAGATGCAAAGGCGTTGTCCAACATCGTGGAAAGTAATCTCACTATTTTCAATATTCCAACTTATGTGCTTTTAGATTCGAGGCCGATGCATTCCTCTGTGCCTTCAAGGTTTGTTCGTCATTTATTGTCACCTCTGAAAATTTTGGAGGATGTATTAGTTGTATTAATACCTATGAAATCGTCTATGGTTACGGATATTGTGTACCCGAGGTGTGTTGTTTAGATTAATGGGTTACAGTTAATTGTAAGTTTGATTTTGTTAGATATGTATGATTTTGATGTCATTCTATGTATGCATTGGTCAGCGAGTTACCATGTCAGTGTCGATTGTTTCTACAAGAGAGTCTGTTTTGCTATTCTAGAGTGTGAACCATTTTGTATTCAAGGTGTAATGCAAAAAGAATTTCCTTACTTAATCTAGACTTTGCATGCTCGTCACTTAATGAAAAGTAGTTGTCAAACATATTTGGCTTATATGAGCACCATTGGGAGTTGTAATATACCTTGCTAAAATATTTCAATGGTATGCGAATTTAAGGGGGGTTTTTTGGAGGATCTACTAAAGTTACTACCACATCATGAGATTGAGTTTGAGATAGAGATTGTGCCTGGAGTGACACCTATATCAAATATGCCCTATCAAATGGCACCGTTGGAACTCAAAGAGTTAAAGCAACAACTGCAAGAACTATTAGAGAAGGGATTTATCCGACCAAATGTATCTCTATGGGGTGCTTTGGTGTTATTTGTGAAGAAGAATGAATCCGTACGGCTTTGTATAGATTACTGAGAATTAAACAATATTACCATCAAGAATAAGTATCTGTTACTAAGGATCGATGACTTGTTTGACCAATTACAATGGGCTCAAGTATTTTTAAAGATTGATTTCCATTTGAGATACCATCAATTGAAGATTAAAAAGGAAGACGTGGTGAAGATAGCATTATGAATGAGGTATGGGCACTATGAGTTTTTGGTTATACCCTTTGGTTGAACTAACACCCCCTACAACTTTCATGGATTTGATGAATCGGGTATTTTAATCCTATTTGGACAAGTTTGTTATAGTATTTATTGATAACATCCTGATCTATTCAAAGAATTATGATGAATATGAAATATATTTTTGAGAATAGTACTCCAGACACTTTAGGAAAGGAGGTTGTATGCCAAGTTAAAGAAGTGTGATTTCTGACTCAAACAAGTTATATTCTTGGGCCATTTTGTATCGAAAGGAAGGATTTCAGTTGACTCAATGAAGATCAAAGTCGTCATTAATTGGAGTCGACCAACGATGATGACTGAGGTTCGAAACTTTTTGGAAATGACAGGCTACTATCGGAGATTTGTAAAGAATTTTTGTAGAATTGCCATGCCATTAACTCGTTTGACAAAGAAGGAAACCAAATTTTTATAGATGAAGGAGTGTGAGCAAAGTTTTTAAGAATTGAAGAATCGATTGACGACCACCTCAATTTTGACCATTCTAGAAGGATCTGATAGATTTGTAATTTATTGTGATGCTTTTAAGATCGGATTGGATAATATGTTGATACAACATAGGAAGGTGATCACTTATGGATCAAGATAATTAAAAACTCATGAAAGGAACTACCTGACTCATGATTTAGAGTTGGCGGCGGTAATCTTTACCTTAAAAATTTGAAAGCATTATTTATTTGGCAAGAAGTTCTTAGTATATTTGAATCAAAAATATTTAAAGTATTTATTTTCTTATAAAAAATTGAATATGAGGTAAAGGAGATAGATAGATTTTCTAAAAGATTACGATTTCGAGATCCAATATCAACCCGGGAAGGCCAATGTTGTGGAGGATGCTTTCAGTCATCAAATGAGTTTTGTGGCTAATTTGAGGATTAAGGAAATAAAAATGCTCAAACACATGAGGTAGTGTGATATCAAAAGGCATTCCTAAGGCAATTGAATGATTTTGTTACATTTTTAAGTTTAGCCGGAGATCTTAGAAAATATCAAAGGAAACCAAATGAATGATCCATTTTTAGTGGACATTGCAAGAGATTTGAATAGGACTTCAAAGTTGAATTTAGTATTCGTGTCGATGAAGTTTTGGGGTTCTAAGATCCGATATATGTCTAGACATTGGAGAGTTGAAGGAGAAAATTATGAATGAAGTCTAACGATCTAAGTTTACTATCTACTTGGGGATTAATAAGATGTATCAAGATTTGAATAAAGTATTTTAGTAGAAAAATATGAAGAGAGAAATTACAACTTATGCGGTTCGATATTTAATTTGCCAACAGTTAAAGGTCAAGTATAAGAAGTTACCCATCCTATTGCAACCAATACAGACTCCTAATTGAAAATGGAAGTATATATTGATGGATTTTGTAATAGGATTGTCAAGAACACCAAGGAATCATGATGTTGTTTGGGCAATTGTTGATCCACTTATGAAATCAATGCATTTTATAGCTGTTCGGATAACATTTTTAACGGATCGATTGGCTAGATTATATATTAATGAAGTGGTAAGATTGCATGGTGTGCCGATGTCCATTGTGTTAGATCAAGACCCAATGTTTGTGTCCAAATTTTAGGAGAATCACATCAAGAATTGAAGATGAACTTAAAATTTAGTATAGCATATCATCCCCAAACAGATGGACAATCAGAGCATACAATTCATATTTTAGAAGATATGTTATGAGTTTCAATTTTAGAGATGAAAGACAATTGGGATGATTACTTGGTATTAATGGACTTTGCTTATAATAATAGCTATCAAGTAAAGATTGGCACGGTTCCATTCGAGGCATTGTATGGGAGAAAATGTCGATCTTTAATTCATTGGAAGAAAACCAGAGATAAAATATTATTGGGACCATAAGCCATTCAGGAGACGTCCGATAAGATCCATTTGATTCATGAAATATTAAAGATTGCTCAAAGTTTGCAAAAAGTTATACTGACAGAATAAGATCAAAATTAAAATTTGAGGTCGAAGAATATGTGTTTCTAAAGATATCTCCATTAAAAGAAATCTTGATGTTTGGGATAAACGAAAAATTAAAATTGAGATTCATCGGACCATTTGAAATCTTAAAGAAGATTGATGAAGTGACCTAATAAATTGGCTTTGCCACCAAATTTGGGAGAGGTGCATAATGTTTTTCACATGTCAATATTATGGAAGTACATATTCAATTCAATGCACATCCTTGAGTACAAACCACTGAGGAATAAACAAAAATTTGACTTATATTGAGGAACTAATTTAAGTCTTGGGTTGAAGAGATCAAGTGCTTAAGATGAAAGTCATTCCATTGGTGAAAGTCTTATGATAGAATCATTCCTTTGAAGAGGTCACGTGGGAGCGACAAGATGAGATTCGGGAGAAATACCTGTATTTGTTTTCCTATTGAGGTATATTTAATATCTAAAAATTTCAAAGATGAAATTTTTATAAGGGAGGAGAAGTGTAAGGCTCAAGTTATTGATTAATGATAAATATGAATGATTAAACTAATATAATTAAAATTGAGGTCAAAGGATGTAAAAAATTGGGTTGAAGAGTTAAGATTGGGCTGGTTGACTCGACGCCTGAAGGCCCAACCTGCGCTTAAGTGCCGAAAGCCGTGGCTTAACCCCTGAGGCACTCCCGAGCTAGGGCTTGAGCATGGAAAACATATTGCTTACGCCAGAGCGCGCTCGAGTCACACTCAAGTGTGGTAGACTCGAAGTCGTGTGCCCAATGTGCACCTTAATATGTGCTTAAGCGCAAAGACTTTATAAGAACCTCTTGAGCCAATTTTCTTCATTTTCTCAGGAAAATTCCAAAAAAGAGAAAGAGATCCAACGAGAAGAGAGAGAGGACAAGAGATAAAGCTTTGGGAAGTTCAATTCAAGTAAATTAATGCTGAAATTTAGTAATTTGGGAGTTAAGATAAGTGTACTCTATACTTTCGTTATGTTGTTATTGTTCTTTTTCATCTTCCGTGAACAATTCTTATTCCATTACTTAACTATATTATAATTTAAAGTTGTATTATTTATACTACGTATGCATGTTAGTTTTTCATGATTTTATAGCAAAATGTCACAAGAACTTACACCTAAGTTATGTATAATCCATGTCGGTGCTAAATTCCACAATTTAACTCCATGCATGTTCAGATTTTAAGTTATATTGTTCTTCAATGCTTAAATTTCGTATACAAGTTATTGTATGTCTAAAAATGTGAATAAAATCCTCTACATGCATTGAAATTCTTCATGAAATGCTCTACATGTTTAATAAAACTGCTGAGAAAATTAGAGAGCTAAATTTTTGCACCTTTTGATAAACTTTTGCTGAATTTTGAATCGTTCATACCTCAAATTCTTAAATACCTCACACATGCTTTAAACTATCATATATGTGTCTTGTATAAGCTAAAAAATATATATAATTCAACCTGCATGAGTTGAATTTTTAATGTATATACTGAATTTATATATCTTGTTGAAATTTCTACGTTTAGTAAAGAATGCAGTATCTCATACTTTTAAAATTAACATGACTAAGTTTCGATAAAAGTATAAATATGGAATCATGAAATTATAACAGAAAATTTTACAATTAAGATAAGAAATATGATTATTTTCTTCAAGAATAAGAAACTTAAGAAGAATCAATAATAAGTGTAGAGTTTTTTCAAGAATAAGTATTGGACCAAGATTATTATTCGGGGAATAATATCTTATAGCATGCCTTAAATAAAAGCGTATGGCCTTAAATAAAAGGTATGGCCTTTGATTGTATGGAAGCATATACAAGTCGGCTTTTGATTGTCCGCTTCATTAGTTAATAAGGCCTACTTGCCAAAATCCCTAAGAATAATAAGAATTAAGTATATTTTGATGATTTAAATGGAACAAAAATATGATAAAAAATCTAAAATTATATTATTAAATTTTCCTGCATAAGTTTATATCTTTACATCTGATTATTTTGATATGTTTTAAATGCAAAGTATACACATTCATTGATAAATTATGTGCCTTATTAACCTTTTAATTCACTCTCTTACTATTTAATTAACTCCCTCAAATGAGAGACATGAATTCTTATCGGATAAGTAGGAATGAAGGATGTTGGCATTAAAAAGTTTATGATCCAACTATTTAGTGATGTTTATTATTGTTTATGAATTCCAGACAATAGATAGCAGTTTTAGATTATTGTAATGTAGTTTTGGACAATGTTTAATATGCTATATCATATTTTGGACTGTGTTTAGGGGTCTAAACTGTTGTATTTTGGTATTTAGTAATAGTTAATATTTTGGTTGTGTTAGTAGACGGTTTTTAAACTTGTTGGATGATATTATTGTGATAATTATGATTTTGAATAGCAGGTTGCAAAACAATGTGAGATTGTCGTGGTTTTATAAAATATTCTAGGTTGTCGATTGTCCAATATTGATGTTGGTTTCGGCATGGTAGTTATAGTTTGTCGGTGTATGAATTGGTAGTCCGATTGTAGGGTGTTTAATTTATATTTCTACATTTGTATACTCTGATTTTGTTTTGGGCAGGCATTATTTCTCACATAAGTTACAACGTTACATTTTGGGTTGGTGTTAGAGCCACAAGTGATATGACTATTGATTTGGGTCCTATGTATAATGGTGTATTTATTCTGCGTTATAGTTGGTCGTGATATCGACATAGAGATTATATTTGAAAGTTAATTAGAGGATAATTGATTAATTATTGATAATTTAATTGAGAGTAAATGTTGGAATTGAGGTTTGGGATATGACATACTTGATATATTAGGACGTCTAAATATACTTATTTTTATATATTTTTCACAATAATTTTTAATAAAATATCAAAAGGTGAACTCTATGACAAATATTGTAAATATTTTCTCTCTATAGGGAGGTATAAATGTTTAAAACTTTTTACACCGTGGATAATACAAACATCACAGACTTTTTACCATATAAGAAAATATAAATATCAAATCAAATATCAAAATATGATTTGATCCCGATGTCTTTCATAGACTGTCATATATAAGGCCTAATATACAAGTTTCATAATTTTTTTTACAATTATTTCTATATATAAATATATTATATCAAAATATTCACTTATTCTTTAAAAAATATATAAATCTTTCAAAATTTTGAAAAAAAAACCTAACAAAATTTTAAAATAATTGGTAAAAATTATATGCATACATAAATATCTAAAATAAGAATGTAAAGCATGGCATGCATATATAGTAAAAATGAGGAAAAAATAAATAAAAATTGAAAGAATCTAAAATAAATTAAAGATTGAGTTTAGAGATAATTATTGTAAACTTTTGATCTAATAGATTGGACTTTCTAAGGTTTCAAAATCTTCCTTTTCCTCTTTTGTTCTTTTCTTATTATTCTTCTTTTTTTCTCTTCTTTTCATTTTCTCCTACAAAATGATCAAAACGGTGCATATAGAGCCTTAGAAACACAATCAATGCATGAGCTCGAGCTAAGCTTTTATCAAAGCGCCATTAGTTGTGCCTCATCTGCGTATAAGTGCTATATTATGTGTGACTTAGATGCCAACATTTTGCCATAAATGTGCAAGAATGCTCTAAAGGCACACATTAGGCATGCGGCTATTATTTAAACATGCACGAATATGGAGATAGGCACCCATTAAGCACTTAATTTGATTCTAATTTATCTAATTTTTGTCAGATTTTTATTATGTAATTATTTTTTAAATTAATCTAAAATTATATTAATAATATTATATATCATAAATAAAAATCAGACATTATACATATTATTTTAAAACACATATGCTTTTTATATGTCCATTAGGCATAGAACCTTTTATTATGAATGCACATATGCCCAATGTGTGTATATCTTATGTGGTTTATTTCCAATATAAAATAACTATATATAAAGGATATGAGAATTACAAAGGAGTGAGCCGTCCTAATACAAACCTCCTTCTACAAAGCAATCATTTTGGAAGCATTTTGCTTGATCGAAAGTTCTTGTGATGATTTCTCTGCTACCTTTTTACATGAGCCAAAATTCATACAAACATGGCGGAAAATTCTAGGTACTCCATTTGTTTTAAAAATCCATCAAACAAATACCCAATAACAAGTCATAAACTTCACATAAAAAATAATAGAATATCGATACATATACGTCATGATAACATTAAATGTAATACCTCGTTATTAATTTATGTTTTATGATGTTAGAAATTATTCTATTAAAAAAATTATGAATAATTGTATGTTTGAAAAATAAAACAAAATATTTGAGAACAAGTGGAGCTCGTGTGTAAGAAAGGCGCATTCTTGTGTCGCTTAATAGAATTATTGGTGTTCATGTGCGATAGGAGCATACCCGTACGTAGCTTAATAGAATGAGTGGCAGTTATGTGTGACAAAGACATAGTTGTACATGAGTTAATAAAATGATCAACACTTATATGTAAAGTGAGAGGAGCTCGTGCGTGCTTGTAGTAGCCACTTGGTATCTGATATATGTCTGACCAACACTTGTACGCTAATCTGCCTATATAAATGATTTTATTGAGATGTTAGGCAATTTTTTTGTTGAGTTTCAAGAGAAAAAGAGAAAAAAAGAAAGAAGATGAGACTGAAGGCGAAGGAACGTGATTTTGAAGTAATTTCGAATTAGATTTGGGTAATACTCAAGAAAAGGTAAGCGTATTTAAACACTTTTCTTCATTTATTATTAAAATCCTGAAATTAGTTTCTTTGTTCAATGTTTATATATGCACATATGTGCTTTGTTTCTATTCTTCATAAGTAACACTTGTTTTTTAATTAATTGATTTTGATAATATAAATTTATTTTGGATTAATTTTAAAATGATTGCATAATAAAAATTTGATGAAAAATTAGATATGGGTATCAAGCCTAGCACCTAATGTTCACCTAACATGCGATATGTGCATTTTAGGTAGAATGTGCAAACTTGAGAGGCACTTCCAAGGTTTTTACACATATTTCAAGTAGATTGTGTAATGTCCGAAGCACTCTCCTGCAGTGATCGTGCCTAATTTTGGTAGATTACTCACGTCTAATATGGCGCTCATGCATGATTGGGGTTTTAGGTGTCGCCTGATTTGCATTTGTGCACCGTTTTGTCCATAAAGATACACTGACCCTATTTTTGGGCACTTTTCACTGGAAAAAAGAGGAAGGAGAGAGAAAGAGAAGATGAAGGAGAAAAAGACAATTTTAAAGAGATTTTTTTATCAAATCTATTAAATTTAAAAGTTAAGACAAGTATTTTTAATTCTAATATTTGATATATTTTAATTTTTCTCTACTTTTATGTACATTTTGTGGTTTATTGTATATGTGTGCTATTTTTTACCTCCCCCATTTTGCAATACATATGCATGCCTATTGTCTTATCGGTTATTTTGATATTTTACTTAGATTTACAAAATATTTGAGAAATTTATTCATTTTGTACAAAATAAACGAGTATTTGAAGTATCATGTTCATATATGAAAATATTTACAAAAGAAAAAAGTCATGAAATGTGTGTTTTGGTATTGTATGTGACATTCTATACACGTATTTTAGATTAAACTCTATTTTATTATTTATTTTACTATTTATATTTTTTATAGGATAAAAAATTTTATATTTATACTTTCCTAAAGTAAAATTTTATACTTTTCTATATATAGAAAAGTATAAAGTTTTTATTTGTATTTCGACTTGAGATTTTTTAGATTATATATTTGTTACTTTAAACCTATTAGCCTTAGTTGTAGTTGTATATTATTATTTGGCTATGATGTTATGAATTATTGGTTGGCATCTTTTCCTATATGTTTATCAAGTAGGCTTGAGAATTGGATTAAACAAGGGGGTTTGGCCATAATCCATTGATTAGGCATATTATTTTTTAGCGTAGTTTAATAATATTTATTACATAATCATATTTTAATAATTAGTTAAATCCTAATATTTATATATTTATATTTGGCCCAAGGGGTGTTGTGCCACGTAGTGCACAATGTTTATGTTACGCTTCTACAGTTGTTGGATGTAATTTAATAGTTGTAAAATATTATTTGTTCTTTGTGTTAAAAATGCAGAGTCCATATGATCCATTAATTATTATTATTATTATTACTATTAAAAATTAAGTTAACAATAATTAGATTTATTTAAAATCTAAGATTGCCAACTCCACTCCCAAATCAAAATAAAACACAACTTTATGTTTAATTTGCTTATAAATACTGTGTATGTACGAACGGACAGCACCATTTTTAAAGACAAAAAATCACAGTTGGATTCGTTTGTAATCCAACGTTGGTAAATCATCCACCAATATATCTAAACCCTACCATTTCCGTTTTCCTACCCCATTTTGGCTGCTCCTCTCTTGCAGCTTCTCAAAGTCGAAATGCCTATGCCTCACGTTTTTCAACTGCGTCTGCAATCAAGCTGCTTGAACCGGGGGGAGCAACATTTCCCTTCGGAACAACATCACCATTTTAGAGGTAATGTAATTATTTTTATGTATTTGTCATTTTAGTGGTACTGTTGATGGCTTGCAGGTGAGGAAACTGTTGGGTCTGTGTGCGGTTGTGGAAATGATGAATAGGCGTTAAAGGAAGAGGTAAATGCGTGAGAGAGGGAGAAATGGGGTGTTTCTTTTTTATACTAGAAGACGGTGGAGAAAGCAGGTTGTTAGGGGAGTGGCAGAGGAGGGCAGCAGGGGAAACAGAGAAGAGAAGGGAAAAAGCAGAAAAGAAGCAGAAAGCAGGGAAGGGACAGTGAGAGCGAGAGAGAGAAGCAGAAAAAGGGGAGGGCAGGGATGAAGAGAGAGAAAATAAGAGAGTGGCAGATTTGGTTTCAGTTTTTAGAAACTGGAACCGGGAACGGGAATAACAAACGGGAAATATACCATCACGTGGGCAGAATAAAATTTAAATTTGAGAAAAAAAATTGAAAAATTTTGTGTATATATCGCCGTTTTCCTTCCTGAAACTCGATGCCTTGCCATCCCCATCAAAATAATCTTGTTCTCAAGGTCAAATGAGTGGGTATCTAGACAAGCTGCAGCAACGGCTTTCCAAACGACTCCCACTTTCCAATCAATCCCAACCGAATAACACTTAATGCATTCGAGTGATGCCTTCAAGGAAATCAGGAGGAAAATAAGCCTCAAGGCAAAGTCCATTTCGGCAGCACGAAGTTCTGTAAAACTATACCTCCTCCAATCACCTTCCTCTCTTTCATGGACATGGTCACTTCCATCAACAAACAGCATAGAGCTGTCCTTATCATCCGTTTCTAAAGGCAGTTTCATATGATCAGTAGTGCAATGTGTAGCTCCAGAATAACTAGACAAGTAAAGTTCAATAAGTGTATCTTCCAACCCTTCTGAAGTTGGAGGTGGATTTTCTTGTGTTTCCTCATTACTGCACTCTGTGGGGCCTTTTTGGTCAGATTCATTTTCATTTCTAAGTATTGAAGATTCGCACCCAATGTTGTGAATGTGTTCTTGCAGACATGGTTCCCCTAATGTGGAATCATTGGATTCTTCACAACTGTGAATTTCATACTAGCCAACCTTACAATATTCTAACAACAAATAATTTCCATCCTCAAATTTATAATAAAGACCATCTCTGCTACTATAGTACCAGCCTGCCTCAGGATCATGATAAAAGCCACTTCTCTTCCAATGGCCGTGACATACTGCTGGATCATATTGCTCATTAAAATCAAAGAAAATTTGTTGGTTATGTCCATGACGCCACCAAGAACCACATCCAATGATAATCAAAATCACAGAAGTAGCACCAAAGCTTACACTAAATGCAACAGCCAGAATATGACCCTTTGATGGCGCAGGAGCAAGCAAAGAGCAATTGTTCCCTTGAATTTCATTAAGAGACTCAGGGCAAGGTCCACACCAACAATTGACCTTTAAGCTCGTGACCCCCATGTTGTAAAATTCATCACCAGCTCAGATTTGATGAGGGCAGGTATTTATCCCCACACCAGCACCAGCAACTAAGGCAATGAGTAGAAATCTAGTGACAGCTATTTGTTTGTAAACTCTTTGTTTGTGATCAAAGTGTCTCATTTGAATCCACAACCCATTCCCTGAATATGCAAATTTGTCCAGTAGAGCGCCCAAGGAGCAGTAAGTCTTCTGCTTGTCGATAGCGGAGTTAGTAGGACCATGTGAGTGGATCCTTGAGAACAACAGTAGTGAACATAATGTGGGCTTGTCCTGGTGCCAAAGGATGATGAGGGCAACGACGACGATTATCCCTCCCGGAATGGCCATCCCAAGGATGAGACCCCATTTGAATTTTCTGTCAGTTGATGTTGTGATGCTCCTTTGAGATGAAGCCCATGTTAGGCAGTGATCAATGCGAGAGAACCTAACGTTTACATTACCCAAAGCATTGGCCACACACCTAAAATCTCCCAAGAGGTATCATCAAATGCATGCCCTGTCTCAAGACTTGCACGATTTTGAAGACCTTGATATGAAGAAGAGGGTTGATCAACCCGGGTAGGTGTAATGGATGATTTTCCCATTTAGCACATGTTTCAGCTAAACTCAATTGTCATGTTGCGTGCTACAAGGGCCCTTTCTTCAACAATATTCATTTCCAAAAACTCTTGGTTGTGAGTGGGTGGGATCCAATTGTCAAAACTTGTTTCAGCTTCAGAGGATTGCAATTTCATGATGAAATTAGTGGAAGAAGGTGTGCCAGCTTTCAGAAACACCATGTTAATGGAAACATCACCTTCACCCTTCAGGCCAGCCTTCACCCTTCAGCCTTCACCGTATCAAATTGTGAGGCCTGAAACCTCCTAAGACTCTCAATACTCTTGAGCATATTCGTCATAGCATTATTCTCACACAACTTCGCCCCGTGCCTAGGAGCTTCTCTATCCTTAATCTCCAACCACCATGGCGACCTCACCGCATAAAATTCCCAATTATCTGCAATTGGTGGTGCCAATCCTTCATTAGGCACATCCACCGGTACAACAACAGAATTCCCATAAATGACTCCTTGCAGCCGCAGAGTGGACGAACTAAGGGGCCCTCCAAGGCATGAAGAGATATGGTTAGAGGAACCCCTGACTAGATTCTGGAAACAAAATGGCAAGAGATATGTTGGGGAACGGGTTCGGAAAACGGATCCGTTGGAATTTCATTGTTACTGGAGTCGGCATCTGTATATGGAACGACATTCTGGAGGGAACCGTGAAATGTTTTGTGTAACGTGTCACAATTAGAACAAAACCTATGTGCTTTGTGTGAGGCCATTAGTGCAGAATTCAAGTTCTTCATCGGTAAATCTAGCAAAGGGCTGTGTGGAGTAAGGGAATTTTGCAGAGTTGTGGTGAAAGGTGGCTTAGCAGATTTGGGATCTGTTGATGTGTGTGGTATTAGGGGTAAGATGTGAGTCTTAAACGATGGTGAAGTTGAAAATAAAGAGGAATTTGCAATCAGCAAGGGTAGCCGGTCAATCCGGTTAGTACAGGAGCGTCGAATTTGTTCTGTGGTGGGAACTGAAGTGGCAAGTTGAGTTACATGTGGTGGTACGGAACCAGCAAAGGAAGTGATTTCGAGTTAGTGGAGGTAAAGCTGAAGATCGATTATGGTGCCTAGTGGTGAGGGTAGCTTGTTGGGTGAGGCGTGGGTTGGAGTTTGCGGTTGCGATTGCAGAAGCAGTGGTGGAGGATGAACAGTAGCAGAGGAAGGGATTGCAAGTTGGGGAAAAGGAAGATGTTGAGCAATTGGAACCGAAAAATGGGAAGTAATAGTAGAAGAAACCACAAAAGTCGAAATGTTCACTGACCGGTTAAGGTATTGCTCGAATTTGTGGAGCGATTGGCTGATTTCAGTGATGGACGACCGGATTTGTGCTGTGGTTGAAACCACGGTGGACATGGTGGCGCCAAATCTGTCGGTAGCCCATCGAAGGTCCTTTATCGCGTTGGCGAGTTCGGCGATGGCCGCCTCGAGTGCTCATTCCTCGATCTCCTCAGCTTTTGTCTCAATGAAAGTACCTTCTGATATGTGCTCCATGGCTTGATCGACGGCGAGAAGATGAGAGTGATGAGGGGAGGGGAGTTCTAGCAGAGGAGGACAGCAGGGGAAATAGAGAAGAGAAGGAAAAAAGCAGAAAAGAAATAGAAAGTAGGGAAGGGACAATGAGAGCGAGAGAGAAGCAGAAAAAGGGGAGGGTAGGGATGACAAGAGACAGAATAAGAGAGTGAAAGAGCAATATTTTTCCTTTCCTTATTATACTCGTGTCAGAGTAATATATAGGGAAATAGAAATCTAGAACGGGGAACGGGGAATGGGAAACGGGAATAACAAACGGGAAATATACCATCACGTGGGCAGAATAAACAGACAAAAATATAATGGCAGCATATACTAACAAACTCATATGCACTAACTGAATATATTTTCTAAATTTAAGAGATGGTCGGGTGATCCGGCAGCATTTGTGTCCGACGGTGGTCGGGAAGGGAGGTACCGTGGCTGCCAATGGTGAATCACTGGGCCTGTACATTCAAGTGAGTGAACTCCGGAGAGGATATCGACGAGTACGTAACAGAGCAGGTTGTTATGAGGTTGGCAGATTTGGTTTCGTTTTTTACTTCCAAATTTAAATTTGAGAAAAAAAATTGAAAAATTTTGTGTATATATCACCGTTTGCCTTCCTGAAACTTGATGCCTTATTATCACATCTTCTTCCACTCCTGTGGACACACTTTTTCTTCATTCTCTGTCAAATACTCTTCCCCCCTGATCAGTTTTTGCTATGATGTTGGTTCAGATATATGCTGAGTCAATGACGCCTTTTGATTGCACACATTGGGCAACTGATTCGAGATTTTGTTTGGAAAATTGGTTATATATAGGAACATTAATCTGAATTGCAAGAAGAGTAATTGTGTGTCTATTTGTTGACTGACAAACTGGTTAGTATTTACTTGAATCATCAGTTTGTTGTTCGCGGCAATGATTTGATACAAACATGACCCTATGTAATTACAACTACAAGAATATATCATCTATCATAGTAGCTTCCCCATCCCCCACCCCTATTTTTGTTTTGAACTTGGCAAAAACAAATGCTGCAAGTTTTCTTTTTTGTTTTAATGGAGGAGTCTGTAATGGAGGAGAATTTGGTAGTTAATTGCAGACTAAGCCATGAAGGACATGGACACTAGAATCTAACAGTTTCAGTTTCTCTGATACTTCACCTTTGATACCTTTTTTTTTCCCTTATGTTTTATAAGGCCACATCAAGTTCTGTTATTTTCTGTATACTTGTCCATTAAAAATCATCTACTTACTTTTCGAATTGGTAAAACGTTAAAGATAACTCAAAATTCTGTGACCTCTGGCTTAATTAGACGAGTTTGCATTGAATATCTCAATTCTGACTTAGCTTGATGACTGTGAATTATGGCATATTTATGGCTTAGTTCATATTGAGAGAAAGTTAAATCATGCTTATGTATGAAACTATGTGGAATCTCAATAAATAAATTGCTAATTATGTTTCAATATCTCCAGGAGGAAATGTACCCGTATCCAATGGGTAACAACTGACCCTTTGCCCCACTCCACTGCCACGACCCATTATAGATGGCATTATAGCCCAAATCAATAGCGCTGCTGCATCCTTTGCCACCTTACACTGCTCCAAGAATCCCTTCAAGGTGCTGGAGGTTGCAATCTACGACCACAAAATCTGCATCCTCGTAGTCCTCCTCAATCAGCCCTTGAGCATCTCCAATAACAAGCTCGTTGTGCTGATCATCTGCATTTTGGGCAGAGGACCTGTTTTGATACTTGGAGTTCTTTTGGGCAGCCAAGGATTCAGACAACACGAGCACCCATTTGATAGGCAGCAGCCACCAAGGCTTGGACGATGGTCGAGGTGGCAGCCCCAGCCACCTTTATGATTGACTAATGTTCTTGTTGTGTGCACCTAAATTTGCAATGAGAATGAGTCCGGGGATTGCTATGGACTATTTTGGTCTTATTAACTTCAGTTATCAACGATGATTAGACTCTTCTCTTGTTTAAAATGTGAAAGAGATGTCCAATCTTGGGCCGAATTTCTTGTTTAATTGTATGAACAAATGTTTTTATCTGTCCTCTTGAAAGAATTTTCTCAGTTACTATACCTCATGGTCTAAATATAGAATGCACTTCCAAACTTGGCTGGCTACAGGAATATGCAAGCCAATTTTCACGGCGAACAAACGATGCTAATGCTTTGTCTCATTGGGTAGCACTTGCTTGAATAACTACTGAACCCCTTAATACTAATCCACACCTAAAAATTTTAAATAAGGGTTAAGCTACACAAATAGCCCAACCATAAGACATGCATTCATCCCTTTAAGCAAAGAAATAACCATGGCACCACTTCTTATGTTGGAACCAAAAAAAAAAAATTATATGATCTGTTCAATTTTCAAATTGAGGAATAAATATAAACCAGGAAGATCATTTCAACTAGTTAAGCTATCTTTATTAGACAGTAATAAAATCTCAACTGAGTCTAAAGTAGCTATCGAATGAAGGCTAAAGGCATTGAACATGGATCTTCTACAATATAAACTACAATATCATTATTTGGTGTCAAATCCCTTCTGTTGATGCTGACAAACAGTTCCCTTGCCCCATCTACAAGGCCTAAATTGCACAGCCATTAATCAAGGCATTGTAAGTAATAATATTAGGCTCAACACTGTGCAATTCCATAATATGCATCAACCAGGGCAATGTAGATGAAATCATTAGGTGCAATTGTATGAAATTGCTTCTGCTATCCTTTTGGCATTACTCTGTCAGTTCAACATCATCTGTTCAGGCAGTATTAGTTCTGCATTGCATTAAATGGAAGAAACAATTAGAAAAGAGAGTATATAATTATATCATTAATCAATGTTAGTATTCCAAGGTAATAAGAAAATAATTAATAGATAAATCCACCCAGTTGAGATAATAAGCATCAATTTGTTTGGCTTCCTAATGTCAATCTTTTTGTTGAAATAACAAGCATCTAATATGATATTTATAAATTTGCATGATCTTTATCTCTAAGAAAGTTAGAGTTGGAAGCTTGTGAATAAGATGGTGTAACTAATCGCGCGTGGTGTTCTTATAATACAAGTTTTAAATGTTAGGTTGAAAAAATATTATATATATAAATGTAAACTAAATAAAGAATAATGTTTCAGATTCAGTACATAATACTGTTAGTATTTGTAAAAACATTTGTTGAGATGTTTTATGACAGTAAAAGTTATATTGGTCATTGTCCATCCCTTCTAATGATGAAATTGCAGTATCCGTATCCTACAAGTTATAGTAAAATACTATCAACAAACAATTTTCATTTTTTCATCATCACTAACAAATTGAATTGATAAATCAATAGATGAAGAGACGGAAAAGTTATTTTCATACTTGACTATTTGATATAGAATCTCCGAGACAACTAAATTTTGGATGTTTCCTTTTTTGCTAAACAACTTTTCAGCTGCTTTGTATCCTTACGTGCTTCACAGTTCTTGACTCATTTTATAATCCCATCAATAGTTTTCACCATATCCGATAATTGACCTTTATTAAAATGAACGGCTGTAAAGTTCTCGACCAAATCATCAATAGTTGAAAGACCCACTTCTATCTTTGCTCTCCTTTTAGAAATACCACCAATTTGAAAAGAATTGTACAAGAATTTTGACGTTACTCGTCCTAGCTACGTTTGTAAATTTTTACCAATTGGGCTTTGTCGTGTATTCATATAAAAATTTATATCTGGCCATCTGACTCCACCTTTGCATAATATATTTTTAGGAATTCGTGTCATCTTTGGTAATGAATATTTTTAAGATATGACAACACATTATTCCAATGGTTTCAAATAAATAGCATCCACATTCAAATATTTTATTTATTAGATCATAAAATACTTTGGATGGGATATTTTGGGCAATAGATACGACAACAAAATAAATAGGGCTCTCACGTGATAGTATACGCAATCCAGGAATATCTAACAACTTTAATTGTACCTTCTTAATGATTGCTAGAGTACAAATTTGTGCGGCCTATCTCATTAATGAACAAGAATACAGAATTAGATCAAGCTTTTTCTATCTAGACTAATAGTCATCTACTAATTTCTTATGCCTCTCATTCTCCAATAATCTATCAAAATAATTTAAAAAATCACGCACTTTAAGCACATTTGAGATGCCTATTAAGGTCACTGTTTAGGCTTTCACTGAGTTGCGCACTCCGTATGCCTAATATCAAAATATTTTTCATATAACATGTAGCATATTTATACTTTAGACGGTAAATTTCATCTAATTATAATCATGCACAAATCTTATCTTTGTTAGATACCATCCTTATTCATACTGATTCAAACTTGTAGTCGTCTATATAGTAAAATATGTAATTCATAAATTCTGAAAGTAAGTTGCCATCCCCACTAAGTGCTTTGTAACATTCTGTAATATACACCACACACACAAACCGTAACAAGTAGTGGGCATAACTTATGCCTTTACCATAGTGGCATTCTGGTTGATAAATATAATAATTGAAACCCTTCCGCCATAGTATTTTAAGAATGTCTCAAAAAATCACACAAAGAAATCTACTATCTCATCGTATAATAATACAGTTCGAATATAATCATCATCCTATGGTAGTTAAAATCAATAAATACACTAAAAAGTTTTAATTTTTTGTGGTGCCAGAAATGACAATATCCCCAAATGATTGATAATGAACAATCATTATCAATTTACATATCATAAAAGATGTTAATCATAAAGTCATCGGAATCAAGTTGCATATCATAAAAAAAAAACTCTTCATTTTTTTTTCTTAAAAGTAAGTTGATATCGCTCCAACTCATATTGTTGTATCTGCTACTGTCTCCTAATATGAAGATAAGATTTTTGATCTTTGGTCATCTGCCCAATGCATTCCCTTCCTCTAGCCTTCCTTGCGATAAATTCATGGGGATCAATAGGTCTCAACCCAACATCATATACCATAATAATAAGATAGTGATGCACTCCAAATACTTTCCTCTAAAATCTCAATAGGTGTTATATCTTGAGAGGTTCAAGTTTATGGTTGTACTTCTCTACAAATTTCTCAATAATAATTTTATTTATCTCCATATGAAAGCTGCATTTTATCCTAATTGCATAAGTTTCTCATTTATGTTGCATACCATCCCCTCATCTTTTATCAATTAGATATTTTCTTTCCCTAAAATAACAAAATATTATAAAAATCTCAATTCCATCTTTTTTAGATTTTCTTATTTGTCTCTTCCGTATCAAAACTTTATTCCATTTTTATATGCATTCTAAAATAATCATATATTATTCACACTATCAAATGTCATCCCGATTGACAGTGTGTAATCATCCATATTAAATAAATATGGTAAACATTTAGTCACCGTTCAGATACAATAACATCAAAATAGTAATTAAACACAATAAGATGGTTTTAATTTGAAAATTTTGATAATTTCATAGTAAGGTATCTAACAAAACTATTGGATAGATTGGTTTGGAAAAGAGACAGAATTGATGGATGGATACACATGTTTCTCAGGCCTAACAATTCTAATAAAAATAGACAACATGCAGACAATAACAAAAGACTTAAACATACTTCTCCAATTTATATTTTCATTAATGCCATAATTTTTCTACTGAACCTCTTATTGGATAACCAAAATGGAATAACAGAGCATGTCCAACCCTCGACGCTGTCCAACATAGAATTTTACTCGTGATAACATAAAAAGGAGTAACATACAAGATATGGGATACAAAAATGAAAAAAAAAAAAATTGCCCGCAAAAAATTATTAAACTCGAAATAAAAATAAAAAAATCAAACAAGTATGAAATTATATTTTTAATTATTTTTTCATGGCTTAACGACGTAAATATTATAACAAAAAATATATCAAAAATGTCCTCACAACTAAAAAAAATAGCAGTAATTCTTTTACAAAATAATAGAATATTTTCACAATATTTCATTATAATATCCTAAAACATTAAAATACCAAAAAGCCTAAAAAATTTAATATTTTGATATGAAAATAATATTACACGACCTAATAGAAAAAGAAAGAATTGAGAAAATAAATAAATATAACTGACAAGCACTCACGAAGAAGGAAGAGGGGGCGAGAGGGAGAGAGACAATGGTCATTAAAACAAATCCAACGGTTACCAACTTATTTTTTTCTAAATAAGAAAATAAAATAAAAATTATAATTAATATATCCAATAAGAAAATAACAATAATATTTTGTGGCCGTTGGATTATATCCAATGGCTGCAAAAGAGTGGCACAGTGTCCCCGAGGCCGTTGATATTTTTGTATCAAATTCATGACATTAAATAAACATTTATTTCAATATAAATAAATGAGCAACTACACGTATACCTTTTCCATGAATTTTAAGATGATTTTTTTTGGATTGCGTCGTAATTCCCTAGCATTTTAAAAATTTATTATTATTATTTTAATAATTAAGGTCTTATCATATATAATAAATAATAAAAAATAAAAAATATATTTTTTTTTAAAATAAAATTTAAATATACATTTTTTATTTCACGTTAAGCAATCCTAACTATTTAAATAGGAAACGAGGGGACAATAATCTTTTACAGAAATGAAGGTAATTATTTTTTAGATTTAGATAATTTATTTTTAATAAATAATTATAATTTAATAATTAATTTTAAATAATTTTTAAAATTTTTATAAATAATTAAATTATAATTATTTATTTAAAAATAAATAAATTAAATTTAGATAATAACTATTTTCACCTCTTTATAAAGAAGCATTGTGAAAAATAAAATATCCGCAAAGGAAATAAGTATGCTGTGTAGTTTGGATATAAGTACTGGATCGATGCCCTGTGGTTATTGGAATGGTGGTGGATCCATTCCTAAATTGTTGTCATGAGAAGCTTCCATAATAGACCTAAATGTCAATTGAAAGCAAGAAGAGGCCAAATGGGTGAGCTCACTTCGCTGCAATTGTCCCAGTGACATATTGGAAATGGCTGCGTGCTACAGACCATGTAATGTGAGCTATCTTCCTTGGTGATGGAATTGCATCCAAAGGGCCTTGTAGTCAAATAATACCAGTCTAATAGTGGCTAACCATTAGATACCAGTCAAATATCTGCCCCGTATATTGGCAATAGATACAGGTCGACACTAAACTCAGCAAACCCCAAGATGATTAGGACATGTGTGCATCGACCTTCACATTGTAGAGAGTCTCCGTTCCCCACCGTCACATTGAGATGGTGAGAGGGTTCAATAGGGAGGCCGAGGTGCTTAGCTAAGCGAGTCTACAAGAAATTATGGGTGGAGCCACTATCCACCAGCACCACCACCGTATGGCCCGCAAGCTGTCCTAGTAGTCTCAAGGTTGAAGGAACAAACCGACGTTCCAAGGCACAGAGAGAGATGGTGGGATTTATGTCGGAAGCTGGAAGTAAGAGAAAAGATTCCGACAGTGAGTCCACTAGGGAATCTGTATCGGTGGAGTCGGCCTCTTCTATTTGCGGTGCAGGATGAATAAGGCCATCCATGTTAGTAGTGAGGCATAAGAATTGGGGCTTACATCGGTGTCCCAGTGTAAAGCGCTCATCACAATCATAGCACAATCCTTTATCACGGCGAGCAGCTATTTCAGCGGGCGTTAGTTTTTTGATTGGTAGTTTGGGCAAGGAAGTAGACAGCAAGGCAGGTTTTGAGAAATTTGTAGGAAAATTAGGGAGAGGCTTAGGATTGGTTGTGTGCTTGTGAGGATGTCATCCAGCATCAAATTTTTCTTCCACCAATTTTGCTAAACCAATTGCTTTCAGTAATGACGAGGGTTTCAACAGCAGCAATTCCCGCCGAATGTCATCACATAAACCAGAAATAAAGTAATTGAGGAGATTAAGAGTAGTCAAACCTGTCGTGCTTGTGGAAAGTGCTTCGAATTCAACCATGTACGCCGCTACCGTGGATGTCTACCGAAGTTTATATAAAGTGGCTTCATAGTTGAGATATGCAGATGGTCCAAACCTAAGCTCCAGATCTCGAGCAAAAATCTCCCATGTGGACAATTGCTTGGTTGTATGCAACCATTGATACCATTGTAAAGCAGATCCCGTCATGTAGAAGGTGGCGATGAGAAGCTTCTGCTCAAGAGGTGTGTTGTGGTACACGAAAAACCTCTCAATTCGGAAAAAAAGGAATCTCTAAACTTAGGTAATTGAGGGCAAAGAAATATCTGACTTTCGAATGAAGCCGAACACAGAAGTGGTAAGGATGATGTTGAAGAATGGTGAAGAACTGTGGGCGACCCCATTAATGAAGGAGAAGTGGGAAGTATCGGAGGGTTCGATGAAGGCAGGGAAAAAGATTGGCGCTCGAGTCTGTTCAGGGACTGACCGGATTTCAATTAGGGTTTGCGGATGTGTTCTATTGTGGTTGTGTGTGTAGCCAGGCCTTCTGCATGTTGCTGGACAGTGGTAGCGACGTTGTTCAGCTTTGTTGCCAAATTTGCCACCGACTCTTCTAGGGCCTTGTAGCGGGTTGTCATCCCCTCCGCCATTGTCTCAATGAAAGCACATTGTTGTAGATTCAGTTGCTGCAACCCACAGATCTGTGGAATCAATGGCGTGAGGAAGAGCATAGGTGAGGGAAGAAGGGGAAGGGGAAGAGATTTCTGACAAAGGAGGATAGTTCGAGAGAGAAAGTAAGGGAAAGAGGGGACAAAGAGTCAGAAGAACAATTTAGTTGTATATTCCCTGTAGATGCAGTACAAGCATATAAAGTGAATAGTGCCACCGATTACCTGTTGGGGTTCGACACCCGAATTCACCTAATCTGGTAGCAGCGGAATACCCGAGCCCCCCCGTCATCGTCAGCCACCATATAGTAGGAACATGGAACACAAGAAATGCACAGTATTTTTTTTTTACGTGGAAATCCCTTCTTAACTAAGGAGAAAAATTACGGGATATAAAATCTACAAATAAATTCAGTATCTAAAATGGTTACACAAACCGAGAGATAGAGTGTAAGCAACCACCCTGGCTACACAAGCCCTAAAGGCAAAAATGAAGAATAGAGCACGAGAATACAAAACCCTCACACTTTGTGTTTCACTCACTGCTATCTCTTTCTTCTACTATTTCTCTCCTCACTATGGTGCTCTCTGCTCTATCATTTTATAAGTGTTGCTGAAACGGCGACCGCCGTTTCACACCGCACACATGCGGCCGACTACACAAGCCCCTGGTGTTTTCTTCTACACCAACCCGGTGCAACCCGCACCCTGGGTGTCTTTACACACCTACACACTTGGTGGTTTTTTACACCTTCTGGTGTTTCCATAGGTGCTACCACAATGTCTGAAACTCCTAGTGTTCATATATAGACGTCCTGGCTCCACCTAATCCCATCTGCCCGGCTGGTCATCATGCGAGATAATAGGTGTCACGTCTTCACCAGTTTTTGAGTTTCCTACAGGCCCATGCCCTGCAAGACGGAGCATGGTCTTTGTGCAAGGCGACTCTGCCTGCAACCCAACTACCAAACTGTCGACCAGTCCGAGCAGATATTTGTCCGTTGCCAGTGTCACTTTCCATGATCTCCTAGGCCCATTACTCGGTCCGGTTGACTTCTCGTTGGCCGCCTTCATCATTCATCCATCTGAACCTCCGTTGGCCGTCTTCTCTCTTGCCATCGGCCATTCGACCTCTCCATTGACCGTCGCACAATGGCCTGCCATCCAAAGAAGATTACTCAGAAACCCTTAGACGGTCAACCTTCTATTGATCGGAATTCACAGTTGGTTATTCTCGGTCATCTCCACATTGACCGTCCATTGTTCTCCTCCGATCAACGTCCAATTGACTAGAATCAGTTCTCCGGATTTATTCTCCACAAATCCTCCGATGACAAACCAGTTTATTGGGTTACCCACAAGGGAGTGACCAGACCCAACAAACTTCCCCTCACGACCTTGTGGGGAACTCTTTCTCCTTTATCCGATGATCGTCATTGCCTGTCGTCCGATAACTTTCCCTCAACTGGGATTCCAGCGTCAGCTCCGCCCTTGGCCCTGCCGGCTCCACCCTTGGTCCTGTCGGCTCTACCCTTGGCCTGCTGGCTCCACACTTAGCCCTGCTTAACTCCGCCGTTGGACCTACATAGCTCCACCCTTGGCCCTGCTCGGCTCTGCCCTCAACCCTGCTGACTCCGCTATACTTTTACAATTTCATCCAGTTTTACACTAAATGACAAACTCCTTCAGGATGACTCCAGATACACTCCGACCGCCACAGACCTCGGCGGATCCACTTCTGCGGCACTTCACTCGGCGGCTTCCCCTTACGACGCTTCACTCCACTCTGGCAGTAGGTCAACATCTCCGCAAGTAGTCCTTTCCGGTCAACATCCTCCGCAAGCAGCCCTTCCGGGCCTGGACCGATCTCAGCCATTTCTGATACCACTTGTTGGGATTCGACACCTGGATTCACCCGATACGGTAGCAGCGAAATACACGAACCACCCCGTCATCGTCAACCACCATATAGTAGGAACAAGGAATACAAGAGATGCACAGTAATTTTTTTTTTACGTAAAAACCCTTTTTCAACCAAGGAAAAAAATCACAGGATACAAAATTCACCAATAAATCCACTATGTTAAATGGTTACACAAATCCAGAGACAAAGTGCAAGCAACCACCCTAACTACACAAGCCCTAGAGGCGAAAACGAATAATAGAGAACGAGAATATAAAACCTTCACACTTTGTATTTCACTCACTACTCTCTCTTTCTTCTACTATTTCTCTCCTCACTGTGGTGCTCTCTGCTCTATCATTTTACAAGTGTGGGTGAAACAATGACCGTCGTTTCACCCCGCACACATGCGGCCGGCTAACAAGCCCCTTGTATTTTCTCCTACACCAACCCGGTGCAACCCGCACCCTCAGTGTCTTCACACACCCACACACTTGGTGGTTTTTCACACCTTCTGGTGTTACCACAGGTGTTACCACACACTGCCTGAAACTCCTGGTGCTTATATATAGACGTCCTGGCTCCACCTAATCTCATCTGCCCAGCTGATCATTATGCAGATAATAGGTACCACGTCTTCACCAGTTTTCGAGCTTCCTGCAGGCCCATGCCCTACAAGACGGCGCATGCTCTGCACTGTGCAGACGCGTGCTCTGCAACCCAACTGCCATCCTGTCGACCAATCCTGAAAAGACATCTGTCCGTTGCTAGCTGCCACTTTCCACAGTCTCCTAGGCCCATTACTCAGCCGGTCAACTTCACATTGACCGTTTTCATCATTCATTCGGTCAACCTTCGTTGACCGTCTTCTACTGTCATCCGGTCAACCTCCCTATTGATCGTCTTCTGCTACCCGTTCGCCATCCAGCAGGACTCCTGCATCCCTCAAACGGTCAACCTCCTGTTGACAGGAATTCACAATTGGTCATCGCCGGTCAATCTCCATTGACCGTCCACTGTTCTCCTCCGGTCAACGTCTCGTTGACCGGAATCAGTTCTCCGGATTTATTCTCCACAAATTCTCCGATGAAAAACAAATTTATTGGGTTAACCACAAGAAAGTGACCAGACCCAATAGTTACGAGATTGACAGATTTGGTATCGTTTTTTACTTCCAAATTTGAAGTATATTAATTTGTGAATGGAGTCAGCCGACCGTGTGACTACTACCGAGCGTGTAATTATTTTATATACTTGTCATTTTGAGAAAGAAATTGAAAAATTTTGTGTATATATTGCCGTTTGCCTTCCTGAAACTCAATGCCTCATAATCCCATCTTCTTCCACTCCTGTACCCTGTGGGCACACTTTTTCTTCATTCTCTGTCAAATACTCTTCCCCCTGATCAGTTTTTGCCGTGATGTTGGTTGAGATATATGCTGAGTCATTGACGCCTTTTGATTGCACACATTGGGCAACTGATTCGAGATTTTGTTTGGAAAATTGGTTATATTTAGGAACATTAATCTGAATTTCAAGAAGAGTAATTGTGTGCCTATTTGTTGACTGACAAACTGGTTAGTATTTACTTGAATCATCAGTTTGTTGTTCGCGGCAATGATTTGATACAAACATGACCCTATGTAATTACAACTACAAGAATATATCATCTATGGTAGTAGCTCCCCCACCCCCACCCACCTCTCCATTTTTATTTTGAACTTGGCAAAAACAAATGCTACAAGTTTTTTTTTTTTTTGTTTTAATGGAGGAGTCTTTAATGGAGGAGAATTTGGTATTTAATTGCAGACTAAGCCATGAAGGACATGGACACTAGAATATAACAGTTTCTGTTTGTCTGATACTTCACCGTTGATACTTTTTTTTTTCCCATATGTTTGATAAGGCCACATCAAGTTCTATTATTCTTTGTATACTTGTCCATTAAAAATCATCTGCTTACTTTTCGAATTGGTAAAACGTTTAAGATATCTCAAAATTGGGTGACCTCTGGCTTAATTAGACAAGTTTGTATTGAATATCTCAATTCTGACTTAGCATGACTACTGTGAATTATGGCATATTTATGGCTTAGTTCATATTGAGGGAAAGTTAAATCATGCTTATGTATGAAACTATGGGGAATCTCAATAAATAGATTGCTAATTATGTTTCAATATCTCCAGGAGGAAATGTACACGTTTCCAATGGGTAACAACTGACCCTTTGCCCCACTCCACCGCCACGACCCCTTAAAGATGGCATTATAGCCCAAATCATTAGCGCCACTGCATCTTTTGCCACCTTTCACTGCTCCAGGAATCCCTTCATGGTGCCGGAGATTGCAATCTACTACCACAAAATCTGCATCCTCGTAGTCTTCCTCAACAGCCTTTGAGCATCTCCAATAACAAGCTCGATGTGCTGATCGTCTGCATTTTGGGCTGAGGACAAGTTTTGACAATTGGAGATCTTTTGGGCAGCCAAGGATGCAGACAACACGAGCACCCATTTGATGGGCAGCAGCCACCAAGGCTTGGACGATGGCCGAGGTGGCTGCCCCAGCCACCTTTATGATTGACTAATGTTCTTGTTGTGTGAACCTAAATTTGCAATGAGAATGAATCTGTGGATTGTTATGGACTATTTTGGTCTTATTAACTTCATTTATCAACGATGATTAGACACTTCTCTTGTTCAAAATGTAAAAGAGATGTCCGATCTTGGGCCGAATTTCTTGTTTAATTGTATAAACAAATGTTTTTATCTGTTATCTTGGAAGAATTTTCTCAGTTATTATATTGTATGGTCTAAAAATAAAATGCACTTCCAAACTTGGCTGGCTGCAGGGATGTGCAAGCCAATTTTCGCTGCAAACAAACGATGCTAATGCTTTGTCTTATTGGGTAGCACTTGCTTGGATAACTACCGAACCCCTTAATATTAATTCACACCTAAAAATTTTAAATTAGGGTTAAGCTACACAAATAGCCCAGCCATAAGACATGCATTCATCCTTGAAGCAAAGAAATAACCATGGCACCACTTCTAATGTTGGAACCAAAAAAAGAAAAAAATTATATAATCTGTTTAATTTTCAATCTGAGAAATAAATAAAAACCATGAGAATCATTTTAACTAATTAAGCTGTCTTTATTATATAATCATAAAATGTCAGTTAAGTCTAAACTAGCTATCAAATGAAGGCTAATGGCATTGAACATGGATCTTCTCCAATATAGACTACCATATCATTATTTGGTGTCAAACCCCTTCTGTTGATGCTGACAAACAGTTCCCTTGCTCCATAATTAGCATCAATCAGAGCAATGTAGATGAAATCATCAGGTGCAATTGTATGAAACTGCTTCTGCTATCCTTTTGGCATTGCTCTGTCAGTTCAACATCATCTGTACAGGCAGTATTAGTTCTAGATTGCATTAAATAGAAGAAACAATTAGAAAAGAGAGCATATAATTATATCATTAATCAATGTTAGTATTCCAAGGTAAAAAGAAAATAATTAATAGATAAATCCACCCGGTTGAGATAATAAGCATCAATTTGTTTAGCTTCCTAATGTCAATCTTTTTGTTGAAATAACAAGCATCTAGTATGATATTTATAAATTTGCGTGATCTTTATCTCTAAGAAAGTTAGAGTTGGAAGCTTATGAGTAAGATGGTGTAACTAATCGCGCGTGGTGTTCCTATAATACACATTTTAAATGTTAGGTTGAAAAAATATTATATATATAAATGTAAACTAAATAAAGAATAATATTTCAGATTCAATACATAATACTGTTAGTATTTGTAAAAACATTTGTTGAGATGTTTTATGATAGTAAAAGTTATATTGGTCATTGTCCATCCCTTCTAATGATGAAATTGCAGTACCTGTATCCTACAAGTTATAGTAAAATACTATCAACAAATAATTTTCATTTTTTCATCATCACTAACAAATTGAATTGATAAATCAATAGATGAAGAGACGGAAAAATTATTTTCATACTTGACTATTTGATATAGAATCTCCGAGACAACTAAATTTTGGATGTTTCCTTTTTTGCTAAACAACTTTTCAGCTGCTTTGTATCTTTACGTGCTTCACAGTTCTTGACTCATTTTATAATCCCATCAATAGTTTTCACCATATCTGATAATTGACCTTTATTAAAATGAACGGCTGCAAAGTTTTCGACCAAATCATCAATAGTTGAAAGACCCACTTCTAGCTTTGCTCTCCTTTTAGAAATACCACCAATTTGAAAAGAATTGTACAAGAATTTTGACGTTACTCGTCCTAGCTACGTTTGTAAATTTTTACCAATTGGGCTTTGTCGTGTATTCATATAAAAATTTATACTTCTGGCCATCTGACTCCACCTTTGCATAATATATTTTTTAGGAATTCGTGTCATCTTAACAGTAATGAATATTTTTAAGATATGACAACACATTATTCCAATGGTTTCAAATAAATAGCATCCACATTCAAATATTTTATTTATTAGATCATAAAATACTTTGGATGGGATATTTTGGGCAATAGATACGACAACAAAATAAATAGGGCTCTCACGTGATAGTATACGCAATCCAGGAATATCTAACAACTTTAATTGTACCTTCTTAATGATTGCTAGAGTACAAATTTGTGCGGCCTATCTCATTAATGAACAAGAATACAGAATTAGATCAAGCTTTTTCTATCTAGACTAATAGTCATCTACTAATTTCTTATGCCTCTCATTCTCCAATAATCTATCAAAATAATTTAAAAAATCACGCACTTTAAGCACATTTGAGATGCCTATTAAGGTCTTTGTTTAGGCTTTCTTTGAGTCAAGGCGACTCCGTATGCCTAATATCAAAATATTTTTCATATAACATGCGGCTTATTTATACTTTAGACTGTAAATTTCATCTAATTATAATCGTGCGCAAATCTTATCTTTGTTAGATACCATCCTTATCCATACTGATTCAAACTTATACTCGTCTGTATAGTAAAATATGTAATTCATAAATTCTGAAAGTAAGTTGCCATCCCCACTAAGTGCTTTGTAACATTCTGTAATATACACCACACACACAAACCGTGACAAGTAGTAGGCATAACTTATGCCTTTACCATAGTGGCATTCTGGTTGATAAATATAATAATTGAAACCCTTCCACCATAGTATTTTAAGAATGTCTCAAAAAATCACACAAAGAAATCTACTATCTCATCGTATAATAATACAGTTCGAATATAATCATCATCCTATGGTAGTTAAAATCAATAAATACACTAAAAAGTTTTAATTTTTTGTGGTGCCAGAAATGACAATATCCCCAAATGATTGATAATGAACAATCATTATCAATTTACATATCATAAAAGATGTTAATCATAAAGTCATCGGAATCAAGTTGCATATCATAAAAAAAAAAACTCTTCATTTTTTTTCTTAAAAATAAGTTGATATCGCTCCAACTCATATTGTTGCATCTGCTACTATCTCCTAATACGAAGATAAGATTTTTAATCTTTAGTCATCTGCCCAATGCATTCCCTTCCTCTAGCCTTCCTTGCGATAAATTCATGGGGATCAATAGGTCTCAACCCAACATCATATACCATAACAATAAGATAGTGATGCACTCCAAATACTTTCCTCTAAAATCTCAATAGGTGTTATATCTTGAGAGGTTCAAGTTTATGGTTGTACTTCTCTACAAATTTCTCAATAATAATTTTATTTATCTCCATATGAAAGCTGCATTTTATCCCAATTGCACAAGTTTCTCATTTATGTTGCATACCATCCCCTCATCTTTTATCAATTAGATATTTTCTTTCCCTAAAATAACAAAATATTATAAAAATCTCAATTCCATCTTTTTTAGATTTTCTTATTTGTCTCTTCCGTACCGAAAATTTATTCTATTTTTATATGCATTCCAAAATAATCATACATTATTCACACTATCAAATGTCATCCCGATTGACAAAATCATGTAACTATCCATATTAAATAAATAAATATTTAGTCACTGTTCAAATACAATAACATCAAAATAGTAGTTAAACACAATAAGATGGTTTTAATTTGAAAATTTTGATAATTTCATAGTAAGGTATCTAACAAAACTACTGGATAGATTGGTTTGGAAAAGAGACAGAATTGATGGATGGATACACATATTTCTCCGGATAATACGGTGTGCGATTGATGCCTAACAAATCTAATAAAAATAGACAACATGTAGACAATAACAAAAGACTTAAACATACTTCTCCAATTTATATTTTCATTAATGCCATAATTTTTCTACTGAACCTCTTATTGGATAACCAAAATGGAATAACAGAGCATGTCCAACCCTCGTCGCTGTCCAACATAGAATTTTACTCGTGATAACATAAAAAGGAGTAACATACAAGATATGGGATACAAAAATGAAAAAAAAAAAATTACCCGCAGAAAATTATTAAACTCGAAATAAAAATAAAAAAATCAAACACGTATGAAATTATATTTTTAATTATTTTTCATGGCTTAACAACGTAAATATTATAACCAAAAATATAACAAAAATTTCCTCACAACTAAAAAAAATAGCAGTAATTCTTTTACAAAATAATAGAATATTTTCACAATATTTCATTATAATATCCTAAAACATTATAATACCAAAAAGCCTAAAAAATTTAATATTTTGATATGAAAATAATATTACACGACCTAATAGAAAAAGAAAGAATTGAGGAAATAAATAAATATAACTGACGAGCACTCACGAAGAAGGAAGAGGGGGCCAGAGGGAGAGAGACAATGGCCATTAAAACAAATCCAACGGTTACCAACTTATTTTTTTCTAAATAAGAAAATAAAATAAAAATCATAATTAATATATCCAATAAGAAAATAACAATGATGTTTTGTGGCCGTTGGATTATATCCAATGACTGCAAAAGAGTGGCACAGTGTCCCCGAGGCCGTTGATATTTTTGTATCAAGTTCATGACATTAAATAAACATTTATTTCAATATAAATAAATGAGCAACTACACGTACACCTTTTCCATGTAATTTAAGATGATTTTTTTTGGGATTGCGTCATAATTCTCTAGCATTTTTAAAAATTTATTATTATTATTTTAATAATTAAGGTCTTATCATATATAATAAATAATAATAAGTAAAAAATATATTTTTAAAATAAAAATTAAATAATTTTTTTTATTTTACGTTAAGTAATCCTAGCTATTTAAATAGGAAACGAGGGGACAACAATCTTTTAAAGAAATGAGGGTAATTATTTTTTAGATTTAGATAATTTATTTTTAATAAATAATTATAATTTAATAATTTATTTTAAATAATTTTTAAAATTTTTATAAATAATTAAATTATAATTATTTATTTTTAAATAAATAAAATTTATAATCATCCGTTTTCCCTAACCGGCGTATATTAGCACTGCCCACAGACTTTGGGTGAAAAGGTGTTTGGTGAGGAAACAAAGCACACCAGAGATTGGGCGAGCAAACCCAACTACCTCACGTCTCTCTCGCAGGTACGGGATCCCTAATCTGTTTGATTTTGCTTAAAAATTTCCCTAATCTTTCTCGTAGGTACGGGATCCCTAATCTATGAACAGTTTAGGAACTGCGAGTCTCTTTGAACATGTTTTATTTTGCTGTTGATTTGTGTATTTCTGTGTGAAATTTCAGCAGCAGCGACAAAAAAAATGGCGTCAGATCGCAAGGTTCATGTATTTGAGGAGGTGTCAAAGCACAGTGCCACTAAGGATTGCTGGCTTATTATTTCTGGGAAGGTCAGATCTCTTTCTTTTATGTTCGTTCGTGACAATTTAATTCCTGAATTTACTTCAATAATTTGGCAAATGATTATAGATTGTTCTTTCTTTTCAATTTCCTTGTGCTTTCCCGTTAGCTACTGGAGTTCAGATGGGTGAAGTTTGAATGTTAGCTCAGCTGTGTTATTTGTGCCCGTTATTATGAAAAATCAATTGCTATATGCTCTGCTGTTAATAGGTTTTTTATTTTATAGAAGATGTGATCATTTAAGATGGTTAAGCATTTGAGACATGGGCTAATTAATCTATCAGTGGGGTAAATGTGATCTGATGAAAGTTAGCATTGAGTGTAACTCGGATTCATTTTATTTGACCCGAAATGTTGGCGGTGTGAAGTTTTTGTGATTTCTGATTGCGAGAAATTTTCATGCGATGTTTCGCTCAAGCGAAATGATTTGGACGGGCTTCCGCGAGATATCTCACTAATGCTGTTTTTGCTGTGGCAAACTGCAAATGGACTGTGTGATAGCCGCTTTAGCTGCCTCTCGGAGTATAAATATAGCTTTGTGTTTTACAGTTTGTTGTAAGTCTTTTTTCAGCAACCTTTTATTACACTTTTGGCCTCCTCTTGTATTCCTCTCCAAATTAGTGAAACTTCATCTCCTTTGTTCATGGGTTTTTCCTTTTGAGATTTTTCACATATATCTGGTATTTGTGGTGTGTCTGTTTGCTATTTTTTCTGTTGTTTATCTCCTCAAACCCTAACAGTTAGAGATCCTGAAAAGGGGATGTAACCCTAGAAAAATGTGGGTAGTAATAGTTTGTAAGAATTTGACTTTATTTCCACTTTTAGAAGATATTTCTTTACATTGCATGTTTATGGAGAGGAGGCTTCAGTATGTGTGGTTGGATGTAATAGCGGGCAATGGTTTTATCTAATAGTATAATTTCAATTTTTGTTTATAATTTATGATGTCATTATTATATTTTAAGGTCAATTGAAAAATAATTGTATAATAAAAATTTGATTAAAAATTTTGGATTATTTGAAGTTAGGCCTGATGCCTATCTCCACACTTGTGCGTGTTTGAGGCAATAATTGTGCATCTGATGCGTGCATTTAGGGCGCTAATGTGCGTTTGTGGCAGCATGGGTAGCGCTCGATGCGCGCTATAAAAGTCATGAAACTTTTCATTTGACCTTACATATAGATAGTCTATGCATGTGCTTAGTTAGGACTCTATTTTGATTTTATATGAGTTTGTACCTTCCTATAGGATGAAAAGTTTTATATTTATATTTTTTTCCAATAGAGTAAAGAAATTTTGGATATTTATTATAGAGTTTGCTGTTTAATTTTTTGTTGAAAATCATTGTAAGGAGTTGATTGAATTATATATCTAGATGCCTTAGTATATTAGGCACACTTGATTGTATCTATTATTCATAGATGCCAAAAGAAAGTGACGTTTGACTTTATCTATAGAGAGTAATTTGTAAATAACTCATTTATTGGTCTAAATAGTAGTATTTTGATCTAAAGTTACTGAAAGTGTATGTAATCCTTCCTTAAAGTTGGCTTTTTGCTCTTTGATTTTTAGTTTTGACATATTTTGGATTTTCTTGATTTTTATCAATATCGTACTTGGTATTTTGAAATGTTTGGGCCTTTTGAGATATTTGCAAGCTTGATATGGTATTTGGATTTATCAGACTTTGGACATTTAAGTTTTTTGGAATCACATGAATTAGACTTTTGATGATTTCATACATTTTGGATTATTTGATATTCGTATATGTATAATGAATTTTAGTGTACGAAATCATAATTTGGACTACATGTTTGGGAAGTTGGAAATATTGGATTTTCGCATGATGTTTATAGTTTTTCAATTTTTTGATTTGATTTATGCACAATATTTGTATATTGTATATATAACATTGTTGACCTTAAGGCTTATAATTTTACTATATTTTCTAATCTTTTTAGATTAGAGGGTTATGGATTACTTGTAAGATTTGAAAAGAGAATATTTAAAGACTTTATTTATTATTTTTATTTGGATTTGTATTTGGAACTTATGTTAAAATTATTGTTTAGTTTGTTTATTATGGTCTATATGAATTTGGAGTACTGTTATCAGATAGATATTTGTACAGTTATCATATTGTGATGGTTTAAGAGCTTTTTCTTATGGATAGGTTTGAATAGGGCAGGTTGTTATATTAATTATTGAGAAGCCGAAAAAAGTTAGTTCAGTTAGTACCTATGTCCGTTGTCAAATATTATTATGGATATTATGTTGTTTTAGATTTGGTTTGTTAAGTCCGACACGGTATTGAGTTATTGAATTTTTATCATTTAGAGAAAATTTTATTTGGGTTTATTTTGTATTACTTTATTACCTGCTTATGTTGGGGTTATAACAGATAGAGGCTTGCTTCTTTAAGTTGAGGTTGATGCTTTTCATTTTGATAGGATAGCAATCGGTGCTTACTGTTTGCTCATTGTCTACTACATGAGCCTTCACTGCCTGCCTGTCCCTATGTTTTCTTCAATCTTAATTAAAGTGAAGAACAAATATTTTGCTTGGAATTTTAGGTGGGGATAATATTTCCGTGTGAATGGTATTCCAATGGAAGTAAATCATATTAGAGAGCTGAGAATGACTAGAAATAGGGAGGAGGTGGAATAATTTATTTATAGAGTAGTGAGAATAGATATTCTCTGTGGTGGTGTGACTGTAGCGGTGGTGGGAGTGGCAGACCTTGGAACGTAGCAGCCACAGAGACAATGTTATAGTAGTAAATAATAAATCCTGTACGGAATAGTTATTCCCTGAGCAGACGGAATAATATAGTATTTTTTTTGCCAACTTATTTTGAGGGAATATATTAATTTCTGCCATTTTTTTCCATTTCGGAACTATATATACTGTAAGTTGGAACTTGAGGCCACTTTGGCTTCTATTGCCTTTTGTTGTATGTATTCATCCCTCCCTTTAACCTCTAAACCATGAACAAAATGTTTGATTTATAAGGAGTGGCAAATGATGCTTCTAGAATTTGCCTCATAAAACAAGTATATAAGAGTCTAAATTACATGTATATATAGTGTATATATATTATATTATTTGATTGGTTAACCGACAAATTGAGATATCAAAACTGGTAACCAGAAAGTTGAAAATTCCTCACTGAAAAGAGTTACCATTTGGCGGTTAAGCCAATTTGCTAAATCAGTTTTCACCTTTATCGTATTTGGACTTTCTGATCACCTTTGGTACCTCCAACGCCTATTTTATTGAACCGAAGTCACCTTTTCAACTCTTTTTGTTAAATGAGGCCATTCAAACCCTTATTCATCTCATATTCCAACTGCCAAAATTCAAAATAAAGATTGAAAAGAAGGGTTACCACATTGGAATTAAATATTAGCAAGTATATGTCGATATTGGATCCTCAAGTACTGATATTTCTTAATCCCACATTAAATTTACAATATTTAAAATATCCGGCGATATGTATGATATTGGTTGATTTATCCACCAAGATGACAAATGTAGAGGGAATGTATTGGTTGATAGGGGTGTTCCCAATTGGTCAACGGAACAGTGAGGTACCCTAATCGGTTTGACCACGTTTTGGTTTGGTTGAGGTTTTTATCAAAAAAAAAAAAAAAAGAAATTATCAATTCATTTGAAATATATATATATATATAGGTATATATTTAAACCGGTTCTATTTGGTCTGGATTTGCAGGTTACCCATTTTTTAACATCATTGTTAAAAATATGATTGTTTTTATTTAAAAACTAAGAAAATGATATATATGTTATATATACTGATTGGGTTGGATAAGAACAAAATTAAAAACTCTCGTACCTAAACCAAACAAAAACCCAAAAGGGTTGCAATACTCCGAATGAAACTGAATTGTTTGGCTCGGCTATCCTATTTTTTGGTTCAGTTCCTGTTCTGTTTTTTTCAGACACCCCTATTGTCTAATTTCCTCTTCCACTAGCTTTTTTGCATGGTTCAATATCCCCTTCATGGCAATCAATTTATTGGTGTAGTTATGGACCCATTCGACTCGGTGAGCCAACACTGTACTAAACTAAACCTATGTTCTGTAAAGTCTTCCATATGGAATGCCTCTTAATGACTTCTCTATCAACTATAAATTCAGGTATCTATGGTTTCAAAGCCATAAATTTCCCATGGACCACTAGATAACACCTCCTTCATAACTTCTCGCAATTTTGACAGACCGAAAGGGATGATGGAGCATTTATTATGTGGGCCCACTCAACAGAGCATAATAGAAAAAAAGAAACTATTTAACAAATGTCTTATTTTATATATTTTTTTAGAATTGTAGTAAATTATAGTATGAGTAGTATTTTTCTACTAGATAAATTGTGCTGCAAATAACATGTCAAATGAGGGAGTTCTGCCACAATTCATGCTCACTGTATCCTTAGCAAGGAATGCAATTTAATAATGGTTGGAATAGCCGACATGCTCAAGTTTCAACTGAGTCCTGATACATCTGAGTTGCTCATGATGCCTCTTGTGGTTTTTGTAGCTTAATCTTTGATTTTGAATTGGATTCTGCCACATTTTAGTTTGGTCAGCCCACAACTGGAACAGGTTTTCATTTAGTCTGAGGAAGTAGATTTCAGGAAACTCTAAAATCCTTGGCCTCCTTCACGTCAGAGTTGTTTGAGATTTCAGTTTTGATTGTCAATTTTAGTAGTTTGAACATTTTAGGTGAAGTCTGCAGATCACTTACGCAAATTGGCTTTTATTGACCCATTTTCTCTCTATGCATGTTAGAGAGTGCTATCACCATTTGGAGGGTCTTTTTTAATGTTCTGTAATTGAATTTTGTTAGTTGGAACCTCTTTTGGTCGCTATCTGATGCAAATGGAATTGGATTGCAATCACTTAAATGAATTCATTATTACTTTAAATAATTATGTTTGGTGCAACTGTGCTTTCATTTGATCTAGTTGATGGGAACTCTATTTTGGTTGTACTAAATTAAGCATATTTCTAAGGATTAGGAATTCTAAATATTGTGTGTGCAAACCAATAAACCAGTGAGAACAAAAGCAATGGAGATGGAAGAAGTAAGGGCATCTTGGTGTGCATATTGTTGTGTTGTTTGAGGAGCCAAATAAAAAGCAGCTCATATGAGGTGTCTGGAAAAGAGTCAAACCACTTTTGAATCTATTGCACGTTATTTTATATTAAATTATACAAGAGGTCATTTTTCATAGTTTGTTCCATGACCGCTGGGTTACATTTACCACAATGTTCACATTCCTGAGATTATATTAAGCCAAACCATGGGTGAAAATTGTACATGAGTGACAACAATCACACCTCAAAGGTATCCCGAGGCACTTGTGGGTTGACAATTTGATTAAAATTAATATTGAACTGTGCAATCAATGTTAGAGATGAACCAGCCAAACCCGCATTGTGGTGGAAATTACTCTATAATTGTGCCAAACAATCCCTTGATCCTCAATACCATCGTTATCACTATCGTCTTCAACGGTACCATCATTGCCATCATCTTAAATCACCACCACCATCTATCTTTTCCGATATTACTATTGAAAGTATGGTAAGACTCTAAAACAGGGGAATTCTAACAGCTCCTGATAAAATTTGCCTTTACCTGAAAAAAATTATGCGCCAAGAGACAAGCTCGAACTTCCATACAACTTTGAACAAATTAATCTCCACCTTATATTGTTTCAATCCAATTAGATAAGAGAGAAAAAACAACTGTTAACTCAAATAACAAGCAGTCAAAAGTTGTCACTCGCTCAAATAAACTTACAATAATCTTGCCTGTTATGGGTTTCAACCAAATATACTAGTAGTAATTAATTGTCTTTGGGCAAGTAGCCAAAAAAAAAAATAACTCGTATATTTTCCAAATTGAATGCAACAAAAACACCTAATATTTGAGCAAGCCAACATACCCAAGTCAAATGCATTGAGCCATGCCCCCAGATCAATAATGAATCTGGTAAGTCTTGGCACACATTAGCAATAGGAATCGAACTCCAACTGTGATGTCCTTAGTTATCCTGACTAACTGCGCTAACTTACACTGGTTAAAGAATCATATTTTACTCTTTGACATTTTTCTTTAACTTGTGCTAGGCTTGATGATGTAATTCGTCTTGATTGAAATGATTTATCCTTAAAAGGAAAAAAATAGAGGAAATAAGATGAATTTTTTTCTTGTTTTCTGAAGTCCCAAGCATTCTGTTGCAAAAATGATGCCACAAAAAGGCATGAATTATCCACTTACTTCATTTTCATTTCGGTTTGACTTACTAATTACCCGTTATAATTTAAATTTCTGTTTCAGGTCTATGACGTGAGCACATTCATGGACGATCATCCCGGAGGAGATGAAGTTTTGTTATCGGCAACTGGTAAGTTTCCTTTGTTTCCAATCGCATGTTCCAACAAATATTATGCTAACAAGTAAAATCGATACAAAATAAAGTTAATTTTAGCTGTAATTCCACCATAATCAACATATATAACTAAGAAAATACAGTTATATAATGAGTTGGAAGTTATGTAACAATTACGCAACACCATCATAATTTTGGCCTTTTTGAAAGCTAAACATTGCAGAAGAGGGGAAGAAAAGTAGAGAGCTCGAGGAAAATAGTGGCAAATATCATGTCATATTTTGCCAATGAAGAAATTATTATGATTCTACCAAAAAAATGTAGTACCTGCTGAATCTTCAATTTTTCTCTATTGTTTTTTTAGTGGGCCCATACTGTCACGTGCCAAAATCAATTTTTTGTATTTTATGTTTTATCTAAAATTTAATAAGATCCGACTAAAAACTCTAAAGCAAGGTTGGACATAAACGAATTAAATCCAAAGCAGTGAAAGGCCATAAATCATAACAGACACAGGATCTAATCGAAGTAATCTTGTCCGATCTCCAAATAATAATAATAAAACCTTCTCAAAACCCAAATAAACCCGCAAGAAAAAGCATCGAATAAATACTCAACAAATACCATATTAGACCGATACAAATCTAACTGATACAATAATCTTAGATTTAAATAAACTATAATAATCAAATTATAAAACAAACCTCTAATATAAATCCAAATATAAATACAAAATTCAAATACAAATATAACTAAACTAAGTCTTCAAGCCATCCTCTGTCTGAATCTTGCAAATCTTTAAAGCTCTCTAATCTGAAAGAAACTAGAAACATTAGTAAAGTGTAAGTCAAAGCTCAGCAAGTGTATATATGTATATATATATATAGGTCCATAAATCAGAACAAATGACTAAAAAATAATAAAATGTGTGAAATTCAGTATATGGGAAAGTTTAAAAGTATCAAATATCCAAATATGTCAAATATTAAATTAAAATGTCCATTGATTTCGTAAGCAAAATTTGTAATTTGTACTCCAGCACTAAATAGTCCAAATTATAAAATCATTTAAAGTCTCCAAAGTTCATAAATCCAAAGGCTTATAAGTCTAAAATTCAAATCCAAAATCAGATAAATTTGAATGTATTTAATTATTTCAAATATCAAATCATATGTAAGTAAAATTTTAAAATATTTAGAAATATGCTAAACTTTGATAACTAGGGATCAAAAGATTAACTTTGAGAAAAGGTTACGTATACTTCTGATAATTTTAGATCATAACACTACTATTTAGACCTGTAGGCATCTGTTGACATATTTTCTATAGATGACGTCAAATACTCTAAAAAAATACAATTACCAAATCAAATATCAAAATAGAGTACGGTTCAAAGTATATGTGTGGTTTATCAAATATTAGGCCTAAATGTACAAGTTCATGACTTTTCAGTTGCAAACATTTTGATATATAAACATATTATCTCAAAATGTTCACTTATTTAATAAAATATAGACAAATCTCCAAATCTTTTGGTTAAATCAAACAAGATCTCATAACCTCCTGTGAAAATCACATGTATACAATAATATTCAAATTGTGGAGGCTAAAAAGCTACATGTATGTATATCCAAACAATGAACATAATAAAATCAAAATGATTTCGAAATAAAGCAAAGATTGGGTTTAGAAATATTTATCTTAAATTTCTGACCTGGTAGATCTAACTCCTAAATGCTCTAAAATTTCCTTCCTTCTCTTTCTCTTTCATCTCTGCATCTCACAGTGCGTGCTCGCCTAAATGACAAACAGTGCGCATAGGCATACTTTTATAACCCAATCGACGTATGAGCGTTAGATGGGCATCTATCGGGTGTTGTTCCAAAATTTTATCCGCACATCAGCACTATATTAAGCCAACTCAGGTGTCAACAATATATCTAAACTTTTATAACCCAATCGACACACAAGCGTTAAATAGGTGTATATCAAGTGCTCTTCCACAATCTCATCAACACATGAGCGATGTATTAAGCCAGCTCAAGTGTTGACAATCTATCCAAGCTGTGCATCAGCGCTACATGGGTGCAAATCAAGTATCACGCAATCTATCCAAAATACGCATGGACACTGCAAAGGTGTACATCACACGTACAAGTGCGAGTCAGGCATCATTAATGCGTTGGACTTAATTCCCAAAATTAAAATTTTTATTTATTTTTATTATATAACTATTTTTAAATTAATCTAAAATTATATTAATAATATCATAAATTTAACACAAAATATGAAATGTTACATATACAATAGTTGTCAAATTATCATTTTCAGTAGAATTGTAGTAAGCTTGTAGTACAAATAATATAATTTTTTGGCTGATTCAGTAACATATTATAATTTTATCACAACATCATAAAGAAAATATACATGGGAGCAGGATACAGATATCTTGCTCTATTTTGCGATAGATTGTGTATCACAAGAACCAATACCCGGTTGAAAATTTTCAGGGAAAGATGCCACGGACGATTTTGAGGACATCGGCCACAGCGATACAGCGAGAGAGATGATGGAGAAATACTGCATCGGCGAGCTAGATGTGTCAACCTTGCCGGTGAAGCGTGTCTACATCCCGCCACAGCAACCGCATTACAACCAAGACAAGACCGGAGATTTTGTGGTCAAGATTTTACAGTTTCTGGTGCCCCTCCTTGTTCTTGGCTTCGCCTTTCTCGTGCGGCAGTACACCAAGAAAGAGTAGCCGACGGCAAACCCCTTGCCTCAATGTCGATCAGCCATTAATGCCTGCTGGCCGGCGGCCAAGTAGTTGTTTAAGAACAGTCGACTTAAACTTCATTTAATGCCTCTTTGTCTGAATAGATTGGATGTTTTTCCTTTTTTTTTTATTAAATTTTCTGGTTCTTCAGCTCTGATGAATTGTGAAGAGCTTGTCGAAGTTACGATATCCTTCTGCTCTATCAGAGTTTCTGCTATGTATTTTTTAAATATTAAATATTTTTGTTATTTTACTATTTGAGATCGAAATAATAGGAAAAGAAGATGTAGAATATATTATTAATTAGAAAAATTGTATTAGAACAAATAAAATATAATATTTTAAAAAATATATAATCTTTAAATTTTTTTTAATATATTAAAAATACAATTAACTTTGACTATAAATAAGTGGCTGTCGTGCTATTATTAGGATCACATAAACAATCTAACGTAGTTGGATTTGCTTTTGGTCAATCGAAGTGCGTGATACTTCGTGCTATTCTTAGTTAGATTGCCCGCAGAAAAATCACACCGTGCTTGGACAAATTTGGGTTGTTAGTGTTATTTTATTTTAATATTACTTTAAATGGCTAATATTTTTATTTTTAGTGATTGGGATGAGTAAAATTATAAGATGAATTTTATATATTTTAGTAGGGTAAATTCTCAAATTAGTTGTATAAAGAGGTAACTTATTATTTTATAAGTGAAAATAATTTCTTTTTATTGGGTCCAACTCAGAGGTGGGTCAAGAGCAGCTTAGTCAAGCAACAAGGTTTAAATTCTCAGAAAGCCCAAAGGATCTTGGAGAGCAACCCACTTGGCGACCAAGAGTTGCGGCCAATCAGCACACCACTACAGCCCATTAAGGTAACTGCAAACAGTAGGAACCAGCTCAAAAAATGCTAGCCAATGAGGAGAAAGTCGGCGCTGCAAGTTACGGCGCATGCCGTCCTCTTAAGCCACCTAGCCAATTCTCGTGCGAGTAGCAGACCAATCGTGGTTAACATTCGACGAAAATCTTCGCGCCACCGTAAGGCGACAATTGACACCGCTGGCTACCGTTAGCGGTCGGCAGCCGGCGAATCTTGACTTGCCACATATCGGGGATTCCTATGCCCAAGGTTCACCACCATGGAACCTATAAATATCCTTTCCTTCGACAGAAAAATGATCCAACTCCTGATCTTGACTCTTGATCCCCCTAAGATCGATCCCAAAGCCTCCATTGAGTAATCTTAGTGAGTCACTCCCTGCAGTACAAACCGCGGAGCCCAACCTCTCATAATCGCTCAACGAGTCTTGCATTTTTACATTCTCTCATTCCCCACCGTATCTCAACATTCACTCGTGTATCTCTCCGTTTATTGTGGAAGATAATTGATTTGACTGCCAAGTATTTTCCGGTAAAAGAATATCCCACCGACTTCCGACCTCTTATTTATAATTTGTGTTGTATAGGGCACAAGCTGAGAAAAACATAGACTGGATCCGTTCGAGATTCGACCCAAACGCGAAATCTGAAGGCCCCCTAATCCGCCGAAGAACCCGGACACAGGACGCAACCACTTTTTTTATTTGAAGCTTTATTCAAAGGATGAAATTGTGTGGGACTAGACGAATGGAAATAAGTCTGACCTCAAACTCAACAAATACGTTGTTATACTTTTAGCCATTAATTTATGAAGTAATCTGTGTTAATTATTGAGATCAATGATCAACTGAATAAATTTTGGTCTTATCTTTGGACAGATATATAATATTTGTTTAAAATTACTGATAAATTTTTTATAGCGCCGTGATTTATATTTGTATTTGTGTGATGGTAAGTGCACAAACCCCATCAAACGCTGCGATTTCATATCCCAAAATCGAAGAAAACAGCAAGCCAAACTCTGCATGCATGCATTCATGTCAAGCGCATTGATTCTCCTGCTAAAATGTAGATGCAATTACACGTACACAGATCACCAAATCCTGCAGAACCGCTGCTTGGTGGCCATTAATTTCTGCTCATCTGAACTCGAAATTTCTGGGAATGACAGAAATGGGAAATCAATTTTCAACTGAGCATTCTTCAGTTCACCTTTTAATTATCTTCTTCTCTCCCTTAGAGGTCTTGCTTATGAGCTTCCATGGCGTCCCATTCAACATACATGGATCAAGTCTCCGAGTCCCACCAGTGTGAACCGCTGCTCGGCTCGTGGAACAGACTCGCCGAGTTGAAGCTGCGCCATTGATGTTCTTCCTGCCTTAAGTATGAAACGCCTCTGGTTTTTTCTTCTTCTTCTTCTGGGAAGATTAATCCATGGTGATCAAGTTCTTCTTCCTCTAGGATACTGACTTCTGCTGCAACTCTGCCATTGTCGTCCCCGTTTTGTCTGCAAATGTTTGAGCCTTGGCTTTCAAATACTTTTGCCGTCGCTTCTTCCTTCTTGGGTCTTCTGCAGCTGATTGTGCAGCTCCTGCAGCTGCCAACTATCATGTAAGATGTTATCTTCTTTTATGCCATGTTTGGAGACCATTAATTCAAAATCTAACGGTCTTTTATTTTATATATTTTTAAAAAATTATGATAAAATTATTTTTTTCAAAATTTTTTAGAATGCTAAAATATTACGAATTTTATATTTTTAAAAAATAAATATTACATTACAAAAATAAGTTCTTGTTGTGTCTTTAATACGTGTTCATATAGATAAAGAAATGGTGAAATTAATTAAATTATTACTTCAAATATTAACATCAGTTTATCAAATATAATTCATGATATGTGTTCGCATCCCTTTCTCCCAAGCCCCTCGGCTGCCATGCATGTAGATGAAGTGGTGTTTAAGGCTACTTAATGTAAGGAGGCTTGACTGAGTTGGGGTTGGCTCCATCTCTTTAAAAAATAGGAGATTATTTTTTTTTTAATATATTAACTATTTATTTTAAAATAAATGGTTATAATTTAATAACTGATTTTAACTAATTTTTTTATATTTTAAAATATAGTTAAATCATAACCATTCATTGAATATCAACATCTTAGATTAAGAGAAAAATAAACTCTGTCTCTTTAAGAGTGAAACCTCCCTATCCCAGCTTCGACTAATACATCAAATGGAGGAGAGTGTATATGTTCATATTATAATTATTAAGTTGCATCATGTTGGAGAACAGAGGTTGCCAAGATGATGAACAATACCCAAAATTATTTTTGGGACAATAGTTTAATATTTAACAGATACGTTTATACTTCTAAAATTATTGTTCTTATACTATAAAATGTACAATTCAATAATGTATTGATAAAATATAGATTTAATTAGAGGGTAGTAATCGAGTGATAAAATACTATAATGAATACAAAATCTATTCATCTCACTTTTAGTTGAGGTGACAACCTGTTTCATTTAATCATTTGCAAAATAAAGTAATGTATTCACAACACTAAATTTGCTATTTTACTTCATGATATGTTAAATTTAATATCATTTTGACAAAATCCGATTTTAATTATTTAAAGATATAGAAATTGATTGATAAAAACTCACCAATGAACCAAGGACCTAACCCTTGCTGAGGCCATGATGGAGCCTTATTCTTTCTTTCTGTGACCAAATTAATGAACTATAAGATCATTGTTTTGCCCGTTTTAATTGTAGAATTGTGAATTTATTTAATTAAATTCAAAATATATTATTGATGCCTTATTAATTGGGTATAAGTATATACTTCGTCAGTTTCTTTAAAGTAATGTGCCCGTGCTCAAATAAGTGCTAAACTAAGCGTTCGAACATTGGTGGGCTCAAATGGATTGATAATTCATCAGCTTTATTTGGTGGTGATACAATAAGATGTAATTTAACGATCCCTTAAAATGATTTTTGATCAATTCGGTAATACTGAGTAGAATATTAAGGGTTGGTTTGGACTTGGTGTTTAGTTTTGGGTTTAGTGTCTGTTGACATTGAGTTTGAGTGATATGGCTTAGTGAGCCATGCTGGATCTAATAAGAAGTTAAAGAGTTGGATCTAAATTATTCATAAATTTTAACCATCTTGATATCATTTTTGTATTTTAGGTCACATACGTGATTTTTATCATTTATGGTTGAAATAAATAAAATTGTATGAAAATAGGAAATCTTAAAATATAAAATCTGTAAAATCTTAGCGTGATTTATAGTTATCCGAAGCGATTTTTGAATCCCCTTTGGATTAAGGTCTATATTTATTAAGAAATGCTTATAATTCTATTAACAATATGTGATAAGATATTAAAGATATTGGTTTTGACATATAAATTTGAAATAGAGTATTCCGTACCATATTTGGGTATATTTTTTAGTTAAATCATGGAAAAACAAGCGTTATACATTCTGGGATTAACCTGATGAGAATATTGTTCAATAAAGTTGAATTCGATACTTGGACACCACGGATAATGCAATAGAATTGGTTGTTTGTTAGACTTGCGAGTATCAATACCTCGCAGATATTACCTAGTCGTTGGTGAAGGGCTCATAATCATTAATTCACAGTAATATAATAATATTCTAAAAAATTTTTATAATATCTTATTTAGTGTAAGATTCGAAAATATTTTTGTAATATCTCATTTAATTAGAACCTCTGTATAAATAAGTTTGATGGAACTTACATTATTATTAATATTCGAATTCGGCTGAATCTCAGCTGCGTTCATGATGTTCAGTTTCGATGGAAACCCTTGATAATATTCTTATAACTCTTGAGTCATAGTTATGATATGGCCTTGAATCTCGAATAGTTGATTGGTAATCGCATGTTGTTATTGCCCTTCAATATCTGGTATTTTTGAGATGTTTTATTAACTGTTAATAATGTTAGTTATATCATTTGTTGGGCATTTGTCTTTACTAGCTCTAGAGTAAGAGCAAACAGTTGAAACTTTCAGATGAATATGATTCCACGGTCTAACATCAGTTGTATTGAGAAATGACGGTGCGGGCTTTATCAGACATTGAATATTTATCAAGACTGTATTTTCTTAACTTTTATTGTTATGATTTATAGTAACCATAGGATTAAACAACCATCAGATGTAAACTAACATTTTTAAATAATTAAAATAAGTAATAATATTTATATTTTTTTAGATAAATATCTTGATATATTTATTTTATAATTTTTTAAAAAAACTATTTAATATTTTTTAATAAAATAAAATAAATATTATTTAAATCTTTAAAATCAACAATAAAAAAAAACCTGTATAATAAAATAAATATTAAATCTTGATATGTGTTGTTTGGTTTGGCCGCACTCATCAACGGTCACCAGCTTTTTTTATTTTATTTTAATATTATTTTATTAAAATATTAAAAATAAAATTATTTCTAAAATTTCCCGACTAAATATCTTTACCTTAGCTGCTTTTACTTTGACATAAATGCCCTTCTATTTTTTTAATTTATCACTTCCATTTTTATTTTTTTGGTTTTATTATTTATTTCTTATTTATTTTTCAATCCAACCACTATATGGAAAATATGACAATAACCATTTAATTTTTTTATAATTCATGCAAAATTTTAATATATTAAATTTAATCTGATATTTTTAAAGTATTTTCTTTGTATTTATTTATTTTTTAAAAAAAAAGAGAAATTAATATATAAAATAAAATAGAAGACATCTTTATTAATTGTACTACTAAATAATAATGGCTAATATTACTCTAACAAAACATTATTTAATACTTAACATTAATAATAACAAATAATTAAAATAAATCTTTAATAGTCTAGGCAATAATTTTCTTTAAGATTAATTAATTTTACACGATTTTTATTTACTATAATAATAATTATAATATATTAAAAAATTACTATATTAATTTACTATATAATAAGTTTATTTTACTATATTAAAAAATTATAATTATAAAAATTATTAAATCCACCAATAAAAGAAATTCAAGATTTCTTTGTTAACTAATGAGTAAACAGGAAATATGAGCAGATGAAGGGAGTTTTAAGAACTCTTTTTTTATTTAATTTAGATTATTTATTTTTAAATAAATAATTATAATTTAATTATTTTTAGGATCCCGAGTCGGGGACAAACAAAATTTGGCGCCCGGCCAGGCTACCCAGTCGGGCAACAAACAGCCCGGACCGAGCGGCCAGTCTGGCCTAGAAGTCCCTAAAGGGCTGCATGCCCAAGTTCAAAGGGCAAAGGGTCGAGCACCAAGGAGTCACCCACTTAAACAAAGAAGATAGGCGCCTGTATGACGTGCGAAAAAAAAAAAAAAAAAAAGAAAACACGCACGTATGAACAAGACACAAAAGAAACATCCGAAGCCTTAAAGCGAAAAGGACAAAGTCTTATTCACAAAGATGATTTTTGGAGCAAGTATGACAAAACAAAATGAGAAAAAGGGGGCGGCATGTCAAGGGAGTGCCGCTCGGCTTCTCCTCTTTGAGTCCCATGGGCCTTAAGACCCCCGTCTGCTCCATCCGAAGCCTCCTCGGGCGAAGAGGTTCACCATCGTGTCCCGCCCCGAAGAGGGCGAGGAAAGGCCTGTCATCGACGCCGTACAAGTCTTCCACGCTCAAGGCGCTGGCGTTCTTGGGATCGAGGACAGCTACAGGAAATCGCGGACGGGATCAATCGCGCCACTCGGCGACACATGCGAATACCCGTCCGAAACTTGTCGCCCCAACACAGAGCCATCTCGAAGCAATCGCACGGACGTCTCACCGGCCTCTCCTTGGCGAAGGATCCAATCTGAAGGAGGCCCCGCTAAGCCGCGGGTCCTTGATGCGCACTCCAAAGAAGCAATCTTCTCCTTAGCTCCGGCAAATTCGGCTTCGCCCGTTACGCGCCTTCATGAGCGGCCCCGAGAACCTCATTTCCGAGGCCGGAGTTGAGCGATCACTCCCCACTAGCCCAGGTAAGGCCGACAATCAAGCTCTGGAGCTGCAAATAAAGGTTCATCAAACTATGATGAGTTGAAATCAAGGGAAGAAAGGAAGCAGCAGGCTACCTTAGAAACAAGAGGGACATCCCCTATGCCACGATCCATGTGGGACTCGGACTCCTGTGGCTCGCTCCTAAGCCCCCCAGGTGCCACCTCGAGACATACGACTTCACCGGCTAAAAGGCGCCCGGAAAGTCCATTTAAATCAACGCCCAAGAAACTCGTGGCAACCGCTCGGCCTCAACCACAACAGGCGCCTCGGGAGGATCGAGGCGGGCGAACTCGTCAACACTCCAAATCCACGACCTCCTCCATCTCTCGGATCATTTCGGTGACATTCCCCTCTCAGAATCCATCGTGGCACTCCCGCCTCCTATGTCCTCGGAATGGTGATCAATCTTGTCCGAGACGTCACCAGGCTAATCAACGGAGCTCCCGAGCAAAATCATCACGGGGGTTGGATGCCCGAGAACCCCGTGAGTGCGAGCAAGAACCTCCCACGGTGCGGTGGGGAGATTAGCGGTGGAAGTGAAGGCGAGACCGTCGGATCCCGAGGGCCCGGAAGAGAGGTTTCAGTCCTCACCCTCTTGATAAGAGGAACATCATCGTCATCATCATCACGGGAGGACTGGGCACCCGAAAGCTCTCTAGTCCGGTGTGGCGCTCTTGAGGGCCCTACCGAAATATTAGTGGTGGAAGTGAAGCGAGACCCCAGGACCTCGAGAACTTAGAGAAAGAGCGGTCCCCGACCTCATGAGAGGGAGAGCAGCCGTCGTTATCGCTCACGCCCCAATATCAAAATCCCTCATCATCACTTGAGGAGCGCTCGGCAGTGGGTCCTCCGATCCTCGGCCTCTCCTTGGCCTTTACGAAGGAGAGGCCCTGGGAGCCTCATCCTTGATCCCCACTTGGCAATCTTGAACTTCTCGAAGACAAACCGGATGTTGCGCTTGTTCAAATGGAAGCTCCCAGTTGGCCGGCCAAAGACTAAGTCTGTGTACGCCTTCACTTCCTCCGGTCCTCCTCGAAGGTTCGGAGTAACACGGCTAGCCACCTTCCCCACGTGGTAGGGATGGCCCCAGTGCTCGAGACGCGAGAAATAAAACTTATCCTTCCACCGCCTCGTGGAGTCTGGGTTGCCACCACACAGCGAAGAAAATTCCGGGCGGAGAGTCATTACAATCCGGTCAAGGTTTTGCGTAAAACGGAATATCACCTTAACCGTAAGAGCATTCAAGAGCTTCTCATGATACCGGTAGAAGACGCACAAGGACACCAGATACATCATCGCATTCGGCTAAAGCCTGGCAATGGGCACCCCGAGCGCCCTCATAACGCCATAGAGCTCCTCCGAAATGGAAAACCGTAGCCCACCTTTGAGGTGGGCCTCATAAACGGTGATGAAGCCGTCCGGAGGGTACAGCGCCCTATCATGCGGCTCTGGGATCATCATGGCCATAAACTCAGGGATCTAATACTGAGCTCGGATCTCCGTGAGCTTGTCGAGCGTCACCGTGGAAGCAATGTCTCTCACTCCAGGCGCCATGAAAGCCGAAGAACAAAGGAGAAGACGAAGCTCGAATGAAGAAGAGAACGAAAAGCAGGCGCGAAGATGAAACATTAAGGCAAAAAGGCATTTAAATAAGCCTTGGAATACAAAAAGGCGTACTCATTACCCTTGCCACGCGTCGACCAGCCATTCGCCTCAGAAGTCTAGTGATCTCTCCTTCCCAAGGCGCCTGATGGCACGTCACATCAACAGGATACGGCATTTAATGCTCCAGCAGGGAAAGCGGAACGGCGGCCCAGAAGAGGTCCGGGGACGACCTCCCATCAAGCTCAACGCGGTGCTCGCGGCCAGGACACACGATCTCAGACGACCGACACCCCCAGCAGGTTAGCGACTTCATGCCAAACGACCGAAAACTTCGAGTCCTTTGGCATGGGGGGCTATGTTGGGCCCCAATATCAGGGCCCATAAGACGCGGCCCATAAGAGAGGCCCAAGTAAGAAGCCCAAGGGCCGAGAGTCCAAGAAGTCTTGCGGAGTTTTAGAACTGCTCGAGAGGCCAAGACGAGACGCTCGGACTTTTCCCCAGGAGGCCCTCCAAGAGCTGCTTCATCTTACAAGCCCACAAACTCACGAGGAACATCACAACTGGACGAGGACCGCTCGTTCATGACCGGGAATGCCAGCTAGGCTACTTCGCCGGTTCCCAAGAAAGCCTGCAACTACTGCCAGTCGCCGTCTCAACAGGGCACGCCTAGTCAAATCAAGGCTGATATTCAGACTCTATACGCCTGACACACTCAGATGCTGCAGCGGCGCCGTCCGCATGCCACTCCGCCCGCGTCAGCAGCATTAAAGGGAGTCGATGGACCAGCTCCTCAACCGCCGGATGGACGCCACATGTCTCCTCCCCAAGGACCCGTTTTCCACTATAAATACTCAGCAAAGCCCCATTCAAAGGGGGACTGGGACTGGGACTGGGACTGGGACTGGAAGACAGACACACATAGAGAGAGACAGAGCCTTAGACCGGGCTCTCTCTCCCCAAGACTAACTCCAAAAGTTTATACTTCTAAAATTATTGTTCTTATACTATAAAATGTACAATTTAATAATGTATTGATAAAATATAGATTTAATTAACGAAGCGGTAGTAATCGAGTGATAAAAATACTATAATGAATACAAAATCTATTCATCTCACTTTTAGTTGAGGTGACAACCTGTTTCAGGCTAATCATTTGCAAAATAAAGTAATGTATTCACAACACTAAATTTGCTATTTTTACTTCATGATATGTTAAATTTAATATCATTTTGACAAAATCCGATTTTAATTATTTAAAGATATAGAAATTGATTGATAAAAACACACCAATGAACCAAGGACCTAACCCTTGCTGAGGCCATGATGGAGCCTTATTCTTTCTTTCTGTGACCAAATTAATGAACTATAAGATCATTGTTTTGCTTGGTTTAATTGTAAGAATTGGGAATTTATTTAATTAAATTCAAAATATATTATTGATGCCTTATTAATTGGGTATAAGTATATATACGTCCCGGTTTCTTTAAAGTAATGTAGCAGTGCTCAAATAGTGCTAAACTAGCATTCAAACATTGGGTGGGCTCAAATAAATTGATAATTCATCAGCTTTATTTGGTGGTGATACAATAAGATGTAATTTAACGATCTTAAAAATGATAATAATAACCGATCAATTCGGTAATAATTGGGTAGAATATTAAGGGTTGGTTTGGACTTGGTGTTTAGTTTTGGGTTTAGTGTCTATTTGACATTGAGTTTGAGTGATATGGCTTAGTGAGCCATGCTGGATCTAATAAGAAGTTAAGAGTTGGATACTTAAATTATTCATAAATTTTATTACCATCTTGATATCATTTTTTGTATTATTTTAAGTCACATACGTGATTTTTTTTTATCATTTATGGTTGAAATAAATAAAATTGTATGAAAAATATTATAATCTTAAGAAATATAAAATCTGTAAAATCTTAGTGTGATTTATAGTTATCCGATAGCGATTTTTGAATCCCACTGGATTAAGGTCTATATTTATTAAGAAATACTTATAATTCTATTAACAATATGTGATAAGATATTAAAAGATATTGGTTTTGACATATAAATTTGAAATAGAGTATTCCGTACCATATTTGGGTATATTTTTTAGTTGAATCATGGAAAAACAAGCGTTATACATTTTGGGATTAACCTGATGAGATAATGAAAATATTGTTCAATCGAGTTGAATTCGATACTTGGACACCATGAATAATGCTATAAAATTGGTTGTTTGTTAGACTTGCGAGTATCGATACCTCGTAAATATTACCTAGTCATTTGTGATGGCCTCCTAATCATTAATTTACAGTAAATAATAAGATTCTAAAAAATTTTTATAATATCTTATTTAGTATAAGATTCGAAAAGATTTTTGTAATATCTCATTTAATTAGAACCTCTGTATAAATAAGTTTGATGGAACTTACATCATTATTAATATTTAAATTCTGCTGAATCTCAACTGCATTCATGATGTTCAGTTTCGATGGAAACCCTTGATAATATTCTTATAACTCTTGAGTCATAGTTATGATATGACGTTGAATCTCAAATAGTTGATTGTTAATCGCATGTTGTTATTGCCCTTGACTATCTGGTATTTTTGAGATGTTTTATTAACTGTTAATAATGTTAGTTATATCATTTGTTGGGCATTTATGCTTTACTAGCTCTAGAGTAGAGCAAACAGTTATTGAGAAGATTTCAGATGAATATGATCCCACAGTCTAACATCAGTTGTATTGAGAAATGACGGGTGTTATTTTTTTATTTTATCAGACATTGAATATTTATCAGGACTGTATTTTCTTAACTTTTATTGTTATGATTTATAGTAACCATAGGATTAAACAACCATCAGATGTAAACTAACATTTTTAAATAATTAAAAAATAAGTAATAATATTTATATTTTTTTATAATATAAATATCTTGATATATTTAATATTTTATAATTTTTTTAAAAACTATTTAATATTTTTTAATAAAATAAATATTATTAAATCTTTAAAATCCAACAATAAAAAAACCTGTATAATAAAATAAATATTATTAAATCTTGATACGTCTTGTTTGGTTTGGCCGTAGCACTCATCAACGGTCAAAAGCTTATTTGATTTTTATTTTAATATTATTTCATAAAAATATTAAAAATAAAAATTATTTCTAAAATTTCTCGACTATTTAGCTTTTGCCGTAGCTGCTTTTACTTTGACATAAATGCCCTTTTATTTTTTTTAATTTATCACTTCCATTTTTTTTTTTTTTTTGGTTTTTATTATTTATTTCTTATTTATTTTTCAATCCAACTACTATATGGAGAAAATATGACAATAACCATTTTAATTTTTTTATAATTCGTACAAAATTTTAATATATTAAATTTAATCTGATATTTTTAAAGTATTTTCTTTGTATTTATTTATTTTTAAAAAAAAGAGAAATTAATATATAAAATAAAATAGAAGACATCTTTATTAATTGTACTACTAAATAATAATGGCTAATATTACTCTAACAAAACATTATTTAATACTTAACATTAATAATAACAAATAATTAAAAATAAATCTTTAATAGTCTAACCGAATAATTTTCTTTAAGATTAATTAATTTTACACGATTTTTATTTACTATAATAATAATTATAATATATTAAAAAATTACTATATTAATTTACTATATAATAAGTTTATTTTACTATATTAAAAAATTATAATTATAAAAATTATTAAATCCACCAATAAAAGAAATTCAAGATTTCTTTGTTAACTAATGAGTAAACAGGAAATATGAGCAGATGAAGCAGATGAAGGGAGTTTTAAGAACTCTTTTTTTATTTAATTTAGATTATTTATTTTTAAATAAATAATTATAATTTAATTATTTTTTAGAAATTAAAAATTAATTATTAAATTATAAATTTACTTAAAAGTAATTAATTTAAATTAAAAAAAGTAAAGCCCTCAAGGAGGAAGGCTACCTGCGCATGCAAGGATTCCTTCTCTTTCTCGGTGATCAGAAACCGAGCTTTCAGGCTTTCGTAGTTGGCTCTGAGCGCTGTGTAATTCTTCTCAATCTCCTTCGTCTTCCACCTAGCCCTCTTGTTCTGAAACCAGATAGCCACCTGGCGCGGCTGCAGCCCCAGCTCGGCGGCGACCTGCACCTTGTTCCTGGGATCGATCTTCGTCTCCGACTCGAACATCATCTCCAGCGATCTCACCTGTTCGTCGCTGAACCTCCTCTTGTTCTTGCCGCTCTTCTTCTTCTTCTTCTGCTGCCGCCTTGGCTCATCGTCTACTTCAGCTTCTTCTGCATCTTCTGCAGAGAGATCCCTTCTCTCCATCATTATTTTCTCTCTAGTGGAGAAAGAAAGGGAAGTTAATTAAATCGAATCGTCCTCCATTGATGACTGTGCTTTGGAGTTTTCCCCCTGAAGACGACGGGGTTTGGGGATACATAGTCAGCTAACCATGAAAAGTAACGTCGTTGTTGCTTTCATGTCAGTGGTGTTCCGGTTGAATGTTCATATATGCATCGTGTGAAACACTCTCATATTTTTAAATCCTATGCATAACATTATCTCTTAATTTTATATTTTTTTTTATAGTTATAATTCATAATTTCCATTTTATAATATTCGTACTATAATATCGTGACTAAAAATATATGGCCAAATGCATAAGATTTATATATTATGGGGTTCAGACAATATCTCATCAAAATGGAGCTGCCCGATTGATTAGGCTCATCCACCTTGACTTATTATAGTGTATAATTGATGTATATAAGTATTATATCTAGACATAATTAAAAACTTATGCATGATTAAATTTTAGATCAGGTATAATTATTAATAAAGATAACAAATTAAACTGGTCTGATTTAAAATATTTGTTATCAGCATAATTTTTTACTTAATAAGTACCGACGACTAAATATAAGAAAAGTGGGCACAATGAAGTAATTTTCATGTAATTGATATCCATTTAGTAAAGATTTTTTTTTAAAGTAGTTTTAACTTAATTTTATATTTTTTTTGACATATTTGATATATTTATGTGTTTGCCATGTAAACATTAATATTTAAGAATTAAAAAAAAAACCCAATGGATCGTTGTGGATTATCCTGCCAAATATTATGAATAAAGGTCATAAGCCTCACTTGTTGATACATAATTAATAATAAATTAATACAAATTTCTATAATAGGGACACAATTTGTTGGATAAATAATAATAGAGTTGAATTAATAAAATAGAATTTACAAGATGAGTACATTAACTCATTAAACAATGGCCATAAACATCAATTAGAAACTAAAGGGTAACTATGACTGATGAAGAAAGAAAACTAATAGGGATAAATTGAAGATAAGAACTAAAGACCAAGCCGAAAGAGTAGTCAAAATAAACAGATCTCAGTATAACCGAACGGTAAAACTCTCAAAATAAGTGGAAGATAACAGCAACTTTTGGGATTTCTCAGTAAAGCACCCGAAGAACAAGTTCAGTAGCTAAAAAAATGGATATTAAAATTTGACAACAGTAACACTCTAAATTTTACAGTAAAACATTTGAGAAACAAGCTCAGAAGCCAAAAAGTATAAAAATATCTAAAGGTTATTATATATATATATATATATCCTTAAAATGTTATATCACATTCATCTATTCATATTAGCAGGTCTAAAATATTTTATTTAATTTAATATCTAAAACCATCATTATAACATTACTTATCGTCATAATATGGAATGTCTCTATCAATTTGATTAATGTGTCATTTTCTATTTCTCAATTATAATGGCCAAATCGTGCTTCTTTTTTCAAGATTTGTGTGGTCATCTGAAAGAGATTTGCCTAGATCAATCAATGGTGGGTGAAGAGTTTTATTATGTTCGAAAGTGTAGGGGATTACTCCCCCCAAACAAATCGGGCTCTTTTGATCTTTTTTTGTTAATATATTACTCAAATTTATTATTATCGGATCATATATCAATAACTTTGTTAATATTTTAAAATAGATAATTGTTATTAATAATTAAAAAAATTAGTAATCTCATATTATATAATAATTTTTTAAAATATATTAAATGTAATTGATTGTTAGTATATATAATTCTTTTTATAACTAATAAAATAAAATAATAAGCCAAATATATTATAAAATTTATCCCTCCATTATGTTATCATTATCTTGTGGGCCACCTGGCCATGACAACAACATATCATAAAATTAAATAATGTCAAGATCCTACTTTAAAAAAAAATGATATAACAATTTTTAAAAAGATAATGTTATAATTTTCAATATATATATATATATATAATAAGTTGTGATGAAATAGTTTTTCAAATGAGTGAGTTATTTTTAAAATTAAGTTGCGTTTGATATATAAATTATTATATATTTTTTTAATTATTATACTACAATATAACTATATAATTCTATTTTTATTATATAATTTCTTTCTGCCTTAATTATCTTGCGGGCCACCTGCCCAAGAAAACAACTGACCTGTCAACATCTGGAAACTATGGCCGTCCATTTTAATGAAAAAAACTAAAGGTTAGATGAATGGAGAAGGCAATTCTATGAAAGTGATGATAGGAAATATTATTTAATTATTTTTTAAATATATTTTTAATAATATAATATCTTATTAATTAATTAATATTAAATAATTTTTATAAAAATAGATAAATATACATGCACTACGTAATCTATATTGTTATAAAGGCTAGTCAAGTATGCATCTGTGCCCTCAAAGGACAGCTATCAAGGTGAAGCCCTAACCATCGGCTTGAATCGCCCGACAGCAACACCTTAGACTTTTGCCACTGGTTGTGGGCTAGCCGTGCACCTGACCCCGTCGATGGATGAAGGTGCTGTCGACCCTCTGGCCTATCAGAGATGTCACAACATTAATAATCGATTGACAATAGTTGAGAAATTTTTAACTAAAACATATCATCGCTAACTAAAAAGCCATTGTTTGTGACCGCAAATGGGTATATTGTTGATCAATTTTGTATAATAATTTAAATTTTATAATATACGCCAAGTCCTTAAAAGTTTTATGAGAAAAAATTATTTTCTATTAATATTTTTAAAAAAATAATTTAAAAATATTTTATTTGATAAATGTTTTTTTTTATAAACAAACGGACATTTAAAGTACGAAATTAAAATTTAATTCTGATTGATTTTGTTAGTCATCTTGTGTATTGGCGCATTCTGTGATTCCATGGGAGGATTCGATTATCTACAACATCATTCTTGCTTGGAAGATCTTCATTTGTTTCATGCCAGAAGACCGTTATCGTCATATCTCAGCATTCATGCTTCCTTATGCTCCGTTTCGTTCCTTCCCGAGAGTGGCGCCAACTAGACGCACTCCTTTGCAACCGGGCGCTCGACGAGTGCCTAAAACGCCAACAAGGTGTGTTTAACAGAACCGGTGTGCTCGAAGAGCACCCGGTTCACGCTCGAGCGCCAAGCTCGATTTTCCCTAACTCTACCTGGCACTTGTCGTGTGCTCGAATAGCACTCAAGCAGCGCGGGCCTTTGTGTCTAACGGCTCTATTACTTTTTGAAACCATTTGAGCTTCTCTATATATTTGACATTCTCTTCTTCATATCTAGGGTTTCTGAAAAAGAAAATTGAGACATCGAAACGTCTACGTTTATTACTTTGTGAAAAGAGTTTATACCCACCGGAAAAAGTTTCACCATTTACACGTATTAGCTTGACAAAACTTCTCATCCTCTTATATTATTGAACACACCATTGTTCTTGCCTACAATCCCTTGTGAGTGACGTGGAAGGCGTGAAAACTGAGTTCCAGTGGTTCATCAAAGAATATCGAAGTAAGGATCGGAAGGTGTCCGATTCCGTTACCGCTGGCAAATTTAAGAAATTCCTTGGTAGGGATCATAAGATGAAAGTAATTCTACTAGGTTAGCGCATCTGTACCACCCAATCTGTAAGTTGATTTTCATTCTAGATTTCTTCTCTGGCCATTGAAACCCGGAGGATTTTTCTCGATTACCATGGATATCGAGTTTTCTTTCGTCACTAAAAAATTATGTCATTTTATAATTGCTTATTATTATATAATATTTATGCATGTTATTATCCATATCATCTAGATATAGAAATTCTTTACGTATATTGAATATTTAATTTTATATTGCTTTTTGCTAAATCTTTATCGGGTCGAAATATTATTATATATTTTGGGAAAAAACATTCTTTTTCAGATTTTATAGGAAAAAGTTTGGTCATTAAGAAGATCAGATTGGACCTGGTAACTAAAATAAACAATTAAAATCACGTTCGTTTATAATCTAAACGAAAAAATAATTATTTATACAATATTTTTTGATGAGATGATTTTTCAAAACTTCCTATTTTTTAAAATTAAGTCTGAGCAGGTCATTTTTACTATGACTGTGCAAAAATTTAATAATTTCTTTTTCGATAACAACCATCGATAATATTCAAATATGATAATTGTAACAAAAATTATTTTGGATTGGACAAGCCAGGCTGATCAAATAACTCAATTTTGATGAGGTCTATACCAAAACCACTTCATTTCTCTACACTTGAACTGAATTCTATATCAATGCCTTTGAATTTTGCTCCGATTATTCCCAATATCAGCATGTTGTATCCTTTAAATATTGAGATTTATTTTTATAATATGAAATACTAATATCAAAATAATATATCAAAATATTATCTCAATGTTTAAATAATCTAAATATTTTTAGAATAAATAAACTTCATATTAAAAAAAAAAATCTAAATCCTCCATTCTCAATAGAAAAAAGTCCTCCAACGAAAATATGAAACAAAATAAATGAACGAAAAAACACATTAGAGAATCTCTTTTTTTGGTATAATTTATTTTCAAACATCAAATTTTGAATATATATGTGGGTAAATACATATCGGTTGTGTAATACTCTAAATAATTCTAAATTATAATAATTAGATAATAAATTAGATATATCAATTTTTTATGATATTTATGAATAAAATCAACTTAATTGAGAATTTGAAGGCATTTGAACAATGCTTTGAACGACGGATGTCTATTGTGAGGTGCAATGTAGCATTCGAATGGCATTTCAAATTTTAGAATAGTGTTATTAAGGCAGATCAATTTTTTATATAAACCAAGTTCTTCTTTCCAAATAATCATAAAATGATATAATCCTTGTGACTTTCTTTATGTTATTCAAGCAATAAATATTCTTATCAAAGAATATGTCAATATATAAGTGGAATGTTACATGTAACAAGAAAATTTTGGAATAAATTAATAACACAATGTGACAGAAGAAATAAAATATGTAAGTTGTATGATAATGTTTAAATTCCTGATTGTATTTGATTCTTATACAAGTTTAATGATAAGTAATTTGTTGAGTTATCTTATCTTCCGGTTATATTTAAAAATTATTCAAATTCAAAGTCATTTTGAAGAGTTTCTTATCTGGTAATTGAGGCGATATTCAAATGCCAAGTATTTGTTTGAACAAATTTGTCTAATTTCACTATTTCTTTATAAATTTGTTAATTTTGAGGGCTTATTCTTGTCATTCCTTATTCGTATGACTTTTTAGATATTGTGTAAGCCTTGATTTTAAGTTTAAATCATTTCTTATTGAGTTTGGTAGAAACTTATTTAGATAATGAGTAAAAGTTATTGTGTCCTAACTTTTGAGAAGCGTGCAACTAGTGTTCAAATGTCGGTGTTTGATTTTGTGGTGTGCAAGCTAGCGCTCAAACATCAGATTCACAGATTACTGCGTGAGTGTTAAAATTATTTTACTTTCTTGAATTTTGATCCTTGATCTTTGATAATTGAATCAAGTACTGAAATTGCTTTTTTTGAGTCAAAATTATAATTACAGAAAATTATATAAAAATATTATAGTGTTAAGAAATATAAAACCTATTATACCATAAGATAGCCAATAGTTATTAAATATTGAATTTCGTATCGTGATGAATATTGAGATTATGATATTATGATGAATATTGAGATAGCCAATGTGAAAATCTTAGATCTTATTTGTTTAATATGTATGTTCTTTAGATGTAATGCTGATAAAGTTTCTCAATTTTGATTATTGAATATTTAATATCATATTTATATGTAATACTATGGTCATGCTTATATTGTATTGTTCATTATACGGTTTATTGGACCTTTGACTTATTCTTAATTATTTTATTAAACTCTATAAGATTAGTTACATGTTCATGAAAAACTTAATATAGAGCAGTAACAATAATAAAGATTACAAAAAATCTCTAGTTGTTGTTGAATTATTATTTTTATGTTGTGTTAAACAATAGCAATTATGTATTTGTATTTCAAAATGCTAGATTATTATGCATTATTAAGTCATAAACCTAAAATTTTATCAATGAAATAAAATGGATGCTCATATATTATTATAGTTTTGGAGAGAAATGACTTTATGGATTTCATATTACAATCCGAAAGAAGTATATTTTATGAGATATGTTGTCACGGTCTTATACTAAAGTAGATAATAATAATAATTTAGAATGATTATGACTTATAAAATTAAATTCTAAATATAAAATAATAACTAAAAATAAATTTTAAATTCGAGTGTGATCTGACAACTCATCTAACAGTCTTACGATAACTAAGATAATAAACAATAACATTGTTATACATTTATAAGATCTCTCCGAATGACCTGTTTGAGATTAATAAACAATTACAACCTACTCCAAAATATTATAAGAAAAAAGTGACAACCACAATAGAAATAAAATCAAGATCCAAAGCAAACCAATTGCCACAATTATCCCAATAATCAAATAATTTGAACACTATTTCTTTAACGATACAATATACTATCAACATTCGATCCGCCACCCCAAATAATACCAAAATATGTCTGTTACAATTACAATCCTAATACAAAGTTGAAACCCACCAAATATAAGAGAGATTCCAATCCAATCCATGTCCGAACTTCCTCCAATGTATTGGAAGGGTAAAAAATAATAAAAAATATAAGTCGAACATTCAATAAGTATCAGAAATAATATATATAATAAATTGATGAGTCCATAAATAAAATGAAGAGAATTAAAACGTATACGAAAATCCATGAAAAACTAAAATCTAAATATTTGATGGTTCAAACCAACAAAAATTCGAACGTAGTCTTATACTTAAAAGTATAATCCAAAACGAAAGTCAACAGAAAAGTCATAATGAGAGTGTATTGATTGATTAAGGATTTAATTTGGTTAATTGTCTTATGATTGGATTGTAAGATGTTAGCTGGATATGGTGAACTGAATTCTCACCCCAACCGAGAAAAGGAATATCTCGCCATCATTGTTAGGATGTCGGACATGATGGAATCGATGACTTGAAGATCGTAGGATTCGGAGCCAGGGACACTGAATTAAGTAATGGCCATAACAACTTATGATCGTTTTACTAATGAGAAGGTATCGAAATTCTTAAGACATCTAAATCTCACAAAAGAAAAAATATTGATCAAGCAAATTGAAAAGGCCTTCGTATTTGCCTTTTTAATGTACCAAAGAGGAGAAAGTCGTATTTTCCTCCTATAAGTCTGAAAGAAAGGTGGACCATTAATGGTCCATGAAAAAAAGGATCTGGGGGCTTGAGAATGAGTAGATTTATTGGAATATATTTATGGAAACTTTCATTGAGAAATATTTTCCTTCAAGTTTGACAGAATACCAGGATGATGAATTTGCCCATTTGTCATAATGAAATAGGATTGTTGTGGAGTACAGCTCTAAATTCACAGAGCTGTTTCGCTATGATCCCACGTAGTCCTAAATGAAGTAATAAGAGTAAGAAAGTTCTTATAGGGACTGAATGGCACCATTCTAAATAGTTAGTGTTGCTAAAATTAAAAATCCATGGAGAAATGTTAGATCGAATTCTCTTATTTGAACAAGAGTTAGAAATAGAGAAGCTTTTCAAGAAGAAAACCACAAGTCGTTGAGACCATAGTTTGGAATTAGAAGGATCCCATAAAAGGATAAAATCTGTGAATAAAGGTGAAAAAGCAGCCGAACTCCATGGCCTATCGAACCCTCAACGATCAAGCCTGCTGTAATGACAGTCCAAAATACAGATGCATCGCCAACGTTTGTTGAAGATAAATTTGTAATTTTTGATACTTTTTCACATATATTATCAGATTTTAGGTCAATATATTTGTTTATGTCTCTAAAATTTATTTGTCATTATTCATATCTTTATAAATAATAAATTATTTATTAATAGTATTAATGCATAAGGAATCATATTGAATGACTTGATTGACAAATTGGGTCTGATCAATAATTTCGAACGACTTTAAATTTTATTGGATTGATATTTAAGTGGGCTAGTGAATGATTGATGCACCAACTAAATTTGAAAATGACACAATGCTTTGTCTTTGTACGGCTAAAGCCAATCCGATAAAAATATTTCCATTAATTTATTGTTTTATACGCATCGAATAACGAAAATGTGATAATATTTTTAATACGATGCAAAATATCAAATATATTTTAAAAATAAATATTCTCAATAAGTTGCTTTTTTTATTAAAAAATGACACTGATATATATAACCCGACACAGCGAGAATAAGCTTGAATTTTTAATCAACCATCAACTATTAATTTTTTTGTGTGAGAATAATGAGTAAAAATATAACTCGTAAAAAAAATTTTTTTAAAAAAATTATATGATAAATTTTAAATAAATTCACTATAAAGTATTAGATTATAAAATAACTGTCTTTGAGAGCATACCTAAATTGACGACGAATAATAAAATTTGACTCAGATCTTAATCGAATGTCAAAAAATTTTCTCTTTTATCTTTTTTCTATTTTCTCTATCATTTGCAGCGCCTATTATATTTTTACTCTCAGATCTTGACTTAAAAAATTCACAATATTTTATATCTAAGGCTAGCATTCGAATGTCAGCTAAAACACTAACGTAGTTTGAATACCGGTTTTAATGTTCTAACTTCAGAAGCGAACATTGCCTTTGCATTCTCATTAAAATTGGTGTACGAGCGTTATCTCAAACGCCCTTTAAGTAAACACTGTTACCCGCGCCTGAACTCTCATTTATATGTCTGTCAGGCGCTTATCTCCTGTGCCACTCGAATGCGTCTTCTAGTGTAAGTTTTCATACAAATACAGAGATATTCTCCAGATAACCCTACTGATTAAGAATAAAATTCATAATAGAGTGGCCTCAAAATTCAGTATTTTGTAATTAATTCTTCAGTTAGAAATTGTTTTAAAAAATATTATTTTTTCCACTTTAAATTAAAATTTATAAATTAAAGAGTACCATAATAATATTTCACTTGCTATAAAAATAAATTTTCCATAGTTGATTTGGCAACTTTAAAGCTTGATTTTTTAAATAAACTTAACTAAATGATATGTGTTAAAGCAAAATCAAATTGAAGTTTTCAAAGGAATTATCACTTATCGAGATTGAACAATTTATTAAACAAATATTATTTTTTGATATTTTTATTCATAATGCAGATATATATTAACCAAATTATATAAAATTTAAATAAATAAAATTAAATTTATTAAATAATTTAATTTTAATCATATTTATTAAATCTTAAATAATATCACGAGGATGAGCTATTTTATTTAAAAATAATTTGACAAATATCATCCAAAAATAAAATAAGTTAATATTTTTTTATAAAATAATATATTGAAATAGTAGTTTTTTTAAAATAAAATAAATATATATATAATTTAATATTTAACAATAGTGTTCATTTTATAAATATATTTTTAGAAAAACGGAACCTAATAATTGCGTTCAACAGCCGTCTTCCCCTATGCAGTGGCATTAATCAATTCTCGCTATTTCCGTCAACCTCTCAATTAACTTCTTTTTGTATTTTTTATATTTATTTTTTCATCTCTTCAGTTAAAAGTTAAAAAAAAACAGTAACTTCCCTCGTGGCTTCATTTATGATTTTCTTTTAACTGAAAATTTATTTTTAAAAATTTGTTAATAATTTATTATTAATTTTGTATATATTAATTATAATTTTAATATATTTAAATCACTTTGAAATATCACAATAAATCAAAAAATAAATAATTACTTTTACTAATCAAATTATGAGATAATTTAAAATTTAATATACACTCTAAAATGTTAAAAGCATTATAACGATAAATTATTTTTTTGAAATATTATATTAAAAAATATAATATTTTTTATAATAAATATTTTTCGTAAATAACTAATTTTATGAAAATTTAATTAAAGGAAATATTAAAGAGAATAAAATTTGTCCCGCAAAAATAGAATAAAATATTTGATGTCTGTCCTCAACGGTCGTACATTATACGACAAATAAATAAATAAATAAATTATTTATTTATTTATTCTTATTTGTTAATTTATTTTTATGTCAAGTCACATCAACTCGCTACAAGACAGAAAGCCTCCGCGCCCCGTCCAAATTATTGATATTAAAGAATATACTAATTCAATTATTTTTAATTATGTAATATTTTATTTATTTAGATATATTAATAAATTTATATAAAAAAACTCAAAAATTATATATAAAAATATATAATATATTGCCAAAATTTTCAAATAAATTATATAAAAAAATCAATAGAAATATATTAAATTATCAATATAATCATAACGTGGTTGCCGAAAGCTCGTCGAGATTTTTTTTTTTTAAATAATACTGTTACTTTAAAATAACGACAATAAAAATGATATTTAGTTAATATCAATATTAATATAATATTGATATAAATATTAGTTAATAAAAATGATACTTTAAAATAATTTTTTTATATTTTATTCTTAATGAATTTGATATCTCCACTGGAGTAATTTCACTAATATTTTGTCAATATTGGATATAAATAACAGTATCAAATAATAAAAACCTCAATATAAAAAAAAATGTATATTTTAATAAATTTGTGACCTCTGTTTCTTTAATTTTTATTTATAAGGTAATAATTATTATTTGTTTGATAAATATTTAAAATAATTATATAAAAAAAAAATTTTAAAAATTATGTTTTCAGGGAAATAAGGTTTAATATATGATAAGTGTCAATGGTACCCATGTACGTATTTGAGATAGAATTATTGTGCCTATTATGCATGTGATAGCGTCTCGTGTGTGGTTTGGATAGTATGACTTGTGCTTGTGCAGGAGAGGAGCCCGTGCATGCTTTGCTAAAATGAGCTGGGAGTAATTGTCGCCGGTGTGGATGAATTGATAAGGAACGATGAATGGCAATAACAATGAAACAAAGTAAATAGGAAGACAATCACAACATAAAATAAGATATACAATTTTATGTGAAAAATTTTTTTCTAAACAAGAGAAGAAAAATCACAAGATTATGAGTCTATAAATTTTTACTATATAAAATTTAGTTATACAAACCCTAATATAAAAACCTGACATCTTGCATCAGTAAACTCGTGCAATAGTAGAAAATTCCATAATAATAGCAATAAATTTTTTTTCTCTTTTTTCTCTCTTTTCTTCAATTTCTTTCACCAGCAGCGCTCACTAGTCTTTCCAAATTTATAAAGTGGTTGACAAAAATCTCTCTCAAACAAACCCATTTTATAAACCCTAAAAGGAATTTTCACACACTTTTCTTAAACCCTAAAGATGCCTAACAGCCGATCATCCTTCAAATAGTTTGGTCTTCCTTCAGATTTTAGCATTTTGGTCACCTCTTAAATTAGATAGTCCAGTCGGTCGTCTTCATCTTGCCAATCTAGCCGGTTGGCCTTTGTACTTGAGATTGACTGATCATCATTCATCATTGGCTTTGTCATGGTTGCCATTCAATCCAATAGTATAGCTAAACACCCTTCGACGTTGGTTGCCATCAGCCACTTCACTGGCGCACAAATACTACAATATTTTATCTCAAATATTGTACCCATTTGAGTATTCGGCCACACCTTTAATCGCTGTTAATCGAAAATGGGCCTATATAGAAGTGACCCATATCTCAATAAAATAGTCATGCTTACGCAAGGCTAGCGGACTCATACATGTATGCATCAAAGCATTATACCAAATACATATTTGTCTACCGTTTGTGTACCGGTTTTGTTATATAACGATATTGGCTTAATTTTTAGGCATTTTGTGTATAGAAGAGAAAGGAAAAGAGAAAATAGAGAGAAAAATACTAAAAAAGTAGATTTCGGAGTTTTTTCTCATATTAGATCAAATAAATATTTGGTTTTAAGTTAAATATATTTGAATTCATTTTTTTCGTCTAGTATTTTTTTATTTTTTCAAAATTATTGCTTGAGTGTAATTGCATGTCATTCTTTTTACCCCCTTTTAAATATTTATTACATACTTATTTATTTTTACTGAATATTTGAACAGTATGAATGTTTATATTTATATTTAAAATATCAACAAAAACACTACCTTGTAAAATGGAATAGAAAATTTTAATTTTTTTAACTTAAAAAATTTTGGATATTTATTATGTGATATAAAGTTTTTATTTTGACTAAAAAATAATCATTATAAAAACAAATTGGTGATTTTTATTTTTAAATATATTTAAGAATATTATGCACAATTTAAATATCAAATCTATCATTTATAAGTGAACAAAATAACATTTTACTCTATTTATAGAGCCTAAATTAAGATAACTAACTTATAAATTTTAAATAATACTGTATTGGCTTTGGGGCTATTAAAATATGTATAGTCTGATTTTTAAAATTTGTCCTTCGATATTAGTCAATATTTAATTCATTGATTCTTGATTTTTAAGCTTTATATGTGTTTTTGATATAATCCTTCTATTTTCAATTTTTTCTGACATGTTTTCACATATTTATTTTTTTTTTTTGTATTTTGTATGTTTTGCACATTTTTGCATATTCTTACCTATAAGATATTTAAATTATCAAGTTTTTGAATATATTTATCAATAATTAAGCAATTTTAATTTTCACTTTGATCATAATTTGTGATAATTTATGTTTATTATATCCAAATGAAGTATTAAGTATTGAGCTTACATTCAAAAAATTTTAATTTTTTTTTAGAAGGAGGACTATTCGAGGAGAATAATTTATGATGTTTATTATTTATATTTTTAGATTTGTAATTAGATATTGATATTATCCTTAAAAATTAAATTTATATTTATTCAATATGTGTATTTAGGATTATTTATAGAAGCTTTTCATTACAGTATATTATGTGTAAAGAATGAGTTTTAAAAATTTTAATTATAATTAATTAAGTTGAGATAAAAAAAACTAAATTCAAAGAAAGAAAAATTGGGTTAAAGTTAATGTTAAATCAGGTCAAATCAAATTGAAGGATACTTGACGCCAAATGAACACCGTGCTATGGTATGCCTACACCTAACACAATGATGTGATTTTGTATGCTGCAATTTTTGGCCACGGCAATCAATGCATGTTTGACTAGATGTTTAACTTGAAATCGATTGATTTTGATAGATTTTTAAAAAGAGAGATGAGAAGAGAAAAAAAAGTAAAGAGAAAGTTAGAGAATGTCAAGTGAATTGATTTCAAACAAGATTTTAGAAATTTAAAATTAAGACAAGTACATTTCAAACATTATTTCCTCTATTGCTAATTTTTTTATTTTTTATAGTATTTATTATTTTAAATATTTATATATATATATATATATCATATTGTTATAGTTAAAATATCTAAATTTTACACGTATGAATTTTTACTCATGCCTTTTACCATTTTTATAAAAATCATATTCTTAGTTTTTATACATTAGTTTGATTTTTTAAATATATTTATTTGGTTAGATATTTTTAAATAAGAGAGAAGGAGAAGATCAAAGTTCTAAATTTTTAAATAAAGAGTTCTAAAATTTTAATAATTTTTTCCTAGGTCAAATGAATTGATTTCAAGCAAGATTTTAAAAATTTAACACTAAGACAAGTACATCCTAAACTTTATTTCATTATTAAACTTTATTTTAATAATTAAATATAAAAATAATAATTTTAACTATATTATTATATTTTATTTTTTAAAAATAATTATTTTATTTTTATTTAATTTTATTTAAATAATTAAATATATCATAAAAATTTTGTCTAAAAATTATAATTTTTAATTAAAAAATTATCTGTAAAATTTAAAAGGGGTCAATTAGTTCTGCTCGGAATAAAAACGCGTTCTCTCTCTCTCTCTCTCTCTTTAATTTTGTTAGGTTTTTAAATAATTCTATAAATAAAAAATTAGTTTTTTTAATAAAATAGGTTTATAATACTTATCAACATCGTGTCAATTAATTAATATACAATCTGAAATATCATTTATCCTTGTATAAAAACGGGGTTAAATTTTATACAAATTTACATCATTAATTAAGTCTAAATATAACTTATATTTTAATGAATTAATTTGTGAAAAGTTGATTGAATATCAAATTTCAAATTATTCAAACTTAATTCATAATTTTAATAAATTAAGTTTGACACTTATTAAAAAAAAACTCATTAATTAATTAGTTAATTCTAAGTAAAACTTATACTCAATTCATGTATAATTTGTATATGATAATTCTTAATTATTTAAATATGGTTGTTAATAATATTATAATTCTTATTATTAAAATAAATTAAATTTTTTATTGATTAAAAGAAAATAAATTTACAGATTCTTCAAATAATTATATATTAAAATTATAAGAATCCCATAAAAAATAAATTAAGGCATCTACTCTTAGCAATTGGGATGACTATTCTTTTAAAAGAGGAAAAGATTAAACTTTTTTTTAATTATATTTATTTAATATTAATTAATAATTATAATTAAAAATAATTAAATTAATTTTATTATTAAAAAAAGTAGAGATTTCGATTACCTATTATTAGGGTTTGCTGTACCTAGAGATGGGCATTGAACCAAATGCCTATGGTTAGACCAGAAGAAAGTACAAAAGATACTAAATGCGGGAAATATTTAAGCATTATATATATATATTTTTTGAATCAAATAAATTGATAATTTTGTAAATTTTAACAAAATTAAAAATTTTACTTTTAAAATTATTTTTAAAAAATTTCTGAATATAAATTTAGAATATTACAAATAGATATATTTATAAAAAATAGAAAATTAAATTAAATTTAGTTTATTTAAAAATTAAAGGTGATATAGTAAAGCAGTAGAAAATAAGCATTGAAAATCTAACATTAACTATTTTTATAATATAAATATTTCATTCATTTATGTAATTAACTAATTATCATAGATTGTATAATGGATTAGTAATAAAAATATATATGATATTATTGCGTACCAGGAATTCGGGTTGTCCTACGAATCAAGAGCCGTAAATTGGATCTTCTTGTTGGTCAATCTGACGCGGATCCGCCCTTCATAATTTCAAATCTGAACCCTGCGCAACACAACTAAAAACGAGACGTTAAAAATCGACGAAAATTATTTCTATCGTGAATCCTCCGACGCTCAAATCAAAAATCTTTTCAGATATCTTAATTTTATTAATTACATACAAATATTAATAATATTCGGTAAAATATTCACTATTTCATTTATGAAAAAAATATATTTTAAATTTAATTAATAATAAATGAATAAAACCAAAATCACAAGTCCCAATACAAATCCAACAATAAATTAAAAAAAAAAACTGTTCCCTCGGTACGGCGTTACATGCAAGATAAGATCGAGAAATAAATCGGGGAAGAAGAAATTGACACCTGCCATACCCGTAGGAGTGAGAGTGAGAAGGAGAGAGAGAGAAGCAAAATCTTTTATTTTTAAATTTTGATTTTTCTGCTATATGGTGCGAATGTTGGAAGCATGGAAGCAAAGCAGAGGCCAACAATGGCGGCAACCCATTTCTTATTAATGAATGCTCCGCACCATCCACCGGACCATGTAAAAAAGGACTAGAAACAGAGTAAAAGACGGAGGGAAAAGGATAGATTTAAATAAGAACGGTTAGAAGTTTGCAGATTTGTAAAGCAAATTGCAGTATTGGGTTTCACGCAGATTAGGGTTTCAGAAATTTGGAGTATGAGGGGAGAAATTAGTAGTGGCGGCGGGGTTGTTGGAGTTGAATTGGGGCTGAAGCTGCAAGATGACGGTCCTCCATTGTTATGCAGTCGAAGATACAGGCATGATTGCGATGAGGGGTCCGGTTTTAACGAAGTGGACATTCGTTATTTGAGCGATATGTGCGGTGGTTCTGCTGCCAGCGATTCCACCACCACTGTTCCTCCTCCAGTTGTTTGCTCTGCCGCTGCTGACGGTGGCGCAGCCGCGGTCAGATCATCGCTGCAGCCTTTTGACATTTCTTATCTTCCTGCCTACTCTCCCTTCAAATCCTCAGGTATGTAAGCCTTACTCTTTCCCTCGAAAAGACTCCGAAATACCCCAAAAAAAAAAATCGATTTGACACATCAAAAAAATCGATTTAACACTTTTTTTTTTTTTTTTTCTATTCATTCTCTCTCGAAAGTCAAATGGATCTAGCCCTAATCTCACATCGGTTTGAAAAATTGGGGATTTATGTTTTTTTTTTTGGGTGTTTGGAGGTGGGATGGCAGCGACGATGGGGATTGGGTTTCCATTTACAGCAGCACAATGGAAGGAATTACAAAGACAAGCTATGATTTACAAGTTCATGATGGCTTGTGTTCCCATTCCTCGTGATCTTCTCTTCCCAATGAGCACAAATCTCTCTGACCCATCTTCCTCGACATACTCCTGTAAGTAAAAATCTTGAAAACCCGAGTCCCGTTTATCTTCGTTCTCCTCTTCAAATCATCAATTTCGTCTCTGAAAATATGGGATTTTTTTTTTTTTTTTTGGTTAGTGGGAAAGGTGGATGTGCTTAATCTGACGCGGGGAGGGAACAGTAGGGACGCAGAGCCAGGGAGGTGTAAGAGGACAGATGGGAAGAAATGGAGGTGCTCTAGGGATGTGGCGCCAAACCAAAAGTACTGTGAGCGCCATTTGAACAGAGGTCGTCCCCGTTCAAGAAAGCCTGTGGAAATTCGTGCTGATTTTTCCTTCAATCCAGGCAAAATTTCTGATGCTAAAAAGTCCCGGCTAATAGATTCCCAAAATTCTGCCATTAATGGTTCGACTTCTGCATCTCAATGCCTTGGAGTTGGATCTTCTGTTCAAAGATTCATTCGGAATCATGAGAAGGCCCCCTTTGAGCCAATGGTCTCTACCGCAACCACATATGGGGCACCCAGGTAGGATTTGATTGGTAATTTGAGCTGAAGATTGTTTAATTTTCAAACATTTCGTGATTTAAGATTCTGAGTTTTCAAATAATTTGTACTTTGGGATGCTGCCTTTTTTTTCTGTGAAGGTTCTCGGATTGGGTAATCAAAGGGAAGGGTGGTTCAGAGCAGCAATGGCAGCAACTGGAGCTGGAAGACATAGGATTGGAAACAGAGGCTTCTTTTTGCAAGGCAAATCTTTCTGTTTTCCAGCATCATTTGGAAGATCAGCCGCCGAAGGTCTCCTCGTCTTCTCTAGCTTCATCAATGGCGGACAGTAATCATCTGATCGACGACGAAATCTGTCGAATTCATATGGGTCTTGGTGTTATTGACTCTGATTTCAACAATGAAGATGACATGAAGAATCAAGTCTCAATCGCAAGCTGGCTTAGCCCTGCCTCATGGGTGCCCTCCAATCCCGGCGGACCACTGGCCGAAGTTCTCGGCCACCACCCCACCACCGTACCCGACTCGGACCCCTCCTCGGCTGCCGGAAACGGCTATCTGGTGACGCCGCCTGCCACCGTCACCTCCTCCCCATCTGGGGTTCTGCAGAACACCATTGCATCATTGTCTGATAGCAGTGGAAGCAACAGCCCCATTTTTTTGAGAATTTAAATCCTGAATCAGAGATCCCCCATTAAAATGTCCACAGTTTGATGTAGAAGAATGTTTTATGAAGTTTGATCGTCGACAAGATCAACCGGAGCTTTTAGGGTAGCAGATTTGCTTGGCTAATCGTTTTTATCATCTTAATTTTTTGTTTGTTTTCTGCTGATCAACTCCTTGTGAATGAGAAACCAGAGTTCTTGGAAACACTGACTTGCTTCTCAAGCCCCTCCCTCCACCCAAAAAAAAACCCACAAAGAACATCGATGGCAGTGATAATTGATTTTTTTAAAGGTGATTATTTAAGATTTTCTTTTATTTATTCAAGATTTTATTCTTAATTTTTATTTCTACTTTAATTTTGTTATATGAAAAAGCAGATGAAATTAATTATATTTTAGTTGTATCCGGTAATAACGCAATATTAAAGAAAAAAGAAATATACAATTTATAAATGAGAGTTAATTTTGGAGTTTCTATTGAATTTCGGTCAACTATTTATATATAAAATAAAATTGATATTTAGGAATAGAATTTAAATGACCGAATCTAAAGTTTTATTATTTAGAAATGTAAATTTACTTTTATTATTTTACACGCTTGATGTATAATTTCTTTCAAGTGTAAAATTGAATATAAATTATTTTTGTTAATTAAACATTAATATAGATAAACCGTGTTTAGGAATAAAATTTAAAAAATATAAATAAAAAATATTTTATATATATTTAATTATGATGGATACACCGGAATATGNGGCTGAATCATGGTCAACAGGTATAAATAAAAAAGTATAATTTCTTTCAAGTGTAAAATTAAATATAAATAATTTTTGTTAATTAAACATTAATATAGATAATACCGTGTTTAGGAATACAATTTAAAAAATATAAATAAAAAATATTTTATATATATTTAATTATGATGGATACATCGGAATATGGGCTGACCCATAATCAACACGTATAAATAAAAAAGTATAATTTCTTTCAAGTGTAAAATTAAATATAAATTATTTTTGTTAATTAAACATTAATATAGATAATACCGTGTTTAGGAATACAATTTAAAAAATATAAATAAAAAATATTATATATATATATATATATTTAATTATGATAGGTACGTCAGAATATGGGCTAATCCATAATCAACGAAGGCCCAAAACGGCATACCAGACGCGAATGCCCAAAGCCTGAAAGGCCCAAAATGGTCAACGCCATCGTTAACAGTTTAGATTTCAGCAGGCGGCTAACTCGAGTACAAACGGTCAATTCGAGCGTTGACCGGAATCACGGTAGCAACAGGCCAAAAATAAAAAGCTTTTTATGGGCCTAGCTCACTTGAGCCCACGATCCATCAGACGGCCAGCAACGGCTCTCCCAGTATTTTTCACGATCCCAACTGGCTCCCAAAATGGACATCGACAAAATTGGCGCCCTTCTCGTAAGGAAGGCGCTAGATTTTTCCAATCTCCTGCCAAATGGGGCACTCCAACAGTAAAAAAACACAGAAGGAAGGTAAGCAATTTGGAAAGCAGCTGACCGTCATGGAAGGAAACTATCTTGATCTATTTGGCAACTGGCATCAGCTCTGAAAGGCAGGCTAACGAAGAATCACGTAGGAAATCACTCCTTTCAAAAGAGGGAGATCACCCTATCAACCATAAATAAGCCCTAGAATTCTCATTCCATGCACGCAAACTTTCACCCAGGCTATCTGCTACTCATGCTAACTTTCACTCACGCAAGCTTTTACTCTCACAACATCGACAACGATAACAGAGACATAATTATAATTCTCTACTCTCTACTGTCACTCAAAAAACCTAAGGCATACAACGTGCTCCTGACAGTCGTTTACTACCTTCCCACCATCCAGATTTAAGAAAAAACGGCTTTGTTTCTCTTTCATATGGAGATACACACTCTTGTTCTCTCTCTCTTCCAATTCTCAATTTCAATAGCCTCCTCATATTTCGAAGGCTGTTTACTGACCTGAGTATCGGAGTATTTTCGGTGGGACAACTTCTCGCTGACACAGACTTCCTGTTCTTTTTGGTGGTGTGCAGAATCCAAACTTAGTGAATAGAGTCGAAATCAGAACAAGCAGATCAACCCGAATCTGTTTAAAATTCAGATTCGAGGACGAATCAAATTATATTAGAATTATTAATATTATATATTTAATTATGTTAAAATTGTCAATAATTAATAACAAATTTATGTTATTTTAATTTTAATTTTATTTATTTTTTAATATAATTAAATATATAAATAATATTATCCCATTAACAATTAAAAAGCACTATACCTTATTTCCTAAACCACGGCATCATTACCCAAATTATTTATTCCGTACCAGTGATGCTGTGGAGAGCGTGGAGATTAATCAGCCAATAATAAATTATTTATTTTACCAGTTTATAATTTATTAATCATTAATTTTTATATAAAATTATTATAATCTAGAAAAATAAAATTGTAAATGGAGTTTATACAGAAAAATATCATGATAAATAAACAATTGATAAGTAAAATATTTAACATTTTTCAATATTAAAGAAAATTACAATTTACTTATAATTTTACAATTTATGCAGGACTTATTAAAATTTTAAAAAATAAAATTAAATAAAATAAATATTTTATATAAAAAAAATTATAGATAAATTACAAACGTAAAATATTATTGGATGGTTACGTTGCTCTGTTCAAACTGACTCAAAGTACAAAGCTATGGCTGTCCCCATTTATGACCGCTGGATTTACTGCTGATGATGTAAATGATCCATTTTCCAATTTCCAGACTTTTCGTAATTTTAAATATTAAAATTTCTTAATAATTGATGTTATTTTAAATATTTTAAAATAATATTGTAATTTTCATTTTAATGTTTTATATTAAAATTAAAATTTTAATTTAGATAATCATTTGTATGTTATTTGTTAAAACAAAAAATTTAATGGATAAAATATAAAATTTAAAAAATTAATTAGATGATTATTTTTTATTTTTATTATTAGATTAAATATTTAATTAATATTTATATTATAAAAATAAATTTATAGAAAATACTATGTATAATTTTGTTATATCTTTTAACATCTAGTACTAAATTTTTATTTAATAATAGTGATTTAAGATATATAATTCCTAAATTTGTAAAATAATAACCCATGCCGACAACAATAACAATTTGAAAATAAAATAAATAGATATCCCTTAAAATAATATAAAACAAATGTTATAATAATCTGAAAATAAAATACTTATTTATTAAAATTATATAAAATTTAATATTATATAATCTAATTTGTACGAAGAATAACTAGTCATGTCCCTACCACATTGAGGGATGGATCTTACCTTTTTTTTTTTTATTGAATTAAAAATTTTAATAATTAAAATTTAAATATTAAATAATATTTTTAAATAGCTGTTTTTATTAATTTTTATATATTAAATTTTAATGTTATACATATATATATATATATATATATATATATATGATAAAAATTAAAATAATTTTTAAATATTTTATTTTAAATATTAACGATTAAATTTTAATAAAATTGATGCATCATTATATCTAAATTATTAAAGGAATTAGGTAGCTACTCAATCTCTCCTGACAGGTCGAGTTAGAGCTAGTCTGATCTCCGTTATTTTGAATATAGATACTGTATAATACAACTAACAAATAATAGGTCAAAAGATTAGAGAAACTCGCTCCCTGGTATATCATTCGATACTCAAATTAGAAATCTTCCTACGATGAAAAAAAATAGAGTAATACAAGATGTGAATCATATATGCATGTAAAATGAGGATTGAACTGTTAGTAGAGGGCTAAACTCCGGTGACTAAGCCCGACCACGGGACGACTTTAAGAGATGGAAGATTTAACTCCGTTGCGTGCACCTGACCAAAGACTTATAAAGATGGAAGACAAGGCTATGATGGTAAATACAAGGATAAGGTCGAAGGAAAGTTAGGATATTTACAATGGTATTTACAAAAGTTGATAAGGGTTGATGTGAGAAGAGAAGGAGAGACTCGTATTAGAGTTTCACTCTTCTCGTATTTGGCTTCTTGGGTTGTGGCTTCTACTAGCTTCTTGTTCTGACTTCTGCTGATAAATGAAGAGAGGGCATCCTTTTATAGCCGTCTTGAAATCATCTGAGCCGTTGATCAAAAGCATGGAGAATCAAAATAATGACGCTCCTTTAGTAGTTATGCGTCTTATTAGTTGCTTTGAGTTGTTATGTATCTTGTCATACATAACAAGATACATAACAACTTAAAGCAACTGACAAGATGCATAACAACTAAAGCAGCGTCATTATTTTGATTCTCCAAGCTTTTGATCAACGGCTCAGATGATTTCAAGATTTTTTTTTGGAAACAAAGAGTGTTGGTGAATGGCAGTATGTGAATATTGTCAGTAGAGAAAATGGTATATTCGAAGAAATTGAATATTTAATGTGGACCAAGATCTTCAATTGTTGAGAAATCCTATGCCAGAAGATTGTAACGATAGAGATTCTTGGCAGTAGTAAAAATAATCCATGTTCCATTGCTAAGGGTATATCCAGATATTATCGGTTGTCTTTCATTGATAAGATCGAAGACTGTAACAGTCCGTAGATAGAACCAATTAGTCTGTTTCTTAATCCAGATTGTAAGCTGTTGTCGTTGTTCAAATTTAACAAGAGTAATAGTAGCCTTCTGAGATGTATGAGTTTGCCACTTAAATAATTATAAATCTCAACTTGATACATCAACAGATTTCCAAGCATCGGATGGTAAATAATAATGTTGTAGAAGTACCAGTTGACAGAGAAATAACTTGAATATACGGAGCTCGGTTGAAAGAGTCACATAAGAAGTAAAGTTCATCTGGTGGTAGCACTACGTAGTTATCTTGTCGAGGAGTCCATGTATATAGTGATTGTGAAAATGGTCCAAATAATTTTCAAAGATTTGTCGTTGAAGAATAAGCTTATAAACTATCAGCCTCAAGAGCAAAAAGACATCTGTCATCGAAAAATTTCTTCTGATTAAGTCCGCATTTGAAGATGAGGCCATGTCCATAATTAGGAGAAGTTTCATATTGGACAAGTTGTTGTAATTCGGGTATGATCGGGATGGTTTGATAGGGTTGGAGAGTAGGATTGATAACATAAAAAAAATCTGATTCAAGTGTGGCAATGGGTAAACAGTGAAATAAGCCGTTATTACAGGCTAATACTCGAAGAAAGTGATCATAGATGAAGTCAAGTGCAAAAGGATGAAGTATAGGGTTAGCGACAGGGATGAATTGTCATGTGGGACTGTATTTACATTAAAGGTAATATCCTTCATTATCTTTGTCAAAAGCATGATATGAATGATGTTGAATAAAAGCGGTGTTTGATAGAAATTGCAGACAAGATTCTGACATAGAGGCAAATTTGATAAGAGTTTTGACAGGAAGCCAAGAAAATAATTTAAACAAATGGTCATAAGTGAAAGAAAAGAAGATGACTCAGACTCAAGTGGAAGTGTAATGCTTACTCTGTAGAAATTCTCTTGTTAAGAAATCAGGTAAAGAGTTCGAAGTTTCCTTGATAAATTCAATATCAAAATCAAAGATGGATAAAATTGCCTGCCATCAAGCAAATATTTGTTTGGAGACTAAATTTTTGACATCTTTTTATAAAATATCTTTTGTAACTTTACAATCGATACGTAGTAAAAATTTCTTATTGTATAAATTATCTTAAAATTTAGAGATGCATAAAAACAATGGATAAAATTTCTTTTTTGATGGTTGAATAATTTTTTTGTGGTTCTATCCATATACCTGAATGAAATCGAACAATTTGAGGTTGGGTTATAGCTAATTTTTGTTTTAATATACCTCCATAGCCTAAGTCAGAGGCATCTATTTCGATAATAAGTAATGCTTGAGAATGTGGGATACCAAAATATGATAAGTACTGAGCTTATTATTTTAATTATTTAATAATATTAGTGTGTTTATCAGTCCAGGCGGGAGGATTCTTTTGAAGACGTTGATATAAAGGTTTACATATTTGTCTTAATTTTGGTATAAATTTTACAATATAATTAAAACAACCTAAAAATCTTTGTAGTTGGGCATTATCTTTGATTTCATTAGAAAACTTATCAGCGAATTCAATTGATCTTTGAATAGGTGTTATCGAATGTTTATAGATATTAAAGCCTAAAAATCTTATCTTTGTTTGAAATAATTTAATTTTTGGTAAGGATACAACTAACCCATTTGGTTTAATAATGTATAAAAATTGATAAAGATGTTTAAAATGTTGGTCGATAGAAGTGAAAAAAATAAGTATATCATCGATGTAGATAATAATAAACTTGGTATATGGATTAAATATTTAATTCATTATATTTTGAAATTCGAAAGGAGTATTTTTTAATCCAAAAGTCATAACATTCTATTCATAATGACCAAAGGGCACAGTAAAAGCAATTTTATAGAGATCTTTTTCTTGAACTTGAATTTGTCAAAAATCAGATTTCATATCAAATTTAGAGAAAATATTTACGCTGTATATTCTATTAATTAAGTCACGTTTATTAGGTATAGGATACCGAATCCATTGGAATACCTTGTTTAATGATTTATAATTTATAACTAATCGAGGTACTCTCTTTCCTTTTTAGTATTATTCATAACATAAAAGGCTAAACAATTCCAAGGTGATTTAGTTGTTCGAATCAATTATTTGTCAAGAAGATCTTGAATCTCCTTCTTGTAATATTCTAGCAATTCTTAATTCATTTGAATTGGACGTGCTTTAGTAGGAATTTTACTTTCATGAAAGTCTGATTCATATAGTGAAGAAACTTGATGTTACTTTCGATTCCAAAAAGCGGCTGGTAGAGTAGAACATACTTTTTTTTCAAATCGTTGGAATAGATTAGCAATTTTTATTTGTACAATAGCTTGTTTCAGTTGTTGTTCGATATTGACTGTTTGTATCTCTTCTTGTAAATAATTAATTAATTTATTTTTTTAAATATTAGATTTAGTTGTTTAGAGATCGTCATCTCTTACAATTCTTGTATTTTCTTTTGTTTAATAGGATGTAGAAATTTGAATAAGATAGGAATCCCTAAGACATTCGTAGAAATACCTTTAATAGAGGCTGTAAAGGGATATATTTGTGTAAAAAATAGTATGCTAAGGATAACATCTTATTGTAAATCCTTAATCAATATAAATGTTGATTTAAAACAGTAACCTTGGTTGCAGATTGCTACTCATGTTAGCTTATATCTGATGTTTAATTTTGATCTACTAGTCGTATGTAATCTTTCTATTGTCTTTTGATTATATTTTGTAGGAATTAAGCCTTCTTGAACACAATTTTGATTAGCACCAGTATCTTGTGGGGCTATTAATTTTAAATGATATTTTTGATTAACTACTAGAGTAATTGAATAGTACCATTTTTGAAAATTGATTTTTAAAATAAGTTGTAAATATTTAGTTTGATCCGTAGATTGTATTTCTTAATTGTGATTTGATTCTTCTTCTGTATTTTGTTTAGATTCTAGAATAGTAAAACGTGTATTCAAATGTAATTCATTAAATTTGATTTCTCGTAAATTATCTTTTAATTCTTTTACTTTAATTTTTATTTGTTTAATTTCTCGTTGTAGATCACCAGTCATTACTTGCTGAAATAAAGGAGGTGAAGGATACTTATTAAATATTTTTGTTAAACTGAATTCTTCTAGTTCTTTTGGTGTAGTAATAAGTGAATCCTTTAACTTCTATAAATATTGTCTTCTTAGTTCTAAATCATCATTTTTATCAATCATGTTAAGTAAATATTCTGTTTCATTACTAGATCTTAACATATTAAGTTAAAAATTACAATTACATAAAGGTTTATAAGATATATTTTCTTGTTCTTCAGATTTCGATTCAGAAAAGATTTCAGTTGATTCATTAATTTCTTCATTAATATTAGCCGCTTCGTAGTCAGAAACACAGTCATATTCAGATTCATTATCACTTAATAATAGACTAGTTAATTTATTACTTAAATGTGGATCATCTTTAAATATTTTCTCAATTTTCTTTTTTACTTTACATTGGTTTGCCATATGGCCAGATCGTTTATATTTCTAACAGACAACTTTAGAATGTTGAGGCTGATAGGAAGTTTTGGATTGAGTAGTTGATTTTTTTTACAGTTTGTTTTTTATGAGGGGTATAAGAATTAGACTGATACGATTTTTTAGACATATACTTAGGTTTTTGGTGAGAATGTGCATTGAGTTTTTTGATACCATACTGATAACAAAAAAGTTTCTAATTGAGTATTAAATTATTTTTTATCATTTTGAAGTTTTGTTTATTCTTTATATTCTTGACATAATTGCAATCCTTCTCGTTTAATGAAGACAAATAGTTGATCATAGGTCATTTGATTTCATTGGATAGCTCGACCTCCTCCTAACTTAATGAGTTTGGTCATAACTTGTTTAGCAAAGAGTGAAGGAAGATCAGTAATAAATCGTTCTTTCCAGAATGATTCATTACAGTCTTATTTTTTAAAGATATGCGTAAGAAACATATCTTTATACCAACGAAATATTGAAGGATAAGATATCTAAAATTTGTCAAGATAACATGAGAGCTTAAATAATCATCTTCAATATTTTCGAAAAAAGCTTGACTAATAGTAATAATTATAATTTCTAAGGAATTCTGTCTCTATATAAATTGAATTTTTTTCATTTGGTCCTTCTTGTTGAACAGATTCAGTATGATTTAAAATATAATTTCGTTCGTTAGCATTTAAAGCATTTTCCCACAAATATTTTAAGGTTCCCGTAAAACCAATCACAAGTAATTTAGTGGCATTAGGTTCGGTCATGGTTATATTACAAACACGATAAGTAGAAGCAGTAATTCCTATGTCATGTAATAAACACATAATTTTATATTCAGATTTACCATCAATATTCCATTAATATATATTATTAGCATAATAGATTCATGGAGAATATTGATATTTTTCTTCATATTGTATATCAAGTGGTGTAGGCCATGGGTAATAGTTTTTTGTAAAATAATTTGGCATATTCCTTAATCTGTTAATTTCTTGGTCAACTTTACTATCTTCAGATAAAGGTGTATCAATAGTTTGAATGGTCAAGTTTCAGATATTTGAGAAATTATTCTGACTTCTGCTGAGAAATGAAGAGAGGGCATCCTTTTATAGCCATCTTGAAATCATCTGAACCCTTGATCAAAAGCTTGGAGAATCAAAATGATGACACTGCTTTAGTTGTTATGCGCCTCGTCAATTTGTTTTGAGTCTTGTCGGTTGCTTTAACTTGTTATGCGTCCTTTCTTTGCTTTTGTATTGATCGAGAAAGTTACAAATTTTACTATTCATACGTACGCTTTTACTATTCATGAATAGTAATTTATCGGTCGTACGGTATCATTGATGAAATGTCTTTAGGAGCATTTATAGAGTGGAATAAATTGGTAAGATGTGATAGATACCTGCAAACAAAGATTAGTGAAAAACATTGAATGATGATTTCTTTTTTACAAATTATGGGCTCAAAGATCAAATAGATCCTATGCATGTCCGCCTGGATCCTTTGTTCGGTCAAAAGGAAATGGGCTGGTCGGTGGTGTAGATGATGAGGATGAACCCACATTATCAGTTTCAGCATTAGCCATTTCCTTAGCGAGAGCTGCTTCAGCTGCTGCTAGGTCTTTTTTATCAGCAATAGAGGCCCAACTTCGTTGTTACTTTTATAATAAAGATTTTATATTTGTAACTCTAGCTTGTGCTCTGTTTTGTGAATCTCGAATATGTTGAAGCATATCGTTAATGTCGTCATGAATTTGAACTGAAGATCGTGGATGAGAAGTTCTTCTTGATCGACAAGAATGCACAGATTGCGTTAGATAAATCTTTAGAATTTGTACAGCTGATACTTCTTTCTGAAAGATCTGATTATAGAGGCTGTCGACAGTAGGATGTCCGCATCAAGATATCGTCGGTGATAGTCTCTTAAGATCTTGATAAAAAGATTTTTTGGCCTGAAGATCTTTTTGAATGTGTTGAGGAGTAATAGATGTGAAATTAAATTTATCCCACCATTTGACGTTAAAGTCTCGAACAATGGTGCATCCGGATAAATGGATCGACAAGTGAAAGCCCAAGACATTATCATAGAATCGCATAATCAATATGAAAAGTAATTTTATGATGATCAAGAAATATTTCAAGTGTAAGTGTTTTATAATAGAGACGTACTTCATTGGTCAGAGTTGGATAGATAGTAGAACAGTGTCCAAAGTAAAGCCACCATTCAGAGAACCAAAAAGGAATTTACTTAGGACAATTTTAATCAAATTTGAAGAATCAGGAATGACTGTAAAAATGAAGAAAGAATGCATTATATCAGGCATTCTTATAATATTAATAATTATATCCCATGGGTTGATAATGAACCGAAAATGATTTGATGTCTAAAAGATCAAGAGCAATGTCTTGATGAGGTCGAATCTTTTTAATTTTACAAATGGAGTAGCTGATAGAATTATCATGAGAATTCCTATGATGCTTGAGTTCCATCGAATCTGAATCAACAAGGATCAATTCATAGAATTATTGTATTTTTAATGGTTCGACTGTTGGATATAAATGATTGGACTGAAACATACGATTCGTAACATTGAGCAATTCTTGTAAAGATAATAGTTTGTATAAGCCTGTCATGGTAATATATTGTTTGATAGGTTTAGTAAAATAATTAAACAGCTGAGAAAAAGAAGATGAAGAGGTTGATGTTTGATGCGGAGAAGTAGTGGGTATAATTTGTTGAGGTGTCATGGCATAGTCACGAGCAGTTTGTTTAGCTGGAGTGGAAGGAGGCTGTACTTGCTTACCTTTATCCTTCTTAAGAGGCATACTGTTCCTGTATAAAGGTATAAAACTTAATAAATTTTTGTTAAAATTTACTTTGATGAATTTGTAAAATAAATTTGTCCAGAAAATAAATGTTGATGGTGGATGAATACATGCTTTAAATGCGTTTTATTTTATATAGAGCTTTTCGTGAAAATGTTGACATAAGAACAAAATTTGTATGCAAAAAACATGTATCTTACCAGCGTAGTACAAATATGCGTAAGTGGCGTATGTGGTACTATGTCGGATACTATCCCAGTTTTGATAATAGCCTTTTCTATTTATTCCTAAAATTTGATTAGACCATTTAAATATATTTTTTTGATTATAATTTGATTGTTGATTTTTTAGAATATTTTGCCATATATGTTGATTGTGAAGTGGAATATTCTACTCTCTTTTTGCTTATTAACTGCTTGGTTTGAATATCGTATTTTAATATATTGCCAGTTAATTTGAGTTTGAATTGAAACGTGATCAGTATTCTTTTTTCGATACCGAAAATTCTTATACTTTATATATTTATTTCTTTTTTGTATTAAGCGTAAGTTATTTGCTAATCTTCTTAGTAATTTCTTGTTCCAAATATTGGGTGAAGCTATTGTTATATATTTACTAAGTAATTTGATATTATGTTGAAAGATTTTTTGAATAATTTTAGAGGTTTCCCGGCATATATATGATTGTACTAAGTAAAGAGGAACTAAGTAATCAATTTCAAAAGATATTGATTTTTCAAATACTAATATTTGAAATTTCTTATAGTCAGGAAATGATTTAGATAATTTAGAGGATTTGGTAAATCCCATTAAGTCAGAAGTTGTGAACTTTAAGCAAGAAAACGTGAAATCAAAATTAGAATTAAAGTCATTAGAATTAAATGCATTAGAATTATTAGAATTAAAGTCAAAGTTATAGTCAGAGTCAGACCCTATACTTCTCCCAAACGCATCGTGTTTAAATACGGAAGAATAAGGATGGAAAGGATCAAAGGGATCTAAAAATGGATTAAAGAGAAATTCACAGAGAAGACTAGGAGTTTTTTGACGTTCGTTAGTTAACATAAAAGTGTCGTATGAAGTAATTGATGGAGAATTGAGGGTAACTTGATATGGTTGATAGATGGATGAATCTTTTCGTTCGTCGTTAAAAATTAAAATAAAAGATAAATTTCTAGGAGGATAAGGAGTATTAGATAGATGCAGAGTTTCTTCAATCAGTTGAAGTTGATGGTTAAAGATAGACAATTCTTTCGTTATACTAAAGAGAAAAGATTGATTTTGTATTCGTACTTCATTTGATGTTATTTGGATGTTAAAAAAAAAGTTGTTTTAGGGTTAATATGTACATATTTTGAATGGAAGATTTTTCGTAAGTTAACGTCTTTTTTTCTAAATGATATGATATTAGGTAATTCTTTAATATCATTGGTTGATAATTTTTTACTTATAGGTCGTCGTTTTTTAGTATGGAAAGGTATTATTTCTAAATCACTAGTATCTATTGCCGTAGAATTATTCTTAATGATAGGTGTAGTAAGTGAAATAGTTTTTCCATTAAGAGTTAATGGAGATGGTAGAAATTTCACTACATTTTATTGTGAAAGTGAAGATTGTACTAGATTAGATTTTGATAAAGACATTTGTTTAGTGTTAGTTGATTTTAGGAGAAAAGGTGACGCTTCCACTACATTATGTTTTTTCCTTATTCTTTCGTTTTTCTACAATTTGAACCTTTTTATCTTTATATTTTTTCTTAACAAATTGAGAAGATCTCTGACCTGTTGATAATTTGTTATTTATTTTTTGAATAAATTAATGATGTTTGTAACTAGGTTTTCTAATTAATTTTTTTGATTGTTGACAATTCAATGATTGAACTGTTTTAAGATATAATGTTTTAGGCGTAGATGTCGAAGGTAACTCATTTAAACGTTTTGTTATTTGTTCTAACAATATATCCGAACGTTTTGGTAGAAACTGAACATTAGTAATAGTAGGTAAAGGAGAACTTGGTAAAGGGGCTATACTATATAAAAATTGATATGAATTTACTACTTTAATTTGTAGAGTATGTTCAATTCTATCCGCTTACTGAACAACCGTGTGGAGTATTTGAGACTGATAATTATTTTGTTCATATACCTTTTTTATATCTTTTAATGTTGTATTGCTTTCATTTTTTCTGTCAGCACCTTTTTTAAATAGAGCTGCAATGATATTTGTATTATCAATGTTCAATTTTAATCCTGTAAGAGGAGGATGGACAGATGTAATTTGTTGCCCATTAGTCGTATTCCAAGTGGTAGTAGTTTTAGTATTGACATTAATATTTTTTATATTTCGAGATTGTTGAATAGTATTCTAAATATACGGAAGGAACCATTCAAAAAATGGTAAATTTCTCCTTAACGACATCATTTGTTGTTTCCATAAAACTCTAAATTCTTCAAGTTGTACTTTATTATATATTTTAAAATACCAATCCCTAACACTTTTATTTTTATCAGATATAAATTCTTTTCTTAACATATCTATATTAGGAATGAATTCAGAATTAATGAGTTTAGGATATTTTTTTCTGTCATTTACTATACATTTCTTCATATTACATATCATAACTCATTTGTTCGATACAATACTGATTAGATATTTTCTTTTCAATATTTCTATAAAATAATCCAATTTTAATTTTATAGACTTCATCATCAGGTAAATCCCATATAGGAGAATTTAGATCACTAGATAAAATATTAATAGTTTGCATATCTGAGAAAGTAGGTGAGTCAGGAGTAGTTTGAGTAATTATTGCCAGAATAGACATTCTACTGTCTATATGTCGATTATCCTGATTCTCTTGTGTAGCCTAATAACGTGTACTAATCGATGATGGTCTAACACTTTCGTAATCAGATAAAAGTGTTTCTGTCCTATGTGTATTAAAGCTTAATGATCGTGGTATCTGTATAGTACGAAAATTAAAAATAATATTTTTTTTCAAGAGTTTCTGAAATTTCAGAAAATTTTCTTCTAGTTAAATGCCTAGGTGGTTGTGTAAGATTAACTTACCATTATGGTGGTAACATAATTTCATCCCATTTTAGTAACTTTGGTGTATGATCTGCTTCTACTTACAAGACAATCGTTTCACCAGGAGGAGTTTGGATTAGACATTTTAGATTAAATTACGTTGTTAATAATTTAAAATAAATGTGATAGAGAATTAGAAATCATCTACACTCTTCTTGTTGAGACAAACCAGGTAGATAAACATTTAAGATAAGCGTATTTAAAATAGTTGAATCTTTTAGGTCAACTGTAAAATTTGGAGCGCAATTAAAATAAATTGGACAATTACAAAGATTTGATTGAACTATTGCTAAAATAGAATCTTTATATTTGAGTAAGGTTTGATCTCTAAGACATAACAAAACAGAAGTATCAATTCATAATTTGATTAAAGGTTTGATAGCTATTTGTATTAGGCCGTAATTGATATAATTATATCCTTTGCTTTTAAATTTTTTTATTGATAAATTTAATAATAACCTAACCTCTTCATATTCATTTTGAATAGATATTGTTTATTTATGATCTTTAATAGCTAAAGCGGTTTTAAAATTAAAAGTTCATATTCTGTAAATCTCTTCTACTTGTTGTGTAGGTATCGTCCATTTAGTATAATCCTTATTGCTAGGTATAATTAACGACTCTCTAGAATTTATTGTCATATTTGACGCTGAACTATTTTCCCTGATCATTCTTTTTAGTCGAGTTGCCATAATTTAATTTCTTTATGACTTTTACACAATTTTTTCAACACAATCCTACAGACACAATTCTTCATACACTCTTGCAGAGTCAGTTGACGGGACCACCCAATTTCACTATTGATTATCACGGGCTGACCAACGGTATTCCGATTCGATGCAAGTGTACGCGAATTTATCGTGTATGCATAAATATGCAGATAGATTATACAAAAGCTATCCAGCCAAAAGGAAAAACCTTGTCAAGCTTTCATGGCGATCTGCAGAATTTGAACCAAAGCAGAAAAAAAAGAAACTGAAAAAGAAATTAAAAAAAAAAAAACCCTGAAATTTCCTCCAGCTCAGTTAGTGGAAATAAACTCCAAGAGTAGCCCTGCATCTATGGAGGTTCCTTTAATCGACTGCGGTGATCAGTTCTCAGAAAGGAGATGAAGATGATAGCTGTGATTAACGGCTATGATTAACCCTCTTGAAGAAGAAGAGGAAAAGTTTCGAGGTTAAGCATCCCCCCCCCCAAAATAAAAAATAAAAATAAAAATAAAAAATGAAAAACAGTAGAACATCACACAGATTGATGCTGTAATCGAAAAATTCCGAGAATTTTTCAATGGTTCTGCACAGCCATAGATTGTCCGCAACATGACTTTTATATTACAGAAAGGTTATTTTAATGGTTTAAACACGTAAAATCTAAGTCAAAACATAGCAACAATACCATTAGACCAATAAAAGGGCATCACAGCACATGAAATTCCCGCTATACATGCGATTTGAAAAGAAATCAGACTATTTTAAATCTATTATACCACTGGCGTATGAATACTCAGCCTCAAATGGGTGGTGTAGTAATAACAGTCCTATGGCCAGTCATCCTGGACTGCACCACTAGATTTCAGAGCTGCAATTTTCATATTTTGAATGCATAATATCGATGTCACAATAATGCAACCATACCATTGCACCAATAAAAAGGGCAGCTCGATACACAACACTCTTACTGTATATGGGGTTCGGGATAAATTGGATTACTTTCAGTGTTTTACAGGCACAATTCTCAACCTCAAATGGAATGCGGTACATAAAACAACCTAATTTTATAGTTCGAAGCTTCAATTTTCACGGTTTGAACAAACAATATTCAGGTCATAATAGAGCAACCATACCATTGCACCAATTAAAAGAGACATGCAATACACAATGCTCCCTCTGTTTGTAGGATTTGAGAAGGATCGGATTACTTTGGGTCTATAATACTGATGCACCAATTCTCAGCCTCAATGGGGGTGGGGTAGGAAAAACACCATTACCCTATAGTTTAGAGCTGCAATTTCACTGGTTTGAATACGAAATATTCAGATCACAATGAAGCAACCATATTGTCGGACCAATACAAAGGATAGTGCACTCTATGATGCTCCCATTGTACCTGGAGTCCGGAGAGGATCAAACCACTTTCGATCTATTATAGGCACACAATTCTCAGCCTCAAATGGGTGGGGCACAAAAAGAGACCTTTTACTACATTTCAGAGCAACAATTTCCATAGTTTAAGCACGTGGCATTCAGATCACAATGGAGCAACCATACCATTGCACCAATAAAAAAAATTCAGTACACGATTCTCCTACTGGAAGAACGGTCCAAAAAAGATTAGACCATTTTGAGTCTATCATACTAGTGCACCAATGCTTAGTCTCCAATGGGTGGGATAGAGGGGAAAAATCACATATGCCATTCACGCCAAATAACACATTAAGGACCCCTATTATATTTTGTAGTATTGCTTTTCCTCCACAGATACCATAACAATTAACTGATCATAACATTTATTCATTGATATGAATATCGGTTGATATATGCCGACATTTGACCCTCTAATATCAATATTCCTTGACAATGTGACAATATTGCGATATGTTAACGTATTGATAAAATATTACGATATATTGTCCAATATATCAGTTTATATGATTGATATATTGACCGATGCGACACACTTAGCTTACAATATATTCGATACCGATATGTTCACATCTAATACTGATATTAATAATAATACCGATATTTTCATTCGTGCATTTATTGCATAAAACTATATCTCACACATAACATGTATTAGATTTCTAGCGCTTCAAATGAAAATATGCCATCTGGGGGCATCCAAAATGAAAAGATAGACAATTGTTACATAAGATAAAGAGTAGCATCAGCAATGTTAATTATAAAATAACATTCATGACAACGACAAAATGAATGCATTACTTCTGCTACCCCGAAGACTGAATGGAGAAGCAAAGAAAAAATAGTGTAAGATCATAGTAAAGTAATAATTTGTTTCAATCTTTTCTTCTTTTTCCTTTTTTAATGACGATAATCACAAGGCTATTCATTGCTTGTATGTAAGAATTCTAAAGAAATTCAACAAATGTACAAAAAGAATATCTATAGGTTCCTATGTGAAAGATTGATCGAGTGGAGGGCGTTATGGTCCTGGTGAGAAGGTTTCTGTATTCATCTAACAGTAAGGATTAGAAGTTGTGTGGATGAATGATGGAGAATGAATAACCATAAAAATCACTTGATACAATATCTGCCATTCATTAACTAAATTTCTAATCCTGATCGTTCGGTAAATATAAAAACCTTCCTACTGGGAGTCTATAACAGCACTCGTTTTCAACATGGCTTCAGATCTCCCGATGACCATTCAGTCCATAAGCCAATTTTTTTAAGTAATGTCAGTGGAAAATCTTCTCATCTTAAATCCCCAAGTGATATAATGAGAGCTGTATGAAATGTGGGCTATGAAGCAGTTTCATGTCTTCTTTTTCCCTTATGGGCCACAGTTTCATACCAGATGATGACATCTTCACTCTTCACAGCCAAACTGGAAGTCAACCAAGCTGCTTCTGCAGATCACCATAGGCAGATTTTCCAAGACCACACTCCCAATGAAAAATGCAAGGCAACTAAAATACCCATATAATATTGGATTTTAGATCACTCCCTTATAAGTCCCACAATTATTGGATATGTCATCTGGCAGTATGACTGATGTCTGTGCAAAGATTCGCAAAGCATTTTCAGTGGTGTAGATGAATTGTGCATGTGGAAGCTTGGACAGAATGCCAACGCCAGGACACATGTGTGGGATTGTCAGGAGAAATTGTGCCTGATGTGCGGACTCTCGTGTGCAAGCATGGATGTAAAATGTAATGTTCTGAATTTTAAGATTATTGGATATCATTTGATACAAGGGTCACCGACTTGAAAAGAAAGAGAGGATGGAAAAAAGAGAGAAGGGAGAAGATTTGAACATCCCTTTGAGGTTTTATTTAAATTCCATCATTCGGCAAGTTCAGATATATTGTTCTAATTTGGGTTATAAAATATATTACCGGTTAATCGTTCGCTTTCTCGTTGTATTTTTTCTTATTTGATTGTTAAGAGTGTTGGAATTATGATCAACTGATTCTTCACACGGGTTGTTATTGTGAAACCTTTTCAGAAGGGATTATTTGAAATTAGATCTCTAAATTTAGTAGAGAAATTTAGGGACGCAAGATCTCATGATTTTCCCTAGTTAAAAAGAGCTTCCATATAAAATTGTTTGTACAACTTGTGTACTTAATTACGTATTGTTTTAGTTTCTCATTTTCAATCAAGAGAAAAGAGTGGCTGATGTTATTAGGAGATTCGGACTCTGCTATGTCATGTGAATTCCAATAAGACAACGAAGAGAAACATAAACCAACACAGTCGCATAACCACTAGAAAAGACGGCATACCATAGATCCAGCAATTTCCATAAACATATCCTCAGAAAGGATACTGTGAAACTGCCTTCTAAAGCCACTCAAATGAAATTACACTGTCTTGTACATACAAAGAATTGAACAGGGGATATAGGTCAACGAACTAAGAGAGAAAAGGTTCATTTCAACAAATAAAAATGGTGTAGTTCCAGTAAGTAATTTAGAAGCAAGTTATCTCAACAACAACCACCATCAATCTACTCAATTTAGTGCGATGTCATCTAAACGAGTAGTTTTAGATATTTACCTCACAATACTCCAAGTTTTCATAAATCTACCTCTTCTTTTTTTCTTCCAAAAACAACTAGCTCTCATTTCCTCTCCAGTGCTTCCTTCGACTTTCATTTTAAACTCCCAAACCACCTTAAGCATTCTGTTCTCGTCTTATTTGTGCAACTTATAAAATCAATAAAACAAGTTATTTCATCATTTAAGTAAACTGTGATTGAGAACGTGAAACTATATAGGCCGAAAACGGAATCCAAAACCAGCAATAATCCAATGTCCATCACATTCCTCTGAAATTTTTCCAAAACATCAGAAGTGCAGTTTGTCTGCATGCACACCTGACAAATGCACAATAACACAAATATCTCGGACTTTAAAGTTTTAAATGCGGTATTCATTTCATTATTCTCCATTCAATTATTTGAGACATCACAATACTATTCTGCGTAACAAGCCAACAAGAATTTGCAAGTCACGCATTTCTAATGAAAGCAAAATTCAAGTCTCAATTCCACACCACAACCCACAGATGGAGAGAAACAATGATGAATGAATACCGTGTACAAACATCAACAAATGATTACATATTTAATAAAGCTTACTCCACAATACTAATTTATCAACAGGTCCATTCATTTCTTTGCCAAACAACTGGAAAAATAAGCAAAAAAAAAAAAAGAATAGAAGAATAACGTGAATGAATTATCATCAATGTGGTCTGACCAAGGCCCAGATTATCAGAACTTTTACACAATTTACGTTACAGTTAGGAAAGAGATGCTGTTATGGCCTCTTATTTTATTGATTATTTCGCCACTTACATATGCAAACAAACACCTATTTTTCTCCTAAAACTAATTTTAGGAAAAGCATTCGAAATATGTAAGCCTCTTATGTAGAAATATCTTGCAAGAAATTTTCAAGGATCAAAAATGGTCTAAAAACGTGAACTAATTCACCAATTTCGAAATTAAACAATACATGTAGCATTTTTTCCAACATTTACTTTTAGCCATTGATGCATATACTAATAGATATTGTAAATATCAGCCGATATATATTAAGATCGGGGCTCTTCATTACTGTATTTTTTGATACTATGATAATATCTTCTTTATTAGTGATATAGTATGATATATAGGTTAATACAATCTTATTAGTTTATAATTTTTTTAAAAAAATTTTCTTGTGATATATTCAATACTAATATATATTATCCAATATCGATATGGCCATTACCAACATCAATAATTTAATCCACGAATTTAGCGGAACTGAACCCCACTATTAATAAATATAGCACGAAATTACCTTCATCGGTAAACTCTATGAATGCAAAATGAAGTACAGAATTCAGATCACCGCATACACAACAATTCATGACATACAATGCATAATCAAAGCAATAATATAGAAACAGAATCATCTCTTTAATGGAGGGCACATTCTTCCTAAGCAGAAAAACTGCATACAGGTGTTTGTATTACCAGCCCACAGTTGATTAGTAAGGCTGCAAGCTGTTCTTCAGTAATCTAAATCCCAAGTGCGGAGGAAACTCCATGAGCACGCAGCACAAAAAAATTTTGTAACCTTATGAGATTTAAATATTTATGGATAGTCAGAATTACCATATTATCTCATAGTTTTATTATACGTAAACACATATTCATTTTATACCTTAATCCATGGTTAAAATTCTTTTTTTGAATAACTTAGAACCGATTTCTCACCCTTTATGTCTCTTTCGTCATGAGAGTTACAGAATAGTGTCCAGAATTCAGTTATGTATGCTTTTTCTAGATGGCTCCTCAAATTCAAAAAGAAATAATTAAATTCAAGAAGAAGGGAAGTTTAGAAAGCTCATCCATTTCAAATCTGAAAACCACCCCACCATTCAGAAGAACTGCCACTTATTATCCTCAATTAATGATGAGCAATTTTGTCATTTATGAGGTAGGATGATGACCAAATCTTTAATAACAAAAATACATTTATTTTCATCAAAAACTAAGCTAATTAAAGAAAATAAATTCTCTAATAAAATATAAGAATTGTAAAATTTAATCATTTTATTACATTATCAAATTTGTGTCACGTTCTCTGGGGCAATTCTAACAAATTTGACCGACAATACAATTTGCAGACAAGCAAATGCATTTCTTTACCGGCAGATCAATGCCAGACACATACACACAAATTTGTCCATTCTCCTCTTTCTATGAACGTAATTAGTGTTCTTCTAAACAAAATCAGGTCCAATAACACAAAAAAATGGCCGCAAAAAATCAGTATAAACGAAAATTGCAGAATTCACAATGTTAAAGGATCACAGAAAACCAATTAGTCACATACCCTTCTGCCAGTAAATCCAGTACCATTGCCAACACTAGACTGTGGCATGAATTCTCACGGAAAGATCAGTAATATGTGAGGGATAGCGGCATGAATTCTTCAGCCATGGGAATCAGTTTACTCAGCAGTTCTTCCAAATCCCCGACATCTTTCTTAAACCCTACATCATTATCTCCATTCCTCCGATAATCGACCCCGTTCACCCTATTGCTGCTGTCAACAGCGACTAGAGTAGTTGTATCAGCACCATTCAACTGATGCGATTGACACTTAAAGTTGTAAGCGTGATCATTCGATCTTAGGGTAATTCTCTCGCATTCCTCAGTGCTATCGAAGTGATTAGCATTAGATTGTGGGAGGTCGCTGTTGAAATGCCAGTCTGGGACAGTTGCCTCGAAGTGTCGAATACTCGACGAACCGTCCTCAGCAACCTCCATTGTGTTGGGGTCACTCCCGAGTGGTATGATGTCCGCGGACTCCATTGGAAGAATGGACGAGGACTGTGATTGAAGCGTCGTGTCCGAGAGGACTTGTGGACGAGGATTCCTTTGTGGAAACGTCATGTCCGAGCGTTGCTGAGGACGAGGACGAGAAGCCTAGAGTCGTAGGCACTGACTCTATCAACGTAGGCCTGCTGGTGGCCGTTTTTACAGGTGGGTTGGTCACCCACTCTGATTGGATGTTGCAGCGGCTGCAACTTTCCAAGGACAGGCCTGCCGTCTGACACGGCAAGCATACGCCTGTCATGGCAGGCCTAGGACGTAGGTCTGGAGACCTACGCCCAATAGGGTGGGCGAACACGCCACCCTCTTGTGTATATATAGAAGCTTGTTGCCATTGCTGAAGTGTGTGGGTAAGAGTGTGCTAAGAGCTGGGACATTGTTGAGTTCCTTGAGCCTTGAGAGAGCTGTGGGCAAGCTTTGTTGTAAAGATAGAGTGAGATACACTTTGTGAAAGAAAAGTTGTACACTTGAGATTGTTTTCTTTCGTTAGAGTTTGAGTAGCCAACACTTGTAAACAACTCTCTTATAGTACATTCCTTCGTGGTTTTTCCCTTGGTTTAAGGAGGATTTTTCACGTTAAAACTTGTGTGTTCTCTTTTATTCTCTATCCTTACTTTCCTTGCCGTCCGAGTGCTCTTCTCTGTGTGCTGTCCGAGAACTCTTGTCCGCTCGGTCACCCGTACTGTCCGAGTGCTTTCTGCGTTTTGCGCCAACAAGTGGTATCAGAGAGTTTGGTTCTTTGTCTTGTTGCTGGCTGCGATGGAGTACGGGAGCAAAATGCCTTGCTTGAATGGGTCCAACTATGACAGTTGGCAAAGCAAGATGTCTGACTTGCCATATGTGAAGTCCATGCATAATCCGATTTTTGCCACAGAAAAGTCGGCGGGAAAAACGGACGAGGCATGGGCGCTGGAACACAAGCAAGTATGCGGTCTTATACGGCAGTTCGTTGATGACAACGTGCACAACCACGTTCGCAGAGAAACGAATGCCAAGACGCTTTGGGAAAAACTGGAGAAGCTTTTCGCCTCCAAGTCTGGGAATAACAAAATTTATCACTTGATGAGATCGGGTACATATCCGTTAAGGACGGATCATCTGTCATGGACCACCGAATGAATTTGAGTGTGTGGACCGGACGACTGACGGGCATGGGTATTAAGTTCGAGGATGAGGTGCTCGGACTCGACTCCTAGCAACTCTCCCGGACTCTTGGGAGACCGAGGGTCACCATCGCCCACATCTGACCCAAACAGCGTGGTGAGTTTAGAGATGGTCAAAGGAGCTGTGCTGAACGAGGAGGTGCGACGGCGTTCTCAGGGAACGACGACCTCTCAGCAATCCGAGGTCCTTGTCACTGAGTCAAGGGGAAGAGGACGAGGGCGTGGCCAAAAGTCTGAAGACAAAGGGCGAAGTAAGTCACGTTCTCGCTATCAGGATATGGATTGCCATCATTGTGGCAAGAAGGGCCACATCAAGAAATTTTGTTACAAATGGAAGCGTGAGAACGCTGGAGGAGATAGGGGCACAAAGAGACGCGGCGAGGAAGAGTCCTCGGTCTCTGTCGTCACAGGAGGTGACCTCCTTTTGGCTTGCGAGTTTGAAGACTCAGTAAGCGTGGCTGAGTAAGCCTCTGACTGGGTGGTGGATTCTGGCGCGTCTATCCACGTCACTCCCCGGAGAGAGCTGTTCTCCACTTATACTCCCTGCGCCCCAGGAGTATTGAAGATGGGCAACTTGGAGACGTCCAATATTGTTGGACGAGGAGACATTTCCTTGTTAACCAACACTGGTACCCGGCTGATTTTGAGGGACGTCCGACACGTCCCCGATATTCGCATGAATATTCTTTTAGCGGGACGGCTCGACGATGAAGGCTACTGCAGCGTCTTTTGTGACGGCAGTTTCAAGCTGAAGAAGGGCTCAATGGTGGTTGCCCGAGGAGTAAAGGCGTTAGGCCTTTACACAATGAACGCCCAGGCCGAGGTAGCAGAGGTGAATACTACGGGGGGTGTGGAGTCCTCGGACCTGTGGCATAGAAGACTCGGACACATGAGTGTGCGTAGCATGAGTCATCTGGCGAAAAAGGGTCTCATTTCAGAGATGGATGGAGAAATGCCAAGGACTTGCCCTCACTGCATGACGGGGAAGCAACAAAGGGTCTCCTTTTCAGGAGACGTATCTTCCAGAAGGACCGAGGTCTTGGAACTCGTCCACACAGACGTGTGTGGGCTTCTACCGGAGAAGTCATTTGGAGGTGCACAATACTTTGTGACATTCATTGATAAATGTTCTAGGAAGCTGTGGGTGTTCCCGTTGAAAACCAAGGACCAGGTTGCGGGAAGCTTTGAGCAGTTCCATGCGCTTGTTGAGCGAGAAACCGAGAAGAGGCTAAAGGCCGTGCGGAGCGACAACGGCGGTGAGTTCATTGGAACGTTTGATGCCTATTGCAAAACTCTTGGCATCAAACATCAGAAGACTCCACCCAAGACGCCGCAACTGAATGGCGTGGTCGAGAGGATGAATCGCACACTGATGGAAAGAGTCAGGTGCATGTTGTCCGAGGCCAGGCTTCCGGGATCTTTTTGGGCCGAGGCCTTGAAGACGGCCGCCCACGTGATCAATCGGTCGCCTTGTAAGCCTCTGGATGGGGAAGTTCCAGAGCGGATTTGGACCGGAAGGGAACCAGCTTACAACCATCTCAGGACTTTTGGCTGTAGAGCCTTTGTTCATGTCCCGAGAGATGAGAGATCTAAGCTTGAGCCAAAGACCATGCACTGCGTCTTTCTGGGCTATGGCGAGGATGAGTTTGGGTTCAGATTGTATGACCCAAAGGAGAAGCAGTTGGTACGGTCCCGAGACGTGGTTTTCGTTGAGGACGAGACCATAGAGGACTTTGGGAAAGAGTTGAAGTCTCTACCCAACACTTCCCAGGCGGACAAGAGTGACAATGTCCGAGGCAGACGTTTAAGGTCCGAGGCCAGCGGACCAAGAGTTGTTGCCAACCGGGATCAGGCGATTCCAGCGTCTCAGGATCAGGTTGAAGATTTGGTGCCTCAAGTGGATGAGGAGGCACTTGTGAGACGGTCATCCAGGCCGAGACGTCCGTCCGTCCGCCTTCCAGCAAGTGAGTATGTCCTCCTCACTGATGCTGGAGAACCAGAGGATTTTGGTGAGGCTATGAGGAGCTCCCAGAAGGATAAATGGTTTGAGGCCATGAAAGAGGAAATGGCCTCACTTCATGAGAACCATACCTTTGAGCTAGCCAAGCTGCCTAAGGGGAAGAAGGCCCTGAAGAACAAATGGGTCTTCAGGCTGAAGGCGACCGAGGACCCGAGCGCCCCAAGACACAAGGCACGACTTGTGGTCAAGGGATTTGGTCAACGAAAGGGTGTTGACTTTGATGAAATTTTTGCGCCTGTTGTGAAGATGTCCTCGGTCCGTGTAGTGCTCGGACTGGCAGCAGCGTTGGACCTGGAGATTGAGCAACTGGATGTCCGGACAGCTTTTCTCCATGGAGATCTAGAGGAAAGGAGGGACTTGTTTTGAAGATCTAGAGATTAGAGATCTACATGGAGCAACCAGACGGTTTTGAAGTCAAAGGAAAGGAGGGACTTGTTTGTCGTTTGAAGAAGAGCTTGTATGGGCTGAAACAAGCTCCAAGACAGTGGTATCGGAAGTTTGAGTCTGTTATGGTTGGACAAGGGTACCATAAGACTTCTTCGGACCATTGTGTCTTTGTGCAGAAGTTCTCCGAAAGCGACTTTGTCATCCTTCTCCTTTATGTGGATGACATGCTGGTTGTCAGACAAAATGGTGCTCGGATCAAGGAGCTGAAGAAGCAACTCGGACAGTCTTTCCCCATGAAAGACCTCGGACCGGCGAAACAGATTCTGGGAATCAGAATTTCTCGCGACCGAGAGGGCAAGAAGCTTTGGCTGTCCCAGGAAGGTTATATTGAAAAGGTGCTTCAGAGATTCAGCATGGAAGGGTCCAAGCCTGTCAGCACCCCATTGGCCAACCATTTCAGGCTGAGTAAGCAGCAGTGTCCGTCCTCGGATACTGAGAAGGCGCGTATGAGTAAGGTTCCTTACTCCTCGGCCGTTGGCAGCTTGATGTACGCGGCCGTGTGTACGCGGTCGGACATTGCTCATGCGGTTGGCCTTGTGAGCAGATTCCTTTCAAACCCAGGTATGGAGTATTGGTCTACGGTAAAGTGGATTTTCAGATATTTACGCGGGACCTCCAAGACGGGTTTGCAGTTTGGAGATGAAAAGCCTCAGTTGATTGCGTACACGGACGCAGATATGGCAGGGGACGTTGATTCTCGGAAATCAACGTCCGGATACTTGGTGAAATTTGCGGGAGGGACGGTCTCCTGGCAGTCCAAGTTGCAGAAGTGCGTCGCTCTCTCCACGACGGAAGCAGAGTTTATTGCCGTGACCGAGGCCTGTAAAGAGATGCTTTGGATGAAGAGGTTTGTCCAAGAGTTGGGTCTGAGGCATGAGACGTACGAGGTCCTTTGTGATAGTCAAAGTGACATTCACTTATGTAAAAACTCATCATTCTATTCTCGGTCAAAACATATTGACGTGCGATATCATTGGGTGAGAGATGTTTTTGATGATGGGCAGCTATCAATTGGGAAAGTTCGGTCAGCAGAAAATGTCTCTGACATGTTGACCAAGATTTTGCCAAAGGGGAAGCTTGAAGCTTGTTGTGACATTGCCGGTCTAACTAACTTCACTCGGTCGTGAGGGGAAGTTTGTTGGGGTCACTCCCGAGTGGCATGATGTCCGTGGACTCCATTGGAAGAATGGACGAGGACTGTAATTGAAGCGTCGTGTCCGAGAGGACTTGTGGACGAGGATTCCTTTGTGGAAACGTCATGTCCGAGCATTGCTGAGGACGAGGACGAGAAGCCTAGAGTCGTAGGCACTGACTCTATCAACGTAGGCCTGCTGGTGGCCGTTTTTACAGGTGGGTTGGTCACCCACTCTGATTGGATGTTGCAGCGGCTGCAACTTTCCAAGGACAGGCCTGCCGTCTGACACGGCAAGCATGCGCCTGTCATAGCAGGCCTAGGACGTAGGTCTGGAGACCTACGCCCAGTAGGGTGGGCGGACACGCCACCCTCTTGTGTATATATAGAAGCTTGTTGCCCTTACTGAAGTGTGTGGGTAAGAGTGTGCTAAGAGTTGGGACATTGTTGAGTTCCTTGAGCCTTGAGAGAGCTGTGGGCAAGCTTTGTTGTAAAGATAGAGTGAGATACACTTTGTGAGAGAAAAGTTGTACACTTGAGATTGTTTTCTTTCGTTAGAGTTTGAGTAGCCAACACTTGTAAACAACTCTCTTATAGTACATTCCTTCGTGGTTTTTCCCTTGGTTTAAGGAGGGTTTTCCACGTTAAAACTTGTGTGTTCTCTTTTATTCTCTATCCTTACTTTCCTTACCGTCCGAGTGCTCTTCTCTGTGTGCTGTCCGAGAACTCTTGTCCGCTCGGTCACCCGTACTGTCCGAGTGCTTTCCGCATTTTGTGCCAACACATTGTCCCAAAACGAGCAACCCTGTAAAGAAACAAACTTTGAATTTTCCTGGAAAACAATCTCCGTGATTTTCCTAAACACTAACAAATTTCCATTACATTCATTCTTCGGAAAAGATCAGTGAAAAAACGCAGAGTCAGAGATCGAGACAGAGTGAGCAAACAAAACAAACACAACCACTTTCTTTTATAAAGTACTTATTGAATTAACATGCAATAACTAAAATTTAAAAATAAAAAATATTAAAAATAATTATATTTTTAAATTATAAATCCGATAATATTATTTAATATTTAAATTTTAATAAAATTTTGTCAACCCAACAACTTATATGAGAGAAATATGATATCCAAATCCCTATGTAAATTTCATTTTAGGAGTTATTTATCATGCTCTATTCATAGGGTTATTTAAGGTTCCAAAAATTAAAATTGTGAACTCTTTTCTAATTTTAATCTGAAAAAAATTAGTTCGTCAAAAAATTAAATAATAATTGAATCGATTTAACCAATTAATAGGTTTTGAATATTATTTTATTTTTATAATAGATTAAATTTATAATTTTAAAATACTCATATAATAAATAAATGTCTAAGTTTTAATTTTAAATCATAATTTAACAACCACATTACGACTTCTACATGAATAGGTAAATAATAAGGATATTAAATTATTATAATTATCCATAAATAATTAAAATTTAAGTAACCCAAGTCAGGTCAAACATTTCATACCAAACCTAAAATAATATGGTCAAATATAAATTCGTAACAAATATATGATATGACTGAATATAAAACTCTGTTCAGTCTCTAAATAATATAAGCACCTATTCAAATCTAAGTATCTCTAAGAAAAATCATCTAACTAAATATCTAAAATATCATAAATTAAAATCGTACATCTCATCCATTTGCTATAATATCCCAAAATAACAAGTTATAGTTAAGTCAAATATATATGAGTCCAATACATAAAATACCAAACATTTCTCAAATACAAGTATAAATAAAGCTAAAATATAAATATTCGTTGGTCCTTTTTTTGTATCATTCAAGTATCAACAACCCACTAATTTAAAAATTTTAGAAAATATCTTAAATTATGAGTCTAATGTTTAGCAATTATATATATACGATATACAAATATATATTTATAAAACAGATGGAAGGACAAAAATTTATAAAACTCATACAAAATTTGATATGTCTAACTTTTAAATAAAACATTTTAAATCATAATTTTGTACGCACAACTCAATATATATAGAAATATCAAATCATGTAAACTATACGAAATCATTAAAAGTTCAAATCAAATTATGCTTTTATAAAATTAAGAAGTTCAAACTCATATAAATTTAAAAATCATATCAAAATTTATAAAAGTCAAAAGGTCAAAACATCTCAAAATATAAAATACGGTATAAGTCCAATATCGAGAACTAAGAATTAATAACTTACACATTGACTAATTATAAAACCAAACTTGAAAAATAGCTTACTCATATTCCCGATAACCCTAAGTCGATATAATATTATTTAAGAACCGTAGGCGGATCATTTACATATTATTTTTGATAGATATGGTCAAATATCATTTTCTTTATTTTTACTCTTGGATGATAAGTGTATTACTTAAGTAAGCCTAATATATTACATGTTTGTATATATATCGTTAGTTTCTTACAATTGTTCCAAAAATATAAAGGAATGACAATATAATAAATATATAAGCTTTTTCTATTGTGAGAAAAAGACAAATTCAAATCATATAATAAAATAAAATTATCGCCAAATGTTTGTATGAACTAGCATATGTAAGGTAGAATGTATAATATTTTATGATTTTTCTTCACAATATTTCTATATATAAATATAATTATTTAAAATAATTACTTATTCGGTAATAAATAAATAAAATTTTTAAATTTTTGATAAAATCAAATAAAATTTTAAAACATTTGATAAAAATACGTATGTATAATAATATTTAAAAAATTAATGTAAAGAGTGATATGTATGTACAATAAAATAAGAATTATAACTAAAATTAAAAAAATTTTAAAATAAAACAAATAAAGAGTCTAGATATACTTGCCTTCAGTTTTAAATTTAATAGATTTAACTCAAAAAAGTTTTAAAATCTCTTCTTTTATTCTTTCTCTTTTTTCTTCTTTTTCCCTTCTCTTTCATTCTCCTCTCACTCTATTTTCCTCCGTGAAATGATAAAAAATCACCAAAGACTCTTTTATACTTAAATTGACACATGAATATTGATCATGTGCACAATAAGTGCCCCTCATACACATATGGGCACACCAGTGTCACATTAGATGTACCTCAGATACTATACAATCATCCTAAATTATGTATGAATGTTCTATAGACACCCCAGGCATACAACTATTCCATCAAACATGCACACTCATGAAGACAGGTATCATTCAGGCATTAGCTTTATTTTCCTTAAATTCATATTTTTTTTCAAAAATTTCTATTACATAGTTATTTATTATATTAACACAATAAATATAGTAACAATATTATAGATCATATAAAAAAAATCGGGCTTTACAAACCAACTCTCAATAATCTAAATTTTATTTAATAGCAAACATTGATCTTATTTTATTTTAGAAGCCTCATAAAACTTCCTCACTCAATCATTGATTAATATAAAAAATTGTAATTATTTATCAAGTAAAATATTTTTACAAATAATAAAATAAATCATTTTTATTAAATTTAAAATTTAATAGTTTTTTATTTTTCAGATATATACAATATGATTGATTCAGGCAAAAGGTTTCCACTTATGCGTGCATGTAAACGAGCATATGTTTATACATATCTGACCAACGTTTATGCACTAATTTAGATAGATATACCTTTTTTGATTGATTTCTATCATTTATATGAGAAAATAAGAGAAAAAAAGAGAGAAACAGAAAAAAAAGAAGACAAAAAGAGGAGAAAAGAAAAGAAATTTCAGACATATTTTACGATGAATCTTGTAAATATAATATTAAAGGTAAGTATATTTAAATCTATTCTTTGATATATTTTTTAAATATTTTGATTTTATTTTGATTGTTATTTAAATATATATATATATGTGTGTGTGTTATTGTTTATACCATATTTTTTAATATTATTATATGCATATATATTTTATCAAATATTTTAATTTTTTTTTGGATTTTACTAAATATTAAAATATTTCATTTGTTTTTACCAAATATTTTAATATTTTGAAGGATCATATTATGTTATATTAAAATATTATAAAGAAAAGTATAAAACATTTGAGTATTTGACCTCGCATATTATTTTTATATAAATATTTGACAATAACTTTTATTTATAATATGATTAGAGTTTGTACTTTTTTTAAATAGTGAAAAAATTTTGTATATTTATTATAGAGTCATCCATTTGATTAATGAGAATCACTATAGGTGAATTGCCATCTTATAATTAAACATGCCATAATATATTAGATATACTTGAATAATGTATCTATCATTTACGAATAAAAAGAGAAAATAATGTTTGATTTCGTTTATAGAATAATGTAGATGGTTCGCTTATGGGTATTGGATGCATTATTATCAGTCTAAAGTTGTCGAAAAGATGAGTAATCTGCTTTTCAAAGCTACTATTTTGGTTAGTCGGCATGTGAGTTACCAGTTCTCAATTATTATGCGTTGCCATACTTTGATTTTCTTATATTTTTATATATTTTTATATGTTTTGATCTTCTGATATTCTTTATACAATTCGCATGTTTTGAATATTCACTTTCTGGTTTTTTAATTAAAAAATTTATTCATATTTTTGACTATTTATATATAATTATAGTTTGAAACATATTTATTTAAAAGTTAGACTTTCATATTTTCGTATGAAATTTATGATTTACCTTTTTCCATCGATTTTATTAATATATATTTGTATATTATATATATTTATACTTTGCTATTGTTAGGCTCATATTTACAACTTTTGAAACTAATTTTAAATCAGTGGGTAGTGAATTCTTCTAGAATATACAATATACCGAATTTATGTATTTTTGAGTTTCATAGTTTGAGATTTTAGGGTGGTATGCCTAACGAAGTTATGTACAAATTTCTATTGGAATATATTTATTATTTTAGTTAGATTTTTTTTTATAGAGACTTATAGATTTTACAAATATAATATTATTTTGAGGTTAAAAAAAAATAATTTGACTTGCTTTGTGACCACTATAATTTATGTTTAATGATTAACATTATGTTTTTTTGGTATGTAGTGCTTGATAAATTTTAATTACGAATCATAATTATTTATAAATAATTTTTAAATTAATAATATTATTAATATCTACTCACATTAGGATTGTAACACAAACAAAATCAGAACTAATATTTATTAAACTAATCACAAATAATTTGACTAATTTACAATCATACATGCATTGAATTATTTGATAAAGAAAATACCCACTAAAGAAAGAGAAGGTTGCCTAGGAAAACGGGAAAAACATAAAATAATTATGGATTAAGGAGTTTTACTATTAAAATTACTGTATATAACATGACATGCATTTATAATTTATTTATATGACTATATGTTATAATTTTATTATATTTTATTTAAAAAATATTTTTTTAATAGGCTTAATATTTAATAAAAAAATTAAATTTAAATAATTAAAAATCAGTATTTTTTACCTTATAATTGACACAATGATCCATCATATTTTTAGAATAAAAAGTCAAATATTTGGATAATCTGAGAGAGTTTTTCAGTTTTGATAGAAGAAAATTTTGATAACCTCCCTTGTGTTCTGATTTAAGGGTTTCATCTAAAAAAATAATATGCTCATTTTTTTAATAAAAATTTCATAACTCTCATTAAGAGGATAAAAAAAGATAAATAGAGAGAAACTGATTTATATATATCATCAATATTTAACTTCCTATTATTAATCTGTAAAATTACGCTATGTTAAGTGTAAATAAATTCATTTTGCATGTTTAGTGTTGTTGCGTCCATGCGTTCCGGCCGTCCGTCTATCGAAGTACGAGTAGCCTTATGCGTTTGTGGACGGGCAGAAACAGGCAACACAAATTAAATAGAAAGCGAACGGTGAGACGGGAGTACGATGACACAAAGAAAACACACAATTTACGTGAAAAATCCCGTTATACGAGAAGGGGTAAAAACCACGACAACGGACGAAAAGTCCGAGAAGTTTCACTATTACGGCAAATGAGTACAATAAGAACCTGTGGAGCTATTTGTCTCCACAGTGAGTTACTGTGTATGAAGTCTTGCTTCTTTCTTTCCTTCACTCTTTCTCTTTGCCTTTTCTCTTCTCCCTCGAGAATTATTTGCTCAGTATACTTAGACAAAATTTTTCGAAATCCACTGTTAGCAGCCTGAAAGGGGGTATTTATAAGGGAGATGGTGCCGTTAGAAAGGGGACATGTGGTACTGGCACGTCAGGGTTGCCTGCTACTAACTTTGCAGGTGCGGCATGACAGGGACACCTATCACAGCCTGCAGATACGGCGTATAGGAGCGCTTACTCTGCAGATACGGCGTGTTAGAGGCCGTTGATCATTCGTGGAAGCACGTGCCCTGCGAGTCATCTGAGCTGGCATCCTCGGTCATTTGGCTTTTTATCCTGAGGGCACGAGGAGGTTGTGGCCGTCCTCGTGGTTTGGTTGATGACGTCAGCCATACGTGGCGTCCTCGTTCTTATTTGGGTCAAAGTGTCCTCCCGGACTGCCACTGCTATTCTTGGCTTCTCAGTTTAAGTCCACGGGCGCTTGGGACCAACTTAGTCTTTTGGGCCTAGTTGGGCTCTTAGGCCAGCTTACCCTTGTGATCTTCTGGGCCCGTAATCGCAATTTTAGACCTTGGATCCCGAGACCCATCATGAGCGCCCATGTCAAATGGCTCGAGGATTCAGCCGTTTGACATGCCTTACGAGCGCCCCTCTATTATGATAGTTATCATCCGAGGTCTTTTTTACTAGTCCGGGACCTGTCTTTCACCACCGTTTCATTCTCTGCGGAGTATTAAATGCGATACCTGATTGACGTGACGTCGCTTTGGGAATCCCCACAGTCCACGTCTGCTCACTGCGTACGGGGCATTGACACGTGGCAAGGTCATAATGAAGGCGGTTTTTTTTTCTTTTGAAATTTCCTTTAAATTCCCTTTTTCGTCTTTATTCTTTCCCTCATTCTTCTCTTCCTTTCCTTAGCGTCCTCTGAAATTCCTTTTCGCCGTCGAGTTTTTGCCTTCTGCTGCCATGGCTCCCAGCGTCAAAGAAATAGCCTCTTCTCTCTCCCTCCAAGACCTCGAGCAAATTAGGGTGAAGTATGACATTCCAGAGTCCGCTTCGATGGTGGTACCAGGGGCCACCGAGAGGGCATGCAGTCCTCCGGGTGGCTTTATTGCTGTCTATGAGGTTCACCTTAAATGTGGACTTCGTTTCCCCGTTCCGTCGGAGCTTTACCGTCTGATGAAGGATTTGGACGTCCCGTTCGCGAGGCTTCAGCCTAACGCCATCAGGTACTTGGTCTCCCTCTGCGTATTTGCGCGTTGTCATGATAAAGTCATTGAGGCGGCCATGGTGAAAGTCATGTTTCGCTTTACTCTTAATCTCTATTGGATCACCATGACTCCTTGCCCAGAGTTTGCGGAGATGAGTGGAGGGAATCCTGACTCCACGAAAAGGTGGAATGACAAGTTCTTTTTTCTGGGAGTCGCTGAGGATTGGGAGCTCTCGCCCATGTGGGGAAACGTGGCGAGTAAACACTATTTTGATGCTACCGATGAGAAGAGAGAAGTCGCCAAGGAGGTCACTGACTTAGTGATGGTCAACCTTGGCAGCTTTAATGTGGAAAAAAGAACGTCTGGTTGTCTCCTGAAAAGTTGGCCGAGGCCAAGTGGGTGACATTGTCTGGGGATTCTGCCGTTGCGACTTCGAAGAAGAAGAAGAAGAAGAAGAAAAAATTGAGAAAAAGAGAGGGTTCCCTCATAATTCAAAAGCCGTCCGAGAGGCCACGGAAAAGTCCACGGACTGAGGCCTCCGAAGACCCACTGGACATTATTGATGAGTCCTCGTCTGGTGATGATAATGTTGTAATTGCCCTCATGGTTAAGAAGGCCATGAGGTTGGTCTCTGGCCCTTCCATGGCGTCCGGGGCCGCCGCCCTTTCTTCTTTTGGCACTGAGACCCAGCGTGCGGTCTCGGTCATCCCTGTGGGTCCCTCGCTCGACGATCCCATTGTTTTTGATGCCTCGGAGGAGGCAGCTTTTGATATTACCGTAGAGCCTTGCGAGATGGAGGCAACCGCCGCCGTTACAGCTGATGATCTTTTTGACATTCTTAGCGGCGATGAAGTTGAGGTCGCGGTCTTAGAGATCCCGGCCACCGCAAGGGCCTCGGATGTTGCGGAGCCCCCCATTCCTAAAGGTCCTCCATCCGAGGCTGCTTTTGATGTTTCTGCGACATCCGTGGAGCACCTATTCGTGCCCGAGGCCTCAGTGGAGCGTGGCCCAACTCAAGATCCTCTGATTTCTAAGGTACTTTGCCGTTCTCTCGTTTACCTTGCTTTCCGTTGCCTGTGTCTAAGTGACCTTGGTTCCTCTTGCAGCTCCAGGATCTGATCGGTGACCTTAGTCAGCTGGTGGGTGAAGTCGCTCAGTCTCGTTCGGAGGCGGAGTCTTTGAGGGTTGTTCAAGAGGAGAACCAGCGGCTGCACGCGGCCCTTGCTGAGGCCGCCGCGAAGGGGGCTTCATCTGAGGAAACCCTGAGGCTCTTACAGGTCCAATACGGATTCCTCCTTGGAATGGAATCTTAGTTGGAGGAGGCGCTGAGGGCCTCGGTGAAGGCTACGGACATAGCGCCCCTGCTGGAGACCAAATTCTGGGATGTCATTCATTTGTGCCGCCGGCTGATGTGGCTTCTCTATCCACGATTCCTCGTCGCCGTGCTGGATCCGTGCAATGCGAGCGCCGCACGCCCCGAGGACGTATATGGCCTTAGAAGGAGGCCGTTTCTTGGGTCTCCACGCCCGAGTTCCTCCGGGGGTCCTCGCTCTTCAGACTAGCTAGGGACCTCAAGCCACACGGGGGACTCTTTTTCACTAGAAGGACAATCCGGGGTCGTTCCCCCGTAGGGCCCTACCAAGTCCTAGCTTTCTTTTTCCTTCCCTGTTGTTGTATTACACACATGAATGAAAAAGGGAACGTTTGAGATTATCATAAGTGCCCTGTTTTTTATTTTTGATCATTGGAGCACGCTTCTCACGGTGTTAAACGAATGATCTCGTGTCCGTTTGGCTCTCTTTTTCTACTTCTTTTTTTTTGCTCGGACGAATTTGAGTTTTGTTTACGACCTCTTGGGCCGCTTCGACGAGTCCGAGTTTTGTTTACGACCTCTTGGGTCGCTCGGACGAGTCCGAGTTTTGTTTGTCAGAGACGACTTAGCTGTCACTGGTAGTATCTCCTGAGATGAGTGGTGTTCCACGTCCAGGGTACCAGCTTGCCCTCTTGGGTGCGCAATTTGTAAGCCCCTCCCCGAAGGATGGCGGAGACCAAAAACGGCCATTCCTAATTTGGTGAGAGCTTGTTTCTACCAGTGTTCTTTCCTGTGACTTCCACGCTCCTTAGCACTAGGTCCCCAACCTCGAACTGTCGCGCCTTTACCTTCTTGTTGTAGTAGCGGGCCACTCGTTGCTGGTAGGCCACTATCCTAAGCCTCGCCTGATTACGTACCTCCTCGAGAGCGTCGAGGCTTTCCTGGAGCCTCTGGCTGTTGTTCGTCGTGCTGAATCATCCAACCCAAGGGCTGGTGAGGCCTACTTCTATTGGAATGACTGCTTCAACCCCGTAGCAAAGACTAAAAGGGGTCGCTCTTGTGGGCTCTCTGGGCGTTGTTCAGTATGACCAGAGGACCGAAGGCAGCTCATGAACCCATGAGCCCTCGGAACACTCTAGCTTGGTCTTCAGCCCATGCAGGATCGCGCGGTTCGTTACCTCCACCTGTCCGCTAGCCTGCGGGTACGCTACTAACGTGTGCCCCAGGTTGATCCTCAGGCTGGTACAGTACTTAGTGAACCGTTTTCTGGTGAACTGCGTCCCGTTATTGGTCACGATACTCTCTGGTATCCCAAACCTGCATACGATATTCTGTCAGAGGAACTCAGTCGCATTATGCTCTGTTATCCTAGCTAGTGGCACTGCTTCTACTCATTTGGTGAAATAATCTATTCCAACAATAAGGAACTTCCTCTGTCCGGGAGCGAGGGGAAGCGGTCCGAGAATATCGAGCCCCCATTGGGCAAACGGCCACGGGGATTATAGTGCTCGGAGATTTGTGTGGGGGTGATGGCTCATGTTGCTGTGAAGTTGGTAGTTCTCACATTTGCATACAAAATCCATGGCGTCATACTTCATCGTTGGCCAGTAGTATCTTTACCTCATAAGTTTAAAAGTTAGGTTCTTCTCCCCGATATGGGATCCACATACTCCGAGGTGAACCTCCTGGAGGGTGTACTCGGCCTCTTTTGGGGTAAGACACCTTAGGAAGGGGCTGAGAAGCCCTGTCGATACAGCTGGCCGTCCATGATCGTGTACCATCCCTTCATCTTTTTCACCTTCTTGGCTTCGTTTGGATCCTCGGGCAGCGAGCCGTCGGATAAATACTTCAGATAAGGAGTTATTCATGTGCTTCCGTCCGCGACTTGCATTATCTCCTGCTCGAGGTCTTCGATGCTGGGCCTACCCAGGACTTCACGCATTCCCCGAGCGTACTGTTTTAGATCTCCAGAAGCTGCGGCCCTTGCAAGCGTGTCAGCCTTAGCGTTTTCCTCCCGCGGGATGTGGACGAACTCGGCTGTCTTGAAGTCCATGATCATGCCTTTAACCTTGGAAAGGTATCTAGACAGCTGTGCGTTGTTGGCGTCGAAGTTTTTGCGAACCTGATTGACGACCAGTTCAGAGTCGCTATAGATGATCAAATCCCTGGCCGAGCACTCCTTGGCCAGTCGAAGTCCAGCCAACAAGGCCTCGTACTCTGCGACGTTGTTTGTGGCGAAGAACCCCAGGGTTAGCGACTACTTTATCTCTAGCCCTTCGGGCGTGCGTAAGATAACACTTGCTCCGCAACCATCCTTCATGGAGGAGCCGTCCACGTGTAGGGTTCAGGTGGATGTCCTGCCGAACTCGTCGGTTGTAGCTTTGTCCTCGTCACAATTGGGTGGCGCCGTTGTCTCAACTAGGAAGTCCGCGAGTGCCTGTCCCTTTAAGGCTGGCCTCGGACGGAACTCTATGTCGAATTCTCCCAATTCAATGGCCCACTTGATCAGTCGCCTGATGATCTCGGGCTTCTGCAAGATGGCCCTTAATGGCTGGTCGGTTAAGATTACTATCCTGTGCGCCGAAAAATACGGTCTGAGCTTCCTTACGGAATACACCAATGCTAAGGCCACCTTCTCCGTGAGGGGATACCTGGTCTCGGCGTCCGCGAGAGTCTTGCTCACATAGTATACGGGCTGCTACCTGTCATGTTGCTCTTGCACCAGTGCCGAGCTTAACGCTGTATCGGATACAGAGTGGTACAGGTATAGCTCCTCGCCCTGCTGGGGAGAAGCTAAAAGGGGTGGACTTGAGAGGTAGCTCTTGAGTCCTTGGAGCTCATCATCACAGTCATCACTCCACCGGAAGTCTCGGGACTTTGTCCCCCTCAGGGCTTTGAAGAACGGCAAGTGCTTCTCCGCCGATTTTGTCAGGAAACGCGAGAGGGCGGCCACCTGCCCGGTAAGCTATTGGACTTCCTTTACCGTCCGAGGGGATCACATGTCTAGGATCGCTTGGATCTTTTCTGGGTTTACCTCGATTCCTCGGTGCAACACGATGTAACCCAAGAATTTTTTCGAGGCGATACCGAAAGTACACTTACTTGGATTGAGCTTTATTCCATGGGACCTAAGCACGTGGAAGGTCTAGGCCAAGTCCTTGACGTGGTCGCCGCTTGCCCTGCTCTTGACAAGCATGTCGTCAACGTACACTTTCATGTTCCTGCCTATCAGGTCCTTGAATATCTTGTTCACAAGTCGCTGATAAGTTGCTCCCGTGTTCTTCAGGCCAAAGGGTATCTCCTTGTAGCAGTATGTTCCTTGGTCTGTCATGAACGACGTGTGCTCATCATCCTCGGGACTCATTCTGATCTGGTTGTACCCTAAGTATGCATCCATGAAACTTAAGAGTTCATGGCCGGACTTCGAATCCACAAGTTGGTCGATTCTGGGTAGGGGGAAGCTGTCCTTGGGGCACGCTTTGTTGAGGTCGGTGAAGTTTACGCACATCCTCCACTTCCCATTACTCTTCTTTACCATGACAACATTGGCCAGCCAGTCTGGGTACTGCATATCTCTGACGAATCCGGCGTCCAGGAGTTTCTTGACCTCATCGCGGACGGCAACTAACTTTTCGGTGGAGTAGTTCCTACGCTTCTGTCTGACTGGTTTGTGTAGAGGATCGATGCCTAACTTGTGAACAATGATCTCAGAAGAGATCCCGGGCATGTCACTGGGGGACCATGCGAACATGTCCGAGTTTTCTCGTCGGAGGCTGGTGAGCTGGTCCCTGACAGTCTTTGGGAGTGAACTCCCTATCTGGACATATTTTTCCTGATCTGCGGGATCTAGGGAGACTCGGACGATTGGTTCTCCCGGCTGAGCGTGCTACGGCGTGGCCTCATCCCTGAGGTCGAGGTCTTCCATAGGTTGTGAAAGTGTTACTTGCGTGGTTTGCACTAAGTAACACATTCGCCCCGTGGATTGATCCTCGATGACTTCTCCTATCCCGTACGGGGTGGGAAAATTCATCTTGAGATGTGGGATGGATGTCACTGCATTGAATGCGGCCAAGCAAGGCCGTCCGAGGATTGCGTAGTAGACCGAGGGCAGGTCCACGACCAGGAAGGTGAGGACCTTGGATGCTGTCTACGGGTGTGTTCCCAGAGTTACCTCCAACTGGATGATACCCCGGACGGGCACTGGCTCATTGTCTAGCCCGTAAAGTGGTCCTTCCGGCACTTTCATCCGATTTTTCTTAAGTCCTAGTTTGAAGTAAGCATCAAGGTACAGCAAATTGCGAGAGCTTCCATTATCAACAAATACTCGTTTCATCCGGTAGTCATTTGCTCCATAAAAAACGAGTGCAGTTACAACCAGAGGGTCGGAGTGAGGAGAGGTTACATGATCCAGGTCCCTATTACTAAAGCAAATAACGTCGTCTTCACTCCTAAGCCCTGTCCTCGGCCTTTTTGCTGTCGTGAGCTCGTGCCCGTCTCCTCCGGCCAGCCGGCTTGATACCATATTCACAACCCCCGTAGCCACTCAATTCCTGGGGGGTTTAACATCACCGCCGTCCTCAGGTCTAGAAGTTTGTCCAGGCCTTTGAAGGAAACGGTTGAGGTGTCCCATCTTGATCAGCTCCTCGATTTCCTTCTGTAGAGTCTTGCAATCTTCAGTGCTGTGACCCTCGGAGCGGTGGTAGTCACAGTACTTCGTCTGGTCCCCACCCTTCGGGTTCTTCAGTGGCTTGGGCCACTTTAGGAACTTTTCTCCCGAATTCTGCATCAGGACGTTGGTGCGGGTGTCGTTTAGTAGCGTAAAGTGCACAGGCCGCGGCTCTTTTCGAGCGCTCTGTTCGGCCTTGTGCTGCTTCTTCGTTGCCTGGGAACCTTGATAGTCCCCGACCTTCCTCTTGCTCTCCACCGTCTTCTGGTAAGGGTGATCGTCCCTCTCTGGCCTCTTGGCGTCGTTGGCCTCTTCGGCCGCGATATAAGTTCTGGCCACGACCTCGGCCTCTATGAAAGTCTGGGGGCCCCTGTGGATGATGTCCTTAAAGAAAGCACCTCCTTCGAGAGCCGAGAGGAAGGCGTTTAGGTTCACCTCATCGGTCATTCTCGAAATTTGCCTGGCCTCAGCCACAAATCAGGCTAGGAATCCCCTCAAACTCTCCCCGGGCACCCGCTTGATCAGGGTGAGGTGCCAGGGCTGTTTCTCCACCCTCTTGTTGGAGGCGAATTGAGACAGGAAAGCCGTCGTCAAGTCTCCAAAGTCACGGATAGAGTTCGTGGGTATCCCGTAGAACCATATCCGTGCGACCCCTTTTAGAGTTAAAGGGAAGCACTGGCACTGGCGGTCTCGTCCAGGCCCTGGAGGATTAGGTGCTCCTTGAAATGATTGAGGTGGTCCATGGGATCACCACTGCCATCGTATACCTCCAGATTAGGCATTTTGAATTTCGGAGGAAGCGTCCTTGTCCTGATCTCCATAAAAAACGGAGACTGGAGCGCGTTAGCCCCTCCTCCACTGCTCTCTCGGAGCACCAGGTTCTATCCTCTTTCCGGTCTATCCTCCACTCGAGGTGGGACAACCGCCTTCTTTTCGTTGAGGTAATGCCTCAACTCGTAGAGCTCCTGAATTGTACGACGCTCAGGGGCGTGCGGGCTCCTCGCGGGAGAGCGTCTCGTGGAACCGCCTCCTGGTTGTTGCGCTCGCGGCGGTTCCGCTGGACCACGGAGTGGCACCTCTCCGGTCTCTCTTCTTGGACCCGAGGACCTGGTCGCCCTCAACCCTCCAAGGGGCTTTGCTGCTGGAGGCCACCTGGGTCCTCGGGTTGTCATGTCGACTAGGTGGCCTTTCACGACGATCGCCTTCTCTGTTTCCGCCTTGGGACGCTTCGGCTTGGGAGGCCTTGGAGGGAGCCCCCCTGAATTGCTCCTCGATCTTGGAGCAGAGCGTGTTGAAGCCCTGGGACATGCCGTCTATTTTGGCCGCCAATGCCCTAACCGCAGGGTCAGGGTGATTCTCCACCCTAGCGCAGGGGTCGGGGCTGCCATTATGTGAGGCCACCTCTTTAGCGGGTGCACTTGCCTGTGCCCTCGTGTTTACCATTTTGAGGCTTGAAGTTGAAGTTGTTGTGTTGTTCGCGTACTTTTTGAAAAGATGTGGAAAGCAGATTTTTAGTCGTTTCCCACAGACGGAGTCAATGTTGCGTTCGTGCGTTATGGCCGTCCGTCTATCGAAGTACGAGTGGCCTTATGCGTTTGTGGACGGGCAGAAACGGACAACACAAAGTAAATAGAAAGTGAACGATGAGACGGGAGTACGAGGACACAAAGAAAACACACAATTTATGTGGAAAACCCCGTTATACGAGAAGGGGTAAAAACCACGGCAACGGATGAAAAGTCCGAGAAGTTTCACTATTATGACGAATGAGTACAATGAGAACCTGTGGAGCTATTTGTCTGCACAGTGAGTTACTGTGTATGAAGTCTTGCTACTTTCTTTCCTTCACTCTTTCTCTTTGCCTTTTCTCTTCTCCCTTGAGAATTCTTTGCTCAGTATACTTAGACAAATTTTCTAGAATCCCCTTTTAGCAGCCTGAAAGGGGGTATTTATAAGGGAGATGGTGCCGTTAAAAAGGGGACACGTGGCATTGGCGCGTCAGGGCTGCCTGCCACTAACTCTGCAGGTGCGGCGTGATAGGGACACCTGTCACAGCCTATAGATACAGCGTGTCAAAGGCCGTTGATCATTCGTTGCAGCACGTGTTCTGCGAGTCATCTGAGCTGGCATCCTCGGTCATTTGGCTTTTTATCCTGAGGGCACGAGAAGGTTGTGGCCGTCCTCGTAGTTTGGTTGATGACGTCAGCCATACGTGGCATCCTCGTTCTTATTTGGGTCAAAGTGTCTTCCTGGACTGCCACTGCTATTCTTGGCTTCTCAGTTTGAATCCGCGTGCGCTTAGGACCAACTTAGTCTTTTGGGCTTAGTTGGGCTCGTGGGCCTCTTGGGCCAGCTTACCCTTATGATCTTCTGGACCCGTAATCGTAATTTTGGACCTTGGGTCCCGAGACCTATCAAGTGTGTTTAAAAATCAAACCCAAAAAAAATTTCAATATAATTTAATTTGTATTACGAATGGAAGCTAAGGGTTGCAGCAAGAGTCATAGCCCACCACTAATCTTGTCCATCGGTGGTGGTTTTTACGATATAAATATGTTATATTTTTAATTATTAGTTATATATTAATGTGAGTACAAGTTTAAGGCAAAAGTTTACCCTAAAAGAACGCTCTAAAAATAGATAGCCCCCTAAATTTATAAATTAGAGGTTTTGTCTCAAACTCTCCAATATAAGACTCACATCATTTTTTTCCTTTGACAGTTGCAGATCTCGGCGATTGCTTTTTGCGGCACTTCACTTGACAACTTTAATTCTACGGCGCTAGATTCTACCCCAACGCACTGACAACAGGTTAGCTCATTTACAGATAGTCATTTTCGATCAGAACTCTCCGCAGGTAACCCTCTTCGAGTCGAGGCTGGTCTCAATGAGAGCACCGTTGATGCGAGCACAAGTTCAATAGAAGAGCCCACCCCAAAAAGATATTCTATAGGAGGGAGAGCTCTTCAAATTTTTAAGTTAGATATTCTATCTCAAGCTCCCCGACGTCCGACTCACATTATATGTATATATGATATTTACAATAGTATTTTCATAGATTTTAAAAAACGATATAATGGCAGTCGTCAAACTCATTTTATGACCTTATTTATCAAAAATATTAAAATCTCTCTTCCTTTATATATATTCTTTTCCCTTCAAAAATTTTCCACCAAAATTTAATATGTTATTATATAAATATTTATTATTTTAGTATTAAATATGGTTTAAATTCCTAACACATAATAATTTAACATGAAATAACTTTAAACTTGATAAAGTTGAACATCTGTGTCACAATATTTCCCTTTTTCCTTTCTTGCACTGTCGTAAATCCATGGACCCGTCGCCCCTACTTTCTTCCTTCGTGCTTCTTTATTATTATTATTATTATTATTATTATTATTTTCTTTTAATAAAGGTGCTTTTAGGGTTTGCTCACAGGACGTAGAAACAGCTAGCTAGCTTCGAGAATGGTGGCCATGGCGTGTAACCCACCAGCCCACCAAGCCTCTTATTTTCTGTCTGCACGTGCAATTAAAGATCTGCCACCAATATTAAAGATACCCTTTAGTTATTTTTAGATTATATTAAATAAAATAATATTTTATTTATTTATTTATATTAGTGAGTTCCTATCAAAATAAATAAAATATTAATTTTAATATCAAGCGGATATACATTATCATATGATACTTAAGTTTAGATAGATGGATAGATACCATGACTATAAAATATGTATAAAATAATATTTCTTTGATGTTGCTAATGTTTTTCTCAAAAGCCTTAAGGACTAAGGAGAGAGATGCTTTAAATTACCCAAGTTCCCTTAGTCATTTTCATAACACCACCCTTCTTTTTAGCATTTTAGATTCAATCCCTTTCGTTAATAAAAGTAATAATTTTAAATTCTATACTTTTAGGCATAGGTTACTGTTTTTTAGTATGGAATAATTCCTACACTGCTACAAATATATTGTTATACTCTGCCTGTATAATTTCATTCATAAAAGTTATATATTAGATAATTTTAAATATGTAACAATAAAATTAAGCTTATAATCACGAATGCAACTATAATATTATGGCCGAAGCGGAGTTCAGCCTGGTGGTTAGTAACGCTTACGCCTTTCCTTTCCATCCGGGTTCGAATATCCGCGGAAGCACCCGTGGTACTGAGCCTCTCTAAAAATCCTCGGATTTTGGGTATGGGGCCGCTGCGCGGGGTCGATCACGTTAAAAGCTTACCCTTACCACAGTTTTACCAAATGTATATATGGCATCTGTCGACTAGGAAGAGAAGTTCTCCTCCTTCTCTCTAACTTTCGAAATTCAAATTCGAATTTCGTTCTGACTTTCGTTCGGCTCCGGCGGCTCCGACGCCGGCCATGGCTGGACCTTTGGGGGCTCCCCACGGTTCGTCCTCGGACCCCGATTCCCACGGTCCTCCTGTTCCCTCTCTTCCTCCTAAGTCATTGAAGGACCCGATTGTCTCATGCGTGTTTCCGCCTCTTCCTACTACCTCTCACGCATCTCCAACTGGCCCTGACGCTGGTTTTTTAGCGCAGTTGAAGGGCTTGGATGCTGATTCTCGTTTTCCCCCGGCGTCGGCTCCCCCTTCCCGCCTCCCCGGTGGACTCGCCGCCCTCCGCCGTGGCTCACCTCGTTCAGAGATGAGGTCATCCGCTCTCCCGTGTCGCCTTCGAAGACACATACGGTCAAGGTATCCTCTAATACCTTCATAAAAATCAAACTGTTAATGGCTTCTCTAAATCCACGGGCTCAAGTTCTTTGTGGATAAGGGCCTCCGTTCAATTTCCTCCCTTAAATATTTTCCTCCTCATTCGGGGTCTCGATTTTGATAGCCCGATTTCACCTCCCGATGAGGTTGTAAAGCAGCGGTGCTCGATTTACGGGGAGCCACTTTGGTGGGATTCTTCCCCGAAAACCATCCACACATATCGACGGTCATTTCCATCGCATGGAGGATCCGGGGCGCGATTTGGATTGCGTCACATAGCAGTCAATGAAAGAGGTCTCTACTTCTTTAAATTCGAATGGTGTGTCTCAAATGGAAGATTGTCGGCTCGTGGGCCCCGGGCCTTCAAGAAATTCCCTATTTCCCTCACGAGATGGTATCCGGTTTGTCTCTCGAACCGATTCCTCACGTCTATCCCTGTTTGGATCTCGTTGACAAATGTGCCAATTGAATTTTGGACTCCATTGGGATTAAGTTGGATCGCTAGTAGGATTGGCAAACCAATCTGTGTGATCCCATACCGCCAAGATGGATCGGGTTCATGTGGCTAGAATGTGTTGAGATGAAAAAGGGTGATCCTCAACCAGCTAAAATCAAGATTATGTCGGGTGCTTCGCTTCCTCCAAGTGTTGGAAGTTGATGTTGCCTATCACTCTGTCCCTAGCGAGATTAAAGAAACGTCCTATGCCTAAGGTCCTGATCCGCTGCGTGGTGGTGGGTGGGTGTATGTCCAAAAACTCATCTCGCCCGGGGAGATTATGCATCTCCTCACAAGGAGTCCTCTGTTAGGATAGGTGTCTCCTCTTCGCTAGTGATATGTGTGCTTTGGATCTGAGACTTGTAATTACGCATTTGATGATTTCGCTCGGCTCATGGGATGGTTTCTTCGTTGGCGGACCATCTGTTTGATTCGGATCCTATTCACCCTACCTTTGCTGCGTGCTCCTCCGATCACCCCGGGTCCATGATTGGGGCTCATCTGGGTCCATGAATGAAGAGCTTGCTTATGTTGCCAACAACATTGATCACCCAATGTTGGATGTCGGGAATGCCGATGCTTCTTCGATTAATGCTCGGATCGCCGATCGTGTAATCCCGCCGCCCGATGATTGCCTAGCACGTGGGTTGGTTTCTTCAATGTCGGCCCATCTAATTGATTCCGGTCCTATCCTGACTACCTATGCGAAGTGCTCCTCAGGTTTAGTTGGTGATGTCTATGAGAATGATGAGGCTCATTATGGGTCCATGAGTGACAAGTTTGCTAATGTGGACACTAATTCTGAGCACCCTGAGTTGGATGAAGGTGCTCAGAATGTGGCTGATCATGCTGCCGGGTCAAACGGGGTAGCTAATTCTGTGGTGATTGGCCCAATACTTGGGGTTGATGACTCTACTCCGGAGTCTATCGCGCGGATCACTCGCAAGTGCTCTTTGGCTGAAGCTGTAGATGTTTCCTTGATCAAGGCCCCATTGGAATTTCCTGATGACAGCTCGTGCCCCTTGCCTGGCTGTCCGGTTGAGGCCTTTGTGGATTCAATGGCTGGGGCAGTGTTGCCTTGTATCTTGGAGCGTGGATTGGTCCACACACTGCCCATATCCACTCCCAAACCGGAGCTCTGTGACCTGGGGACCATTAGCCAGGTTGATAGGCCTCCGGCTAGGAATTTGGCTAGTGTGAGGTGCATGTCTCCTGGGGTTGATGTTTCTCCACCAGCTGAAATTGCTAAGTCCTCTGTTACCATGGATGCTGGATGTAGTGTTGGCCCTGCTATGTCTTCTGCGCGAAATCGTTCCTTGGTGATGAGGAGGTTTATGACGATCGCCAACGTTATATGGATGAGCCTTTTGCTCGGCAAGGCTATAAATGGGTGGGAACGAGTGGCTGGCCGAACGCGGACGACGTAAATCGCCTCCAAGAAGGCGCGACGACCTCATTCTCAAAAACTGCCGCAGAGGTGCGATGACACAGTTTTTGGGTTGTGCTTGATGGTGGGATGCTGCTGTTTGGCTTATGTGTGCAGGGGATGTGGCTGCAAATGGAACTGTCCTGTGGAGTGTTTTGTGGGCTGTGCTTGTTTCTGAAGCTGCTGAAAAGCCCTTCTATTATGCTATCACCGTATTGCCACTTGTGTTTGACACTATAAAGTGGTTGTGATTGATACTCAATTTGCTGCTGTCTTGTGTCGGTGGATTCTGATGGTTATACATGGAATCCTACCTGCTGTTGATGAAGGAAGCTGCTACTTTGCTGCGGCGACTCCTTGCTGTCCACACTGATCTGATGCTGGGTCCCAGTGTTGCTTGTCATGGTTGCTGGTTTCTCCTCTGCTACTAATTGAAGACGAAAGCATGATGCTGCTGAAGAGGCCCTTGGTTGGCTTGATCTTATATGGCGTCCGCTTCTTTGTTGCAGCTTGCTATGTTTATTCTTTGCTATCTTTGTGTTGGTGGCTACCGGGTGCCTCGCCAAGATATCCCCGTCTTGATGTATTGAGTTGCTCCCATTTATTCCTTTTCTTTGATGGTCAGCCGGGATTGTATGGTGCACTGGTTGTGTCCGGCTGCCTGCCCCGAGGGTGTTCTCGCCGATCCCGGTATATTCTGTGTCTTGATTCGCCGCTCCGAAATGGCGGTTTGGTGAAACTTGGCTTGAGGTTTGATGTGTGGTCCCGATTCGGGGATCGATGGTTGGTGAGGCCTTTGCTCTTGAATTGGTCGCAGATCGACCGGGATGTGGGATTCCGTTTGGTACGCCTTGGATTGCAATGATGAGCTCTTGGGCTCTTTTTGTCTTTGCTAATGCCTGCTTTGTAGATATGGAAGGCCGATGAAGCCACTGCATGCTTGATATCCCGTGTAGCCCCGTGGTGCTATTCTCGTCTGCTCAAGTATAGTCCGATGCTTTAGCTGCTATGTGGCATTGGGAGTGGCTTAATGGCAGTTGCAAATGCTGGTTGCTATTGGGGTTGTGAAGGCAGACGGCTTTGCTGTGGTTTGTCTTAGAAAGGAGCTGATGATGGTGCTGTTGCTTCATTTTAATTATGGGGTGTATGGATTCTGTCATTTTTACTGCTGCGGATTGCTGTTGCTTCCAGCTTTAGTACAGATCGTGCTTTTTTGGTGATGATGTATGCGTGTGGGTACTGCATATGTGGTGCTGTTAAATAAGCTGCAGGTGGTTGCTTGCGTCAGGCAATTGCTGCGTTAATCCTGGTTGAATTTTCTTCTGGCTGGTTGATGATGATGTAGCTGCTCCCGTCGATGGCGGTGTGTGAATTGCTGGGCCTGGTTTGCTGAGTTTTTCCGCATGGCAGCTGATTGGAGCACTACAGTAGATGCTATATTGGGTGCTCGGGGATGGAGAGTTGTGCTTTCCCCCGATTTTGTAATGTAATTTTCCTTCTATTTCTAGGGATTATGTAGAATGTTGGTCTCCTAGAGGCTCTTTATGTACTATCGTTTGTACACGTTGCTCGGGGTATGTCCCAGCGGATTATGTTTTGTCCCCAAGTCAAAATACTTGGCGATAAAACATAGATGTTGTAAACTTTTCTCCCATTAATCCAAAATACTTACTTACAAAAAAAAGCAACTATAATATTATAAGTCGCCATTAACAGCTGTACAAATCCTCACGAGCACTAAATATTTCAAACCATAATGACCCATCAAAGAAATTTTTAGAATGAAAGAGGCCATGGGAAAAAGAAAGGAAGAGTGGCGTGAAGGAAATTAATAAGAATATGAAGCATGGCACATATGAGAACATTGTATATAATGGATATATAAAGTATATCCAATGTCAAGTTAAATTACCATCAATTGATGTGTTCAAAATTATTCTTATGATCCGAGAGTAATTATAAAATTATAATATTTTTTATTTATTTATTGTCTATGAAGTTAAGTAAAAAAATAATTACCAGCAAACAATTGCGTTATATATATACATATACATAATGGATCATGTCGAGTATGACCCAACAATGTCATAAGCCAACACAATATACAGACCGTTAATCCTTCAATCTTGTATAATCTATAATGTTACAATGTGCTTAATACAACCAAATATTATTTATATTGAGTTATGCTGTGACATATAACGGGATAGGTCTATTTTATAATATCCTTTAATTATTTTTTAAATTTTGCTAATGAAGTGATATTTTATATATTAATTATTATTAATATATTTATATAACAGGACATATTCATTTTAAGAAAGTTTTTACATAAAAATTTTTTATGTATTAGTCATCGTACTATCTCTCATTCTTCTTCGCACGAGCACTATTTGATATTACTGATGGATCCTTATTTTTATCAGAATAAGAATCTGAAGACACAACATGTCAAATAATCTTTCAAATATATCTTAAACATATTCTATAACCATCCTCAAAGTTTAATGATGTGCACAAAATGTGAATGTGAAATATTAAAATAAATTAATTATGTAGCATTCTCTTATTTTGACTTTTCATTTGATAGATTTTTGTTTTTTTAAGTTTTCCTCACTTAATTGATAAGGTCATTTAAGAAAATTGAACACCCTACTTTTTACTTAAAAAATGTAAAACTTTTTTTTTATTTAAATTAATTAAAAAATTTAATTGTTGAAAATTACATATCAAATAGCATCCTTTAAATAGTTCTATTTATATTAATATTTTAAATATTAAATTTAATATTTAAAAATACATAGCTATTTTTAATTATTTTTTATTTTTAAAATTTTGCCGTTTAATTTTCATTAAATGATCCTTATAATAAATGTATTATTAACCTACTAATTACCTTATATGAAATTTAAATAATAAAAAAATAAAGTATATATATATATATTAAATTATAAATAAATAAGATAATTATTGTTTTAATATTTAGTTTTTTATATCTTTTGGGATCATGCCAAATCGAGAGATCTTTTTAAAAATGTTGAGACATTTATTTTTTTAATTTTAATTATTTATTTTTAAATAAATAATTATAATTTAATTATTTTAAAATAATTAAAATTTTATTTTTTAAAATAATTAAATTATAATTATATATTTAAAAATAATAATAATACATGAAAAATACATCAAACCACGAATCAAACCACTGCTTCTCTGTAAAGTAGGTCAAGCCAAAAAGGTTGTACTCGTACAGCGTGGAAAGTGAACCAGCTGAGTAAATTAGGAAAAATTAAAAAATATATATATTAAATATATTAATATATTTTTTTAAAATATCATTATGATTTTTTATTTATACCATTAATATATATTAAATACTAAATTTAATATTAGTTTTTAATAAAATAACTACTTAAATATAATTATTTAATACTTAAAATTTAGTCGCTAATTTTTTTTTTAATTTAAAGGTTTAAATAACAGAAGTAGGTTTTATTTTTTATTGATAAAAATAAAATCCTCTATATGTTTGAGTAATTATTCATCAAAATTAATATAATTTAATAATATTCATAAATTATTAAGTATTTATTTTTCAAAAAAATTAAATTAAATTATTATTAAATGTATTGAAATTATATATATAATATTTTATGTTATTTATTTAATTAATAAAGAAATGCAAAACGTGCAAGATAGTGAAATAAGGTAGCTTATGAAGTAAGGAAAGAAAAGTCATAAAAAAATGTCAACAAAAGCCAACATATTATATTTTTAATTATCATCATATTGATTATTAAAATTTTTATATATTATAGGCAATAAAGTTTAGAATATTATATTATTACATGATATTAATTAATTTTTAAAAATATAGATATTTATCAGGCATATAATTTAATATTTTTAACAAAGTCGGACTGATTATTATTTTTATTATATAGATATATATATATATATATTAAAATTTAGACTAATTATATATTTTAATTATAATTTATTAAATTATAGAACTGATAATTTTGGTAAATTTAGTATAGATAAAAAAATTTATCATTTATAGAAGGTAAAATACATAAATAAATAAATACAGAACACCATTTATTTAAAATAAATTAATGAATAAAATTATTTATTTTTATTTTAAATATAAAACACCATTTAAAAAAGGTAAAATACAAAAAATATATTTTCTACAATAAATTCTAAATAAATAAATACGCCCGTTGAATTAAATCTAGCCGGCAGGGGTTTCCCTCCTTTTTTTTTTTCCCTTTTGCCCCCGTTTTTTAATTTTGTTTTGTATTATATTTTATATTTTTAAATTTTTTTATAAAATAAGAAAATATCAAAAATATTTTTTAAATAATTTTATAAATCCTATTAATATAATAATATTTTAAAAATATATTATTATAAAACTATTATCTCATAAGTTTTTAAAATATAATATTCCATATATAATAATATTTCAACAATATATAATTATAAATTTATAAAATATAAATATAAATATTTAATAAATAATAAAAATTTGATTTAATTTATAAATAAATTTATTTATATATTTAATTTTTATTTGAGTTTATATTTTATAAAAATAATTAAAATATATATAAATGATAAATATAAAAAAAGGTTAATAAATTAAAATAGCAAAAAAAAAAAAGGAAAAAAAGTAAAAAGAAAAAAAAAAGAAGAAAATAAGGAAAAAGGGGAGCCCGTTGGATTTAGTGCCGCGGCACAGCGGGCGTAAAAAGCAATTCGAACAGAGAAAAGCAGATCGATGAGAAAGGACATGCAATAATAAAGAATGAAAAATACATAAAAGACACTGAAAAAGGCGAAGGAAGAAGAAAAGGTTCCTTGGGCCGGTGACATGCCAGCCAACAGAAGTGAAATTTCTCTTTTTCTCTCTCTCTCTCTCGGTATCTCTGGCTGTACGCCAAGAAGAAGGCTACCTTCCACGGTTGAATGAATGAAGTTTATAAATAGAGAGAATAACAAAGACGCAAGTCACACCTGTTGAAAACCCACCAACAGCGCAATTTCTCCACAAAGCCCGCCCCTTTGCTCTCTATCCTAAATTTCTGCAAATACTCATTTCATAGTTTTATCCGAATTCTTCCTCGTTCAGGCACAAGTATTCCACTTGGGCTCACATTTTGGAGTTTTTGCGCTTACCCATTTGTTATTTTATCCGATTCTTCCTCTTTCAGTCCCAAAACCGCACTCACATTTTGTAATTTCTTCCTTTCCCTTTACTCTCCCTTTACATAAACGTACATATTGATGAGTAGTTGAATATACCTGCTTTGTTTCATTAATTTATCAATCTGTTGATTCACCGTTGGGTGATATTGAATTGTGTGTTTTGTTTGTTTTTTCTTTTGGGTGAAATAGTAAAGAAGTGTGGTGATGGAACAGAAGAGTTTGCTGCTGTCTGCTTTAAGCGTGGGGGTCGGGGTAGGGATTGGACTTGGATTAGCGTCTGGGCAGAAAGGGGATAAATGGTTCTGTAAGAATTCAGAGTTTGATGGTTTAACAGAGGAGAAGATTGAACAGGAGTTGATGGGGCAGATTGTGGATGGGAAAGAGGGTAAGGTGACATTTGATGAGTTCCCTTACTATCTAAGGTAATGTTTTCCGATTCCCTTTCACCATCTTTTTAATGTGGTTTTTGGTTTCATACTTATGGGCATATGAGAAAAATGGTGAGAGGTATTTTTTTTTTTTTTTCCTGCAATTATATGGATTGATGAAGATAGGATTTGTTCCTGAATGATATGAAAGCATTTTTTTTTTTTTTTGAATATCTAGTTGCTGGAAGTTTGTTATGTTTTGTGTAGTTTCTGAACTATTGTTGTTTGATTTGATATTGCTTGATGATATTTGGATCTTCTTTCCTCTTCTGATCTCTTGAGAGAGGATAAATTTACCCACGTATTCTTCTTGGTGACATTTTTTGGAATTGAAAAGAGCAGTAATTTTCCTCATCTTTTAATTTGGTTTGTGGTTTCATACTTAAGGGCATGTGAAGAAAATGTAGAATTGTTCTGCAATTATATGGATTGATGAAGTTGAGATTTGTCCCAGAATGATCGGAAAGAATTTTGATTTTTTTGAAACTCTAATTGCTGGAAGTCATCTTTTGGTTGGTTTTGAATTTTCTTTGTTTGGTTTGATATTCATCAAGAGAAATGATTTGAATACCCTCTATGGACACTCTTCGGAACACCTTTGTGACATGATATCTATCCATCAGTATATTTTTTAAGTGGGCCTATTAGTATGAATAGATGAAAAGACATTGAATATAAGGTGGCTAAGATACATAGCAAAGCCCTATTCCTTAATGAAATTTGAATCTTCTTTCTTTCTTCTAATCTCTCGACAGAGGACAAAATTTACCCAGAAATGTCCCATGTATTATTTTTTTTCCTGTTCAACTTACGTTTGAGGTGGCTAAGATTATTATTATTTTGGTAGGAAAAGAACTGTGATTATTATTATTTTTGGGTGATCATACCTAGTTAAAGGTGATGACAACCTGCAAGTATTTGATAGTTCAGTTTCCTGCCAACTGGGAGGGTTTGTGTATCCTTTTAGCTGGCAGATGGAAACTTGTTTTATATCACTTTCTTGACAGCATGGGCTGGCATCCACTTTGAGCATCTTGATGGATTCTTTCGTTCATGGAGTTTGGATTCCAAACCATGGATAAAAAATCGTTTTTAGGCTATACATATTGATATCAATATTAGTATCGGTATCGGTCACAACTTTGTTAGTATAGGACATATAGGTGGATACATTTCAATATCTGTATTGTGGAGACAATTTTATGATTGTATTAAAACTATGTTATATATTAAGATTTGACACTTTTTGTATATATGTTCCTATATTTTAAGAGTTTTAGTCAATATTATTTAACGGATTTAAGCCTAATTTTAAGATGCTTAACAAAAACTGTTATTAAAAATGATTGTTACAATAAATAAATTATTTTATTAATCAAAATATAATATAATATTCAACAAAATATGTCCCTTTTTAGGATTCTAAGAACAAATTCATCAAATTACAATCTTAATAAAACTACAATTTAAATTAACTTATTCCTTTGTTATATTGTTTTTTGTTTTTTGAAAAATATGTTTAGCAATCAACAAAACATGTGCAATAGAAATCTATGTGTTTGGATTATAAATTTTGAGTAGATTGTAAGCCTTTATCATTCCAGTGTTTTTGGGGTTTCGTTATATTTCAATCTTGATTTGAAAAGCATGAATCAACTCATGTTTTTGGGCCTAGAATCATGGATTTGTGTTAGAAACACTAGGGTCTAGCTACATTAAGCCAAAAAAAAAAAAGGAAAAAGAAAAACAAAAAAAGGGAATCTAAAGAGGAAATCTTACCCTTCATTCTTAGTGAAAAATCTCAGACTCAATGACATCTATGACAAAATCTAAACTTTTGAAATATGAAATGTGTTTGGAGTTTTTCGATTAAGCATTGGGAATGTTTTTGAATTCATTAGATTTGAAGAAAGAAGAAAATTTTGAAGAAGCAAGGAGGAGAACCTGAATCCTGACTGTAGACAATATGGAAGGCGAAAAAATGATTTTGGTTTTAAACTTCTGGTAAATAATTGGATGATATATCCTGATATGTCTATGATACAGTGACATATTGCAATTATTTCTCTGTATCTTTGATATTTGAACATTGATAGACATTTTGATCAATGATCCACACAATTTTTCATTGTTTTGACAAATATTTGCCAACCATTTTTCGTAGTGATCCTGCTTTTTGGATTTGATTATTGGTTGTTGTATGGCTAATTGCTGTTAGACTGGATTATTCAAATTGCCAACTCTTCTTAATTCCTGACCTTAGTACAATTAAAGTTTTATCATTCATTGGGAGATAACAGGCTTTAAAAAATAATGCTTACCAGTAAAGCGTAAAACTATGAGAGGTCCCTTTTTGTCCATTGAAAACCTCTTTAAAGGGTCGGTTTAGTACATGATGTTTATTGCATTGCAAAGAGTTTGAACCTATAAGCTCTTAGGTCAAATGGAGCAACATTACCTTCCTGAAGTGTTCACTATCATCTGCTAAGCTTTATATATGGAATCACCATATTTATCATGCATGAATTTTCTTTTTTTATTTTGCTGGGATAGGAGTTAATGAAGTTGCAAATATGTGTTTTCTTTTGGCAGGCCCTTGTAGATTGCATTATTGAACTATAAGGGCTCAGCTAAGTGCGTGGATTTTTGTATTCATCATATATTTATATGTATTGCTATGTAAAAGTAAATATTTGATGTTCTTTATATGTAAACCATTTCAGTTATTGAGGTATTGCAAAATTTTGTAATTTTCTTGATTGGTAACTCAGTTTTATTCATATCGTTTACTGTTCAAAACTTGCAATCATGCTCTGCCTTTTTATTGCTCCCTTAGTTTGATGTATTCCAGTCTTCCATTGATATCTGGTTTCTGTTATTTCATCATTGATAGGAATTCTATTAATCCGAGGTTGAGTTGTTATGAATTGCAAATAGTTGATCTACAAAGTGTATTGTGGCCCTCGAGCAAATGTTATGGCCCAATAATGGTAGTTCAAGGGTTAGAGTGCCTGCTCTTCCAGAAGAGATACCAAGGTTCCGTGTGCCATGTGTGTGAGTCTCCTTATTGATAAATTAAAAAAAAAAAAAAAAAGAATCCCAAGGTTCAATCCTCCCTGTGCCATGTGTTTGAGTTTTTTTTTAGTGGTTAAATCATAAAAAAGAAAAAGAAAAAAAGGTGGCCCATCTAACCCATTTTAAAATATCGATGAAAAAGTAGCCTTTATTGGTACTAATGTTGATTTGCCAAGGTTATATAATTGTAAACTAATTAATAAGAGGAAATTAAGAGTTATTAAAAGTTAAAATTTTCATGAAATAGACTTTTTGGTTATTATATCACCACCGCTTATAATTTTTCATTTACTTAGCTCTCTTATCTTTTGAGTCAATCAGATTTTGTTATTATGCTAGTAATCTCTGTATGAGTGATTCTAAATCTCCTTCTAGCACTATATATTTCTCAAACCACTTATTTCTTTCTTTCCCATGAGTATCCAGTTTGACAAGTCTGAATGAAAAATAAAGTGTACTATTACTTTTTTTTTTTGGACACCCAGTACTCTCAGGATGGTAATTTAACTTTGTCAAAACCCTATTTTGAGAACATATGATGAGGAATTTCTGTTTTAATTTGACCTAATAAAGGCAATATTAGATGAGCAGTCAAAAGTCAACCATTCATTTTATGTCATAACATTAGGACTGTCAAGAAGGGAATGATTGTTGGACAACTGGATTATAATCTTTTAAGTCTTATCTAATAATAAAAAAATGATAAAAATCATATTTTGAGTAAGTATATATTTATAGTAACCTCTCTTTTTTGATTGTAATGGCAGCGAGCAAACACGGGAGTTATTGACAAGTGCTGCATATGTACATTTGAAGTACTCTGAGCTCTCTAAGTTCACCAGAAACCTTTCACCCGGAAGCAGAGCTATTCTTCTATCTGGGCCTGCTGGTACGTTACATTTTATGAAGTTCTTTAGATCTGTGCTTGAACTATTATGTTGTTATCTTTCCCTTGACTAATTGGGTCCATTTTCTTCACCTCTTTCTTCAAGAACTCTACACGCAAATGCTTGCTAAAGCTTTGGCACACTGCTTTGAATCAAAGCTGCTATTGTTAGATGTAGCTGACTTCTCTGTAAAGGTGATGATCAGTAGATTCAAGAATTTGACATCCCCCATTGTTTAATTTGTCACACTGTCAAACTGATGTTCACCATTATTGCTTATTGCTTTCTGCAGATGCAGAACAAATATGGCTGTTCCAAAAAGGAAACCGTACGCTTTGTTCTCTTCTCCTTTTGATATTAAGCCCATCGGGTTGATAAATCCATGATTTCAGCATCCGGCTCCTTGGAATTTCCCACGTCTGCTCAAACAATCTATATTAATCATCTATGTCCTAAAAATGTGCTTTTTCCCTCATTCTAACTCACGTTTGACTTTACCACGAAAATCATTGTCCGGTTTTTTGGTCTGAAACTCCTCCTTTTCAACTAAAATCTAAGAACTATTCTAAGTAGTGCCAAATGTAGGGTCTGTTGTATTGTTATTTGAAAGGAAAAGCATATTTCATAATTTATTCACTTCTTGCAATGGTTTCTCATTTGTTAATGCCTATTTATTTGTTGTCATTTGTTGAATGTTTTCCTGTCTTTGCTCATCTATTTTAGGGTTTCAAGTGGTCTGTTTCGGAGATGACATTTGAGCGAATGTCTGGTTTTCTTGGTTCTATCGTTCCTCCAAGGGATGAGAGCAGAGGTAGGCAAAAAAGAACTAGACCTACTCTGCGTATTCTGTTTCCATGAGTTTAAAGTTTGTTTTTTTCCTTAAGTTCTATTTGGTTGCTATTTTTATTAGCATTCATCATTATATCTGTTATAATAAGTTTCCTTACAGGCACATTACATAGGCAAATGGGCTCCATGGACGTGAAGTCTAGGTATCATAGCTTAATTGTTACTCTTGGAACACATGAAATTAGATTAGCTTTTTAGATATTCTTCATATGTTACTTCTGATCATTTATTTTCATACAGGGGTACGGAAGGTGCTAATAGATATGCATCAACTTCAGCTGATATGAGTAGTATGACTTCTCAATCTGCTCCAAATTCAGGTTTGATCTAGAGGTTTTGGTTCAGTATCTGCTATCACACTCACACTTTGTTTGTTTTATGTATATATAAACACACACACACACACACACTCACTGGTGTGGCTAAAGTTGTTAGTCAAAGATAATAATATTTGACTAGGAACTTGGTAATTGGTAATTTGATCGGTAAGTTTTTGGAGGTAATAGATACTATGATTAGAAGAATGATCAATAAAGTAGCATTCCTAAAGAAATGAAGTAGGTGGGAGAGAAAATAAAGGATATAGAGAGGATTGATTATAAATTTTAATACTCTAGGAAGGATAGAGTTAGGAATGGAGATGGTGTAAATCTCTATAGAGAGTTGATAGAGAATCTATTTTAATTTGAAGAGAAGTAGGGATAGAGCTATTCAGATTGTGCTGGTAGAAGAACCCTAAACATTGGTAACATTTGAAAGCTTAATTCTAAGAGGAATTTAACAAGGTGATCTATCCAAAGTTGATTTTTTATTTTTTTATTAGTGCGGATACAAATAGCCATCTTAGACATCATGCAAATGGTATGCATGTGCTCATAGAGCCTATGGTTATGGGAAAGGAATGAAAAAAGGGATATTTTCTATATTGTTGTGATTCATGATTGTATGGTGGCTAACATGCCTTTTAAGCAGAGGGAGATGCATTTGATAACGTATAAGAGAAGCTTATTAAAAACTTAGATTGACTATTTTATCCCGAGTAAATGTGATCAGTTGTATTGTAAGGATCATAGGCACCCAGTTGGCACTCAGGTATGCACTTTGCAGAAATATATCATTTTTCGTTGGAGATTATCATTGAGAATCACATATAGTATGTGCTACACTGGTACACAAGGGTTTGGATAAACCAGTAGAGGTAAGAACTATACGGCCATTCTTGGGGGAAGCTTGAGTATGCTGTATCACTTGTTGGTTTAGATATCCATCTTAGGATTTGAAAGGGGAAGAGGGTAAAGCACAATTAATGAAGAACTAAATGGTGGAACTTAAAGGATGACATGCTACTACTTCTATATGGAGAAAAAAAATATTATAGGAAGACCCTTGGGATTTCAAAGGGAAAATAGTAGCAAGATGTGGGATACTATGAATAATAGAATTAGAAAAGATCTTGTAGGGGAATCAAAAGGGAGTTTACCAAGGCAAAAGGAAGCTTGGTGGTGGTATAAAGAGGTTAATTGAAAATTAATAGTTATGAGACATTTTTATAAGATATTGTTTACGTGTTGAAATGTTACAAATTTGGAGAAGCGTAAATGTGCTAAAAAAGTGGCAAAGAAGGTTTTGAGTGTGGCAAAGTCTAAAGCATATGAAACTTACACAAGTAACTTAAATATAAATCAGGAAGAAAAGCATGTCTTTGAACTAGCTAAAGCAAGATATAAGAGAACAAAAAACTTGAACGAAATGAATATTAAGGATATTGAGGAGTAAGTACTTCCAGATGAAGATATCAGAGATGGAATAGTTATCTCTACAACATTTTTTATTGGAGCTAAGAGGAACAACATAGTGTTTTTGGGGTACAATTGTTCTAAGGTAAATATAAGTCACTCTTATTATTAGTATTTCAAAACAGAACGGGGCTAAAGAAGCATAACTGAAGATGATAATAATTAGAAGGTTGGTGGAATGTATGGCATGTAAGTGGAGGCCTTGAAATGTATGGGAAGGAGAGAATTTTAAGGTTAATTAGGTTGTTTAATAAAGTTTTAAGTGGCGAGAAAATGCTTGACCAATGGAGAATGAGCATATTGGTACCGTTTTCAAGACCAAAAGGAATATATAAAGTTTTGACGACTAAAGGTGTTAAGGCCTTGTTTGCCCAACATTGTAGATGTTCTTTTGGAATGTTTTTGAAAAGTCTTGAATTAAAGCATGTTCAGATAAATTCAAGAGCAACTTATAAAGAAGCTTGACTAGCTTTTTATAAGGCTTTTAGAAAGATTACATTTATAACTTCTTTAAGAAGTTGTTTTAGAAATTAAGCCATTAATGATAAATTTGTCATAGTTTTGTAGATGGGCATCAGAAGGCGTTTATTCAAAATTAGACGTTTAGAGAGAGAAATTTTGGAAGCCAAAGGTTTTAAAATTAGTAAAACAAAGACGGAAGATATGGAATGTGAGTTCTATAATAATGGAGAAATAGATGGTGTCGAGGTAAAGATATGGATTTAAAGCCTACCAAGAATTATTTTAATTGTCTTGGACCACTAGCTCAAGATGATGGGATGATGGATAAGGATGTTCCTAATTAAACTGAACCAAGCTAGATGAAGCGGAGTTTTTAGGAGTATCATGTGATTGAAAACAACAATCAAACTTAAAGGGGATTATTATAAGGTGGCTGCTAGGCTAGCCATGCTGCATTGAAATCAGTGTTGGGCAGTCAAACACCATTTGCCAAAGAAAAAGGTTAGTGGAGATGGAATTGAGATAGATATGAGGTCATATGAAAAGATAGAATTGACGGGAATATTATATGTGAGAAAAGTATAAGGTGGCATATTTATAAGAAAAGAATGGAAGATATGCATTTGAGGTGGTTTGGTTATACGAAGTATTGTCTAAAATTGGATTAAAATATTGGTATCGGTCACTATCATATTAGTATTGGATATATCGGACAATACATATCAATATTAAACATACTGAGGAGGAAATTTTTTTCAAGGTCGAAATTGACAGGATTGTGGTATTGTCATGATATCTGAAAATATCGGTATCAGGGGGCTCTGTTACTAATACATGTTGGTCGATAAATACATTACTGTGTCTAATACATCTGTTTAGAGATTGAGAGCTTGGAAAAGTTTTTATATAGAAGTAGCAAATGACTGACTAAAGATGAGTTTTAAAAAACCATCAGGGGTGATCTTGCTCATTTAGATTTAATAGAGGATATGGCTTACAATAGAGTTGAACGGAGGCAAAGAATCCACATAGCGACTCTAATTAGTAGAAAAAAGGCTTAACTTTATTTAATGTTTATGCACATCCCTCAACATTGGACAAATTCAACTTTAGGATGCTTAGCTTTTCATTTTTTTCTTCTATTTCGGTTTGATGATGGTGATTGATAAAGCATAGAGGTGATGGGTCAAATTAATAACCATGGCGTCATGAGGTTTAGGAATGGCGAACCATAAGCTACTGCTAAGGCTGATCCTGATGTTGATCTTGGGAAATTACATTTTGGCATCATGTTTTTGATGCGTTATAGCATAATTGTTAATAACACAAATTTGTGATATATAAGATTTGGCCATTAGCTGTTGCATGCAGTATATCTTTATTTGCTTATTATTATATGTTTCTAATTGCTTGGAATTTCTTTCCAAAATTTCCAGCCACCGTCAAGCAGACATGCAGTTGGCCTTTTGATGGGAAACTATTTCTACGAGCACTTTACAAGGTAAAAATAAGTTTTGGTATGAGAAGCTGGTAGACCACTTAGCATCATGTTTTGTTCATGGAATTAAATATTGATCAATATAATCTATTAATATTGATATTTTTTGATACCGTGAGAAATTGTGATATGTTATCGTATCAACGATATATCGAGGTTTTGATTCAAAAAATATTTTTTGCATTCATACCATAGGTGAAAATATCGATGTCATCTTAGCAATACCTATATTTCCCAATACCATAATAATATTGCTATATGTTGCTGTATTGATAATATATCTTAATATATTAGTCGATATTTGGTCACTATATCAACCTATGCAGCTAATATATTGGTAGATATAGCCTTATTTGGTTATGATTTTCTTGAAATTTTTTTCTTTCGTATTGCCGTGTCTAATACCGATATTTTCATTAGTAACCGGTACATATGGTCCAATACGGTTGATATCAATATGGTGAAGACTGATACTGATACTAATAGTAATATTTTCATCAATTGCTCCCTTACAATAAAATTACAATTCCTTTTGAGTTGGATAGGATGACTGTATCAAACATGAATGTGACAATCAGAAGTCTGACTTAATCTGCAGGTGCTAGTTTCAGTTTCAGAAACAGGTTCGATCATATTATATATCAGGGATGTCTCAAGTCTTCTTCTCCAATCGGACGGCTTATACAAGCTGTTCCATAAATTATTGAGGAGACTGACAGGATTGGTTTTGATTATCGGTTCTCACGGATGGGACCCAGAAAGCAATTATACCAATGTTGATGAGAGGCTCGCGATATTGTTCCCGTACAACATTGTGATAAAGCCACCTGAAGATGAGAGTCATCTTCTCAGCTGGAAAAGCCAACTCGAAGAGGGTATGAAGATGATTCAGTTCCGGGATAACAGAAATCACATTGCCGAGGTGCTTGCAGCTAATGATGTCGTGTGTGATGATCTGGGTTCAATCTGCCATGCAGACACAGTGCTGCTGAGTAATCACATCCAAGAAATCTTAGTTTCAGCAATATCTTATCATTTGATGAACAACAAAGAGCAGAACTACCATAACGGGAAGCTTGTCATATCTTCTAGTAGGTATAGATCTATATATTTTTTCTTTATTCACTTCCCTGCTACTTTTTTCTTTTATTTTAATATTTTGAAGAAAACTTTATAGATAAGAATATCGGTATTGGTTGTGGCCATATCGGTATCGGACATATTGAACATTTTGTATTGGTATTGGATATATCAGAAATAAATTTTTTAAAAAAATCGTAAGTTGACGGGATATATTATCCAAATATCGGCTGATATTTTAAATATTAGTAAATTTATCACGATACATCAATGGTACGGAAACATATTGTATTGAGGGATCCAGTACTGATATATGTCGACTAATATTTACATCAGTGCTAATGAGTGTTTTGGCATCGATGCAGTTTGTCCCATGGCTTGAGTATATTTTCGGAAGGCAGACATGCCTGTAACATAAGACCAGAAACAAATGGTGAATCTGGAAAGGTTTGTCTCTTATATTTTTATTCATACTTAGGGACATTATAATATTGGTGGAGCATTTAATTACTTTTATGTTTTATTTTTGCTATTTGTTTTCCTTTTAGGAAACTCAAGGGGAAGAAACTGCTGCTGCAAAGCCTGATTCAAAGTCTGAGATCTTTGCCCCTGATAATAGAAGTGACAATGAGAGAGCAGTTCCTCCTACGAAGAATGAGGGTGAAAATCCTTCTGCAAAGGTCAGTTGAATTCCTCTAAGAATGTTTGACATTTATGATATGAAAGTGAATCATTGATGTATATATCGGCCGATATATATCAGTATTAGGGGCTCAATATTAATATTTTCCGATTCTATGACTTATTGATAATATTGGCAAATATATCAGCCAATACAGTCTTATCAGCTTATTATTTTTAGAATAAAATTTTTTTCTGATATATCCAATAATGAGAGAAATTTTTCTAATACCGATACAGTCGTAGCCAATACCGATGTCGATATTTTCCTCAATGAAGTGAGCATGCTGTGCTAATTTGGAGAATGCACATACATAGCTTATGGCCATGGTGCTCCAGTGCCCATATGATTGGGTTAATAGAGTCCTGTGCAGATTAACTGAATGAGAAAACGGGTGGCTCAGTGTCCAAGACTTCTCTTATTCTAGGTTCCGGAAAGGACAAGATATATGCAGTCTTGTCCTTACCCTTATGTTATTGGGAGGCTGTTTTATTGATTTGAATCCGCGATCTTGAGCTCACAATTTAGCCGGAGGTCACAAAGGATGGTGAAATAGAATCCAAAATGCCATCTTTTTATGTAAAATACAATAATAATGTTATATGGACATCCTCTGGACACCCATTTTGAAGTGTGGTCTGATTCATCCATATATGCTTGTGTAGACCCTCTAGTATGGATCAATGGACGGACACTAAGCCATCTAAGAATATAAAGGGTGACCCTGGAGAATTTGTCAAAATATAATATATTGCCCAATAACAATATATGCCTATTATTTATAAATAAATTATGAATTTTAGTTAACATGCTCCTATTATACTATGTCCTCATTTTTTGGAAAAATAACTTATCGTTATTGTTTCATGTCATGTCTATGTCAATGCTTCTTAGAATTTAATAATAATAATAGAAAATTCTGCTCTTATTATAAATTTACTGCAATTTTACAAAAAAAAAAAAAAAAAATGATGGGGTACTGGTTGAGTGACCTCTTTCTCTTTATTAGTTTTTATTCTGTTGAGTGGACCCATATAATAGATGCAACATTTTTTTGTTCAGTAAAATTGTAATATTAGTATCACTTATAATAATTTGCTTTTCAACAGGAAGTTCCTCCCGATAATGAATTTGAGAGGCGCATAAGGCCAGAAGTGATTCCACCGAATGAGATTGGAGTAACGTTTTCTGATATTGGAGCACTGGACGAGATCAAAGAGTCACTGCAGGAGCTGGTCATGCTTCCCCTTAGAAGACCCGACCTCTTTGTAGGCGGGCTTCTGAAGCCATGCCGAGGCATATTGCTCTTCGGGCCGCCAGGAACTGGGAAAACAATGCTAGCCAAAGCCATTGCCAATGAAGCCGGAGCGAGCTTTATCAACGTCTCGATGTCGACTGTTACTTCAAAATGGTTTGGGGAAGACGAGAAGAACGTGCGGGCGCTTTTCACGCTTGCGGCAAAAGTTGCCCCAACGATTATCTTTGTGGATGAGGTCGACAGCATGCTCGGGCAGAGGACAAGGGTTGGGGAGCACGAGGCAATGCGGAAGATAAAGAATGAGTTTATGACTCGGTGGGATGGGCTGTTGACGAAACCTGGTGATCAGATTCTTGTTCTTGCTGCCACCAACAGACCATTTGATCTTGATGAAGCGATAATTAGGCGATTTGAGCGCAGGTCAGTTGTTGACTTACATTTTTGTCCCTGCTGCCATGATCATGAGTGGATGATGTTTTTCCTTTACCTGTAACCATTGATACAAATATGGATTAATAAATATTGGTAGTGGGGCCTCTTGATACCAATATTTCTTAATACCGCAACAATATCGTAATATATTTTCGTATTGACAGTATATAATAATATATTAGCCGATATTGGCTAATATATCAATCGATACGTTTAATATATTAGTTGATATGGTGCTGTTAGTTTATGATTTTTAAAAATTATTTCTTTCCGATATATTTGATACCGATATATATTTTTCATTATGTCTAATACCAATATAAATCGTGACCGATACTGATATAGATATTGTCATCCTTGCATGTAAAACAGCTTAAGCTAAATCTCTAGAGATAACAAAAAAACCAAAATCCAATACAACCCGTCACAAAAGGATTGGCGTTTTCCCCTTTTTTGTGAGTTTAGGGAAAATCTGAAACTTCTTAATTGGGTTTGGACTAGGTTTTGGTTAAGTATGCCACAACCCAAACCTAACCGAATTGACCCGAACAATATATAATATATAATATAACATAATACAAAATAATATATGATACGACTATATTCCTAATATAAACTGAATCTTTATGCTTTTTTTTTTCGTACAATGAAGATTTTGTGTTTGAAGTAACGTATGCTTAGTGAGTTGCTTGGTAATTGGAGAACTGCAGAGATTTCAATTGCATTGTAAATTAGAGATTTAGAATATTTATGTTCTTGTTTGATTGAAGAAAACAGAAAAACTTTTTGAGTCAGGTTTGCGGTTCTGTATAATATTGAGTTTTTACCCACCAAAACTATTTGGGGTTCGGTTTGGCTTCCATGACAAAGACCCAACCATTGCCATCCTTACAAATCTTCAATTTTGTTGGTTTTGTATCACTTTTTCTCTGTTTTCTTCTCATATGCTGTTTCACTTTGCAAATTTCTTCTAACAAAATTTGAAATTCCTTAGCTCCATTGCATTACCTCAGCAATAGATATAAATATCGGTTGATATGTATCGATATTGGCGCCTCCTGTTATCGATATTTTTTGATACCGTGACAATATCGCAATATGTTTTCGTATTGGCGATATATCACTATATATCGATTAGTATTCAAAATATTAACCAATAAGGTTGTTATATCGGCTATTATAGCTTTGTCAGTTTACGATTTTTTGAAATTTTTTTTTCCGTTTTATCTAATACTAATGTGTATTACTAATATGTTTGATACTGATATGGCCATAACCAATACTAATATTGATATTTTCATCCCTACTGCATATGTTCAAGATGAGGATTTCTTCATATATTAACTGCAGACTAGCATTCTTATAAATCTATGCTTGTTAACACCCCGTTCCTTCTGGTGAGCAGAATAATGGTTGGGCTGCCATCAGTGGAGAGCAGAGAGATGATCTTGAAAAGGCTTCTGGCAAAAGAGAACACGGAATTTCTTGACTTTAAGCAACTTGCAGCCATGACAGAAGGATATAGCGGAAGTGATTTAAAGGTTCGTATTTTCTGTAATGGAATTAACTATTCAGATTAAACTAGGATATTACTAACCTTCGTATTATCTGATGAAAAACAGAGCCTTTGCATTACTGCTGCTTATAGACCTGTTCGTGAATTAATACAGCAGGAGAGGAAGAAGGATTTGGTTAGCAATTGAATTCTAAGTGTTTGTTTTTCTCGTGATTTTCCTTTTGCCTTCTGTTTTTTTACATGTGAAATGGTTTTACAGGAAAAGAAGAATTCAGAAGAGAATTCAGATAAAAAAAGAACAAGAAAATGATGTAGCAATTACTTTAAGACCTTTAACAATGGAGGATATGGAGCAGGCAAAGAATCAGGTGATTTATTTTTCGGGTTTAGATAATTGAGTAATTCAAAGTTGATTTATTCTTGGAGATCATTCAAAATCTCAAAAACAACCTCTCGAAAGTAACCGCCCTAAACATTATAATGAGGTCATTCAAAATTTTAAAAATAACCTCTCGAAAGTAACTATCCCAAGCATTATATTACAAGGGCACCCCATTTTCAAAACCTAAGTTATTTTATTGTATGATACTATCTATCATTGAAAAAAGGAAGCCTTTGAGTACGGCACTATGTGATCTGATGATCATGAGTTTGAATCGTAGGAATGTCATTGTGTATATAATTCAATTTGAAATTGCATGTAGTAGACTCAAAAATGGTCTAAATCATTGATGTAAATAGTGGTATTAGGCCCTCAAATACTGATATTTTTTAATATTGTAATAATATTACGATATATTTTTATATTTATAATATTAAAAATATTAGTTAATATATTTTGAGTCATTATATGTTTGCATCATCTAACAATTTTAGAAAAATTCTTTGGTAGATTTAATATGATATTTTGACAAATTGGAATATGAATATCTTTATTTTGGTCCCAACTTATATTAAAAATATTGATATAGGTTATTATTTTATTAGGTAATTTGAAGGAAAGTTTTGTTACAATGATAGAATCCCAAGTTTACCTGGTGGGGAGTTTAAGTTGTGAAAATGTTCTCAGTAACTTTCCTTAGAGGGGCCTTTCTTATTAGTGGGATTTTGGTAATGCAAGATAAATTAACATACAATAGATTACCCAATAGTAGTTTAACCATTTCCAGACCTTGCATATATTCGGAGCCTCATGCATTGGACTGTTCTTTTTGAGAGAGTTTTGGTACGACGGTAGAATTATCATCTATGGCATTGTCTTCACGAGTTTATATTGTAGAAATGATATCTTATATAATATAATGTAAGATCGTCTATAATAGTTCTAGTAATTTGACCCTTTGTTAAATTCGCACATGGTAAGAGTTTCATGAATCGGTTTTCCGTGACACTTGAGAATTTTGGCCATATGCTAAAATTTCGGTCATATTAAGGTGACTTTTGAGTCATTATATGTAATGCATGTATAACAACATCAGTAACGATCATTAGTAGATGCAATATTTTTTGACAAATTGGAACATTAATAGTAAATATCAGCCAATATATTAAAAAACATTGATATATTGGTTATTATTTTATTCTATAATTTGATGGCTGAGATGCACTTTCTGCATAACAGGTCTCCCCAAGTTTTGCTGCCGGGGGATCGATCATGAACGAACTGAACGAATGGAATAATATATATGGAGAAGGAGGATCGAGGAAGAAGCAACAATTGACCTATTTCTTATAGATCGTGAATCTTCTACTCGGATAGTCCGGATAGCTCAGGCTCGAGAGGTTTTAGAAGTACTCTCGGATTGTGATTTGATTGTTCATGGGTTTATGAGCCATCACGAATTATGTTAGGTCATTTTTATAGGGAAGAACTAGCATCTGTGTCTATTATTTAGCTCTGTAATTGTGGTTATTTTGGGGGTTTTTTATTTTACAGAAATTGGGGAAATTAGATTTGACAATAGGGTCTGTTTATGAACCTCCATATTTGATTGTAAAATCTTTATAGTGTGTTCTTGTTATGAAATTTATTCCTTTCTATTGCCTAATATCATTCGTCTACTTAGAAGTTCCCTTTGCAATCATCCGTTTGATTCAGTTGAATTAGATCGAAACTAAGCTGTTGATTTTAGATAGACGATGAAAAAAGGTCATATATAAAGACTGATTTTATAATTTAAACTTATGAAAGTATAAATTAAAATAGCATAGCTATAAAAATTTTATCTGATCTAATCTAAAGAAATGTTTTAATATGGTAATAAAATCATCTGTTAATTTTTTTATTATAGATTTAAGTTATAAAAATAACATCTTATATCCATCAAGATAATAGGATAATTACATATTATTAAAAGAGTTTCAAAAAAATCATTTTTTAAAAGAATTTTTCTCTTAAAATAATTCATTATTAGAATTTCATGACTTTTATTGTCATATTTTTTGAGTTGGGTTAGTTCTATTTTTCAAATATTAGAATTAATTTTACCATTTAGACATGGTATTCAATCAATTTCAAAATTTAAAATTTTTTATTTTTTAAATTGACACAAAAATCCAAATTGGCCTAAAAATAGCACCATGAGAAGTGTTCCCTAGAGATTTGAACCTTACCCTTTCAACATGCAAAATATTTTAGAAATATTATTTTAATATTTTTACTATTTAAATAATATTATTAAATATTTTAAATTTTAATTAATAGATTTTTTTTTTCAATTTAATGAGCTAGATAAAAAAAATTACAGTCATTTTTTTCTTGAGAGAAGTAGGATTCCAAATTCTAACCAGTTTAAATTTTTTTTTAAATATATTATTCACTGTCAAGGCTTTATTAACTAGATATTGTACATCTATCTTATATTATCGATTTAGATGCCAAAAACTAATGAGATTTAATTATTTTAAAATAATTTAATTTAATTAATTTTTTTAAATTTTTTTAAATGGCTACATCATAATTATTTATATTTAAATTGACAGCTAAAATTTAAAAAAATTAATTTTCATAAAAATTTAATCCTCATGTGGGTCTTGTATGTGGGGCTGCTACTCAGCCGGCCTAGTGGCTTTGCTATTCTCATATCATCTGTTTGATTAAGATTCAATGAATAAATTTTAACATTAATAAAAAATTAAAAATATAAAATAGTATTATTATTATTTTTTTATAATATAAGTATTTGAATATTTTAATATTTTTTTTAAAAAAATAATAATATAACTTTTGTACCGTCTCTTTTCTAAAGATTAAATACCATCCAACTTGACCTTTGTGAATGCAAGGGTTGTGTAGAGAAAAGAAGGTTGCTTCGTGTGTAAGCCCTAAAATGAGAATTTTAAAATAGTTATATTTTTAAATTATTTAATAATATTAACACATATTAAATATTAAATCAAATATTTAAAAAATTAATAAAAATAATTATTTAAATAATATTATTTACTGTCAGATTTTTTCAATTCAACGACCCAAATAATTAAAGTAGGATCCTATTTTTCCTTAAGAGAAGTATGATACCCAAATCTACTGTAATATTATATGATTAAAAAAGATAAATTTTAGATAGTCTTATTTATGGAAAAAATTATTTATATAATTTAAATAATAAAATTTTATACCAAAATAAAATAATTTTATTATTGACTGTCAAATGGGGACAAAGGATCACGGATTTATGTCAATCCAATTGCATTACTTAACAGGGTGACAGAGAGGCAAACACAAGGGACTGTGGACTCGTGATTTAGGCATCTCTCTACAGCTTTAATTAGCAGCTTCTACTCGACTTTAATTTAATCAAATTAATTTAATTAGTGATAATCTTACTTAAGTCCATGCATTAGTGCTAACTAATCTGCAATTTTTTTTTAATTAACAAGCATTAATTTAATCAAATTCCCATATTTCTTCCTAACTAGCAATCATTGAAGCCTACCCGTGATTCATATTTGTCTTGCAATGTTCATCGTCTTCTTCTTTATACTATATGCCATTATCTCATTGGTTGCTATCATAGATATATGCAAAAAGCATGAATCAAACTAAAAGCCATAGATTCAGCTATGATAACTCAAATTATTATTATCAACTGTATTAATCAATATAAATTTTTATAAAAATTTACTGTATTCAAAAGTGAGAAACTGACCTAACCCACAATCAGATAAAGAGGGATGAGCGGGCCTCTAACTCTTAAAGAAATAAAAGGGGTTATTTTTTAAATTTGAGTCGTTTATTTTTGAATCAAAGATTATAATTTAATAATTAATTTTAATTATTTTTTAAAAAATAATTAAATTTTAACTATTTATTTAAAAATAAATAAAATATTAAATTTCTTTAAAAATACTTGATCCCAGATAAAGGGCTTGAATCTATTCTCTTTAAATAATTAAATTGTAAGGATCTAACGATCTACATTTTAAAATGTAAAAATTTAAATGTTAAATTATATTATGAGTTTCTATAAAAATTTACTGTATTCAAAATTGAGAAGCTGGTCTAGCCTGCAAATAGATAAAGGGGGACGAGGGAGACTCTAATTCTTAAAAAGATAAAAGGGGTTATTTTTTAAATTTAGATCGTTTATTTTTAAATTAATAATTATAATTTAATAATTAATTTTAATTAATTTTTTAAAAATAAATATATTAAATCTAAAAATTAACCCTATCTATTTCTTTAAAAATAGAACCCTACTTGTATCAAATATAAAATAAACTAGCTAGTAAAGTTAATGTCAAGAAAATTATTGGTTCATTATATTTTTTATTTTTTTAAATTTATAATCCTTAAATTAAATTTAATAATTTTTTTAATTATGCGAGCCAAAGCTGCAAGGATCCCTCGTTGCTCACAAAAAGGCAAAAAAAAAAAAAGTGATTTTTGATACTTATAGCCAACCTAAATGATTCAAGTACAATGAGTAACATGGTTCACGGCCACACACAAAAGCTTATCTTCCTTCAACTATAAGATTCATCGCCGCCTTTCTCTATATGGAAAACCACCATTCACCACCGTCGCCGCCGCCTTCACCGAGAACCTACAAATTAACAGCTTCCTCTGTCTCCTTCACCAAATGCACCACCGCCACCGTGACTTCTATAACGTCGTCATTCCTCTTCAAACCCTGCAGTCAAGCCCCACCAACCTACATCCTCCGAGACGTCTCCCTCACCGCCTACCCTTCTCAGATCCTCGCAGTCGTGGGCCCAAGCGGCGCCGGAAAATCCACCCTCCTTGACATCCTCGCCGCCAGAACCTCCCCTACCACCGGCACCCTCCTCCTCAACTCCTCCCCCATAAACCCATCTTCAATCCGCAGACTCTCCGCCTACGTCCCCCAGCACGACGCATGCCTTCCTCTCCTCACCGTCTCCGAGACATTCGCCTTCGTGGCCCGCCTCCTCCTGCCAGACTCCTCTTCCGTCCCCGCCGTCATCTCCTCCCTCCTAACGGAGCTTCGCCTAACCCACCTATCAAACACCATGCTCGGACAAGGCCTGTCCGGAGGAGAGAGGCGGCGCGTGTCTATAGGCCTCAGCCTCCTGCATGACCCCGGCGTCCTCATCCTCGACGAGCCCACCTCAGGGCTGGACAGCGCCTCCGCCTTCAACGTCATGCAGACGATCAAGTCCATCGCCGAGTCCCGCCACAGGACTGTGGTCCTGTCAGTACACCAACCGAGCTTCAAGATCCTCTCTTGCGTTGACAAGATCGTTCTGCTTTCCAGAGGCGCCGTCGTCCACCACGGGACCCTGGCGTCGCTGCAAGCTTACCTGAGCTCCGGCGGCTTCTCCGTCCCTCCTCAGCTCAACGCCCTTGAGTACGCCATGGAAATATTAAGCCAACTGCAAGAGTTCAAAACCACCATTGCACCTCCTTCACCCAACAGATCATCAACCGCTAATTTCACTGAGGAAGGGAAGACTGTGATTGGATATAAGAGCTCGAGGTTTCGTGAGATCGCCATCCTTTACAGCAGGCAAGATTTAAAAAGTCTTTAATATTTTTATTTAATATCTTATTCAATGTTCATATTTGTAATATTACGAAACGATGTCTACATCTACACTCTTTTTTTATTTTTTTTAAAAATTTCATCTTACTATATATATTCACCAAAATTATGTCCACGTATACTCAGTAGAACATAATTATAGCTTATTAAATTAAATGACAAGGGTATAAAACATTAACATGCCAAAGAAGAAAATCATAAAATAGAGTCGTTGATACGACATAAGTCTATTACGCCAATATCTTTGTCTAAATATATATTTAATGAAGTTGAAGTCGTTGATAGCAGGTGTTGGAAGATAATTTACAGGACAAAGCAGCTCCTCCTAACAAATGCATTGGAAGCCATTGTTGTAGGCCTTGTACTGGGAACAATCTACATCAACATTGGCTACGACAAACAGGGAATTCAGAAAAGATTAGGGCTTTTTGCCTTCACTCTCACCTTCCTCCTATCTTCCACAACAGAAACCCTTCCAATCTTCATCGACGAGAGGCTAATCCTCTTAAGGGAAACCTCTAGCGGCGTTTACAGGCTCTCTTCCTACTTAATCGCAAACACCCTCGTCTTCCTCCCATACCTGCTCGCCATTGCCATTCTTTACTCTCTTTCGGTCTATTTCTTGGTGGGTCTTTGCGCCTCGTGGCCGGCGTTCGTTTACTTCGTGCTGGTGATCTGGATGGTGGTGCTAATGGCAAACTCATTCGTGCTTTTCTTGAGCTCTTTGGCACCGAATTACATCGCCGGAACATCTCTTGTGACGGTGCTTCTCGGCGGCTTCTTTCTGTTCTCCGGCTACTTTATATCGAAGGACAGTATGCCAAAATACTGGGTTTTCATGCATTTCTTCTCCATGTACAAGTATGCCCTTGATGCGCTTCTCATCAACGAGTACTCTTGCCTTGCCTCGAGGTGTGTATGGTATGAAGAGAGTCGGAGTTGCATGGCCACCGGCGCCGACGTTCTGCGGAAGAGAGGGCTTCGTGAAGCAGAGAGGTGGAGTAATGTTTATGCACTGGCTGGGTTCTTTGTGTTCTATCGTCTGCTTTGTTTGATCGTCTTGATCAGAAGAGTTTCCCGATTAAAGAAATGATGATACGATCATCAGGCTGTCTATCATTTCTTGAATAAATTCATCTTCTTTGATATCGTTCATGTAATGATTTAACGTTCTGTTTTCTCTCTCTTGTGAAAAAGGAATGCCTACTCACTATTTGCATCTCACGTTAAATCTACTTCCATTGGCGAAAGGTTGAGGGGGGCTTATCTCTCAAAATAGATGAAGGTGATTATTTTTTTTATTTTAATTATTTATTTTTAAATAAATATTTATGATCTAATTATTTAAAAATAATTAATTTTAATTAAAATTTAAAATTTTAAAATTAATTAAATTATAATTATTTATTTAAAAATAAATAATTAAAATATTAAAAATAGATATTTTCATCTTTATGAGAGATAGAACTCCTTAAAAAAATTATAAAATTAACTAATATTATCTATAATACCATATATTAATATTAGATCGGACTACCTAATTAAATTATATTAGCTTTCGATTTCAAAGAAGAAACTTATCATTCTCTTAAAATAGTTCATGTCCTCTGGAATTAGAGTGAAAATGAAAGAGATTCAATATGATGAGTCTCCATCATCGTTTAATCATCTATGAATTCCATGCATGCAGATTCACGTGCATGAATTATCACACGTGGCTTAAGCTAATTGGCTCTTGCCTATATATTAACGACTCGACTCTATCTCTTAAAAAAAATAGATAAAATTATTTTTAGATTTGATAATTTAATTTTTAAATTAATTATTATGTTTAATTATTTAAAAAAAAAAAAATAGTTAAAATTAGTTATTAAATAATAACTATCTATTTAAAAATAGATATCCGAGAATAACTCACTTCATCTTTCAAATAGGTAAGTCCAAAAACATAGCTATTTATATCAGGCTCGTGAATACATATCAAATTACGATACTCTAAATCGACTTTATTGGTTATATTTCACTTTTTCCAGTTTACTTAATCACCTTTGAAATCTTTATGTCCAATAAATTCGACTTTGTCCATTGAATTTTTTTATAAAATCATTTCTATTTTAAATAATTTTAAATTATATTTAGAATATTATTTTCCAGCTTCAAATCAATAGAATATTTAAAAAATAACTTATCAAAGTTAAATTGTGTGTAAGGTCAAAAATTCAAATGCGACAAACAATACAAAGAGAGTACTACGCAACACTCTATTATTTGTTGTAACTTTTAGTAGTATTAGGAGTATCATTTAGTAAAGCATGGCTGGAGGGATTGAAATTCAGCCTTGTTATGCCCAATTATGTTCTTGGTTGCTGTTCTGCTTTGCAGATGCTCTGTGTTTTGGTCTTGGCAATATTGCAAACCTGTTGACATAGGGTATAAAGCTCTTGGGGCGGCAGTGTAGTGGTATTTCCTTGCAGGGTGCTGCATTTGCTGCTGGAGCCATCTGCTGGTGTTGGGGACTATGGATGCTGCTGCAATTGCATAGGCCTTGCTGCTGATTGAAAACTCTGGTAGCTGGTTGGCTGAGTCTACTACTGTTGCTTATTTGGCCTGCTTGGAGGTGGAATGGTAGAATTTCCAGGAAGGGCTGTTGTCTTCCATTAGCATGTGGGTGAAGTATACCATGCTCCTACTGATGGCTGCTGATCTCCTGGGAATTCCTGGACTGTGCAGCTGCTACTGATCTTTTGCTGGCGTTGGGGCTGGGGATGTGCTGCAGTTGCCTATTGCTTTGCTGCAGTTGGAAAACTAGGGGTGCAATTAGATTGATGGCAGCACTTGTTTTTGCTGTAGTAAGCTGCTTCGGGGCGATTGGATGTTGTTGATTCAGTTGACTCGGGAGTAACTGATTATGAGCCTGCTCATGTATATTTGATAGTGTTCATATTCTGTTGGTTCTGTCGAACGTTGTCCTCCTAGAGGTTTTTTTGATATATTTTCTGATATATCAATCGCAAAGTGTGTCTAACGTTATATGTTCTAACTCCAAGTTAAAATACTTGGAGTTATAATATAGTTTGTATAATTTTTTTTCCCTTTAATCCAAAATACTTACTTACCAAAAAAAAATTAGGAGTATCATTTAATTATATTTAAAATATTTTTAATTATATATTATATTATTTATTAATTTATAATTATCGATTATAAATAAATATTATATTATTTAAAAATATATAAAAAATAAATGGGTGTGTCTCATAAATATTTTTTTATAATATTTAGCACTGTTAGTGTCACGGGTCTTTATCAAAATATTCACAATGAATATTGTAAGAAGCTTCCAAAAAAAATTGATTAATGGTCAAAAATTAATTTTTGAGACATTTTTATTTACTAATATTATCAGATTTGCTTAAAAATAAATAAATTAATTAACATCATATCATGGGGATTAATAAATCAATAATATTTTATTTATTTAATAATAAAAAAATTATATAAAAATAAATTAATAAATAAATATTTTATTATTTGTAGATGTTATAAAGATGATTGATGAATATTTTTTAATTAAATTTTTTTAGAGAGGGAGAGAGAGAGAGAGAGAGAGAGATTTCACATCATGGGGGCCCCACGTCGGAGCAGACCGTGAAAATGGACGTACATTTCGTCGGGTTGCGGCTGCAGCCGGACCAGCGAATCGCTCACGGGTTCGTTTCTCCGCCACGGGAAACGCTAACAGCCGCATGTGAACTCACCTGGTGGACCCCACTGCGCTTCTGTCATTGGCTATCCGTAGAGCGTACCTGTTTCCTCCCGTTGATTGGTTGGCTGCTGCTTCGTGAATTTATTTTCAGCCACGAAAAAACAATTAATTTTTTAAAAAGTTTATTTTGAATTATTTGGTTATCGTGACGTTGTTTTTGTGGTGGTGGCTCTGGGACTCGGGGCCGCTGTGCGGGCCCCACATTGCAGGGCTAGCTTTTTTTTTTTTTTAAATTTGTTTTTTTGTAAAATAAAAAAAATACGATTTAAAATTTTTTAAAAATATTAAAACAATATTTTTACTATATTTTAAATTATATTTATAAAATATTATTTTAAAAATATATAATTATAAAATTATTAATTGATAAGCTTAAAAAATATAAATAAATTCACTTAATAAATAATAAAAGCTTGATTTAATTTATAGCCAAAATTATTTATACATTTAAAATTTTATTTTAATTTATTATTTTTATAAAAAATATTAAATTAATATAAATTATATTTGCACATTCAAAGATATAATTATTGATATAAAAAATAAAAATACAGATTTTTAATAATTTAGATTGCTTAATAATAGCAATGTTTAGATTATTATTTGATGTTTTGGATAACTTAATTCAAATATTATATATTATTAATTTAATAAAAAATTAATTTAATGAAAGTATTATCATTATTAAAATAATATATCGTTAATAAATTCTTTTGATTTGTTGATAAATAGATATTATTTTTTTAATTTTATAAAAAGTGAAACATAAAACATAAAAAAAGCCAAGCAACCGTGTCTATTAGATTAAATCCAATATAAATACGTTACAACATATCAGCTTTAGGAAGTGATTGTATCACTGGATTTGAATTATCGAATGAGTTAGTAAATTATTTGGTCTTCCTAGGAGGTTGAGATGAAGCGGGTTTAATTTTTATTATTTTGAATCTAGATCATATACATTACAACTAATAAATAAGATGTCAGTGGATGGTAGAAATTTGCTTCCCGATATATCTTTTAAAATTCAAATTAAAGATCTTTCTTATATGGATAAAAAGATAGGAAAATGTGTAAAAAATAATATATAGATGTATGTATTTAGGAGATTGAGTGTACACAGAGGATTGAGCTCTGGCGGTGCGCTTGATCGAGGAACGGCTTTGAGATCCAGGCCTAAACCCTAGCGGTGTGCTCAACCAGGGTGTTGCATTGATATTGTGGATTGATCTCCTGCGGTGCGCTCAGCAAAAGAGTAGCTTCGAGATGGAGGATTGGGCTCCAACGGTGTATTCGATAGTTGAGCGGCTTAGTGATGGAGGTCTGGACTAAGGCAATGTGCTTGATAGGGGAGCGACTTTGAGATGCAGGATTAGTTTTTGCGGTGTGCTCGGCAAAAGAGTGGCTTGGTGATGGACGACTGGGTTCTGGCGGTGTGCTCGACAGGAAAGTGGCCTAATGATGGAGGAATGAGCTCTGATGTTGTGCTCAGTCGGGAAATGACTTTGAGGTGAAATATTGGGTTCTGCCGCTGCGCTCAGTAGGGAAGCAGTTTTAAGATGAAGGATTGAGTTTTGATGGTGAGCTTGGTAGGAGAGCGATTTTGAGATTGAGGATTGAGCTTCGACGGTGTGCTCAGTAGGGGAGTGACTTTGACATGGAGGATTGGGCTTCAACAATGCACTAGGTAGATGAGCGGTTTGGTGACTGAGGATTTGGCACTAATGAGTGTGCTCGGTTGGAGAGCGACTTTGTGACATCTCGTCGCGTCTAAGAGTCTGAGGGTTTGGAGAGAGCCTCAAAGTCTAGCCTTAGGGATACATTTCTAAGCCAAAGTCTCCCTTCTTCGCAGAGGTAAATGGGTATTTATAGTGTTGAAGTCGGTATAGCCTTCCTTGGGCCTCACGATTGGCAGCATTTACCTGTGTAGATCCATTGAGCTATCTCGACGATCACGGGGATCAACCATAGAAATTGCTACTATTTGGGAATATTCTTTCCTTTTTTAGGATAATGCTGGAGGTTGCAGCATGACAATTACATTTTAGAAAAATTTGTTAAGTTATCTGCCATTATGGGATGATGCGTAATTAGAGGCAATATGACTATGTTTGCACGTGTTGCAATATCGGGGTGTTGGCAGCCGTATAGGAGCAGCAACTATGAGTGCAGCGATGCATTACTTTAATCGACTGCTCCTTAATGAACAGCTTCGGGTCGACCCACCTTGCGATTGGAGGAAGTTCCATTGGGCTATCGATCTCCCTGCAGTTGGATTTAGAGTCGATTCATGAATCGTCGGACCCATTACTAGTTCCTCATGTCATGAGGTTTGAATTTTTAATCCCCAACATATCATAATGGAGCGTCACTATGCATGTCTCTACGCGTGTTTCTTTCCTAAGCGTCCTGGAGATTTTTGCTCTATTTGGCAAGAATTAGTGCCGATTCGATACTCTACCACCGGCAAGCCTATAGAGCTAGCATGATCTCCTCGATTGATGTTAGTTGATCTCCTCCTCCAACTATAAACGGAGGGGCTTTCTAAGCCTTACATCACAAATCGTTTTCACCAATCAAATGGTGTGAGAGTTCGAAATTGGCATGGAACTTATACAACCACAAGCGGGATCCGGCAGAAACTCTTCTCCCATACTCTTGCATGGTGTGAATAGTTGAATTGCTCGGATGTTACTTTCTGCCACTTGACATTTGGCAATTGGACAATCCGAACCACTGGCAACTAGATCTTTTGGCGATCCTAACTTGCAACATTTCACCTTGAACGCTTGGTTGAGATATGAGCCTTTCAAATTACCTTCGATCATGTTAGGGTTGTATGCTACCATTTTACGGTCTTAGAAAGTTGAGTATTAGAAAGCGTCAGGGCCACCACTACTAGCAAGCTGTGTGGAGAGGTGCAGCATCGATTATCATAATAAGGCCAGTGAATAGTCGCGTCATAGTACTCTATGGCGAGGACACATGTCATGGTCACTATGGAGACGTATATTTTTGATATCTTGAAACGAAGCTGTTGTTGGGCCAGGGTGTAGGGTGTTTAAGCGATGGCGTCCAACCACTTTTGTATTCCTTCATTTCCGTAAATCGCTTGACCAACTTTGCCTTTCTTTCATGGCTTCCTAAGGCTTTTCGTGAGTCCGCCCGCGTTTGTTGGAAGTGAGGTCTAGCTGTTGTGCTAAAAGCATAACATCCTTGACTTGGTTGTTCTTGGTTGACCTATTTTTGGAAGCTGAGGTTTTGTAGAGTCAAGAGCAAGCTGCCGACTTCGACCCTAAGCTATCTGACTCTTAAGCAAGATCCAAGAGCTCATCAAAGAAAGACCTCGGGCTTTGAATCAGATCACCTTATTGCAAGAATGTGCTTCAGGAGGCCCAGTGGCGATAGAAATGGAGAGACAAGCGAACACTACTATTGCTAAGGATCCAATGTCACGAGCGAGCCACTATCATCGACCTTGAATTGTTTAAGTCTTAGGCGAGATCCAAGAGCTCATAGAGGAAAGCTCTCGAGTTCTAAATCGGATTGCCTTGCTGCGAGGATGCGCTTCAAGAGGCCAAGCAGTGAGTAGTTGACTTCTAGAGCAGCTGTGCCCAAAGAGGCGAAGGGTTGAGGACTCGGCTCTACCTGAAGGAAGTTTGCCCATCTGAACTTTTCTGTTGGCGCCTTTGATTTGAGGAGCACTAGAGCTCAATACTAATCTAACTTAGTTGATCTCCCAAAGGTAGAAGGAAGTCCTTCACCACACTCACAGGGGGGCTTCCGCCTCGGGATGGTTGACCATTCGAGATGTAGGTGTAGGAAACACACGTTCCTCGGAGGGACCCTTCTTGTTGCGTTTTTGACTAACTACCACCGGTTATTTGATAGGTTCAGGAGTCTCTCTGAGTAGTGGAGAAGGCACTGTATTGGAGGGATGCCGAAATTTAGCAATTATCCTAGGAGCGCATAAATCCCGCTGTATTGGAAGATGCGGAACGCGAAATGAATGTTGCTATTGCCAAGGTTTTGTGGAGGGAAGAGCGGATGGCTGTTCTCAATCTAAAGCTATTTGAGTTTGAGGTGAGATCACAATATCTCTCATCAGACAAACGCTTAGTTTTTAGATCAGATCGCCTTACTCGAGGAGACCCTTTGTGAGACGCAGTAGCAACTCGGCGCTCTTTGAAATGAAAATACTTGGTTTGAATGAGAGTTTTGACCCGGTGGACTACCTAGAGACAAGACGGAGGCCTGCACAATGTACACCGGGAGGCCCTCGACCCTAAGATGTCATCTCAGTGGTTGGCAGGCAGCTCTTTGTATGTTGGTAGGCATTCAGCTATCATAACTGTGCATTTTGGATCTTTAACAAACCAATTTGATTGTTTCAATCTTCATTGCTGAGCCTTTGATTTGTCTTCATCCAACACTGGCTTTGCCTAGCTGACTATGCATTGTTGCGGTCGTTATCGGTTTTTGGTGGATGCATTTGTTCAGATGTGCTCACTCTTAGGAGGAGGTCATGGTACTAAAAAAGTATAATTGCTGACTAATTCTTGCAGCTACTGTTGTCGGGCTTGACCGGGTGTGCTCATCCGTTTGTGCTCTTTCCTATAGAAGGACATCGTGGCACAGGTATGGGTGTGCCTCATGTGGGCCAACTGGGTTTCATGGCCGTAGTCATCTGACTCGAGCAAAATCTAGGCCATCACTTGCACGTAACCATTGGTGCTCAGTCCTTTTAGAGGACGTGTAGTTTTCTTGTCTTTGGTTCTAGTCCGTTGACCATGGTTAATTGATTGTACTCGTTTTTTTGGCATGAAGTTGTCATATGCATACTAAGAAACCCCCTAAGGTTTTAATGGCCGCTTGATGAGGAGGTTTGACTCTTAGTCCGCAAGCCCCCTTGCGCCATAATGTTCAACCTCGTTTAGGCCGCTCGGTAAACGAGATCGAGATTTTGAATTCGACCATCTCTAGGTCACTTTGTTGATGAGACCAAGGTTTTGAACTGAGTTGCTGGCGGTTGGGCAGTAGGTGAAGGAAGGTTCACATGACTTAGGGACAATCTATCTTTTAAAATTTAATGCATGCACACAAGCAATTGAATGATAGGCATAACAAATAGGGCAACTAATAAATGATATTTAACCACTCTTCGCAGATGCATTTGACTTACCTACACCTGGTAGAAAATCGTTTGCTGCTCCTCTTGGGCCGGAGGGTGCTCTGGGCTTTTTGGACCATCCTTCTGATCTGGGATTGTAGCTCATATGCCCTATCGTAGAGGATCATTTAGACTAGAAACGATTCCCTCAAGGAGGGCGACTAGCCATCCTAGTCAGAGGGCTTACACTTGCGGCTTCTGCACTCCGAAAGATTGGGCCTGTCACACTAAACTAGCTGCTTAATTTTGGATGTTGGGCTTTTATTATTGATATGCGACCCATAGGTACCAAGGGATGAACCTTACTCGATGTGTAGACAGCATCTTTTGGCATGAAACGTTACATGTAAGGAGCTGAGTACTCTGTCATCCCCGAGGAAATTCCAATCTATTGTTTATGTCACACTGGGAACTCACGAGGCCCTGGAAGCCCGACAAAGTACAGAAGTGATCTAGGTGGAGCACTGGATCAAAACCTTTGATTGGGGGGCTCTAGGTTTGATTTTTCGATCCTGTGAATAGATGGTGACAACCGGACCTCCCTTTCCAACGACGACCATGCTAGGTCATTGATGCGTTTGCTGGCACTATGTGAAGCTTCTTCCCGGGCAAGGGGCCTCTTGCCATAACATGAGCAGTGTGGATCACGCCTCTTCGGGCTTTCCATCTTGCCTATTGTGACTTGATTGGCCCTTCGACTGTGGATAAGCCCTATCGCTTGTGGCTTCTCGCCCCAAGGTCGTCAGACCGCTAGATCTTCGAAGAAGCCTATCCTTTTCTTTGGTCTCTCTTCTTAGACGTTGAGGTCTAAAAGTTAGAAGGCGGAGCCCTCAAAGTTGCACCTTTGGATGTGTACAAAACGGTTTGGGGCCACTTACGATATAGTGCTTCTCTAGGCGGCGAATGTCTGCATGTCAGAGTCCGTCCATCTATCCTTGTGAATATATGCGGAGGCGTCGTGGCTATGGGAGATGACGTTTATGGCGGGTGCACTAGTTCGTGCCCTGGTAATGCTGTATTTGCTCTTGTTAGAGTGGTGGCTAGACTTTTCAGTTGATTCTCACAGACGGTGCCAATAATTTATTTTTAGAACCGAATTATCAAATAAGTTAGGGAGCTACTTGATCTTATCGGGAGGTTGAGTTGAAGCGGGACTAATTTTTATTATTTCGAACCTAGATCCTATATATTATAACTAACAAATAAGAGGTCAGAGAATAGTAGAAACTTACTCCCTTATATATCATTCAATATTCAAGTCAGAATTCTTTTTCAAATGGATAGAAAGATAGGATGATGTGTAAAAAATAATACGTAAATGCATGCATTTGAAGGGTTTGAGTGTACGTGGAGAATTGAGTTCTGACGGTGATCTCGGTTGGGAGTGGCTTTGAGATGGAGGACTGAGTTTTGACCGTGCGCTCTGTCGGGGAGCGATTTTGAGATGCAGGATTGGGCTTCAGTGGTTATCTCGGCAGGGGAGCAACTTGGTGATGGAGTAGTAGGCTCCGACGGTGCGCTCGGTAGGGGAGAGAATTTGAGATGGAAGACTAGGGTCTAGTTGTACATTTGGCAGGGGAGTGGCTTGATGATGGAGGATTGGGCTCTAACAGTACGCTCAGTGGGGGACTGGTTTTGATATGGAGGATTGGGCTCCAATGATACACTTGACGGGAAAACAGCTTAGAGATGGAAGATTGAGCTCTAATGAGTACACTCAGTTGAGGAGTGGCTTTATGGTGTCTTATTGCGTCTGAGAGTCTGAGGGTTTGGAGAGCATCTTAAAGTCTGGCCTTAGGGATGCTTTTCTCAACCAAAAGTTCCCTTCCTCCGCAGAGTTAAAGGGGTATTTATAGCGTTGGAATTGGTGTAGCATTCCTTGGGCCTTACGATTGGTGACAGCTGCCCTCGTGGATTCGTTGAGCTGTCTTGGCAATCACAGAAATCTGCTATGAAAATCTCTACTGTTTAGGAATATTCTTTCTTTTTTTTAAGACGATACTAGAGGTGATTGCACGACAATTGCTTTTTGGGAAGATTTGTTGAGCCATATCTGTCATCTTGGGGTGATGAGTAATGAGAGGCAATATTTTGGAAATATTTATTGAGCAGTTAGGGCAGCTATTATGACTACGTTATGGCAAGTTTCGCGCGCATTGCGTTGTTGGGGTGTTGGCTGCTATATTGGAGGGCAACCATTGGTATGTCAATGCACAACCTTAATTGCCCTTTCCTTATTGAACAGCTGCAGGTTAACCTGCATTGGCCATCCACAGTACTTATTGGGTCTTGGGCTTGGAGGAAGCTCAATCGGGCCGTCAATCTCCTATAGGTTAGATTCAAGATCGATTGATGGATCACTGGACCCAACAGGAAAATTAGACTAGAGAGAATGAGAATCATATACTTTTAATTATAATTATTATTTGTTGTTTAATACTTGTGATTAGATTTATCTAAAAATTTAATTTTTTATATTTTTTATTATAAATTATAGTTATTAAACATTATTTAATTTTAAATCCATAGTTATAATGTAGAAAACAAAATCCTCCTTTTTCTCCCAAGAGAAGTTCATTATGATTTGAGATTTTTGGATACTGTGGAGAAAGATTAGATGGCGGCGGTGGCGGTGGCGGTAGCGGTAGTGATGGTGGTGGCGGTAGTGATGGCAAGGCCATTGATCTAATGCTAATTAACCATTATTAACACATATATATAAAGAAAAAAATTACAATTTATTCAGTGATTATAATTTTTTTTTTTTTTGAGATGTGATAATTTATGAATATAATTGACTTGGTGTCTTCGAAATAATTGAATTACAACTGGTCAGCCAGGGGTGGAGGATTTTGTGATGGTTAAGGATGTGGCATCCGAAGGATTTTGGTGTGAATTAAGATTCTATTTTTATTATTTAAGTTATTAAATTAAAAAAAAATTTAATGGTCCATACTTTAATATTAAATAATGTTATTTAAATAACTTTTTTATTAATTTTTATACATATAGGATTTAAAATCTAATAAATGTCAATACTATAAAAAAAATAAAAAAAAGTAACTACATTTAATAAATAAATAAATAAATAAACATAAATATAAATAAATAAATAAATAAATATGCAAAAGTTCTATGCATAAAAAAATGTTATTTAAAAGTTCTCTTTTAAAAAATTAAAATATGCAAAAGTTCTATACATAAAAATTCTATGAAGTTTCATGAATGAAGAAATACAGGTGAAGAAAGAGAAATTTGATTTCATATTTTTAAAAAAATAATTTTAGGTATAAATTTAAATATATATAATATTTTATTTTTTAATTATAAAATTAAAAAATAATATAATAATTCTAACAAATTGGATGACAAGAAATCTCTCCCAAGTCTAATCAAGTATGGAAAAGGTGGGCCCACGAAATAATAAAAAGATGAAAATGTTAAATATCTCTCTCTTCTATGATTTATTAACCGTTTAATTTTTACATATGAAATTTAATTTATTTTAATTTTTTTAATTTCAATAGGCCACATATATATATATAGGTAACAAATATATAAAATTTATAAAATTATTGCCTCAATCATAGTGTTCGAGTGGATTTTGGGCCATTTCTTTTACTGGGCCTATCGACAGTCCACCCAGGCCCAATAGTTTGTATCTAGATCTTTTTTTTTTTTTTTTTTTTTGGGTAAGTTTGTATCTAGCATCACCAATTCACTTTCATGACTATTTCCAAAGGAAAAAAATAACATAAATATTTTAAATATATTATACGTATAACAAATAAATAAATAAATAAATAAATAAACATACAAACAAACAAATAAATAAATAAATATATATATATGCATATTTTCTAATTTTATTTTGAATTTTTATTTTAAAAATCTGTTCTAGACTTAATTTTATGACTAATTGGATACTCTAGAACAAATGTTTACAGTATTAGAAGTGTCATATTGAATTAATTCACAAAATTGTTGTTAAAAATTTTTATTATTTTTTAAAATTGGACTTATTTTAAGTTATTATAATTCTAAAAGTTAAAGAGCTCCAGTATTCAAGAAGTCATCGAACCGGAATGGCTAAGAGTTCTTGCAATTGTTAGGAGTTTAGTTCCAAGAACAGGGACATTGCGATGTGGACTTTGTATGATGCATGTATGATGTAGTACGGCAGCTATTAGATCTTTATCTAATATTCATTATTTTTGTTATTAATAATATATATATGAGTTAACGAGAAGCGTTAGATAGGGATTCGATGGGTACCATGCGGCATCATTTGTGCACCATACGGAGCTCGTGTCACAGCACCCCTCAAATGGTATTGAGAGCTCAATTTTGTTGGGACTCCCGTTTTAGGGATTTAGCTTCTCCAAATATTTTGTTGCCATTTTTGTATTTTTTATTTTAACCAGTAAGGCTTAAATTTAGATGTAATCAAAATTGGGTTCAAATCAGATATGTCAAGTTTAGATAAAAGATTATAACAAGTAGATCAGTTTGGACCGGACAAGGCCCAATCAAACTAGCCAAAATCCTTAACAATGCCCATCCAATCGATATATTTCATTTTTAGTACATTTATTTAAATATATATATATATTATATAAAAATACTTAAAAATATATAATATTTTAAAATTTACAATATTTAGGATAAAATATCATATAATTTTATATTTTAACAAAGAATATATATGTAAATTATCAATCATATAAAAATATAATCTATTTGAATAATTTGTAAAACTTAGTATTTAATTAAAATGAAAAATATATATTTACAAGAAAAGTATAATCCAGGGCGTGTCGGATTGAATCGGACACTTTTACCTATGATCACACCAAGCCTAAAAAGTTAATCGGGTCTAATTTTATAATCGTACCATCCATAATACTCTAACCAAACCTTATAGCCAATCAAATTAGACCGATCGAATGATTCAATTTCAATTAGATTAATTTGATATCATGATTTTTTCACTGAAAATTGAGAGATTGGTTTGATATGCCCTCAAGACCCCTGTAGTTTTCTTTAATTTGAAAGGATAAACGCTTGTCAGATAAATAAATAAAGAAAAAAGAGCACAATTTTGCCAAAAAAAACAACAAATTTCGAAAGAGAGCACAATATCCTTTCACAAACATCGATTCCTCGCCTTGCGCCAACTCCTCCAAGCGGCCCAAAAATCCACCATCGCCCTATTGGGCTTATGGTACCAAGCTTCACAGTCAAGTCGAGAATAAATATTCACATGGATCAACAAATCAAATCTATTGATTGAATCATAAGTAGACGTAATGATAATCCACACAATCAGAATGACAGTTACAATAATGAGTGTATACAAGAAACTAAAAAAGTTCTCACGTAAATGTATCACTTAGAACATAAGGATAAAAGTATGGGATTTTAAATCCGTATAATATATAATCTGTAGTTATGGCATTGATTGTATAAACCCAAATACTTTTTTTAGTTTTATCATAGTATTGACAAACTAAAATCAATATAATTAGAGGTGAAAAATAAAAGAGAAGTACTCGTAAAGTGTCTAAGAATAATAAATGGAGTAATGTACTCAATAATAGAGAAGTCATAATAAGATTTAGAGTTCAAATAATTGGCATGTATCTTCTCCCTTTTCATCTGCCTTTTTTTTTCTAATCAATCACCCAAAGTGTCAAATAATTTCATAATAAATGCCTCAAAAATCGTGCAGAGCTTTTTGATGTTAGGGGAATTCAGGCATGAGCACCCCCGTAGGCATCCCTATGATGCTATTTGCGCCCACATGCCCAAACTATCACCTATCAAGCATGTGGCGGTTGTCATGTCTGCAGTCCTAAATAGTAAAAATGAATACTTAAATCAAACTTAATCAAATATTTGGATGCGATCTTGTAATAATACAATTAGATGAACCCATAATATAAAATAAAGTGTAAGAATCAAAGGCCACAATTCAAAAATGGCTCCAAGTAATCCATCACCTGCTTAATGAATATTCAATTAAGTGAGAAAAAAGCATCCATAATTTGTGATGCGTTATAAATTCGAATTTCAAACGGATTCGGATTAAACTGTCCGTTGGGGTTACCATCATTTGAGTATGAGATTCTGCGCACCACAATTTCAAATAAGAGGTCAAGTGACGGCGAGATTCGATCCCATTGAAAATACTCTAACACTCAAGTTAGTAAATAGTCTTCTGAGGATGAGAAGATAAATGCAGAAAATGCAGAGGTGAATGCTAAGATGGGATTGGACGATGACGGTGGGAGGTACACTCATGAAGAGAGTGGTTTTGGTTGTTGATACTTGTGGAAAGCAATTTCTCTAAGTATCAAGTTTGTATGGAACCAATAATAGAGAGAGAATGAGAGAGCGTTGGGATATTTTGAGAGTTTAGAGAGCTTTTGTAACATTGAGTCTACAAGAGCGAGTGTCTGTGGAGTGAGTCTCCATGACTTTTTATAATTGGGGGCCTTCGTTGCCTTTCTTAGGTGGCGAGATGGAATAACAGCCTTCTGTGGTGATCGTTGTCTTCCCCAATATGGGTGTGGGTGTCATTATGAATTGTAATGGTCGGGAAGGAGGATTCTCTTCATTACAGAGGTGTCACATGCGTAGTCATAAGGTTAAGTAATCGATTTGTTAACCTTCCTTGCGGGATATACTCTGATTCTGAAAAATTTTCATTACAGATAATATTGACTTTCTTGGAGATATGGAAAATCAGAGCAGACGACTATTGAGGTTTGGGAAGGTGTGCGTGGACTGATTTCGATTTGGGCCGTGTTTATCTTGGGCCACGCCGGCTACTTGTTGTGATCTTTCTGTCAATAGCAGCGTTCACTGTCTCAGGGCTAAATAGGCCGCTATTAATTTTGGCCACTTGCCTCTATTGAGTCGGCTCACTACTGACGTCTCCATCAGAAATTAATAATAATCAAATATAAAAATACTAAAAATGATAATAAGTTAATAAAATGTGTGAAAATTATAGGAAAGTATAAGAACCAATGATCAATGATATCTTTATTAATAATAATTGAATAATGAATATTGGGCTATGATTGCTTCTGATGCGAGTCCCACATTAAAAAGTTTGAGGCAAAACCTCCAACTTATAAGTTACGGGGCTCTCCCTCCTACTAGACCGGTCTTTTGGGATGGGCTCTCCCTCTGACTTGTGCTCGCATCAAATGGTGCTTTCATTGATACCAGTCCCGGCTCGGATTGCGGAAGGTTATAAAAATATGGAGGGATGACTGCTGCCGCGGTGATAATAAGTTAATGAAATGTCGCAGTGGCCGCCGAGTCGCGGCTATTGAAAGGAGGAATGAACAAATCCACATCAAAAGTTTGAGGCAAAATCTATCAAGTTACTCCCTCCTTAGAACAATCTTTTGGGATGGGCTCTCCCTCTGACTTGTGCTTGCATGAGCTTCCCAATAGCCTATACCATATGCCACTGTTCTTGCATTATAAATAGAAAAAATATATATTATATTTTATAAATAGGGTCAAATGTCATTTTTTAATATATTGATATTAGATATGACATTTGATTTTAAATAATATATTAAAATATATCTAAATATATTCCACAACCTCTACAAGTTAAAATAAAAACCTCTAAATCAAATTATAAATATAAGAACTTTTTCACATTGAATAATAAATAATATTTACGAAATCAAAATAGAGTATTTTGTCATATATATAAAATATAATATGTAAGATTAAATATTTCAAGATTGTTTGATAATTTCGTAAAACATGTTTAAATTAAAACAAGCGTCTTCAAAATTGTATATGTTGCATCCCGGATCTGGGGGATCCGAAGCAACGCGAGTGTCGGTGTAAATGATGTGGAGAAAAGAAGTTGAAACCGAATTTTTACGTGGAAAGCCTCCCCTTAAATGGGGAGGAAAAACCACAAGGTTCCGGGCCTTTGGAAAATACTTCACTATATGCGTGATCTTACAGAGTACAAATCTTGGGGAGTATTCTCCCTTTTCTCTCCATCTGCTGGAAATCCCTCTTCCTCTCTCTCTTCTAGGTGCCTCAAAGAGCTGAAAGAAGGGATCCGGAAGAAGCCCCCAAAGCAAGAGCCTCTGCTGGGTATTTATAGGAAAAATTGTGCCGTTGAGGAGATGACATGTGGATTTATCAGTGTGCATCGACGTGCTGCTACCTTCCTGTGCAGTAAAATGTCGGGGGCACTTGTCGCCCACCCATTGGACCCATATCGCTCTGAAGATATGGCGTGCGAGGACGTCGATCTTCGATACGGCGATGTCGTCGAGTCGTTTGGATTCTTCATGATGGTGCATGCTTCTTAGTGATGGTGAGGCTGCTTAGCTAGCGTTTTCGGCCGTGTATGAGAGTGTCCTCATCTCCGAGCAGTGTTCCTTGTCACTTTATGGGTTCGCGGACTCGTTGAAGAAGGCCGCTCTCGGAGATTGTCCTTCGGAGGATCGTTGGTCGTTTGTGGAGGGCCCTTGGGTCTTTCCCTTCTGGTCCTCGTACCTGGATGGTATCTGCCATTTGCTGTGTCCTCGAGCTTTTGGAACTTCTCAAACTTTTGTCGTAACCTCAACCTTCGGGATACTAGCCTGTGCCTTGGGCTTCTTGGGCCGTCCAGCCCTCTTGGTTAGTGGACAAATTTCTGGACTTCTCACTTGGACCCTTCCTTTGGGCTGTGTTTTATGGACCATTATATTGAGACCCAACATAGCCCCCCACGCCGAAGGGTTCGAGGTCCTCGACCATTTGGCATGAAGTCGTTGCTCTTCTTGGGATGCTAATCTCTCCCTGTTATGGTTGTCCGTGCGCGCGTTGTGGCTTGGTAAGGACATTCCTGAGGAGGCAAAATTATGACCATCCATGTCCTAGCTTTGGCTTAGAGCGTTTGCCTTCAAGGATCGTGTTGCCTTCTGATTTCTTGGATCGCATGGCTTTGCACGAAATCCTTAGAGCTTGATCTTTTGGAATACTCGGACGGGGTTGAGTCTTTATAATATGACCTGTGGGGCCACTCGGAAAGGACCGAGTTTTTTTTTTATGTGTTGCTAAGTATCTTGTCCTTAGCCTGATGCATGATCCTTTTGAGATCCTCTAGCCATTTAACCTCTCGGGTTTTTTGGCGACGGATGCAGCTGTGGGAATTCGACCTCTAGGGCCGCTTGTTGAAGAGTTGTTGGAGTTCGGCCTTATTTTAGGTTTTTAGAGTTGGCCTTTGTGGGAAGTTTTGGAGTTCGGCCTCGGGGCCGCTCGGGCACTAGGGAGTTTTTTGGAGTTCGGCCTGCAGGGCGCTTCGAGTGACAGCCGAGTTTTGAATTAAGCCTCCCCGAGGTCGCTTAGGCCCGGCAGTTTTTAGAATAAAATTCGGTCGAACCCGAGGTTTTGTTGAAGTTATCGACCTCGGGGCCGCTCGGTCGAAGCCAAAGTTTTTTGAAGTTAACGACATCCGGGGGCTCGGTCGAAGTCGAGTTTTTGTTGAAGTTATCGATACGGTCGAAGCCGAGAGTTTTGTTGAAGTTATATGACCTCTGAGGCCGCTCGGTCGAAGTCGAGTTTTTTTGTTGAAGTTATACGACATTTGGGGCCGCTCGGTCGAAGCCGAGTTTTTGTTGAAGTTATACGACCTCTGGGGCCCCTCGGTCGAAGCCGAGTTTTTTGTTGAAGTTATACGACCTCTGCGGCCGCTCGGTCGAAATCGAGTTTTTGTTGAAGTTATACGACCTCTGGGGCCGCTCGGTCGAAGCCGAATTTTTTATGGAAGTTATACGGCCTCTGGGGCCGCTCGGTCGAAGCCGAGTTTTTTTGTTAAAGTTATACGACCTCTGGGACCGCTCGGTCAAAACCTAGTTTTTTTGTTGAAGTTATACGACCTCTGGCTGTCGTGGCCCTTTGATAGTTATGCTCTGTGCTGGCCTTTACGAAGTAGGCACGTGTAGCCCCATCGATTGGTCAATTGCCCATTATGGCTTTGCCTTTTGAGCTACAATCAAATCATGTTTCGGAGCCATGCTCGTGTTGTGACAGGAAGCGGTCGAGATGGCCTTCCATTTCCAACCGCTTGATCTCTGCCTAGAGCTTTCTGTAGTCCTCGGTGTCATGTCCGCGGCTTAGTGGTAATGGCAGTACTCCCACTGATCGCCCCCTTCTGAGTTCTTCAACGCCTTGGGCCATCTCAGGAACTATTCGTCCCTAATTTGCCTCAGAATGCTGGTGAGGGACTTGTGAGGGTAAGTGGGCCTGATGGCCCGTCTCCTCCCAGGATCGTTCGTTCGGGCTCATTTTGCCCGGACAGTCCATAGGTCTTTAGTTGGGCGCGGCCCTTCTTTTCCTTTCCCTGTCCTCGGGCAGGAGGTCTTCTCTTCTTCATTTGTTGTCTTCGTCGGCCGGTCTTGGGTCGAAAATCGTCTTCCAGGCCTCTTGAGCCCCCTAATCGGGGCCTAGGTCATGGACTTCAAAATGAGGTAGTCTCTCAACTTGCCAAGAGCTTGCACCGCTTGTCGTCTCTAGAGTGCTGCTGGACATGGGCTTTCGGGGTGAGTGCCGCTGGACTGCTCGTCCACCCTTTCGCGGAGGGTATGGACGGCTTTTGAAAGGGTGTCCACCTTCTGTTCTAGCTTGCGCATGCTAGTACCGGGGCCGCCACTCATCCTGCCGCCCGATAGGAGGCACCTGTCGTAGCGTTCCTCATCTCGGGTGGATGTGCTATCTTGTCTGCTCACCATCTTTGGAGCGCTGGTTGTTCTGTGACGGTGGAAAAATGAGCCTTTTCGCTTCCTACTGATATGTTGCGTAAATCGGGGTCCAAGAAGCAGTATCAGTGTAAATGATGTGGAGAAGAGAAGTTGAGACCGAATTTTTATGTGAAAAGCCTCCCTTAAATGGGGAGAAAAAACCACGAGGTTTTGAGCCTTTGGAAAGTACTTCACTATATGCGTGAGTCTTATAGAGTACAAATCTTGGGGAGTATTCTCCCTTTTCTCTCCATCTGCTGGAAATCCCTCTTTCTCTCTCTCTTCTAGATGCCTCAAAGAGCTAGAAGAAGGGATCCAAAAGAAGCCCCCGAAGCAAGAGCCTTTGCTGGGTATTTATAGGAGAAATTGTGCATTTTGGGAGATGATATGGCAGCCATCGTGTGGCCGAGACCGCCCGCCGCCAGCCGTGCATCGACGTGTCTACCACCTTCCCTCTTTGGTAAGGCGTATGGAGACATGAGGCCCATTTGATAGGCTCTTTCTTCAAGATATGGCGTGCAGGGACGCTAGTTTTCGATCAGACGAATAAGCCGTTTGGATTCTTCATGATGGCGCACTTCTTGGTGATGGTAATTTAACGGCGTTTATAAAGAGTGTCCTCGTTTCCGAGCGGCGTGCCTTGTCTCTTTATTGGTTCGCGGACTCGTTGAAGAAGGCCTCTCTCGGAGATTGTCCTTCGGAGGATCGTTGGTCGTTTGTGGAGGGCCCTTGGGTCTTTCCCTTCTGGTCCTCGTACCTGGATGGCATCTGTCATTTGCTGTGTCATCGAGCTTTTGGAACTTCTCGGACCTTTGTCGTAGCCTTGGCCTTCGAGATACTGGCCTGTGCCTTGGGCTTCTTGGACCGTCCAACCCTATTGGTTAGTGGACAAATTTAAGAACTACCAGCACTTGCGCACTTTTGGTAGTGTTTTATAGGCGCTATATTGAACCCAACAGTATAAAATGGAAACAAATCTTATATGCATGTGACATAGTCTTAAAAGATATAGAAAAATGATACGTGTATCAATATTTAAATAAAAAATAATAAAAATTTTATTAAAAAAATTAAGCAATAGAGGAAGAAATTGACTAAGATTTATCAAAAATTTACTTAAAAAATTACTTTAAATTTACTTATAATACATTGATTTCTCTTTTCCACCTTTTTCCTCTCATCTCTAAAAATTTCATAAGAAATGGGCCTAAAATGGTAGACTGGCGTTTATGCGACAATTATGCACACATCATCCATAATACCCAAATCATTATTCCCATACACGAGTGCCCATTAGGGGCACATTAGCACCACAATTCCATGTTAAATATGGTCATGTATGGATCTTGTTCGTAATAGACGTTTTCTTCAACCACTTTATACGTAGTTTTCTCTGCTGAATAAAAATTTTTCTTAAGGATCCACTTAATTAGCTTAATTTAACATCATTATAAAAATATTAATATTTAGATATCACAGCTACTATTACTCAAGTATATGTGTGTCAATATGCGTCAATCAGGCACTGTTTAACTCTCTTGCTGAATAACTTTCCTTTAGGCTTCAAATAATTCAAAAAAATTTGAATGGCTGCCAAAATTCAGATAAAATTTCTCAACAAATTATATTTTGAAGGAATCTCATACGTAGTATATATACAATAATTTACGTAAGAGAATAGATATTATAGGTTCTATCAACCTTATACTTTGATGACCCCAATATCACGGGCTAACTCAGAATCCAAATTACAACAGATGGACGACTCGTCAGAAGCTCTATTAGGCCTAGTGCATAGCCCACAGAGCTGCCCAACAATCTAGCCCAGTAAATCTTCTTAAGTTATCCTGCTTAAAGTCCCACATCGTCCAAACAGACAGTAATTATTTTACAGATTACACTATAAAGGCCATTGTCATAGCAGACTTTTAGTAGGCTTGGGAGACGCGGCAAAATCTACAATTGTCTCCAGTCAAGCGCTCTATTACAAGTACATCTCCATAAGTAGCCCACTGGTTGGGCGCACTCCAGGAGTCCTGTTCTTCGTCTAGGAGGCTCGTGGCCCGCGGCCTGCCTAGGAGCCCAACTCTCCATCCAAAAGTCCCATAGCCCGAACAAGAGCACCGCTCTCCATCTAGGAGACCTAATCTCTGTTCAGGAACCTTGCTCTGCATCTAGGAGACTCGCAGCCTACCTAGGAGCTCCGCTCCTTGTCCAGGAGGTCCACGGCCCATTTAAGAGAACCGCTTTCAATCTAGGAGACCCAATCTCTATTGAGGAGGCCCCGTCTTCATCCAGGAGTCCCACCCTTCATCTAGGAGGCCAGTTCTTCGGCCAAGAGGCCCGCTCTCCATCTAGGAGCATTGCCCTCTGTCTCATAAGCTGCCTTTTGGTCATACGCACCCCAAAACTCAATCCTCCGTATCTCTAAGACGCCTGTCAATTGGGCGCACTTTCAAGTCGTCCCTCAGTCGGGCCAAACTTTAAGTCGCCACTTAATCAGATGCACCTCTAAACCGCTCATCAATTAGATACATCTCTAAGATACCTCTCAATCGGGCGTATCTCTATGCCACTCCCTGCCAAGCATGTCACCGGAGCCAGGCCCTTCGACACTACTCATTCTCACCATATACATATATCCACACATTTTTTTATATCATCTCATCTTTATTTTATTATTTCTGTTGAAAATAACGACTACATGAACAAATATTACCCTTCTATAAAACCTAATACATCTAACGACCAATAATAATTTTTTTTTCCTGAGATTCCTATTTGGAAACTGATTTTACTATTGAAAAGCATTTAATGCTGTCAAATATCGAATTTTTTTTTAAATTTACGGATATATTTTTGGTTTATTTCTGAGTATTTCTAGTTACGTTATTTAGGCTATGGCTTAGCCTAGGAGAAGCTCGAATAACAGAGAGACAAACAATAACTCGTTGAAAATACATTAAGGTGTATAATTATAATATTTTTGAAAATACTTGTATGATTTTTTTTTTTACAAAATTATGAATTAAAAACCACAATCTAACATTTTAATAACCATTTTTGGGAAAAAAATAATTTATAATTTTTTTGGGCAAAAATCTACTTCGAAAATAATGGCAAATAGGTCTTAAATTACGTGGAATAACACATATTTTAATTTAAAAAAGATATTATCTCTAAAGGGTTACCGATGGAACTGGTAAAAGGTTATGAACAGATTTTTAAGAAAAAATCAGGATGTGGAGGAAAAAATTTAAAAATATTCTTAATTTTTATAATTTTTAAAAAAAAAATTATAAAAATTATGAACTTTATTTTTTGAAAAAGTTTAAATAATTTTATTTTCGATGATAAAACAAAAAAGTAATGTCGGCCTTTTCGTCCTAATAGGCTACAAGTATGATTGAACTTCTAAGGGGACCCGAATTACCGGCAACTCAGGCGGCGCGGCCGGGGGTGGCGTAGTAACCACTCAGATCCCACGGCGGAACCGCCTCTGACCCACCAAAATCTGGGTTGGATCCAATTCCATCGATGCCCAGAAACAGCTCCTCCTCCACCGTCGTAATTGATATCAAAATATCATCAAGAAATCCAAGCCCATCGTTACCAGCTTCGTTTTCCTCTGCGCCACCGCTAACGCCATTAACAGAATCAGCGGGATCATTCTCGAAGTTCTTCGCAGCAGCTGAGCTTCCGCCACCGTCGTCTGCATTGGTCTTGATGGATTCGTACTCCACGGCGGCCGCTAGCGGCGAAGTTGGAGAGAGACTGGTGGCGGCTGAAGGTGAAATCTGAGGCGAAGACGTGGCGATTTTCAGCCACAGAGATCCTTTTTTTAGGATGTCCCGCTTGTTATCGGCGTAGAATCTGGCCCGAGCGCTTCCGGCGTGCGAGTTCCGGACAATCGGACGGGGGTGGCAGTGGTCGCCGGTGTACGTCACCATGAAAAAGTTGGGGTCCGTTTGGTTCCTCTCCACTTGTTTCTTAGCCATACAGCCCTTTGAGCTGCTGCAACGGTAGTAATTTCTGCCATCCAAAAACAAATTCGTAAAAATAAGTAAATTTACCCCAAAATAAGTAATTTTAAAATTACATGAATATTTAGTTAATAGAGACAAAAACTATAAAAATTAAAATTACAAAAACATTATCAAATATTATAAATACATATATCTAATTATATTTTAACAAAATATAATTTTATAGTTTTTTTATCCAAATTTCAGAAAAAAATCACAAAAAAACTATAAAAAAATCTTATTAAATATTATGTATCCTATAAATAAATAATTAAATTTTCACAATTATCATAAATTAAGGGTAGATTTTTTAGCTATCAAAAAGGATATTAAAACTAAATTTGGGTAAAATCTAACTTCAAAGAAAAGAACAATAGCAACTAAGTGCACAATATTCTTGCTATAGATAAAATTTAGAAAAAGATTAGATTATATTATATTATATTTAATATATATATAATTTTATCTTATATTATTTTTATAATTCAAATATATAAATGTTAGACCTTTGGACCGTAAGATAACAACTCTATTTTATAATTTTTTTGATAATTATAAATCATTCCATATTATTAATACTTCCATATAATCATATAAGAAGTTAGGATGTTTTATTAAAGTGGGTCACCGTCCATATTTACTTCAATTTTATTAACAAATGTTGAAATAGTTCTCGTCTTTTACCAAATGTTAATAATTTAAATAATAAATTCGTAAAAATATTTAAAATGTTAAATAAAATACTAGTATTTAGTTTAAGCTTTTAAACGTTAAAATTAAAATTTTCCCGGGAAAAATCGGCCGGAAAAAGGAAAAAACAACGAAGCGGCGGCGGCGGCGGAGAGGTTTGTCGGAGAGCTGTAACCTCGGATACGGTGATCCTTTAATGGGTTTCTGGCCGTATTTTCGCCATGCCCAGTAGTCAGTGGACAGAACTTTCTCGGCAGATACTTGACAGGTCGTCCTCTTCATCTCGTTCTTCCTGCGATTGCAGAGAAGATAATCGACGAACAGGTGATAATTCGAAAAGGAAATTCAAACTCGATGATTGCTGATGAAATACGATCGAAGGAGAAATCGATCGAGGATTTACCTCTTACTGTATCGATGTTGGTGAGCAGTCCGTCGCGTCTGTTGCTGCTGCTGGTGGTGGAGGCGGGGGAACAGGAGCGGTTGTTGTTGAAGTTGTAAAACAGAGCGGTTCAGAATCCCACCCACCTCTGCTGCGGTGGCGGAAGGTGTGGGCGCCATGGAGGGCGGCGGTTTTTGGGAGTAGAATGGCTTGTAAAGATTACCCAGTTCATCAAACGGGTTGTTGTCTAAATTAATCTCGGGCATTAGGAAAGGGGCGACAAAGTCGCCCAACGGGGCGTCGTTTCTGACGCTGACAGAGGAGTCTACGACGGCGGTGTTAATGGCGACTGTGTCGATGCCTGCGGCGGCGCTGAGATTTCGCACCACCGCATGAAGATCCCACTCGTCTTCCATTCCCCACCCTCCACAGAACCTTGGGATTTCCACCCCCAAAAAAAAAAAACCAAAAATCAAACAAAAGACATGAAAGCTCTACCTAAATTTCCTGCAAAAATTTCTTCCACTGCATCCACCGTTTCCATGGCGGCAGCGACGAGAGAGATAAGGGGGGCGCTGACTTTTTGAGCAATTCAGAGATGAAGACGACGAAAAGGCGATGGGTTTGGCGAAGAAAAGGGTTGGTGTTGTCAATTATTTATATAAGAAAAAAAAAATCCAATTCGATTATAATCATTAAAAATATTATAATATCTTATATTTTTCACATTTAAATATATATATTTATAATATAAAATGTTAAAATTAAAATAATATATTAATATATTATCTTAATTTTTATTAATTATTAATTTGAAGATAATTTTAATTATTAAATAATAACATCCATTTTACTATTTAAGATAAGGATAATAAATCAGGAAAAAATAATTATTCCCCACTTTTGGAGAGGAAAAGTGGTGGCTTTGAAGGTGGGTATTAATCACGAAATTTCTTCTTAATTTTTTTAATTATTTTTTAAAAATTATATTTCTTCCATCAATTTATTGTTAAATTATTCTAGATATATTTGAATTTAAAAATTATTTTATATATTATTTAAATATTTTAAAATATAAAATATTAAATTATTATTATTTTGCCAAAATTATAGCAGGAGCATTATTTGATTTCGGCTTCTAGCATTGTGTAGAAGACCGGAGGCCATCGTTGACTTTCCGATTGACATGCCATAAAATGTCAAACTCGAAAGGGACCCCCAAAAAAAAAAAAAAAAAAAAAAAAAAAAGAGGAAATGTAGGCACTAGAAAACAAGAAAATATGTTAACTATTTTTTTATTTATTGAATAAAAATATGTAATAATTAGTATTTCAAATTAAAAATTTATTTAAATAATTTTTTAAATTTTTATAATTATGTTAAATATTTAATAAATATTATTAATTCAAAAAAAAGTTAGCAAATAATTATAATATAATTTTTTTATAATTATCTTCTATTAATTTTCATAGGAATGATGATAAGCATTATAAATTGTATATATATAAGATTAAGTTAGGAAAACATTTTAAAGTGTTTGGGTCACTAAAGCTTAAGATAAATAAATTATCTATAAAATAATATAAAATAGCAATATTTCAGATAGAAAAGTAAAATGTAGATATAAAAAAATATAAAGTTGATGCGTCATCGGATTTAGATTATGATATGGATTAGAAAATCAAAGTTTGTCCATCGGATTTGAATTGAGTTCAGTTTTCTTCGTATGTCTTTAATTTAAATTCTATACAATATAAAATACGGTCAAATGATTTGGTGGACTCACCCCTCAATATATCTTTCAATGTTCAAACTAATATTTTTCTTTGAGGAAAAAAAAAGGAGAGGATACAAGTTTAAATATTAATAAAAATATTTCTTATTTAGATGTTTGCGCTCTTCTGAAAACATTTTAGTAAGAGAGTGCGTGTGCACTCTGAATATTTTTGAATTATTTTTAATTTGTTTGAGTGTCGACCCGACTGGCCCTAGGAAAGCAATTGTGACATGTGGTGGTATCTCTGACTAGTACACTGATTTGTACTTGTGTGTTAATCATGTTGCCTTTCACAAGAGTATAATTATTGGACTTTTTAGTTACTTCCTACAACGGCGTCAATTATGCGTCCTTAGATTCGAATCCAAGGACGCATTAAAAGTTATATTAAAAAATAAATAATTTAAATTACTATATTTTTCAAAAAATAATATAATAAATTAATTAAAATTAATCATATCTAATGAAATATAAAGCCATATTATTATATACTATTACGTATTATAATAAATTATTATTGTTTTTGTTTATTTGATAGAGTTTTTATTGTTTTAGACTCATTTGTTATGTTCAAAGTCCTGTCATTCGCCAAATGATCACCCCATGTTATGTGTCACAAATTTCATTAATCAATTTAATATATAAGGCTAAATGACTATGTCTTTTTTTTTTTTTTTTTTTTTTGTAATTGTCAATAGTATAAGTGATATAATATAATTAATAAAATTGGGTGAGGCCTAGGACGACCGGCTTAGCTCAGACTAAAAACAGCGCCTAAATGCCAATAGTCCGGATAAGGATGTAGAGGATTATGTTGACCTCTCAAATAACCGGATAACGAAGAACGTATATAATTGAGACAAGTAATGATCTAGCAGAATAATAAATATGGTATTAAATTCTAACGAACGATTACAATTAATCGAAAAATATCAATGTACACATTGACAATTTGATGCAGTAACAGCTAAATAAATATCAATTATTAACGTCTGAATGGTTATCAAATCTATCAAAACAGTAGGTACACATCAAAGGTAAATATCTAATATTTAATATAATACAATGCCTTTCATTATAATCAACGTTTTTGATTGACCAATCGATTAGAATCCTAACTATAAATACAAATCTTCAACCAAAAATAGGACAACTTATATTCAAACATTCAAACACTTATGACAATATATTTTTAAAAGGAAGACCAATCCTTCATACTCACCAAAAGGACTCAACACTCATCTCATTTCCTTTCTTCTTTCCTTTCTTTCACATATTTCTATTTTTTATAGAAAGATTACTGATTTGAATATTAAAAAATATATTGGAAAACTAATCCTATATACCTCTAATATCTTTTTAAGTTATTGTGATCCGTAAGATTATAATTTTCAGTCACAAAGTCTTGACCCACAGCCTCTCTCGTTGACTAAAATTTTATCTAACTCTCAAATTTGTATAATATCTGTGTGTTAAAGGAATACATCAAATATATTATATAATTGTTTGATAATAAGTCAATACTATGAGTTACTAATTTTCTAATATATATTATTATTAATATTTCTCTTTTCTAGAACATTAGTTTCACAGTCCTCCTAGTTATCTGGATTACAAAAATACAAAATTAGACGTGACAAGGGTCAATAAAAGGCTTGGTTAATATTTCAGGACAACAGCATGAATATCTAAGTTGATAAATACTCAAAATGGGTTAATAGAGATTAAGTATAACACTGGCGTTTTTAATTTATATTTATAGTATTATAATTATTATATATTAAATTAATATAAAAAATATTTATATCATAAAAAATTTTTGAGAAGTCAAGTTTAACATTTGATGGGAGCTTGTATGAATGCTCATGTGTATTTTTTGTAAAAGCTTCGCGTCTAATGAGTGTATATGAGATACTCATGCATAATTTAGATAGAGTAGGTCGTGCCTGTGGGGTGTCTAATACAATGCCGATCATACATACGTTGGGCATGACGCCTGATACATACTTAACAATAGTTGTGCACTGATTTAGATATAAAATACTTAATTTGTCTGATTTTAATCATTCATGTGAAAAAATGGGAGGAAAGAGAGAAAAAGAGAAGGAAATGAGAGATTAAAGAAGAGACAGGGGAAGAAGGAAAAAGGGATTCGATACTATTTTATTTCAGATTTGATAAATCTTTAAATTAAAATATATTTGAAATATTCTTTAGTTTATTGCTAAAAGTTTTTTTAATTTTCTTCTAATTATTTTCTAAATATATATGCATCTCACCCATTTTACCCATTTTTTGAATGTTATTCTATGCATATTTATTTTACTAACTAATATTTAAAGATTTTACTTATTTTTACAAACACTTAAAGATTTTGTTACTTTCGGTGAATAATTAGGCATTTAAAAAAATTATATTCTTATAATAATATATTATAAAAAATATAAAATATCTATGATGTGTACGCCCATAGTGGGTTGGCCCAAGAAGAGAATCAACCTAAATCCACAATGGCCCATATGCGTACCTAGATGGTCAACGCTAGGCGTGGACAGGTTGGAAGGCCAAGTTGGATGGCCAATAGGCTCCCAAAGACGATCAATATTTCTGTTGACTGGAAACCTTACACTAGACTGGTCTAAGAGCAAGTCTCACATGGGTCAGGCCTAATTGGACCCACATCTTCTTACACGACTAGCAATAACTCTCATCGCTAATTTTGCGCCTTCTTAGAAGGCAATTTTTACTGTAACGGGTGCCAGGAGATTCAGTGCATGTCCCATGAGAAAAGCGTCATATTCTCTTTTTCTATCTACAACAAATCTTAACGATAACAAAGCACAGAAGGAAGGCAAGTAATTCCTTAAGCCGTTACCCCATTAAAGCTCCATACTAGGAAAAGAAGCAATCCCAACAGATTGAAGGAATCAAGCCTTCCCGTCTAAGGAAGGTCACCCAGCATTTTATCTATAAAAGCTCATGGGGTCTTCATTCCAGGGCATGCTCACTGTTCAGAACACACACGCTCCTTGCTCACACACTCATTACTCTGACTTTAGACGTTCTTTACTCTGTTAGCAAAAAATTATCACATGCTCACGTAGGGGTTCTGCCAGTTCTAAAAGCTCCCACGCTTACAGAATTTCGGCTCTCTCTCTCTCTCTCTCAATACGTTCCTTGCTAACATTGTGCGAAGAGACAGTGCTCCTCACGAGCCATAGAAATCGTCTCACGTCGAGAACCAAACCCCCATTACAAACACTCTATTCATCTTCTCATTACTTGCATTTCTCCCTACCTTTTTAAAAGTTCGAAGGTCGATTACTGATTTGAGTGTCGAAATATTTTTGATGGGACAACCTCCTACTGACACCTGTCCTCTCATTTGTTATAGTGATGTGCAGGGTCCAAACTTGCTGAACAGAGTCGGATCAAGACAATCAAATCGACCCAAATCTGTTCAAAGTTTAGTTCCAGAGACACATCATTGGTGTCGTCTCTGAGAAGCGCTTACAAAAGCTAACCATATTTTCCAGAAGTCTTTCTCAGTTTCACCGATTAAGCCAACCAGAATGGTAAATACGAGAGCGCAAGCTAGTGAGATCACTAGAGACGTGATCTCTCCCGACTAGGATCACGTTGCTGGTGCCATGGTCAACGAGACGATCAACAGCGTGCAAGCACCCTTCTTTCAACATCTGGTGGAGCACATGCAGAATACAAACAAGATGCTCAAAATACTCTACTTCCGCCACGAGCAATCACAGTAGGGGGCTCCGCCAGCAGCAATCCCTGCACCGTCCTCTAGGAGAGGAGGTCAGAGGAAGAAGAAGACAGCCAAGAAATCCAGAAGGCCAACTAACATTCAGATGCCGGAGTCCTCATATGCCCAAAGCCGACCAAGGCTTGAAGAGCGCTCAGGCAGTATGACTCCGGAGGAAAGTTTGAAACGAAGGAACCCCTGATATTCTTGGGTAGAGACTAGGACCCAGTCCCAGGAGGGATCCTCCCGGGTCATCAGATCTACTGGTGGCAATAGTCGGCCTGCTACTGACCACACCAGAGAAGGAATGGGGTTGAGGACTTATCTCAGTTCCAAAAGATCAGCCAACGCTACTCGGTCTGATCCAAGATTGGAGAAAATTTGGGACCGAGTGTTCAAAGATGACGAGCACGCCATCGATCTGGACAGATCTCCTTTCACCACCGAAATCTTGAACCATTTAATGCCGACGAAGTTCAAGATGCCACCCCTTGACTTATATGATGGGATCGCTAATCCGGTGGATCACCTTCATCATTTTTGCACCCATCTGAGTTTGAAAAGGTTGGAGGACACAGCGATGTGCTGTTGCTTTCTGCTCACATTGAAAGGGGATGCTCACATATTGTTCCATCACCTTCCCTTAGACTTGATTAGGAGTTTCAGGGAGCTGACTGACCTCTTCTTGGTGCAATACGCCTCCAGTCATCGAGAAGAGAATTAGCTTTGGCACCTCTCCCACATCAAGTAAAAGTAGGGAGAGAATCAGTGAAAGTTTCTAGTTCGCTTCGTGGCTGAGGCCAGACGGATCCTCAGGCTCACGGAGGAGATGAAGTTGGGTAGTTTCATCTCTACGTTGACATATGAGAACTTGTTCGGGCATCTGGTGCATAAGAATCCGTATACCTTCTAGGAGGCAGAGTCTATCACTAGGGCCTATGCGGCAGTGGAGGAGTCCAACAAGGTTAAGCGTCCTGAGCGGACCAAACAGCCTCGCTCATTTTCAGGAGAGGGAAAGAGAAAATTCAACGGCGACGATCACTCCCACAGGAAGCACCACAGCCGGACCACCAGAGTGTAAGAACTACGGGCCGATCAGCCTGACGCCCTTGACCGATACGCGTTCGAATATTCTCATGCAGATCTGTGGGAAAAAAATTTCTAAAGTGGCCAAAACCACTTAAGAAAGCCAAGGGAGGAAATCCGACTAAATATTGTGATTTTTATCGATCTCTCGGACACTCCACATAGGACTGTAAGACTCTCCAGTGAGAGATAGAAGAGCTGATCCGGAGAGGCCATATCACTAGGTTCGTTAACTAGCTGTTCACTCATCTTCTTGGTAGTTGGCCTGCCCTCCGTATACAACGCTATATTAGGCCGCTCGTGCCTAACAGCGTTCAAAGTCGTCACTTCGATACTACACCTCAAAATAAAATTTCCAACTCCATACGGCGTGAGCAAAGTATTGGGTGACCACATCACTGGGTGGACATGTCATATGTCCCAAATCGCTCCCAGCAGCAGCACTAGGTTGGCAGAGGAACTCGACCATCGAGACGAAATAACTCTATAGTATGCACAGTTCGGAGAGGCAACCGATCTAGTCTCACTGAACCTGGAGGATCTTAAAAGGTGCGTGCAGATCGACAGCTTACTCACTGGCGTACTGCTCGACGAGTTGATCACGTTTTTGCAACAGAGCGCTGACATCTTCCCATGAACTCCAACTGACATGCCTGGGATTCCAGTTGTAGTAATGGTTCATAAGTTGGGTATCAATCCTGACTTCAAACTCGTTAGGTAGAAGTGGAGAAACCACTCTGTGAAAAAGTTGATTGCCATCCAAGAGGAAGTGAGGAAGCTGTTGGGCGCCGACTTCATCAAAGAAGTCCAGCACCCGAATTGGCTCTCCAACGTTGTCCCGGTGAAGAAAAGTAACGAAAAATGACGAATGTGCGTCGACTTCACCAACGTTAACATGGCCTACTAGAATGACATCTTTCCTTTACCCAGGATTGACCTGCTGGTAGATTTTACGTCTGGACGTGAGTTGCTGAGTTTCATGGATACGTACTCGGGTTACAACCAGATCAGGATGAGTTTGGAGGACGAGGAGCACACCTCATTCATGACGGATCAGGGCACTTATTGTTATAAGGTAATACCATTTGCTCTGAAGAACACAGGAGCCACTTACCAGCGGCTCGTGAAAAAAATATTTGATAAGTAGATCGGCTGCAATATGGAGGTGTACGTCGACGACATGCTTGTCAAGAGTAGGACCACCAATGACTACATTCGCGGTTTGGCTGAATCATTCGAAGTTCTCCGCACACTAAATGAAGCTGAATCCGGCCAAGTGCGTCTTCGGAGTGGCCTTAAAAAAATTCTTTCGTTTCATCGTTTTTCAACAAGGGATCGAGACAAACCCAGAGAAGATTAAGGCTCTCGTGGACATGGCTCCACCATGGAGAGTCAAGGACGTCCATCGGCTAATCGGACGACTGCAACCTTGTCCCGCTTCTTAGCAAAGGTTGGTGATAAGTACCAGCCGTTCTTTGAGGCTCTAAGGGGGACGAAATAAAACGGGTTCCAATGGACGGCGGAGTGCTAGGCAGCCTTCGATGAGTTGAAGCAACATTTGGCCAGTCCACCGTTGCTAACGTCACCCAAGGATAGAGAGGAGCTATACCTCTACCTAACAGTGTCAGAGGGGGCCCTCAACTCTGTTCTCGTACGCCAGGACTCCGACATTCACCGGTTAGTCTACTATGTGAGTAAAATATTGATCGGCCCAGAGGTGCGCTATCCACGTCCGGAAAAAGTTAGCTTTAGCACTTGTTTTCTCCGCTCAAAAATTGAGGCCCTACTTTCAGGTGTATCGCGTGATTATTCTCACCGACCAGCCTCTGAAGAGCATTCTCCAAAAATTCGACGTTTCTGGGTAGCTGGTGAAATGAGCTATTGAATTGGGAGAGTTTAACATCGAATTTTGGCCCAAATCGGCCATTAAAATGCAGGCTCTGCAGACTTCATTGTCGAGACCACGACTCCAATTCTCAAAGAACAACTCGCTGAGGACACAGAGCAACATGAGGAAGAACCGGAATGGGTTATCAACGTATACGGATAGTCTACGGACTCAGGCAGCGATGCCGAAGTGGTTTTCAGGACCCCCGACGGGTTTGAGGTGAAGTACTCCTTTAAACTCAATTTCTCAGCCACCAACAACGTTGCTGAATACGAAACCTTGTTAAGTTGAGGAGGCGCCGGAGAGTCTTGAGCCAAATCGATTATCTCTGAAGAACTCGAGCTAGTCGTCACCAGGTTAACGGGAGTCTCGGTCCGAGCAACCCTCACTTGGCCAAGTACTTCGCTAAAGTGAAGGAGGCCACCTGGAGATTTGACAAGCTAATTGTTATCCACATCTTAATCGAGAATCGAAGACTGGATGGCAAGCGGCGCGGGCGGCGGACTAAAACCCGCCGTACTCAAGAGACATGCGAAAGGTTCTGAGCGCCTCCAACATAGAGGAATAGGAAGCGATGCTGATCTCTGAGATAGAAAATTGGATAACACCATACTTAAGGTACTTGGAGGATAGAGCATTATCGAAAAACACGGATGAAGCCAAGCAGATCAAGAAGACGGCCGACTGGTATACTGTAGTCGATGGACTGCGATATCGTCGTGGCTACTCGACTCTGTACCTTCGGTGCCTCGCCCCGGAGAAGGCCGACTATGCCTTGGGCGAAGTCTACCCTGGGATTTGCGGACTGCACATCGGCGGCAGAAAATTGGTATTTAAGATCATACGATAGGGTTATTACTGGCCGTCAATGAAGAGGGATGCACTCGAGTTCATAAAGATGTGTGAGAGCTGCCAACTCCATGGCAATCTTCATCCCAGCCGTCCGCCGAGCTGAAATCCCTCCAGGCTCCTTGGCCATTCGCGCAGTGGGTGCTTGACATTCTCGGCCTGTTTTCTATTACAACGGGGCAAAGAAAGTTTATTATTGTAGGCATCGACTACTTTACTAAGTGGGTCGAGACTATCCCGCTGGCCAAGATCACGGAGTACAACTCTCTTTAGTTCGTTTGCCAGAACATAATCAGTAGGTTTAGCATTCCAGAGGTCATAGTGACTGACAGCGACATTCAATTTTTTAGGAAACACTTCACTAAGTATTGCGCCAGTTTAGGAATTAGGTTGGTCCACACTTCGGTGGCATACCCTAAACCGAATGGATAGGTGGATGTCATGAACCACACGCTATTCTGCGAAGGATCGACACCACTTCCCTCGCCCCCTGACAAAAAGAGTAAAGTAACCTATGGCTGGTAAACCCACTCGATCTGTCTTAAGACCAAGTTGGAAGATGTATGAGGCTCTTGGGTGGACGAGTTACCCTCCGTCCTTTGGCTTTATTGGACTACTCCAAAGGAGCCAACTTGCGAGACATCCTTCAATCTCTGCTTCGAGACTAAAGCAGTAATCTCGATTAAGATCGGGTTTTCAATTCTTACGTCAAATCTTTCGACCTACTAGGTAACACCTAAAAAATTCGGGAACACCTAGACTTGTTAGAGGAAGCCCGCGACGTTCTCAGGATGCGGATTGTAGCCTACTAATAGCGAATCGCCCGCTATTACAACAAGAAGGTAAAAGTGTGGCAATTCAACGTTGGAGACTTGATCTTGCGAAACATCGAGATTATGGACAAGATTGCCAACCGGAATAAACTTTCCCCAAATTGGGAAGGGCCTTTCCCAATCTCCGTTGTCTTACGGAACAGAGTATATAAGCTCGAAATTAGGACGACAAGTTGATTCCATAGACGTGGAACGCAATTCACCTCGAACGCCACTTTCAATAAGGGTTGAGGTAGGTAGTTTGCATGTCTATATGTAAGTGTATGTACGCAATCTTCAATTAATAAAACAAGCATTCTCCTTTCGTATGCGGTGTTTTGTTTCTTTCCAATAAGATTGGCAGCCTTGTCCTGCTTCTTAGCTAAGGTTGGTGACAAGTACCAGCCGTTCTTTAAGGCTCTAAGGGGGACGAAATCAAACAGGTTTAAATGGACGGTGGAGTGCCAGGAAGCCTTCGATGAGTTGAAACAGTTTCTGACCAGTCCACCGTTACTAACATCACCCAAGGACGGAGAGGTGCTATATCTCTACCTAACAGTGTCAGAGGGGGCCCTCAGCTCGATCCTCATACATCAAGACTCCGACACTCAATGGTCAGTCTACTATGTGAGTAAGACGTTGACCAGCCCAGAGGCGCGCTATCCACACGCGGAAAAGTTAGCTTTGGCACTTTTTTTCTCCGCTCGAAAATCGAGGCCCTACTTTCAGGCATATCGCGTAATTATTCTCAGTGACCAGCATCTGAATAGCATTCTTCAGAAACTCGACGTTTCTGGCAGCCGGTGAAGTGGGCTATCGAATTGGGAGAGTTTAATATCGATTTTTTGCCCAAACTACCCATTAAAGTGTAGGCTCTGGCCGACTTCATTGTCGTGACCGCAATCCCAATTCTTGAAGAATAGCCCGCCGAGGACACAGAGCAACAAGATGAAGAATCGGAGTGGGTTCTCAATGTAGACGGATCATCTCCGGACTCAAGAAGCGGTGTTGGGGTGGTCCTCAGGACCCCCGACGGGTTTGAGGTGAAATACTCCCTTAAACTCGACTTCCTGGCCACCAACAACATTGCCGAATACGAAATTTTGTTAGTCTGCTTGAGACTGGCGAGAGAGTGTTCAGCCAAGCGATTGATTGTCTATAGCGACTCTGAGCTAGTTGTCAACTAGGTTAACGGGAGTCTCGATGCAAGCAGTACTTACTTGGCCAAGTACTCGGCTAAAGTGAAGGAGGTCGCTCGGAGATTCGACAACCTAACTTTGGTCCACGTCCCCAGAATTGAGAATTGGAAGGCCGACCAACTGACTAGGGTGGTGGCGGACGAAAACCCAGAGCAATACTCGAGGGGCATGCAGGAGTTTCTGAGCGCCCGCAACATAGAAGAACAAGAAGCGATGCAGGTCTTCGGGACAGAAAATTGGATAACACCATACCTAAGGTACCTGACGGACGGAGCACTCCCGGAAGACGTGGATGAAGCCAAACGGATCAAGAAGACGGCCGGCTGGTACACTGTAGTCGATGGATAGCTATATCGTCATGATTGCTCGACTCCATACCTTCGGTGCCTCACCTCGAGGAGGCCGACTACGCCATGGGCGAAGTCCATATTGAGATTTACGGATCGTACATCGATGGTAGAAACATGGTATTCAAAATCATGTGACAGGGTTTCTAGTGGCCATCAATCAAGAGGGATGCACTCAAGCTTGTAAAGAAGTGTGAGAGCTGCCAGCTTCACGGCAATCTTTACCACCAGCCGTCCGCTGAGCTGAAATCCCTTCAGGCTCCTTGGCTCTTCGCGCAGTGGGGGCTTAACATTCTCGACCAATTTCTCATTGTAACGGGGCAAAGAAAGTTTATTATTACGGGTATCGACTACTTTAACTAGGTGGAGGCCATCCCGCTGGCCAAGATCACGGAGCACGACACTCTTGAATTTGTTCGCTAGAACATAATCAGCAGGTTTGGCATTCCAGAGGTTATAGTGACTGACAGTGAAACCCAATTTTCTGAAAAATACTTCACCAAATATTGTGCCAGCTTTAGCATTAGACTGGTCCACACTTTGGTGGCATACTCACAAGCGAATGGACATGTGGAGGTCACGAACCGCACGCTACTCCATGAAGGACTGACACCGCTCCCTCACCTCCGATGGAAAGAGTAAAGTCACATATGGCTGGTAAGACCTACTCGATCCGTCTTAAAACCAAGCTGGAGGAGGCAGAGAGCTCTTGGGTGGACGAGCTACCCTCCGTCCTCTAGCCTTACCGGACAACTCCAAAGGAGTTGACTCGCGAGACACCCTTCAATCTCTTCTATAGGACTGAAGCAGTAATCCCGATTGAGATCGAGCTTCCAAATCTTAGGGTCAAATCTTTCGACCCGCAAGGTAACTCCTAGAAAGTTCGGAAACACCTAGACTTATTAGAGGAAGCCCGCGATGCTGTCAGGATGTGGACTACAACCTACCAACAGGGAATCGTCCGCTATTATAACAAGAAGGTAAAAGCATGGTAGTTCGACATTTGAGTCTTGGTCTTGCGTAGTATTGAGGCTACGGGTAAGATTGCTAACCGGAATATGCTTTCTCCAAATTAGGAAGGACCTTTCCTAGTCTCTACCATCATGCGAAACGGAGCATACAAGCTCCGGAACCAGGATGATAAGTCGGTTCCATGGATCAGGAATGCGATTCACCTCAAATGCAACTTCCAATAAGGGTCCTGTTAGGTAGTTTGCAGGTCTATATGTATGTGTAAGTATGTAATTTTCAATTAATAAAACAAGTGTTCTCCTTTCGTATGCGGTGTTTTGTTTCGTTCTTTTTTGTACGTATTTGTATGTTTGCATGTCTTTCTTATTGTATAGCTAGGCGACCTAAATTGTCCCTAAGTCGGGTGGATTTTTACTCACTCGTTACTAAACCCTTGTCATCCAGATGGCTCATGAGCAGTCGTATTTAAACCCTGGTTATCCAGGCGGCCCATAAACAGTCGTATTTAAACCCTGATCATCTAGGTGGCCAATGAGTGGTCGTATTTGAACCTCGGTCATCCGAGCGGCCTATAAGTGGTCAAATTTAAATCCTGATCATCCAGGCGGCCCATAAGCGGTTGTATCTAAACTTTAGTTATCCAAATGACCCGTTCACGGTCAAAATCTTAGGGGGTTTGCGCAGCACACGTGACAACTTCTTTTATAAGGAGATAGCTTGGCCAATCTACGATAGTCGACAGGAGCAAGGCACTCCTCCAAAGCTTGCCGCCCAAGTCTACACTTGGGCAGCGCAACCAAACTTTACTCACGAGTGAGTATCAGGCAGGCTTGACACGACATCAATGTCAACCTTGACGTCTCCCCAAGGACCCAAGTCCTTCAGAAAGCGCCGGTAGCACCTTAAACAAGGTGGATAACAAACTTGCAAGCGGTACACCAAGTTGGTTAGCTAGCACAACGACGGATTATTTAAAAACAGCGATAAAAGCAAAAATACGCGACATCAATAAAAGCGGTCATATATATTTTTATCAATGTACAAAAAGATAATAAGAGTACAAAAAGTTAAGGAGGCGGTGGTGGCCATCGACCACTCCGGGGCTCCCTCACAAGTCTCTCGCGACGCTGGGCAAACCGGTTCATTGGGTCAAGAAATTTCACTAGAAAATCGGGGTCAATTAGCCGTACAATGTATCGGTTGATGTTGCCCCCCCAGAACCGTGCCAACAGCATGTTGGAGACCTTATGAGGGCGAATGCGAAGGCTCAGCTCGTTCTTTAAAAAGGTCATCTGCCCGTGAGCTGGTCAACGTGCCTCGTGGCCCGTTAGCCTCATCTTTCAGGCAGGCATTCTCCTCCTTCAGTTGGTCGTTCTCCTCTACCAGACCGGCCACCACAACTTTCCTTAGGCCGACATTTTCCTCTCTCAGCATGGCGTTCTCCGCCTCCTAGCTGACCAGCATAGACTCCAAGGCAACCGCATCCTCTCGATACTTCTCCTTCAGCGTCTATAATTCCCCATCAAGCCAGGCGATCTTCATATCCCTATCGGAGATCACCTTATCTCTTTGACCAAGCACCTTAATAACTGCACTGGCGACTTTGTCAGTCTGAAAACGATAAAGGTCAGTGATGACAAAATTATAGGTAAAGCAAATTGTAAGAGTCTACCTGCCAAATCCTTCGCACCGGCTTTTCTGGCTTGACACACGACCTTGTCTCCAACGGCGGAGGACTAGAAGTGGACCCCTCCTCGGCAGGCCTGGCTGTGGCCTCCGCCGCAAGATCGTCTGGTAGCTCTTTCGAAAGATCCTCCATCCCTGCCGGCTCCTTAGTAGAGAGCTTATCTTGCCTCTCTACAATCGCGCCAACAGCCTGAACAGGCTTGTCGGTAGTTGGGGCACTTTGCATCTCCGGGAGCTCCCCAACAACAGGCTCCTCCAATGATGCAGTGATCAACGCAATAGGAGGCACAATAGGCACCTCCTTGGGTTCCTTGGATGGTATCTCCTCCGACGGATCAACAGCCCTCTCCACTATGGGCTCCGTGGGGGGCTCCACTAGCGCCAAGTGCTCCGGTTATGACAAGGCCAAAATGACGCAGTTGGCGGAGGAATGAAGTTTGGCCCTATAGGCCTCATTGGCAGACTCAACACTACCCAAGCCAAAGCTATCGTCAACTCCCGAAAGCTGGCCAGCCAGTACACTTCCTGGCTTGGGGAGGAGGATGAAGAGGGCATCACCGTTCTCTTTGCCATTGGACCCTCGAGAGACCCCTTACTGGGTGGCTCTCTGATCACGAGGGCCCCAGCCTTCCTTTTCTTGGGGGCTCCCTCATTCTTTGCTCAGGAGAAGGAGGCCCCCACTTAACTTTCTTGGCCTCAACACGAGAGATGAAGTGGTCCTTCTTGAACTCCACAAGATGGCCATCTTCTAACTTGATCAGCCATTCCAGGGACACCATCTCCTCCTCAAAGGGAGTCCTAGTGTAGGTTTCGGGCACCTTGCCCCACTCCCTAGACAACGGCTAGGACTTGTCCATGTGAATATAGAAGAACCGGTTCTTTCGATTCTTTAAAGAATCATATATGGCGGTACTAACCTGGAGATCGCCACGTGGAGTTAGGGAGATTCACTCCACACCTTTTAAACTTAAAGAGCCCTCTGACCATCGCCACCATCAACTGTCTCGAGTGTTGACAAAAATATATGTCGAAAGTGCATAAATATCGCATGACGTTCATGTGAAATTGTGTGATTGAGACTTGAAGAGTCATGAAGATTGCCAGTAACTCATCAAGGACCAGAACATGCAGCCCACTCCTCAAATGGGCCATATAAATGGTAACATAGCCCTCAGGCGGTAAGAACGCCTTGTCCTCCTTGCCAAGAACTCGGAAGGCGATCTCCTTAGAAATGTTGTACTTTACGTACAATTTCTTCACATTAGTCTTTCTGAGAACCGAAGCAATCTTCGTAACAGAGGAAGCCATGGATGTGGAAGCGCAAAAAGTGGCAGAACACTTAGGGTTTTTAGCAAGGGAAGATGAAGGAAAGTGTTGAAAATTTAAAAAATGGACGGACAACTTAAAGGCCAGTGTGAACGCAGAGCACGCTAACCGTCTCATAAACGTGCACCATCATTGCTGCAATGTGTTATTTCTTAAACGGACACTGTCAAATCAGATCCTTTGGCGTATTAATTACCGGGATCTTAAATTCACCGCGTGCAGACATGTGGCCGTCTTTTGGACTGACAAATCGGCTGAGTATTGCATGTTGATCTAGCTCCCGCTGATTCTTTAGATTTTGGCTTAGATGGTCAATGAATCTGGTCAACATTTCTTTCATCAGTTCTCCGAAATTTGGCCTAGATGGTCAACGAATCCGGTCAATATTTTCTTCATCAGTTCTCCGATTTTGGCCAAACGATCATCGAATCTGGTCAATATTTCGTTCATCAGTTCTCCGATTTTGGCCTAAACGGTCAACGAATTTGGTTAATGTGTCCTTCCATAGTTCTCTGGGTTCCAGCCAAGATGGTCAACAAATCCCATCAACTTTTCAGAAGTACTCCAGGCTTTGCCATAGACGGTCAACAATTCCGCTACTAGTCCAGTAGAACTCGACGGACGCTAACCAAACACGTCCCATGATGAACATACTGGAGATCAGAGTTCAAACCACCAGTATGGGGGATTAATGATGTGTATGCCCATAGTGGGCAAGCCTAAAAAGAGAAACAGCCCAGATCCACAAGGGCGCACATGTGCACCTGGATGGTCAACGCTAGGCGTTGACCGGCTGACAGGCCAAGTTGGGTAGCCAATAGGCTCCCAGAGACGGTCAATATTTCTGTTGACCGAAAACCCTATAGTAGGCCGACCTAAAAGCAAGCCTCACGTGGGTCAGGCCCAGTTGGCCCACATCTCCGTACACGACTAGCAACGGCTCTCCTTCTTGATTTTGCGCCTTCCCATAAAGCAATCTTCATTGTAACGGGGGCCAACAGATTCAGTGCATGTCCCATGAGAAAAGCACTAGATTCTCTCTTTCTGTCCACAACAAATCCTAATGGTAATAAAGTACAGAAGGAATGCGAGTAATCCCTGGAGTCATTACCGCTATTAAAGCTCTATGCTACGAAATGAAGTAATCCCAATAGATTGAAGGAATCAAACCTTCCTGCCCAAGGAAGGTCGCCCGATATTTCATCTATAAAAACCCATGGAGTCTTCACTCCAGGGCATACTCACTGTTCAGAACACACACGCTCCTTGTCTACACGCTCATTACTCTGACTACAGATGTTCTCTACTCTGTTAGCAAAAACTCACACAAGCTCACGTAGCGCTCGGCCAGTTCTAAAAGCTCCATGCTTACAGAACTCCAACTCTCTCTCTCTCTCACTACGTTCCTTACGAACACTGTGCGGAGAGATAGCGCTCCTCACGAGCCATATAAATCCTCTCACGTCGGGAACCAAACCCCCATCACAAACACTCTATTCATCTTCTCATTACTTGCATTTTTCCTTACCTTCTTAAAAGTTCAAAGGTTGATTATTAACTTAAGCGTCAGAATATTTTCGGTGGGATAACCTCCTGCTGACACCTGACCTTTCGTGTGTTGTAGTGGTGTGCATGGTCTAAACTCGGTGAACAGAGTTGGATCCAGACGATCAAGTTGACCCAAATCTGTTTGAAAGTTGGATCCAAGGACGCATTAATTTGAGTGTTCAACATTGCATGCTATTTTTATATAAATATTTTGACGAGGACTCTAATTTATAATATCGATAGAAATTGTACATTATTTTGATTTGGAAATATTTTATATATTTCTTGTAAAGTCTTCTATTTGACAAAAATATGAATAATTATATTTTTGACAGTTTATATTTAAATATATCATAAAATATCATACGCACTTGAAGAACGTATCTATTATTCATAAGTAAAAAAATGATTTTTGATCCCATCTATAAGATAATATAGACAATTCACATACGGTCTTGATAGTAATATATTGATATAAAATTATTAGAAATATGAGCGGTGCATAATTCAAAGCTATCATTTAATTAATAGATGTGCAAATAATCGGTCCTTGATTATTAAGTTTTCTTATATTTTTAACATGGTCATTCAATTTTTATATTTTTATAGACGCATTATATGTTTTGGTCTTGTGATACTTTTAATACAATTTACATGCTTTGAATATTCATATATATGTATATACATATTGAGCAATTTGTATGAAAGTAAAGGTTGGAGAATATTTATAAAAAATTAGATATTTCAAACTTTTGCATATAAATTATGATTTTTGTCTTTTTATGCATTTATTTTTGCATATTTGTATGTTATATATATGTATGCATTTTGCTAAGTTTTGAGTTCACGTTCACAAATATTTTTTAAACCTTTCAATATTAGCAAATATTAAATTTTTATAGGTTTTGGACAAAAAATTGTTAAAGTTTTTTATTAAATTTGTATTTATAGTATTGTATGTTATTTGAATTTTATGTATTGCATTAAATTTATATTTTTAAATTTAGCAACTTGGATTTTTTTGATGTTGTGCACAATAAGGTTATATACAATTTTCTGTTGTGGTATTTTGGTATTTTAGTTAGATTTTTTCTTTAATGCAATTTATGGATTAAGTATGGACATCATTGATTTCAAATTTGGATGGGGATAGTTTGGCTGCTTTTTTATAAGCGTTGTGATTTATATTTAATTATATTACTTATAGTGTTGATATATAATATCCGATCTGATTTTTGTTATTGGACTATGATTGTTAATTGATAAATAATTGATATTATTGTTATCTATTTGTGTAAGGGTTATAATACTAAGACAGTGTTTAGTGTGAACCAAATGTGTTTAACTATTTTTCTCGATCTCATGAATAAAAATAATATTAGCTAACAGATGAAAAAAAAGAATCACCTTAGAAATCAAAGAGTAGTCATGAATATTCTTAAAACAGATTTGTGTATTTGGGAACGAGAACTTAGATGATACATGACTATCAACAGTTACAACTGTAAGATGTTAGATTAAGTTTTACAACCAACACAACCCTCGTGATTAGTTGCCTTTCTAGTTTGCATAATCCAATTACTAATCCCAATAATTTCTACAATAAATCAGGTAGGTTATTGGTGCCTTTGGGAACGAGAACTCAGGTGATATATGATTGTTGACAGATCACACTGTAAGATGGTAGGTTAAATTTAACAACCTAGCACAACCGTCATGTTTAGTTGTCTTTCTAGTTTGCACGATCCAATTATTAATTCGAACAATTTCTACAATAAATCGGGTCGGTTATTGGTGTCTTTGGAAATGAAAACTCAAATAATACACTATTGTCAACAGATCACACTGTAAGATGTTATGTTAAATTTTACAATCAACACAACCCTCGTGTTTAGTTGTCTTTCTAGTTTGCATGGTTCAATTATTAATCCCAATAACTTCTACAATAAATTGGGTAGGTTATTATTGTCTTTGGGAACGAGAACACAGATGATACATAACTGTCGATAGAGCACACTGTAAGATATTAGGTTAAGTTTTACAACTAGCACAACCTTCGTGTTTAGTTGTCTTTCTAGTTTGTACGGTCCAATTATTAATCCCAACAATTTCTACAATAAATCGGCTAGGCTATTAGTGTCTTTGGGAACGAGAACTCATATGATACATGGCTGTCGACAGATCATATTGTAAGATGCTAGGTTGAATTTTACAACCAGCATAACCCCGTATTTAGTTGTCCTTCTAGTTTGCATGATCCAATTATTAATCCCAACAATTTCTACAATAAATCAGGTAGGTTACTGGTGCCTTTGGGAACGAGAACTTAGATGATACGTGGCTGTTGATAGATCACACTGTAAGATGTTAGGTTAAGTTTTACAACTAGCACAACCCTTGTATTTAGTTGTCTTTCTAGTTTGCATAATCCAATTACTAATCCTAGCAATTTCTACAATAAATCAGGTAGGTTATTGGTACCTTTGGGAACAAGAACTTAGATGATACATGACTGTCGACAGATCGCATTATAAGATGTTAGGTTAAGTTTTGCAACCAGCACAACCCTCGTGTTTATTTGTCTTTCTAGTTTGCATAATCCAATTATTAATCCCAACAATTTCTATAATAAATCAGGTAGGTTATTGGTGCCTTTGGGAATAAGAACTTAGATGATACATGGCTGTCGACAGATCACACTGTAAGATGTTAGGTTAAGTTTTACAACCAGCGCAGCTATCGTGTTTAGCTGTCTTTCTAGTTTGTATGATCCAATTATTAATCCCAACAATTTTTACAATAAATCGGGTAGGCTATTAGTGTCTTTGGGAACAAGAACTTAGATGATACATGGCTATTAACATATCACACTGTAAAATGTTAAGTTAAGTTTTACAACCAATGCAACCCTCGTGTTTAGTTGTCTTTCTAGTTTGCACGGTCCAATTATTAATCCCAATAACTTCTACAATAAATCAGGTAGGTTATTAGTGTCTTTGGGAACGAGAACTCAGATGATATATAACTGTCGATAGATCACACTGTAAGATGTTAGGTTAAGTTTTACAACCAGCACAACCCTCATGTTTAGTTGTCTTTCTAGTTTGTATTATCCAATTATTAATCCCAATAATTTTTACAATAAATTGGGTAGGTTATTGGTGTCTTTGAAAATGAGAACTTAGATGATATATGACTGTCGACAGATCACATTGTAAGATGTTAGGTTAAGTTTTGCAATCTAGCACAACCCTCGTGTTTAGTTGCCTTTCTAGTTTGCACGGTCCAATTAGTAATCCCAATAATTTCTACAATAAATCGGGTAGGCTATTAGTGTCTTTGGGAACGAGAACTCATATGATACATGGCTGTCGATAGATCACATAGTAAGATGTTAGGTTAAGTTTTACAGCAAGTATAATCCTTGTGTTTAGTTGTCTTTCTAGTTTGCATAATCCAATTATTAACCCCAATAATTTCTACAATAAATCAGGTAGGTTACTGGTGCCTTTAGGAATAAGAACTTAGATGATGGATGGCTATCAACAAATCATACTATAAGATATTAGGTTAAGTTTTGCAACCAGCACAACCATCATGTTTAGTTGTCTTTCTAGTTTGTAGGGTCCAATTATTAATCCCAACAATTTCTACAATAAATCGGGTAGGCTATTTGTGTCTTTGGGAACAAGAACTCAGATGATACATGGTTGTCGACAGATCACACTGTAAGATGTTAGGTTAAGTTTTACAACAAATGCAACCATCGTATTTAGCTATCTTTCTAGTTTGCATGATCTAATTATTAATCCCAATAATCTCTACAATAAATCGGGTAGGTTGCTCGTGTCGGTTCTCAACCCACGATTATGTTGTTTTATTGAAAAATTTTATCGCAATGTGACGTGGAAGGAACTTTCAATCTGCCTCATGCATGTAGAAATATAAAGAATAAATGTAATTTTAAATATTATGCACTCTTTTAAAGATGGTTATTTCTAGTTAAATTTCGCAGCTGCCTCCCTATCTCCTAAAATAACAAAAAGTCATGGGTATTATTACTGAATGTTTAAGGTGATTTATTGAAACGTTGAAACTATTAATTAAAAAATATAAATTTTTATCAATTTTAGTCGAATTGATGGATTAATATAATGACCAGAGTAGGAGTTAGTATTTCGGATTCTCCATCACCCGAGAAACGAAAAAAATACATATTATAATGAGGTTTTAATATCTCTATAATAACATATTTTTTCTAAAAAATTTAAAAAATATAATCATACGGCTACAAGCCTATATCTTCGACTCAAAGCAGATAATATGTTATTGTGTGAATTCGAGTCAAATATAATCGTATCAGAGACAATCTAAACTAGAAGTGTGTAGACGTGAGCCGTACGACACACGATGAGGGCATCGTTCCTTGAGCGAGGTGGAGTGTGGGAGTTTGTATTTGGAATCACACATCGCTTGGAAAAGGAGAGTAAATATATCTTATAATAAAGTTTAGATATTTTCACCACAACAGATATTTTTTTCTGAAAAAATACCAAAATAAAAGTCATGCAGGTTCAAGCCTATGCACTCAAAGGAAATAATATGTTATGATATAAACACAGGTCACTACGATTAGAATTTCTCTTCTTTTGCTATCTAATGGTTGGCCTTCGAGAACCTTTTTGGCGTCTTTTTGTTCTTTCTTTCTTGTCGATCCACACGAAATGGCCCACCAGTGAACCCAATGTTGCTTTTACTGATAACTTAAGTTTGTCAGCTTGAAAAAAAAGGAAAGGCATATCGTATTTTGTCATAGTCAAAAGCCATTCATTCTTCTGTGATTATTGCTTCGAATCTAGCCATTGCTTTGTTCGCTTCCATCGCATTTGGTGAGTCTATTATGGTCAACTAAACTCCTTCATTCGTTGTTATTTCTCTACCTCATGACTTATATAACATGTGTTTTATATGAAGTCGACATTGTAGTAAAACCATGCCCTTAATTATAGGCATTAGTATTGCATGCTCAAGTGCACAATCTCTTGTTTTTAATTCAAGTTAGTATTTCATATAACATTAAGTAATCAACATGAATAGAAGGAACATAATTAGTTGAAAATTTAAGAATAATTTTATTATATTGTTTAAAATCATATTTAAAGAATTTCTTCTTTTGTTCAAAAGGTAGGGTAGACATGATTTAATTTAGTGCACATTAGAAGTTAATTTGTAATGAAATATTATATTATATTTTAGATTTTTTATCAAATATATCAAACTAAATTATCATTGAGACAAATTACTCAAACTAAACTAAATATATCAAACTAAATTATTACACAAACTCGAATCAATAGATCTGACCCAAATCGCTCATATGAAAAACTTTAAAATATAAACCATTAAATATCTATCATAATTTTAACATTATTTAATTATAAAATTATTATTTTATTAGTACATTATACAAATATCTAATGAAATAGAGATTACTAAAATACAGGTCGCAACCTAAAAGCAAATTATCAAATTTGTCACGAATTCGGATTAAATATGTTAATTTAAATAATTAATTATAATTTTTAAAATGTAAAATCCTAAATAATTTTTTTAAAAAAATTTTAAATCCCAAAATTTTGATATGACAAACTAATAATAAGACCCAATATCAATCAAAATCTACACAGGATCTCATCGAACAACCGTTCGAATAAAATAAGTATGACATACTCTATAATCATTGTAAAGGAGATAAATTCTAACCAAAATCATAAATCAGATATAATAAATATCCAACTATTTTCAAAATATATCCATCGGCTTATACTTGGCAAATTTTATAATCCGATCACATAAAAATTAATTTAAACCATAATAGAATCAAAACTCATTAAATTGGACTAATGGCTGATAGATCACGAACATACTCGATAATGTATTCGAATCTTCTACTCTAAAGGGATAAAATAGAAAAAGTGAGCCTAATACTTAATAAGTATCATATTTTAAATAAAAGGGGTCGAATAAATTAGAGAGAATATCAAATGGATAAAAATCTATTCAAATGACATAATAAGTTAATATCGCCGATATAAAAAATCTAATAAAAATTCAAAATCCAGAATTTGAAATCCAATGATAATCTCGTACACTAATCAAATATCCAAATTTAAAATAATTATCCGAATCATAAAACAGATCTCGTCGAGACGTGTATATATATATATACACAAAATAGAAGTGATTTGGATAAATTTTAATAGGCAATTAGTCTTTTCCAAAGTCTAACCTGAGTGAAAATCTGAGTCTGAGTCCAAATTCAAGGCTTGGAGCAGAATTCGATAGTCGGATGATTTAATAGCGTGCGCAGAAATCGAAATAGCGTCACAGCAGATAGTTTAATGTTCGGATCAAAACATATTGTCTCTAATCATTGTACGAGACATACCAAGGCCAAAATGATGGCAAAATCGACGAATCTCAAATTCAAATCCGAAATCCAAATCCAAACTAAAATCCAATACAAATCAATACAAATATATAAATCATGTATCAAATTTGAGTTCCGATTATTTAAAAACTAACTTGATGAAGGGTTACACATAATCCCTGTAACCTTAAACAAAACCAAATGGAAATTAGGCCAGCATGTATGGCGACCTATATACTCTGTACCAATTTATAAAATTATTTATTATTATTTACCATTTTAATTTTGGATGTAATCCTCAAACTTGTCACATATTTTAGGCGTCTGAATATATTTTAAGATTAAGTCAAATTATCCAAATGAAAATGGTCATTACTCCAAACCTTTCTTGCCGGCGAAAAAGGATTTCCAATAATAAATGTCTCCCCATCGGCAGCTGGTCAGAATATCAAATAATCCAAATTTAAATGTAGTGGCCACGATCCGGCACGTGTATGTGATTGCACGACCTATGCAAAGTTTTATACTCATTTTCGTATAAATATATTGATATAATAATATATAGTGTCCAAAAATTATTTAAACTTTTAGAAAAATATTAAACCTTCCAAAATCATAAAATCTAATCCAGAAACATCCAAATTAGCCAATAAATTAGACATACATGTTCAGATTAAACAGAACGGACAGATAAAATAATATACATGTTAGTAAAAATTTTAAACAGTATATAAAATACATTAGAAATTGAATCAGACCAAAGGGAGAATTTATAAATACTTGTCTTGATCTCATACTTTGCAAATATGAAGAAATGATGTTCCAAAACACCCGAACAACACCATTTCTCTCACTGCCGGCGCGCTCCCTTCTTTCACTCCTCTACATGCAACCTCCTCCGCACGGCTGCCATTGCTGTTGCCGCCTGTGTGGCCAGCATTGGCCTTCCAGCGTCACCTTGCTGGTGCCGGCGCCGTAACTCTACCGTCGGACTCCCCGGTGCCATCTTCTCTCTCCATCGCATGCGCTGTGTCCACTTCTCCACTGTCAACCGTGTTCTTTCTCTCTCGTAGCTTTCATCGTGCCGCTACTCACCCACGGCCGTTGTTGGCCACCGGCGACTCACCATTGGTCGTCGCCGACCACCGTTGCACCATGAACGCCGCCGCCACCGTTGACGACAACCACCGCTAGCCTCCTCGACGACCTCTCCTCGTGAATCACCGCTACCAGCCAAACTTTCCTGCCATCGGCAACCACCGACATAGCCCCTTCCTCGCCACTCATCGCCATCACCGGCTGCCAGCCACCATTCTCCCTCGCATGACTACAAACCCTCATTTTTCTTTCTCCCCGATTTCCTTCTCCCTTATTTGCTTCTGCATTTTTTATTTTTTATTATTATTTTTTCGTGTATATATATATATATATTTTCTATTTTACTTTTCCGTTTCTTTTAATTCAAATTTCGAATCAATACCTGGATGATAATACGGGCAACCTCGATCCTCAGCACAACTGATCCAAATATCATTATGAATTTCATAATATTAAATTAATAATTTTTTTCGTCACGTCTAAATTACCAAAAATTATAATTAATATTAAATTAGTCCGAACAAAAATCCGAAATATTACAAAATCTCTATTACAATATATTTTCTTTATTATTAAAGAAATGATAACTATTAGTCACCGTAACCCTCCCTGCTTGAAAGACCAATGGTAGCAAATATATGATCCCCCATTAGCGTTATATACTCAACTCAAATATGAAATTAATAAAATATAAATTAGAATAAATACCCAACAAATAATGACAATTAATAATGCATAATAAATAATAAGTATTACAGTTAGATAGTATCAAAATACAAAAGTTACAATAAATCTTATCTGAAAATTTACAACTTGGCATAACTATAATTTAAAAGTAATTGTAAAAACAGGTCCCGTTGGACCCTTATATTATAAAGATAAAAAAATTTCATAAAATCTAAATCTTATTAATAATAAACGAAAATTTTCAGAGTCCAATATCAAGGGGAAGACAGGAATTCTCCAATTTAAATTTTAATATAAATGATTAAGATACAAAATAATAATAAGCATCATAGATTTTATATAATCTGAATATCAATGAATCCAATACATTTATTATACTAAATATAATTTATGGATTCTACTAAATTCAGAATTTTATAGGTATCAATAATAACTAGATGTTACAGATAATCTCTTGAATCTTATTCTGCCATTGTGAACTAATAATCATATATGGCTAACCCTAATAATTGTGTATTTATTATAAGATAATTGATACTTGTAATTTAACATGTGACCAAACTCATGGTTTATTGAGATTCTACCAAATAAAATACAAACATCTCAATAGTGCACATTCTTTCGTCTATATAAGGTGTTGAAATAAACATGCCTTTTGCTCATATATAACAGAATCATCTTAATATGTCAAACCCAATATATCTTACTACGATATTAATTAATATCATACTATATGTTAGTTATGTGGTTATAAATATCTATCTATACTAAATAATATATCTTATTACTATCATAATATATAAATCAATATCAAATGAGTACTAACTATACTAAGGTTCCACAAGTTTAATATTATTTGATATTATAATATTTTTATATAATCTCTTTTATTTGGACAATAAGAAACCAATAAATATATTATACAATAGAGTATAATGTGAAGGATTTTCATAATCACAATGATAGAAGTATCGTTCAATGATGATATGAACCGTATTTATTCGATTAAGACTAGTACAAAGAAAGCCATTATCATCAGAAATGAGAAAGATCTATGAATATATTAAATATCCGATATCTTTCCACCGGTTAAAATCAGACTAGAAGTTTATTAAACACCCAATTTTATTATTATACCGAAACTAACCTGATTCCTTTAACACTCAAGCATCTGCTCGTGCATTACCATGCACATTCGTTGGATGGATTTTATTCAAATAATATTGATCGTAATAATTTACTAATCTTATTTTTCAGGCCATGAAATAATAAATTACTAACTAACTTATTATCACTTCATGAATTTTATTTATTTATTTATTGAGGAGTACCAATAGGTGCATTTAAATATGTTTATTTGACTCGTCTATATGGAATAACTGCATATAGAGATTTCATTAATCCATTTTAATTATTCCACTTTTTTAAAAAAATTATTCGTTAATCTTTTTTTTTTTTTTTTTGCGAATTAATACGACAATCTGGAAAGATTGCCTTCGGATTTTCCCCATTTAATTGCTTTAACCTTAAAACGATTAGGGCTCTGGCGGGCCCACTTCCCCAATATAAGAGAACCCATTAAATATTGTTAGAAAATCACCAAGATGGCATTTAATTTATCTATTTATTTATATAATTTAAGAATATTAATAAATAGTTTAATATTATATTGTGATACTTAAAAATAAATATATCAATTAATAATGGTGATATAATATTCTTAATATCTTGATGTGTCATAAATTCGGGTTTTGAATAGGTTCGGATCAAGTAAATCGCCTGAGTTTGGCTCTATTCACCGAATTTGGATCTTATACACCACAACTAAGAATAGGAGCCTAGGTGTCGGTGGAATATTGTCCCATCGAAAATATTCGACGCTCAAAACAGAAATTGGCATTCAAATTAAGAAGGTGAAAGAAAATAAATGCAAATGAAAATGCGGGGAGTATTTGTGATGGGGGTTCACTCTCGTCGTGAGAGGCTTTTGTTGGCTCGTGAGGAGCGTTGGTTCTCAATACTGTGTTCGTTGGGAATGTAGCGGTAGAGAGAGATAGTTGTTCATTGAAAGCGTGAGAGTTTTTCAGTAGAGAGAGGGGGAAAGCTTGTTGATAAATGAAGGCGCTTGTGTGCAAATTTCAGAGGGTGCCCTGGAAAAAGAGCTCTACGGGCTTTTTATAGCTGTGATATTGGGCCTCCTTCCTTGGGCAGGAAGACTTGATTTCTATGCTCTATGAGGATTGCTACTTTTCTGGCATGGAGCTTTAATGGCGGTAACTTTTTTTTAGATCGATTGCTTTCCTTATACGTTTTGTAACCTTTAGGGTTTATTATAGATAGGAAGAGAAATCTGGCGCATTTTTTCTGGGACGTGCACTGAATCTGTTGATGACCGTTACAATAGAGATTGTCTTTTCGGATAGCGCAAAATTAGGGAAGAAGACTGTTACTAATCGAAGACAGAAGTGTGGGTCGAATTGGACTTAATCCACGTGAGACTTGCTCTTAGGCCGGCCTACTGATGACGCTTCTGGTCAATAAAAGTCTTGACTACCTCATGAGCAAGTCGTTTGTCCTGTCCTTGAGCTTTGCCAGTCTCATTGGCTTTTGTTCGGTCAATGGTGGCGTTGACCGTTCAGACGCATACGGGCCTTACTGGGCTTGGGCCGTTCCTCCTTCTTAGGCCAGTCCATTACGGACATATCTTATATTATTTTTTCATATGATGGTTTTGCATGACTTACATACCAACATATTCATGTATTGTATTCCTTTATTATCTAATGTATCCTATCATTGCTATTAATGTTGCCAATTATTTATTTAAACTTTGGCATCTTCTTTTTTTTTCCAATTGTAATACAATTTCCCCAAATCAGTTTACTATTAAAACTAAAAAAATTAAATACTATACTTAATTATTAAATTCTAAAATAATAATATTAATATATAAAATTATATTAATATCAATTGTTATAGAAGAGTGAGATAATAAAAAAATTACATAAAGATAAATGATATATATATATATATAACAGGTTGAGTTAGGTACTTTTTATTTACCATATCTAAAAAATGTAAAAATTTTAGTATATGGTTAATCGAATTATTATGATAAATCTATAATAAAATTAAAAGATTCAAAAGTTTTTGGTGATTAATCCAAGAAATTATCATATTAAATGTTAAACTTTTATTGTAAAAATGGATCAATAAAGACAATTGTTAGCGTAATTTTTTCTTATTTTTAAATTTTTAGGAATGGCCAGCTTATTTATTTATTATATCTTTCCGGGGGGTGGGGTGAGGGGACATAATAAAAATAATTTAAAAAATTAAATTTTATTTAAAAATATATTTCAAAAAATATAAATGATTTTGTTTCTCTCTTCTAATATTTTAAACATCCAAATAATAAAAATAAAGCTCTTTTATTTTTTTTTCTATTCTAATTATTGTGTCCTCAAATCCTAAGTATCGTAAAGATTAGGGATCCAAATAATATTCAAAGTAGGTCTAGTTTTCCATGTACTGAAATCCTGAATCCTGTACAACACAAACATACGATTAAAGGATTGGCGGGATTAACTCTTCGATATATCCTCCGATTCTTAAATTAATATCTACCTTCTGTAAATAAGAAAATAGATGATGCAAATTAGAAATTAACTTTATGTGGGAGCTTATACTTTTCTGGAAGTGTCGTAGAAAGAGGGATGTTCTTTTTTTGAGAGAGTCCTCTCACTTCTTGTTGGAATAAGGGTCCATTTATAGTTGCTATGGGACAGTTAAATTTTTCTATCAACGGTCTAAAAAATCGTCCAAAAAATCACTTAGAAAATCGCTGAATGGATAGAATTTTATCCATATTATGATTTTCAATTAGCGTTCAAGGTTGTTGAGATGAAAGAGGAAAAAACCGCTTGGCAGTTGTCTTCAGTTTATTCCATATCATCGGACGGGTCCTTTAATTCAGCCAAATCAGCCTTTTCGGCTTCTTTGATATATGGGATGAACTTTTAGAAGTGGATTTTCTCATTGGGCCATTGATATTAGCGCCCATCACTAGCCCCCCATATTAGGAGGTTTAAAACTCAACTTTCTAGGATGAATTCCGAAGGCAAGTTCTTGCCTGGACTTGTGCTCTCACATTGAGCAGTGACATGTTTGTCCGAGGGCATGATCTGTGTCCGAGGGCTAACAGCAATTGTTCGATGGCATGCTTTCTTTTCCAAGGATAAAGTCTTAACTGTTTGAGGGCATTACTCTAGTCCGAAGACATTATTTGAATCCAGCAACTTGACTAAAATCTATCCGAGTACATGACTCTAGTCCAACGACTAAGGAAAATTGTCCAAGGGCATTCTTAGAATTCGAGACGCCGGTATGCGCCGTCGATTGAGGCATTAAATGCGATTGACATTGCCTTAAAAATGTAATAGCCATTATTATTCCATGACCTGTGAGAGGCCGACACGTGCCCTGGCTATGATGAGGCGTGTCATTTTGAATTCCTTAGCCGTTTAATTAATCCATTGTATTTGTTGGGATTAATTTTAATTGTTGTGCCTTTCTCCTTTGAAAGCACCAACTTTCACTTCAGATACGTCTTTCTTCCTTCCTAGATTACCTTGCAATGGCTCTTGGAGTTAAAGATATTCTGTCGATTCTTTCTCACGAAAAGTTGAAGCAACTCGTGCTAAGTATAGGATTCCAAGCACAATCATATTTTTGTTGCGTGGTGCAAACGAAAGGGCATGCACCCCTCCGGATGGGTTTGTCACTGTGTACAAAACCTATCTAAAAGGAGGTATTCGTTATCCCATGGTGCCCGAGCTTTACCAGATCATGAAGACTTTGCAAGTTCCAATAGCTAGTTTGCAACCCAATGCAGTGAGGTACTTGATTTCTCTTTGTATTTTGTGCGTTCTCATGGTCAAGTTTTGGATAGTGTGGTTGTAAAAGTTATTTTGAGATTTACCCATGGGTAAGATTGGATCATTATTTTCTCTCGCCCCGAATTTGATATTAGTGGAGGGAACCCTGATTCCATCAAGAAAAAATAGGTATTTTTTTCTAATTGTTCCCCCTGAATGGGATTATTAAATGAATGGGAAAATGTAGCATCAAGTTTTTTTGCTGATGTGACGAAACAAGAGAAGGAAGCGGTGAAGGAATTCATTGACTTGGTTTAGGCCAACCTTAGTTCCTTTAATGAGAACAAAAAGAACCGAATAGTTAAATATTAAAGCCTTTGAAAAGGCAAAGTGGGAACCCCAACCTGAAAGTTCAGAAATTCCTGCTACTTCTTTGGCTAATAAAAAGAAGTTGAAGAGAAAACAAAAGCAATTCAAGATTGGCGAGCTGTCCGACAGGGTAGAAAAAACCGTTGGATAGAGACTTCTAAGCGGCTGGAGACCACAGCTGAGACTTCCTCCTCTGATAACAATGAAGTCGTCATCGGCCAATTAATGAAGAGGAAAAGATCATCTAAAACGGTCTTAATCCAAGATGCTGAGGTGGTCAGATCCTCAACACTTAGTCGGTTTGTTGCTCATCCTCTTTTGACTAAGTGCATAGATGTGGGGCCACTTGTCATCCATTCATTTTTTGAGGAGCCCATGTCGGACCTTCCGTCCATCTTTTCTGGAGAAACCTTGAATCGGATTGCTGAGAATTCGACCAAGAACGTAGCAGAAGTTTTGGCCGAGAATGTGGAGGCCGAGAAAGTAATAAAGGTAGCCAAGGTGCCCAATTTTGAGCTCCCTTGTATAGCAATCTAAATATTTGAACAAAAGGAATATTATGCCTGAGTCCCTTCAGAAGGCCATGGCCAAGGACATTATTGAGATGTTAGAGGGTTCATATGAGGTTTGAATGGAGACTGGGGCCATGGAGCATTTTGAAATAGTTGAGCCCCTAATTTCAGACATCCATAACGCAACTCTTACGTCCAAGGTCATGGTAGAAGCTCCTGAATCCGAGACCATTGTAGAAGCTTCTGAGGCCGAGAAGGTAGTTGCTAAGGTGGATGCCACTCAAACAATGGGATGTGGGAGGTCTGAAGCCCAAAGAGAGGAAGGCTCATTAAGGAGCTCTCCCTTTTCTAAGGTGCTTTTCCTTAGTACTTTTGGTTCATTCACTTTGAGCAATACTCTACTAACTGACTTTTTTCTTCTTGCAGCTGCGTGAATTGGTTAGTTGATTTACTCTAATTATTGATGAGGCCGCCTAATCTTGTTTAGATTTGGAAACCTTTTGGGCTTCAAAAAAGTGTGCTAATCGTTTAGAACATGAGCTTGTTGAGACTAAGAATATGGTTTCTTCCCTTGAGGAGTCGCTGAAGATCCAGCAGCAACAGTATGCCTTCCTTCGGAACATGAATATTTATTTTGAGGACGAGCTCAGGGTTTCAATAAAGGTCGAGGATAGCAGATCTGCATTGGAGAGAAAGTACTAGGATGGTATCGGACTCTGCCAATGCATAATAAGAATATTCAATCTAAAGTTTCCTCTCTCTCTATTTCATTCAAGGAATGCCAATGCCCAATGTAAAGCAGTCCTGATTGACCGCCTCAAAGAGGATGAAATTCTTGATCTTTCTTTGCAAGGATCTTTCGGGACAAATAATTTTTTTAAAAAATGTATATTCATTGTATGAATAAAATGCATTCTTTAATTCAATCTTTCTCTCTTTCTTTGGATTGCTTATAGGTTAGGCTTCATTTTGGACACATTTTAAAGATGCTCTATCCTTTATGAGTGAAGTGTCCAAACCTTACGATCATGTTTGGCGGATGATACTACTTCTAAGGTCTCTGCATTCATGCCATTTAAACCCCCTTAGTTTTAATACTCAACCTCTTATGAGTTGCTTGGTGATTTTACCAAATTTTAGAGTTTGACATTGAATGAGTCACTCGGCTTTACCGAGTTTTGCTAGCTACTCTAAGACAACTATGGGAACAAGTGAAAAGGAATTATTTCACTTGAGTTAGGGACAACTTAGGCCATGTGATTTTCTTAAATGACATGCAAGTATTCAAATGAGTGCAGAATAAGGAATAAGTAAAAGGAATTTATTTTATTAATAAAATATGATACAAGCACATCAAATAATACAATTAATTTTATCTGACTACTCATATTTTTATTGATAATATTTTTTGAGGTGACAAATATTCCATGTCTTAGGGACAAGTCTTCCTTCTTGGGTATGCAATTTGTACGCCTCATTTCGGAGGATGGACAAGACTAAGAACGACCCTTCCTAATTTAAAAAAAGCTTATTTCGGTTGGTATTATTACCCGTGGTCTCAATGAGTCACAGTACTAAATTTTCTTCTTTAAATTGGCTTACTTTCACATTCTTATTGTAATATCTGACAATTCTCTATTGATGTACTGCTATCCGTAGTCTTGCCATATCTTGGGCTACCTTGAGCATATCAAGATTCTCTAAAGCCTTTGTGAATTTTTATTTGGGTTGAAACATTCAATCAGGAGACTGGGCAACCTAACCTCTAAGGAAATAACTGCCCTAATCCCATAACATAGATTAAAGGGCGTCTCTCGAGTTGGTTCTCTTATTATTGTTCTACATGAGTATAAAACCAATGGCAATTCATCCACTCATGAGCCCTCAACATGTTCTAGTTTCGTTTTCAATCCATGTAGTATCGTATAGTTGGTAACTTCTATTTGTCTGTTACTTTGCGGGTATGCAATTAATGTATGAACCAATATTATCCTTAGGTTTACACAATACTTGATAAACCGCTTACCAGTGATTGGGTCTCATTATCAGTTACAATACCTTTTAAGATACCACACCTGCACACAATGCTCTGATGGAAGAATTTTGTGGCATTCTGCTCGGTTATCCGAGCTAGTATTGTGGTCTCGACCGACTTCGTGAAATAGTTGATTACGACAATCACAAACTTCATCTACCCTGAAACTATTAGTAATGGTCCGAGGATGTCAAGCTCCCATTGTGCAAATGGTCAATGTGAATGTAGAGCTTAGAGTTTTGTGTGAGGCCAGCGGGTAAGGTTCCCATAGACTTAACAATTTTTACACTTTTGTACGAAATCCATAGCGTCGTATTTCATAATTGGCCAATAATACCATTACCTCATCAGTTTAAAAGTAAGGTTTTTGCCCCCATTGTGAGATCTGTAAATACTGAGGTGCACTTTTCTGAGGGTATAATTAACTTTCTATTGTGTAAGGCACCATAGGTGTGGAGCAGAAAACTCACACCGATATAACCGGCTATCCATGATGGTATACCAGTCTGCCATTTTTTTCTCTTTCTTAGCCTCATTCGAGTCTTCAAATAATATATTATTAGATAGATACCTCAAATAGAGGGTCATCCAGTTATTAGTATTAGCTATCTTTATCACTTTTGACTCAAGATTGTCTATACTGGGATTTCCGAAGACCTCATGCATTCCACAATATCAATTGTGGACAATTTTCAGGACCTCCAAATGCTACTGCCCTTATCGTTCCTCAAGATCGTACTATTCTTGGCCATTACTATTGGAGGAACAAAAAATCCAAGTCTTAGTGGGTTTGTTGCTCATCCTCAAGATCGTACAGATCCTCAAGATCGTCTATACTGTTTAGGGCCTCCAAACGCTACTGCCCTTACTAACAGGTCAGATTTTTTATTTTTTTCTCTTAGAATGTGGACAATTTTTACCTTCTTAAAGGTCAAAATCAAATTTTGAACCTTTAAAAGATATTTAGAAAGCTGTGGGTGGCTTATTTCAAAAATCCCTTGGACTTGAATAACAACCAACTCTGAGTCGCTGTAGAAGATTAGGTTCTTGATTGAGCATTCTTTAGCCAACTGAAATCCTGCAAGTAGTACTTCATACTCTGCGATGTTGTTAATTGTTAGGAACTTGATAATCATCAAGTATTTAATCTCTGATATTCTCAACACAATGCTAGCACCACAACCACCTTTCATTGAGGAGCCGCCCACATGCAAAATCGATACTAGAGGGCTAAGTGGTTGATCAACCTTACAAAGGTCTGGAGCGTCTAGAACTAATGTTAATGTTTCGACAATGAAATCCGCAAAGGCTTGGCCTTTTAAGGCTGACTTTGGATAAAATTCTATATCAAATTCACCCAACTCAATGGCTGATTTAACCAGTCATCCTAACATATCCGGCTTCTATAATATTACACTTATAGGCTGGTTTATCAGGATTATGATTTTGTGTGCTTGGAAATAAGGCTTCAATTTTCGAGTAGAATATACAAGTGCTAGAACCATCCTCTTTGTATGAGAGTATCTGGTCTCGGCCTTAGTTAGGATTTTACCAATATAGTACACAGGTCGCTACCTGTCGTACTATTGTAGAATCAAGACTGAGCTCAAAGTTGTGTTAGATACAGTGAGATATAAATACAAGTCCTCGCCTTCTTGAGGAGAAGTCAGAAGAGGGTGGTTTAAGAGATACTCTTTAACATCTCTAAAGGTTACTTCACAATCGGTCGTCCACTAAAAACCATTAGTTTTGGGCCCCCTTAAAGCTTTGAAAAAGTACAAATATTTCTCAGTCAATTTTGCTAAAAAGCGAGAGAGTGCTACTATCCTTCGAGTCAGCTTCTAGATTTTTCTTTGTTTGAGGTAAATTCATATCAAGGATGACTTTGGTCTTCTTAGGATTTACTTTAATTCTTCGGTGTGAAATAATGTAACCCAAGAATTTACCAGAGGTCACTCTGAACATATATTTTGTTGGATTGAGTTTCATCTGGTATACCCTAAGGACATTGAAGGTCTCGTCTAGATCTTGAATCTAATGATCGGTCACTTTGCTCTTGATAAGCATCTCATCCACATAGACCACCACATTTCGTCCAATTTGGGCATCAAATATCTTGTTGACAAGCCGTTGGTAAGTGGTGCCAATATTCTTCAGTTCGAAGGGTATTACTTTATAATAGTATGTCCCCTAGTCCGTTATGAAGGACGTGTACTCCTCGTCCTCTAGGCTTATCCGAATTTTATTATAACTTAAGTATGCATTCATGAAACTCAAAAACTCATACCCAAATGTTGAGTCTATAAGTAAATTGATTCTTGGCGGTGGAAAGCCGTCATTTGGACATGCCTTGTTAATATTTATAAAATTAATACACATTCTCCACTTTCCATTACTCTTCTTGACCATGATTATATTTGATAGCCAGTCTAGATACTGAACCTCCCTAATGAACCCAGCAGTTAGGAGTTTCTTTACTTCCTCATGAATAACTATCAATTTCTCAACCGAATAGTTTCTTCGATTCTGCCAAATGGATTTGTGATTGGGATATTTAGGCCAAATTTATGGACTATTACTCTAATTGGTATCCTGAGCATATCACTTGGTGTCTAGGCAAAGACGTCCAAATTTTGTTCGAGGAAACTGATAAGCTAGTCTTGAAAGGGTTTAGGTAGAGAACTTCCTATCTGAACGTATTTTTCAGGATTGTTGAGATCTAGAGGGATTCGATCGGTCGATTCCTTAGACTGAGCTTGTAGCAATGTTGTCTCATCACGAATATCAATGTCTTTGATAGGTTGGAGAAGAGGTGTCTGAGTGATTTGAGACATATAACATGTCCGTCCGACCATCTGATCTCCGAGGGCTTCCTCAATTCCAAATGGCTTAGGGAATTTTATTTTTAAATATGAAATAGAAGTGACAGCTCCGAAAGCGGTCAAATAAGGACGTCTGAGGATGACATTATAGACCGATGTGAGGTGAACTACTGAGAAAGAGAGAGTCTTGGAAGCAATTCTCGGATAAGTTTCCAAAGTGACTTCAAGTTAGACAATCCCTTGAATTGGCACTGGTTCATTGCCTAGTCCGTAAAGGGGTCATTTAGTTACTTTCAATTGACTTCTTTTAAATCCTAATTTAAAATAAGTATCAAGATAAAGTAAAATTTTTAAACTTTCATTATCAATAAATACTCGTTTTAACTCATAGTCTACAATACCATTAGAGGCGAGCACTGTTATAATGAAGGGGTTAGAATGTGAAAAAATTACATGAACCATATTTTCGATACTAAACCTAATGACTTTTTCCCTAACTTTTACCCTTAGCTTCTTGTGGGCAGCAACCATTCTGGAATTCTCCTTAGTGTCGTCTCGGACTGGTCATGTTGATATCATATTCACGACCCCAACTGTCACTCTGTTCCTTGGTTGGTCGAGCTCACCACTATCTGCTCATCCCGAAGTCTGTCCAGGTCTTTATAAGAAGCGGTTGAAGTGGCCTTTTCAAATCAATTCTTCGTTCTCCTTCTACAGCATTCGACAATTTTCAGTATTGTCACCCATGCACCGGTGATAGTGACAATCCTTTGATTGGTCACCTCTATCAGAGTTCTTTAACACTTTTGGCCACTTGAAAAACTTTTCATTCCGAATTTGTACCAGGATGTTGGTGCGTGAGTCGTTCAAGGGAGTCAAGTTTAAAGGCTTGAACTCCCTTTGGCTAGCCTACTCGAACTTCTACTACTTTCTTGGCCCTCAAGGACACTGGTGGTCCCCGTTTTTCCTTTTTCCTTCTATTGCCTTCGGGTGGGTACACTTTTCTCGGTCAGGATTTTTTTGCTTCATTGTTATCTTCGGCCGTTATATATGCCTGAGTTATGCTCTTAGCCTCTCTGAAAGTCTGAGGCTCCTTGTGGACGAGGTGTTTGAAGAAGCCATCTCCTTCTAGAGCAAATAGAAAAGCAGTGACCTTAACTCCATTTGTTAACTTTGGAATTTGTCTAACTTCTGCAATAAATCGGAACAAAAAAACCTTTCAAACTCTTCGCAGATTCTCACTTTACACGAGTAAGGTGCTATGGTTATATCTCGACCTCGGTGCTGGAAGCAAATTGGGAGAGGAAGTTGATTGCCAACTTACTAAATGATTGAATTGAATTTGTTGGCAGTCTATAAAAAAATCACGTTTGAGTGTCAAAGGGAAACATTGACATATCGTTGCTTAATCTAAGCCTTGGAGGTTTAGGTGTGTCCGGAAGTAATCTAAATGATCCATAGGGTCGGTACTTCCGTCAAAAACATCAAGATTTGGCATTTTAAATTTGTGAGGAAGCGGCCTCGTCGAGATATCCATTGTAAATGGAGATTTACGTAGGTCAGAATTCCTCCTCTAACGTGTTCTCCAAAAACTCGCTGCCAAATCTTTTCCATTTTCTCCTCCATTTGGGGAGGAGCCGCCATCCTATTTTCCTTAAGATAATCTCTTAACTCATAGGGGTTCTGTATAGTCTATGAAGCTGAACGACTCTGACCCTTTAGAGGGAATTCACTATGAGAATGCCTTGCCTAACAAGTGGGTTCCCTCAGATATTAAGGATTTTGCCTCTCTGGGATATCCTTCTGAACTCTAAAACTTAAGCGACCTTTAAATCGTGATGGGACTTTATTGCTCGAGGTAACCTGAATCTTGGGGTCATCATGCTGACAAAATCTGTTTTGAGGGGTGCTTGCTTCCCCTATTCCTTATTCTGTACGTGGTGGTCTGAGAGGATGAGGATGGTGTCCCCTTTAGCCGCTCGTCCAATTATGAGCAAATGGTCTGAACAGTTTTAGAGATGTCGTCCATCCTCATTTTAAGCGCTCGTACACATGGATCAGGATGGTCATCCATTCCCACCGCCCACAGGAGGGCAATTGCCACATGAAGCAGCATCTCTAACCGGGGCACTGACTTGTGCTCGAGTATTCATCATATTATAATTACTGAAAATGTGTTATTTAAATTTTTAGACGATTCTCACAGATGGTGCCAATATTGTATCTTTAGATCCGGATTATTGTACGGATTAGGGATCCAAATGATATTTGAACCAGGTTTGTTCTCCATATGCTCAAGTCAATATTTGCCTTTTGTAAAGGAGAAAATGAAGGATGTAAATTAGAAATTAACTTTATATGAGAACTTGCGTTTTTTGGAAGCGTTTTAGAAAGAGAGGTGTTCTTTTTTTAAGAGAGTCCTCTCTCATCCCGTTAGAAAGAGGGTTTTTTTTATAATTATTATGGGGCAATTGGCTTTTTTTGTCAACTATCTAAGAAATCGTCCAAAAAATCACTCAATAAACTGTTAAATGGATAGAATTCTGTCTATATTATAGTTTCAACTAGCATCCAATGTCATTGAGATGAAAGAGAAAAATATCGCTTGGCAGTTGTTTTTAATTTATTCCATATCGTCAGATGGGTTCTTTAATTGAGCTGAATCAGCCTCTTTGATATATAAGCCAGACTATTGAAAGTGAAATTTCTTATTTGGTCATTGGAAAGATTTTTATCTATATACATACATATCATTGGCATCATACATATATATATATACATACATACATATATAGTCAATAAAGAAAATTCGAATAAAACAACTACATAATATTACAATATTTTAAAAAGACATGATATAGTTACTTCCAATTAATTAATATTTGTATTAATTAATATGAGCACGGCTGATAAATATGACATTATACACAAAAATATGAACACGGCATAATTAATATTTGTAATAATTATTAAAAGATAAATGTGTTTCATTAAGAAAACTTACAGCACGGCATAATATCATATTACCTTTTTCTACGGACAGTAATCCCCCAAAAAAAAAAATAATAAAAAAATTGGTAATAGCATGTGGACCATGGCAACATTTTCAAGGTATTATTCTTTACATTTTTTAAATATATTTTTAAATTATATAATATTTTATTTATTTATTAATATTAATGAGATCATATTATAATGATTGATAGATAAAATATTATTTTAAAATAAATATATAAAGGGTATTTAAATAAAGATTGCTTTACATTGTGAAACGACATCTCCTCTTTTTCCAACCTAAGCCCTTGGTCACATCTTATTAATTAGAGCAATTTACTAAGACAATCTTGCATAAGATAATTTATTTCCTACCAAAACTCATAATTTTTGAAAGAAAGAAAGGGAAACAAATATAAAATATTTATCTTATAAAAAAATTATAGAGGTAAATGGATAATCATGAATTATATAAAAATTACTTTTTATATTATATAAGATAAAATTATATATAATAAATTTAAAATAATTTAATATTTATAAATAAAATTATCTTTTATAAACTGTTACCATAATTATCGTTTTATATTTCCTTGTTATAGAGTGTAGATATCAAAACAAGTGACCAGTTAACAATAGTTGATAATTGTAATACAGATAATCAAAAAGCAAAACAACATTGCATAAATTTATAATAGTGGGGCATAATATTTTATTTTATAATAATATGTGTCATAAATCTCGATTTAATTTTAAAAAAATTTTGAATTATGCTTTTGAACATATATTACCTGAATCATCTACAATATAAACCAAAATAAATAATTATAGGGATGAGATTTACTTATCAATTTGTTATCTGATATTTAAGTCAAAATTACACTAGTAATGCTAAAAGATAAATAAGAGAAATGAGAAGGAAAATGATTTTGGAGGACTTGCTTTTCTTTTGGGTATTCTATTTAGAGAACCAATTACTTGAATAATAAATTTCTAATTGTAAAAGATTATATACTGTTTAAAATTTGATTATAAGAAGGATACTGAAGATCAAAAAATAATAGTTGATATAACAATTGTCTTGATCATATTGCTAAATACTATTTGATAGTCAAGGCGAAATCCTCTCCGCAAGTCTATTTCATTGTGATAAGCTTGTTCCTTTAATTAGCCTTTTTTCTTTTGTTAGTTGATAATCTACCTATTTTATTAGATTGGACTTTTTGATTGTGGATCTGATAATACGTCTGCTCAAACAGGATGAGTCGGATATAATATTTTGATTCGATAAATATTTTACTTTATTAGGCATTTTTTAAAATCTTAATCAAATAATTTGCTTGTCAAGATGACACAGCCCCATAATGACCATTATAAATTTGTTTCATTTAGTAATCCATTTTATTTATACATTGAGGTTCGAGAACTCTAGGTTTGGATCCATCCACTTTTTAACCAGACTCATCACGGGCATTAACAGTAATCATCAACTATTGATAATTAATAATAACCAATTAAAGCATCCTGTATTAGTCTCGTGGTTTTCGGAGGTCTATTCTATAATAGATTTTTGATCATGTAAAAATCTTATAAGCCCTCTTAGCATGATGCTCAAACCTTGCATTTTTTTAAAAAAAAAAACTAGTAAGTTTTCAAGTCAAAATTAGTATATGACTAAACCATAACCAGTAAATTAATTCAATATAGACTGTTTAACACTATTGATTAAGTGGAATCAAGCCAAGTTCTTCTAAATTTTGTAATGAATTTTTCAAATGAAACCAAAGTGACCAATTGGAAATTGGCATTTTATTTATTTTTTATATTTTTAATTTTTTTGCATTGAATGGAGTTTTGGGGTCACCCTAAATATATATAGGTGCCCAGTTAAAATTCATAGGATTAGTAAATATAGGGAAAGCAGTGTATTTTTCAAATTTAGAACTCTATAACACAATGCTAGCTTAGCCAGACATGCTACTTAATTAATAATTTCCTGTATCATTGCCTCAACCATCTGCTACAAGGTTGGCACTGTTGGTGGAAGGTACAACCAAACAAAAATCCCTATTTTTGACCAGTAATATTGGGATTATTTTGTATTATTTTTGTAATTAGAAAAATTTTAGAAAATTCCCATACATTAGATCTCTCTTAAAATAATAACTAAAATTATAAATAAATTACATTTACTTTTTTTTGAAGAAAAAATATTCTAAAAGGGAATATGTTAGAAGTTATAAATTATAATTTTTTTAAAAAATATATTTTTTTAAAGAAAAAGAAAATAATATAGTTGGTTTGGGTCCTTTTTATGAAAAATGATAGAAGATGAGATCGGTTAAAGATATATATGTGCCTAAATTAGGTCGGCGCTCTATCTATATTGGATCATTAGATTAAAAAAATTTAATAGTTAAATTTTAAGAAAACAAAAAATATATAAATGTATAAATATATTTTTATAATATTAAAATATTAAAAATATTCATATTTTAAAAAATAAAGCTATAAAAATCTCATATAAATAATTTTTTAATTTTTAAATTTAGATTTTAGGCTGTTAGATTTCTAATTCAATGGTCTACAAGGAGATGAAGGGCCTCTGTGATCGGGCAATCCTTCATTTCACCATCAAGTATAGTTATGGTCCTCCCACTAATTGAGTTTTCTTATTATCTAAGGCTAGTACTAATTTATAACAAAATAAAAGTGCAAATCTGTTTTGTATTACAGTGGTATACTTTATATTTTAATTGTTTATTTTTTGTAACTAAAGTATCATGATCCTTAAGATTGATTGATTGATAAGTCAATCCAAAGGCCATGATTGATTGATAAAAAATTAAAAACTGTAGAATACCGTCGTATCATCTATGAAATTGTCAGTCATTATCCTGAATAAATAATGAGTAATGTTATCATTTATAGGATGAAAAGAGGGCTAATACTTCAATTATATAAATATTCTTTTTAGTAAAGACCAAGTTATGATAAAATTATATAGAATCACAGCTTTTAATCATATCAATAAATTAATAAATATGTACCACGTCACGTTATACAGTTTTGATAGGATGACTATAACAGCTCTACCACTACCACCTTCAAGCTCATTAATAAAATATAGTGAAACTATGTGAGATTATAATTTTTAATCATTTTAATAAATTATTTAATATATATCATATTATATGTTATAATTTTTATGGAATGACGTTAACGGCTCACCCACTACCACCATTAAGTCCATTAATATTGTGAGGGAGTTGTCAAACCTTTTTAATTGTAATAAATAGACTAATTATAATTGACTTTCTTTTTTTTAGTATATGATATCTTTCTGTTCAGTTAGATGTTTGTATACGCAGTGTTCCTTGGACTTTATGGCGTTATGTGGAACTTTATATGCCAAACATTTTTCATAATTAAGATTCAATATTAGACAATTTCAACATCTTAAATCTTTTTAGTACTGTGTGCTTACTTAGAACAAAAGGAAAAGAGCACTAGTTATCATCAATATCAAATGGGCTCACTACTCGGTTCATGTTGACGTGGGGGCTCCCCATAGCCATATGTGATATGTCATATGGCATGGAATGTGACTTGGCTCATGGTGACAAATGTGGCATGGGGTAGAGTTTTGGTTGATGTCTTATTTATTTATGAATCTCTTTATAGATAGAGTCTATTAAGACTTAAAATATTAATTAATTAATTAAAATGGGCTATATATGTAGAGAATATATTATAAATAGTTGAGATAAATAGTATCTATTTAATTTATAAGGTTAGAGCGATATTACTTATTTTATCCATACACGACCTACTTTAGTTGTGAGATTCATTTAATTTTTTTCTTTTTTCTTTTTAATTTCAATGGGTCGTATATGCTAAGGGGTTATTATTGAATTATAAATCGATGAGATAAGTAGTATACTCATAGTGATAAAAGTTTCACTTTTTTATTGATAGAGCTTTTTTTTTAAAAAAAAAAATTATACTTATCTGACTTATGTTAGGCCTATTTTAATTTTTTTATTTCTTTTCTATTTTCTAAATTTTGTTGGAAATATAAGTGAAAAGTGAGTTATAGATAAGTTATAAATTCATGTAATATATAGCATTAGTTATAAGGTTAAAAGTCCCACTTCTTATTGGTAAAGCTTATTTCTTTTTGTATTGGCTAAAGGACCCAAAATTCGCAGTTGTAAACTTCTTGCGAATTGGATCATTGAGAAAAACAAATGGGACTTAGCCACCGGGCTAGTAACCTGCTCAAAGTGTTGCAATCAGTATCAGAGTTTCCGTTCTTTTACAATATGGAACCTATAAAGGTAAAGATTATGTGACATCGCCAATCTAGTAGGGATATTATATACCAAAAATAAAGTTTTACTTAATTTTACCTAAAATATATAAGATCTAATTAAAAATTTAAAATCAGGCCAGACGCAAACAAATCTAAATCTAAAATAGCAAATACCGTAACTCATAGTGAATATAAGATCTAACCAAATTTATCTATCCCGATCTCCAAAAGACAATAATAAGACCTAATCAAAGGCCAAATAAACCCTAAAAAAAAGCGTCGAACAAATTTTCAGCAATTAATAATATCAAATTTAAACAAATCTTATTGATATTAATAATCCAAATTATAAATAGACTACGTTAATAAAATTATAAAATAAACCTCAAATAAAATTTCAAATGTAAATCCCAATATCAATATGTAGCAACCAAATCTAATATATTAAATGGTCTTTGGAAGCTAAGTTCAATAGGAGGATATCAAAGGGAGAGATTTTAATATCCTTATCTCATATCATGGACAAAAATTATAGGCGTTTACTTTATGAGTGATGCTATAGTTACATTTTTTTAGCTACTTTTGCAATATTGTGATAGTATGATGTAGTATTTATTTATCTATAGTAACAGATCTATATAAAAATAAATAGATAAATAAGTATCATGCCATTTAAAAATTTTATAAAATTGGTAAAATTGAATCCCTAAAATATTTGAATGAGCTAATAGTCTAAGGGTGTTTAAAAAATCATTAACCCGATAAACTGAATCAAAAGTGATAAAACAACCCTAAAAATGGGTAATTTAACTGCTCCATTTGATTTCGGATTGACATATTAAAAATTTATCAAGTTTTGATTATATTTGGGATTATTGATTTAACCGAATTAGCAACCAACTAACCAATAAAATTGGTTAATTAGTTAAATTAGTTTGGTTTTAAGTCAAATTGATTTGAGACTAAAAAATGGTTTAAGATTTAGTTATTTGAACCCTAAGCATCTTTGATGGACAAGACAATTCCCTTTTTGGTCACTATCACATGAGATTAGGATCATGATCATGAGAAGATTTGGTACCAACTATCATGGCAGTCATCTTCTATGAGTCATGGCAGCTATAAGACCCACCCTTCTTAGTGGGCAAAAGGTTGGCGGTGGTGGTGGTGGGTGGAGGTGGTGGTGGTGGAGTGTTAATCTTTCGAAAATGATGGAAAAGGAGAGGGTTTTTAGACTTTAAGTTTAACTCAAAAATATTTTTTAAAGATTTTTCATAATAATAATAACAATAAAAATTATATTTTATTAAATTAATCAGCAGTATGAATTTTTTTTCTTATTTTACTCATTCGCTGTATTATCTTTAGAGAATATAAATAACTATAAAATATGGTTTATCAGTTCAATTTAAGTTCTCTTAAATTTGCATATTTATTTCTTTCCATTACACTTTGTCACATTTTCTTCATATCATTTGTTTGCTATATTATCTTTTAATAGTAGAAATAATTTTAAATCACAATTTATTAACTTAATCTAAATTTCTTAAATCTATTTTATTTATTTATTATATTTAATCACAAGTTATTCATATTTTTTCACAAATATTTAATCCGGTATACATTTTAAATGTCTTAAATTTTTATTTTATTTTTATCTTTTATAGGTATAATTTTTAAATATTTATATATGTTATTATTTTTCATTTTATCTTATAATAAAACAAGAAGATGTCAATGTTCATAAACAACCCATCTCCTAATTCATCATTTTGATACATGCCTTTAATGAACGATCTACGCGATTATGTAGTACGGTCAAATAAATTATCATAAAATGATATATAAATACATCAATATTCAATTAAAATTTTTCATTTACCTCGTTAATCACTTTTATTAACTTCAATTAAATTTATTTATTAAACAATTAGTCAACCATTACCACGTTTTAACTAAAAGTAATAATATAAAATGCTTTATATATATTCTATTAAAAATAGTGAAACTCACAAGTGTTGATTTTGCATGATAATTTTTGTAAAATCACTTTATAGACACATTATAATTGAAAAAATTCTGATTCCGACTCTAATTATAATGGTCACAATTTTATTTTGGCATCGCAACTGTCCATAACAAACGGTTTGCATGTCATGATATCGCGACCATATATATCGTATCATGGTTCAAGACATGACATCACAACCATTTGTGATGACTGTTGTTGCCAATTTTATATCGGGGAGGTAGCTCCACAAGAGTTGTCTTATAAATTGTGGGGATTTTTCTCCCTCATGATACACCTTTTGGGGGAGATTTGGGTTCTAACGGTTTGTACTCGCAACCGTGGTACTCTTATTGAGATCAACCCCGATTCGAAGAGAGCTACTTACAGAGAGTTTTGATTGGAAAGGGCCATCTGTGAAGGGGCTAACCTGCTATCGGTACGTTAGTGCAGAGTGAAATATCATAGAGTGAAAGCCATTGAGCGAAGTATCGCAAAGTGTAGCTACTGAGGTCTACAACTATCGAAGGGGGAAAAATATTACAAGTCTAATATTGAGAAGGTAACTCCACAATGGTTACCTTGTAAATTGTTAGGGGGGGATTCTCCTCCCTTAGAATACACATTTTGGGAGAGGTTTGAGCCCTAATGACTTATACTCGGAACAACCGTGGTGCACATCGCAACACTGCCGCGAGTCTTAGTGGGTGCCATAATGGTTGCATGCACCTGACCTCCCGTGGTTGAATATGTGGGCCGCTATGCACCACATTTTTAGCTGGGTGCGGTGCCAATGGAAACCCAACGTCGTAAAAGAAGCATATGGCCACGATCACTTATCTTATCTAATTGGCATCAGCTCAAATCTCCTGCTGTGCATGATTATCGGATAGAATGGAATAGTAAGCCCATAATCTCAAACCACTTCTTTTTTTAATTATAGAAAATATTAAAAATATTCTTATTCTTTAAATTTCATTGTTAACTCTCTTTTGTAAATTTTATCATAACATAATAAATTTTTTTTGTAAAGAAAATAATGTATGATGCATATTATGAATCAAAGTTTAATATGAGAGATTTCGATGTATTTTTTGGGCATTTTTATCTAAATTTTGCAAACTACAAATAAAAGGAGAAGTTTAAAATTACCAGAATAACTTATTGATTTATTATATGATATTTAAGTCTTCATCACACTAGGTAGACTAGAAAGTAAGGAATAAGATGGAAAACAAGCTTCTAATTGACAATGCTCTATACCTCAGCAGTGAGGTTTTTTAAGATGAAAATTATCTAAAGATTATTTTTTATATATAGTTTAAGTACTGCCGTGACTATAATATAAGTAGGTAATAATAATATTAAAGTTATTCAAATAATAATTATTCTCAAATAATTAAAATCGAAATAACATATGCTAAGTTGAATATTTCATACCAAATCTAAAACAACGAGGTCAATTATAAACTCAGCAGTGGATAGATAAACCTTATTGAACTAAACCTGTTGCGTCCTAGGTCCCTAATTATTATACGGATTAGAGAGCTTTCGGATTTCTCGTCGCATGGACAAGATCACGAGCTTGTCCGGTCTCCATTGTTGCTAACCTAGAACCTGTACAACTCAAACTATAAATAAAAGATCAGAGGTTGGCAAAATTTCTCCCACTGAAAATATCCCGACACTTAAGTCAATAACCTCCCTCAATGAATGGAAAGGGGGGCGCACGCTAAAAGGTGCGCGAAAATATGCTGAGTGTGCGATGGGAGTGTGTAGATGCAAGAGTACGAGACTCGATGAGCGTTTTGTGAGAAGCCTGGCTTCCTAGATGCACCGCAATAGGTGACTCACTTGGGTACCCTGAAAGAGGCTGTGAAAGGCTGCCACTGAGCGTAAGTCTGAGAACAAAAACTCGAAGAGTGCTTGTTTCAATACTCAGGCTTAGATTAGTGATTTAGGATCTGATTCGGGATTCGATCCCTTTTCTTGTAGGAGGGAAAATTTATAGGCTCTAGGGCTTGGAGCTTTAGGCGTGAGAATCATTACCGCAAGAATTCGTCGGCTATTAACCGTTGGTGGCGATCGATGATGTTAGTTGTCGCTTTGTGGTAGTGGGGAGACCGTCGTGCCTCGTTGACCACACTTGGTTTCCCTATTGCTTAAAGATTGGCTTGCCAGTTGCAAGGAGTAGCACGAACCGCGGCTGGCGGAGTTGATCTCTTTTTCATTGGCTCGCCTCTTCTGTCATCCGTCTGCCGACTACAACCATATTAATGAGCTACAGGAGGCGTGGATTGTTTATGGGTATTGGGTGGCCATGTAGATTGTTTCGAGTCTTGGGCTGCACTGGTTGTCTAGGCCGTTGCTTCCTGAGTTGGACATCGCGATTCTTGGGCCTCATCGGTACTTGGACCCAACACTAGACCCCATGCTTGGGTCGATTGATAGTCGAGGCTTGGCATGTCCATTAAGGGTCTAGTTGGCCATCGCGCGTCTTTCCTCGAGATGTGCTAGACCTTGTCTTCATCCAAGTGTCGTGCCTTCCCAAACGACCACACGGGCTTTTCAGACGCCGTAGAGATTCGGTCCCCTAAATGGAAGGATTCGCACGCTAGAATTTGCATCAACATTGAAGACTTTCCTGTTTAGTGATAGACGACCATCGGGCAGCGTGCTCTATTAGGCATGGACACAGCGCTGGCTCGCCCATAAATAGGGGAGCCCCCAAATGGAGAGATCCATGCCTTAGATGATTCTTGGAGGAGTGATGCAAAGCCCTTGACTTGTCCCGCTCTTGGTGGGATTCCCCAAAGGAATTGGATGGACTTGCCAGAGATCCAGAGTTTCTGCCGAAGACTATCTTCACGCCCTGATTACGGGCGCTTTCTCATACTAATAAGGGTGGCTTGGCCACTCTACCGCCGTTATATGCCTTTCTCGCGGCTGGCACGACCTCTAGTGTGCGGGAGGGTCCTGCGGAGCTATCATGAGGTGGTTCGTCCTCAGGATAGCACATCAGTGGTGGCCTCGACCATGCCTGGCAGATCATATGTGCAATCTAGAGAGAAGGCAGAAGGTGGAGTCCCTACATGGGGAGCACGGGCTAGCTTCGTCCCCATTGGGACTGCTGTTAGAGGTGTTAGTTCTGCTACTCCGGTTAACATTTGATGAACCTTCAGGTCTTGCCAACACCGGTGGCTCTGATGCTTGGGCGAATCGAAGTTCTAGTGACGAAGCTAGAGATATCTGATGTGGATCTCATTCTCCGACAAGGCTTCAAGCATCCGGAGCTGCTATTTCGGCTTTATGCTCCACATTGTATCTTTCTCTTTTTTGTACTTTTGCTGTTGCAAGTTTTATATTTTGTAAAGGAAACTTTTATTAATAAAAGCAGTAGCCTTTGCTTTTATTCTTCTCTCTTGTCGCATGCATCCTCTCTTTCCTCTATGGTTTGACTTCGAGGCCGCAGGGTCCTTTCGTCGTCACAGGTATCCAAATGGAAATCGACACTGAACGCTGGGCAATTCCCGATTGCCTTAACCGGAGCCTGTCCCTCGAGCCCATCGGTGGGTGGTCAATGGGGGACCTAAGGAAAGAATTGCCTTTTGGCACATTTTGCCCTAGGCGGCGGATCGTCACTGATGGTTGTCACATCAACTGAGAACGCCAGCGCATTTATGGCGCAGAGAACCCTGGGGTCATGGTGCCACCAAGACCTTTCCTTGGAAAGGCGTTATGCTTCAGGGTTCTGCTACATGGGAGAACTCCATTGGTCATCTGCACGCACCCCTTTTATGCCAATGACGCTATCTCCCTGGAGGGTCTTGCTTATTTAAATGCTGCGATATCCTCCAAGATATGCACTCCTCCCTTACTTAAAGGCACTGATCTTTTCATGGTCACTTTTTCCCTTTTTTCAGTGCGAATCTGATGGAGAGACCATCTTCCTCATATGAGTCTGAACCGTTCTCTGACACCGAAGGGAGCGTGCAAGCTTTGGGAGTTTTTGAAGGGGCTGTGCCCCCCGTGACAGCGGCAGAGGGTTGCCGCTCGATGACCACCATGATGGGGCCAACGAGGTTTCTGAGGGCTCCTCCTGGCTTCGAGATGGACGGGGCATCCATCTCCTCCTGGCGTTGAAGGCCTAGGATTTCCCGTATGTCTTTCAACCATGTTGCTAGGGCGGTTGAAGACTTTGAGGCTAGGGTGTAGATCACCGTTGGAGAAATCGAGTAGACGAGAGCTCGCGCGGTGCACTTCGAGAGAGCGTGGGTGGAGTTTGAGGCACGGGTGTCACGAATGGCCGACGCCAACCTAGGGGCTCAAAGCCGGATCGCCGCCCTCTAAGAGGAGCTTTAGCGGCACCAAGCACAGCTTTGGGAGTCGCAGGCCAATCATGCTTGATGGGAGGCAAAGCTAAAGTCGAGGTTTAGTCTGGAGGAAGTGGCTCCTTTACTAGAAGGGAGATTCTAGGAAGGCATTTGGCTCTGCTGGAGGATAGTTTCGCTGGCGGTGCCTATGGCTTCCGCGTCGGTCTCCTAGACTCTCAGAACTCTGTAGCCCGGATGCGTTTGGAGCTGATGGAGTTTGATACCTCCAATCCCTCAGGGTCTGAGGGAGACGAATGATTGTACTTAACGGCCATTGGCCATCCTCTTGTATGAAAGAATTCCATTAAATGAATCTTTAATGAAATTTTGTTACTTAGCCGAGCTATGAGTTTGTTACGCCTTGTTGTGTTTGCCAGTTTTTAATTTGCTTGACCCCTTGCTCCGGAGAGACCTTTGCCACTGCCCTCCTTCGATCAGAATCCTCGCATTAAATGCGGGTGTGACTGCTGGGATTCTGGCAGGCAGCTATGATTGTAGCAGGATGGTAGTCCGTTAGAAGTCATGATGGGCTATCACCCAGGACTTGTGGCGTTCTGCAGGAATGATGCGTTTCACAGTCATTATTGGAGGCGGCAGCTGTGTTTTCCATACGAAGTCCTTTCACATCCCTAGCGTGGCCTATTTAAACGATGCCTTCTCCCACTTTCCACACTCTGTGATTTTTCATTCGCGAGACCCATGGCAAGAAAAAAGAGCTCTCCTTCTTCTTGCGCTATTCGTCACGGGCTTGGTGGTACTCGATCTATTCTGTCAACGAGTGCCATAGCTGCTCTGATGGTCAATTACGGTATCCCTGGCAACCTTCCTTACCTTGCTCCAGGCCCGACTGAGAGGGCGAACGTGCCCCCAGAGGGATTCATCACCATCTACGAGCACCACTTGAAAGGTGGACTATGCTTTCCTATGCCGATCAAGCTGCACGGGATCTTCGAGGCGTTGGGTGTTTTCGTCGCTTGGCTCCATCCCAATGCTCTTTGGTACATAGCCACCATGTGTGTCTTATCGCACCTCTACGATCTCACCATTTGGCCAAGTTTGATTAAGGGGATTTTTCGCTTCGCTGAGTCGAGGATTGGATCTCCATGTCGTCGCATACCAATTTTCACTTTTGGGGGATGAATCCCGACTTGGTAAAGAATTGGAAGAATCGCTACTTCTTCTTGAAGGAACAAGCAGATTGGGAGGTCCCCAACGTATGGGGCTCGGTTAGCAATTTCTACTGGGGAGTCATAAGCGCGGAGGAGCTAGACAAAAATAAGGAGCTATTTGAATACATCAGGGTGAACATGGGGACTGTTTTGAAGCAGAGCTTCTACTTGACCTCCAATGCCTTCGCCGCCACCAAGTGGGGACCTGTTTGGGCTGGTCAGGTCATCATAGCAGAGAAGGGGAAAGTCGGCACTCTCGTTCTTCGGGAACCTTCTCGGGAGACCCCTGAAGGGAGTAGCTCGTCGCTGTCCCTTAGGTCTTCCTCTAATGGGGAAGACGAGGCGGCACTAAAGAGAATGAGGATTGCTGGCGGCACTTCCACGGGGAGGTCGCTGAGGACGGCTGCCATGGCGGCAATGTTTACTGGGGTTGCTTCTTCCGAGAAGGAGTTTGTGCAATTGCTGTCGGGGGAGGCCACAGAGGGTCCCTCGATTCCTACACCTACACTAGCTGAGTACGGGATTCCCTTAGTTGAGCTTGCTTTCGAAGGGGAGTTGCCGTTGAGTCCCTCCTTGAGCCTTGGGCAAATAGAAACGTCCGTCTTAGATATTGAGGAGTAGGAGATGGACGTTCTTGAGTCCACAGGAATCATCAGAGCAGTCAAGGTGGAGCGAGCTTCGGAGTTTACGAAAGTTCGGGAGGCTGTAGGTTCACCCGTTGGTGCTTCGCTTGGGCTGCCCCTTCATGACCTCGTTGCTCTCAAGGGTGCTAGCGCACCAGGCTAGGCCCCGATGCTTTTGCTACTAGGTCGCTGCATGGGGCGCGTCTAAATGATGTGGTGGCGCTGACTAAGCAAGTGAGTGTCCCTCCATCATTGGAGGATCCAAGTCCGTCCTACCTTGCGAAGGAGACCATCGAGCTTCTGGAGCCCCCGAGCATGGAGGAGGTAGCTGAACTAGCTGATACCCTTGGCGCGCTGGCAACTGAAGCTGCTTCCTGGGGCGTAGGTTCTTCCTTTGCTCAAGTCTGATCATCTTGAATCGTGCGTTCCTTTGTTGACTGAAACTCTGATAATTTTTGATCTTTTGTTTTTCCTTGCAGGTCCCTTGGGAAACCAACTCCCTTGACATGGTGCTCATTCAACTGTGCGGATACTTTTATTGTGTCAAGGAAGAGTTTGAGCAGGAGACAGCCCAATACATAGGAGTTGAAATTGTCGTGCTCAGGAAGGAAAACGAGCGCCTGAGGGAGGAGAACGGGCTACTGTCACAGGGGAGCGATCGCCTGAGGGAGGAGAGCGGGTGGCTGACGTAGGAAGGCGTGCGACTAAGGTGGAAGGTTGAGCAGTTGAGGGGATTGGCCTCCACTTCGGAGGATGACATCTCTCGCCTTTCCCAAGACCTCACGCTATGGCTCACTCTGGAGGAGGTGCGCCTTGCACTCGACATCAGGTTCTAGGATGTCATCCGTTTGAGCCATCGGATTGCCTTCGTCGCATTTCTAGGTGTCTCTGTGGACATCTTTCATTTAGGGAACACCGATATCTGTGACAGCTCTCGCTTGAGGGACTTCCTAGAAGAGGCGGGCCCGTCAGATGCATAGGGACAACATTGCTTTTGTATAGCTCTTTTTGCTTTTTTGTTGTTCGACAATGCCTTATATCCTTGTATATACATATATCTTTGTACATACATAATGAATTGAAGGTAGCTATCTTTTTTGCATTTGATGTCTCTGAGTGCATGATACAATTTTTTGAATCATAACTCTTGCTTTAACGGCTAAGTTGTGGAGCTATTGTTGCCAAGGCTCCGATCCGATGCCTTCTTGCACTGTATTTGTTCTTTGTTAGGGGACTTCATCTGTAGAGTCCCACATCTTGCATATTTAAGGGCGGAATACTTCTTCCATTGTGGAAATGGATGGACTCGTCAGAACAAACCTGCGTGTTGGCTTGGGGAGTAAGTTCCCCAAGGGCCGGACAATATGGGTTTGCGCCTGGACGTTACAAATGCCATAGTAGCTAGACTGGGTCCCCAAGGGGGTGGATGAGAGTTCGGATGGAGGGGAAGCGTCTTATAAAGGGCGTGGATACTCTTCCTTGTGGCGCGTTTTGGGGCGGTGGACTCAGAACAAAACCAGGGCTCAAGTGTGCACGGACACCTAACCAAAGCATGACAATATCGGTGGATGCGAGGGGTGCATCATCGCATCTTGCATATTTAATAGGAGAAGGTCACAAGCCCGTCGCCTTCCATTCTTACCACCTAAGGACTTTTTTAGGTCTTTTCGCATGTTTGGGACTTCAAAAGCCCCGTTGTGGCTCAAGTGTGATATTTTGACCCATGACCATCATAGACCGAGGGTGCACTTTTCTCTGGAAGTTTCACGCCCGCCATTCTTACCACCTAAGGTTTTTAGGTTGTTTTGGATTTCAAAAGCCCGGGCTTGATATTTTGACCGCATGTATGGAGTCAAGGTTTTTAGGATATGGTTGCGTGGAGTTTCGGATATGGCCGCTTGGTATGGAGACAAGTTTTTTGGCCACTTCGAGCCCTTCGATGCGGAGTTGAGATTCAAATATGGCCGCTTTCAGGCCACTTGGCATGGAATCAAGGTTTTTCGGGCCACTTAGGGGTTGTCTAAATCATTTCACGTGTTGAAATGTCATGCATGCAAATACCCGTATGAATGAACACACAAGATTGTAAAAATAATCAATTTAATTAAGTGGAAACACAATACATGTACAAGCATTCCTTATGGTGTGCGTGTATATCTTACCGGGCCTGGGCGTTGGCCTACTATTAATATTTCTTGAGGTTGGCGGCGTTCCAAGTCCGCGGGACCAACTTGCCGTCCTGGGTGCCCATCTTGTACGGTCCATTCCGGAGGATTGCCGAGACGAGGGACGGGCCTTCCCACTCTGGGGAGAGTTTGTTCCTACTTGCGGCTTTTCTCACTGCCTCTTCACTTCGGAGGACCAAGTCTCCAACCTCGAGCGGGCATGCCTTCACCCGCTTGTTATGGTACCGTGTCATGGACTTCCTGGAGCAAGTCCAGACATTCCCTAAGTCTCTCGGAGTTGGTGGCTAGATCGAAATATTTGACCCACAGGCAGGGAAGTCCCACTTCGATGGGGACGATCGCTTCGGCTCCATAGTAGAGATTGAAAGGCGTCTCCCTTGTTGGTTTCCGCGGGGTCGTACGACATGACCAGAGCACGGAAGGCAACTCGTCGATCCACGAGCCTCCTACATCTTCTAGTTTAGTCTTAGCCAGTGTAAGCAGTGTACGGTTGGTGACCTCGACTTGCCCGTTTGCCTGAGGGTAAGCAACATATGTATGGATCAGTTTAGTGCACAAACTTGCATAATACTTAGTGAATCGTTTTCCAGTGAATTGGGTTTCATTATCAATTATTATGAACTCGGAAATCCCAAAACAACAAATGATATTCTGGCAGAGGAACTCCGTTGCATTCTGCTCGATGATTCGCACCAGAGGAACCGCTTCTACCACTTGGTGAAGTAGTCAATACCGACGATAAAAAACTTCCTCTGCTAGAGGTTAAGGGCATGGATCCAAGGATATCGAGCCCCCATTGCCCGAACGACCATGGGAATTGGGAGCAATGTAGCTCTATGTGAGGCAGATGAGCCATGGAGCCATGAACCTGGCAACTTTTACACTTCTTCATGAATTTCAGGGTGTCTCGCTTCATTGTGGGCCAGAAAAGACCTTGTTACGCGATTTTGAATGAGAGGTTTTTTCCTCCGATGTGCAAGCCACATAGACCGAGGTGGATTTTGCTCAGTGCGTACTCTACTTCCCCAAGAGTTAGGCATTTTAGGTGGGGAGTGGAATACCCCGGTATAGCCTACCATTGAGGATTACGTACCAGCTTGCCATCTTTTTGATCAGCTTGGCCTCGTCGATGCCCATAGGTAACATTTCATCTGTTAGATACTTGTGGTATGAGGTCAACCAATTGTCGTCCTTGTTGATCTGCAGCTTTTCCTGATCTGAAACATCCACACTTGGTGCGGCTAGGATTTCCCGCAGGCTCCTGGCGTACTGCTCTGGAGATCCCATAGCTGCATCCCTTGCCAACTAATTGGATTTTTAGTTTTTGACTTTGGGGATGTGTTTGATCTTAAAACTTTCTAACGCTAGGATCTGGGCTTTTATTTTCGCTAGGTACTTTGCGAGATGAGGCTTTGGTGCCTCAAAGGCTCCTTGGATCTGGTTGACCACTAATTTCGAGTCGATGCACACTATCAGCGACACGGCGGAGCACTCCTTTGCTAGATGAAGTCCCGCAAGAAAAGCTTCATATTTTGCAATGTGACTGGTAGCAGGTAAAGTCAATGTAATGAAGTACTTGATCTTTGTCCCATTGGGAGTTTTAACCACGACTCCAACTCCACTGCGTGTTTGGGTGGACGATACATCGACATTAAGGATCCATGTGGGGATGTCATGTGTGTCCAAGATCTTCGGGCTGCATGGGACATCTAGAGTTGGGGTCGCCGCCTCGACGATGAAGTCTGGTAAAACCTGGCCCTTATGGGCCAATCATGGCCAAAACTCCATGTCGAACTCTCCCAACTCTATAACCTACTTAACCAGCGGCCCAGAGGTCTCCGACTTCTGGAGGATTGACTTCAGGGGTTGATTCATCAGAATGACGATCTGGTGTGCTTGGAAGTAGGGCCTCAACTTTTGTGCTGAATAGATGAGGGTTAGCGTAATTCTCTCTGCATGCGGATATCAAGTCTCCACGTCCGTCACTACTCTACTGGCGTAGTACACTAGTCACTGTGTGCCCCCATGCTCTTTGACAAACATTGAGTTGAGTGTCGTGTCCGATGTGGCCAAGTAGAAGTACAGGTCCTCGCCCGTGAATAGTGAGCTCAGGAGAGGTGGGCGTACCTTAGAATGCTTCCTCGCACTTATCCGTCTACCAAAATTCAGATGTTTTTGTTCCTCTAAGCTCCTTAAAGAAGGGCAGGTATCTCTCCATAGACTTTGTTAGGAACCGCGATAGGGCTGCCAGCCACCCTGTAAGTTTTTAACTTTCTTCACAATCCGTGGATGGCTTATATCAAGGATAGCTTTGATTTTCTTTGGGTTCGCTTCTATGCCGCGTTGGGACACTATAAAGCTTAAGAGCTTTTCGAAAGTTACCCCGAATACACACTTGGCTGAGTTGAGCCTCATCTTGTGAGTTTGGAGCACCTGGAAGGTCTCCTCTAGATCATGAACGTATTTATCGGCTATTCTGCTCTTGACGAGCATATTGTTGACGTACACCTCTGTATTCCTGCTGATCTGGGCCTCGAATATCTTGTTCACAAAACACTGGTAGGTTGCCCCAACGTTCTTGAGACCGAAAAGTATAACCTTATAGTAGTATGTTCCTTAGTCGGTCATGAAGGATGTGTGTTCCTCATCATCCGGGTCCATCCTGATATGATTGTAGCCTGAGTAGGCATCCATGAAACTCAGGAGCTCGTGCCCGAATGTAGAATCCGCCATTTGATCGATTCGAGAGAGCGGGAAGCTGTCTTTAGGACAGACTTTACTTACATCGGTGAAGTCCACACACATTCGCCACTTGTCGTTGCTTTTCTTTAGAAATACGACGTTGGATAGCCAATCCGCATATTAGACCCCTCTTATGAATCTGGCATCCAGTAGTTTCTTCACTTTCTTTCTTATTGCTACTAGCTTCTCGATTGGGTGGTTCCTGCGGTTTTGCCTAGCGAGCTTGTGATTGGGATTGAGGCTCAACTTGTGGACCATGACTCCGATCGGTATCCCAGGCATGTCTGTAAGGACCCACGCGAACACATTGGAGTTCTTCCGGAGGAAGCTAATGAGCTGGTTGGGGTTGGTCGCAATAAGAGAGCCACCGATGTGCACGCACTACTTCGACTCAGCAAGGTCTAGACAAACCATTTTGGTTATTTCACCTGACTGAGCTTGCTGCAGTGTGGTAATGAAGACATTGAGCTTCAGCTCTTTGGAGAGTTGGGGGACCTGACGCACCTCAGTGATGAAGCGGTTGAGGAATCCTTTCAAGCTTTTATTTGGCCTCTGGTGGAGGTAGACCAGGTGCCATGGTTGCTTCTCCTCCCTCTGCCTGGAGGTGAACTGGCTCAAGAAAGAGTATGCGAAGCTCGTCGAAGGAGCGGATGGAGTTTGGTGGGAGACCATGGAACCAAAGCAGTGCATCTTTCCGGAGGGTGATGAGGAAACACTAGCAAATCATTGCCTCGTTCGCTCCATGGAGGGGTAGGTGAGTGCGGAAGTAGTTGAGGTGGTCCATTGGATCCTTACTCCCATCGTATCTGTCTAGCGTTGGCATTTTAAACTTGCGGGTAAGTGGCTGGTTTTGTACGTCCATGGCGAAGGGTGACCTCTGCAAGTCAGCAGAAGACCGTATGGGTTTCTCCTTGAACATGTGCTTCCACATCACCTTCACCTTTTCCTCTATTGGTGGGTCAGGCTCGCATCTCTGCACGTTGATGATGTCGCGGAGCTTCGTGTGACCATGTGAGTTCTGCCGGTCGTGCTGGTTGTGATGGCTTCCCACATGGGACGGCCACACGCTACACGAGCCTGCGGCTGTCTGCCTCCTTTCGACACGGGAGTTGCAGGGGTTGCGCTGCTCTAGGCTCTCCTCCCGCTCAACCCGGCTTGGGTGGCTTCCAACAGCTGTCTGGGCCCTGCTACGGGAGGCCGCCTAGGCCTCGGTGTCATCAGGTCGATCTGATCTGCCCCTGGGGATTCTGGTATGACGCCTTCCTCACCTAGAGGATGACGCCTGAGACGTTGGGAGAGCAGCCCCCATCCACTGGGTGCCCGTTCGGTTGCAGAGGGCCTGAAACTTCAACCTCATGTCACCCATTTTGACGGCCAGTTGGTGAACGTCGGGCTATGACCGCTCGTCGGCACGGCTACCCACCGAGGGGTTGTCGTGGTGAGTGGCTGCGTCTCTTGTTGGCGCGCTGGCTTGCGCCTCGGTGTTGACCATCTTGGTATAAGGGAGTGAGTGTTGAAGGGAGACGCTAGACTTTTTGTCGCATTTTTCACAGACGGCGCCAATGTTGCATCCTGAGTCCCTAGTTGTTATACAGATTAGGAAGCCTTCGAATTCTTTATCACACGGATAGAATCACGAGTGGGTATGATCTCCATCGCTGCTAAATGAGAACTTGCACAATACAAGCTACAAATAAGAGGTCAGAGGTTGGTGGAATTTCTCCCACCGAAAATACTTCGACACTCAAGTCAGTAATCTCCCGCAATTAACGAAAAGGGGTTGCACGCTAAGAGGTGCGCGAAAATATGCTGAGTGTGCGATGAGAGTGTGTGGATGCAAGAGTATGGGACTCGATGAGCGTTTTGTGGGAGGTTTGGCTCCCTAGATGCACCACAACGAGTGGCTCACTTTGGTAGCCTCAGAGAGGCCATGAAAGGCTGGCGCTGAGCGTAAGTCTGAGAGTAGGAACTTGAAGAGTGCTCATCTTAATGCTCAGGCTTAGATTAGCAATTCAGAATCTGATTTGAGGTTCGATCCCTTTTCCTGTAGATAGAGAGGGAATTTATAGGCTCTAAGGTTTGGAGCTTTGGGCGCGAGAGTCCTTCCTCCAGGGATTCGTCGGTCGTTGACCACTGGCGGTGACCGATAGTGTCAGTTGTCTTCATGTTGTGGTGGGGAGACCGTTGTACATCGCTAACCACACTTGGTCTTCCTCTTGTGTGAAGATTGACTGGCCAGTTACACGGTGCGACGCATGCTGCGGCTGGTAGAGTTGACCTCCATTTCATTAGCTCGCCTCTTTTGTCTGCGGTTGGCCACCTGCAACCGTATTAATAAGTTGTAGGATGGCTGATTGGCTGTGGGTATTGAGCGACCACGTAGGCTATTTGGAGTCTTGGACTGCTCTAAATGTCTGAGCCGCTGCTTCCTACGTTGGGCATCACAATTCTTAGGTCTCACTAGTACTGATTTATTCTATTATATTTAAGTCTTCATCACACTAGACAGACTAGAAAGTAAGGAATAAGATGGAAAACAAGCTTCTAGTTGACGGTGCTCTATATCTTGAGATTTTTTAAAATAAAAATTATCTAAAGATTATTTTTTATGTATAGTTTAAGTACTATCGTGACTATAATATAAGTTGATAATAATAATATTAAAGTCATTCAAATAATAATTATCCATGAATAATTAAAATCCAAATAACCTATGCTAAGTCGAATATTTCATACCAAATCTAAAACAACGTGGTGAATTATAAACTCAGTAGTGGATAGATAAAACCTATTGAACTAAACCCCATCCCACTTCTAAAATATAAGTACTTACTTTAATCCTAAAATATTTTAAGGAAAGATATTTGACTAAACATTCAATATATTATAAAAGTAAAACCATATAAAAAATATATTTGAAATGATCCAAAATAACAAATGTGAACCTCTCAAAGTATAAATAAATCCAACGCTAGCAATTCCGAATGGTTATCAAAATAGAAATAAAATTTAAACAAGAAGTTTTTATCAGTTTTTGTCTATATCCCATAAGTATCCGTGGCCTATAAATATAAAAAGGTTTTAAAATATTGTAAATTATAAGTCTGATACTTAGTAAGTATATATGTATGATATATAAATACACATTAATAAAATAAATTAAAGGATGAAAAATTATAAAATAAATGCAAAATATTATATATCAAACCTTCCATTGAACACATTTTTAATCATGATTTCATACAAAAAATTTGGTATACATATAAAAAAACTAAATCATACAAATTGTACAAAAATATCGTAAGTTTAAAATATATAATACATCTATAAAATCATACAATTCAAAAATCATATAAAACCTATAAAATTTAGAAGGCTAAAACATCTCAAAAGTATAAAATATGATATAGAGTCCCAAGAACCAATGTCTAGTGACTTGCACATCAACTAATTAAAATGGCAAACTTAGAATAACATCACTCATATTCCGATTACTTATATTCTTAGTAATTTTAGACCGATATACTATTATTTAATACATGTTGGTAAACTATTTAAATATTTTTTACTATAAGTAAGGTTAAACGTCATTTTTTCACTCATAAATGACAAATATATTTAAGTACTCGTAATATATTAGGATATGTCTAAATATATATTGTTAATTTTTTATAATAGTTCTTAATAAAAATAAACGGATGTTCACATCCCAGACACGAGTTAATGATTAAAAAATATTCAAATATTCAAAGTTGAATAATTCTAAATATCATGTTAAAACTTATGAATTTTAAAAGCTAATCATTTTAAAAGTCTTAAATACAATGTAAATCAAAATTTCAAAAATCTAATAAAATTTGAGAATCATTTATTGAAAAACTAATTTTAAGAAATGATTATATATTTTTTCAATAACCTTAAACCAAAATAATACTATTTAGATTTATAGGCGAACCGTTTATAAATTATTCCCAATAGATTAGGTTAAATATCACTTTCTTCTACTATCCGTAGATAATAGTTGTAATTTTCAAATGTGTCTGATATATTAAAAACTTCAAATATATTAATTTTGTCAATTTTTTATGATAATTTTTTTTAAAAATAACAAAAGGAGGATTTTATAACAAATGTTGAAAACTTTTCATTCTCATAAAAAAGAACAAATATCAAAACTTTCGATCTTGTGACAAAATATTGATGTGTTCTCAGATTCGGATTGTACTACGAATTAGGAAGCCAAGAGCTGTTTGTCAGGTCCGAAACTGATCCGATCTTTGTACGTTTTTAATTTGAATTCTGTGCAACACAATAGAATACGTTGAAAGAATTGGCAAAATTTACTCCCCGATATATTCTTGACGCTCAAATCAATATCTTCCTTTGAGAAAATAAAATGAGGGATGTAAGTGTAGATACTTGTAAAAATAATTATTTTTTATGGCTTAAAGCATCTTAGTAAAAGAGAGAGAGAGCGCTTTTGGCCTCTTGAATTTATCTTAGTTAGCCTTTATTTGGTTGAGAGCTTTTCCTATTGGAAAGGAGGGGTTTTATAAAAGTTAGTGGACGGTTGATTTTTCCTATCAATCGCTTAAGAAACCGTCGAACGGATAAGATATCGCTCAGTTGGGGTTTCAACCGGTGTTTGAAATTGTTGAATCTAGATAAGAGAAGAAAATCATCCTTTGGTCGTTGGCAATGGTTATATATTCCTTCAAGGAGCAAACAATTCGAATAGGGTCAAAGGGTACATCCACCGATTTAGGCCGTATGAGCCGACTGAGCCTCCATTCTTTTATGTGTTGAATTCTAAGACTGACTCATTTTCTTGTACCGTCGGCAATTACACCCATCACTAGTTTCTCATACAATAAGGTTTTAAATTCAGCATTCTGATATGATGCTTGAGGGTAATATATGTCCGAACCCGTGCTCTTTTTCCAATGGACTTCATTGGCTACCTAGACGAGGACTTTCACACCAAAGAGTTTCATCAACATGGGTTATTAATCCGGCAAACTTTATTCGTGCCGTTAATAGCAGCATTAAATGCAAACTTTTTAAAGTCTCGTGCCATTTTCAAAAATGCACCAATCATCATTATTGATTTTGGGCGATTTGACGTGCTGCAAAGCCCATGGGGCACTGACATGTATCACTGTCTTGATGAGACACGTCTTTTTGAATTTTTAACTCAACGGCGTCGTTTCAACTCAAGTGTCTCTACTATAAATAGGCCTAAATCCTTTAATTCCACACTTCTGATACCCTTTGTTCCTTGCCTCTCTTTCAAAACCCTTTTGTCGTCTTCTTAATGGCTTTTGGCATTAACGATATTCAGTCGGTCCTCATCTCCGACGACGTCGACTACTTCTGAGCTCGATATAAGATTTCGAATTCGTTGGTGTATCTTCTGCATGGAATTGGTGGTAAAGCTTCTTCTCCACCAAAAGATTACATCACCGTCTATGTGATCCATTTGAAAGGCGGTCTCTGATTTCCTCTAGTGTCAGAGTTGTTTAGAATAATGGTAGCTCTCCACATTTCGATCGCTAGATTGTAACCTAATGCAATCAGCTATTTGGTTTCTTTATACATTTTTGTTCGAATTCCCAGCCTAGTGTTAGACACCAAGGTTGTGAAAGTTATTCTTTGTTTTCATCACGGAGCTGATTGGATTTTGGTCTCTCCATTATCCGATTTTGTGTTGAATGGGGAAAACCTTGACTCAATGAAGAGATGGAAGGATCGGTTCTTTTATTTGGCAGTTTGCCTTCTTGAGGGGAAGTAAGAAGTGGTGGGTTTGAGAGATACTCCTTCAATTCTTGACACACGGCTTTATAGTCGGTTGTCCACTAAAAGCCGGTGGCTTTGTCCCCCTCAAGGCTTTAAAAAAAGGCAAGTATTTTTCTGTTGACTTGGCCAAAAAACCGGAGAGCGTTGCTAGTCTCCTAGTAGTTTCTGGACTTCTTTCACAATTCGGTAAAGATTCATGTTGAGGATAGCTTTTATCTATTTAAGGTTTGCCTCAATTCCTTGTTGTGAGACAATAAAACCCAAGAATATTCCCAATACTATCCTAAATGCATACTTAACCGAATTGAGTTTTATCTAGTGCGTTTGGAGGATATTGAAAGCATCGTCCAGATCACAAATATGATCATTGGTCGCTCTACTTTTGATGAGCATGTCGTCCATGTATAGCTTCATATTTTGTCCGATTTGGACTTCGAACATCTTGTTGACAAGTCGCTAGTAGGTTGCACCGGTATTCTTAAGTCTGAAAGGTATGACTTTGTAACTGTATGTCCCTTGATCAATTATAAAGGACTTGTGTTTCTTATCTTTCAGACTCATTCGGATCTGGTTGTAGTCTAAATAGGCGTCCATGAAGCTCAATTAGTTCATTACCAGATATTAAATCCACTAGCAAGTCAATTCTTGGTTGTGGAAAGTTAAGTAACTTTTCTCGGTACCAGATAAACATCGGTGAAGTCGATGCACATCCTCTACTTCCCATTATTTTTCTTGACTAAGACCATGTTGAATAGCCAATTTGGCTACTTGGCCTTTTTGATGAATCCGTCGTTAAGCAACTTTTTCACCTCCTCGTGTATGGTGACTAGTTTCTCAGTCGAATGGTTCCTTCATTTCTACTGAACAGGTTTATGGTCAGGATCAAAGCCCAACTATGGACCATCACCTCGATCAATATTCCTGATATGTTAGCAGGTGTCCAGGCAAAAGCGTCAGAATTTCGTCAGAGGAATCCGATAAGCTGGTTCCGGAGGGGTTTTAGTAAGGAACTTTCTATTTGAACACACTTCTCTAGATCACCAGGATCTAAGGGGATCTGGTTCATAGATTCTTCAGACTGGGCTTGCGTTAAGGTGGTCTCGTCACAAAAATTGATATCATTAATTAGTTAGTCGGGAGGCGTCTGAGTGACTTGGGACAAGTAATTTGTCCGCCCGGTCATTTGATCACCCATAACCTCTCCTATACTGTATGATGGAGTGAAAAGTTTCATTTTTAAGCATGGGATTGAGGTTACTATCCCAAAAGTAGTCAAGTAGGGATGTTTGAGAATGATGTTATAAACCGATGGAAGGTCCACTACTAAGAAGGAAAGCATTTTGGAAGCAGTCTCGGGTAAATCCTTAGCATGACTTCTAATTGGACAACCCCTTGAATGAGTACCAGCTCATTGTCCAGCCTGTATAAGGATCCATTGGTGGGTTTCATTTGACTCTTTTTTAAACCAAATTTAAAGTATGTATCAAAATAAAGTAAATTTTTAGAATTTTTATTACCAACAAACACTAGTTTTAACTGATAGTCTACATCGCCATAAAAAATGAGAGCAAATACAACTAAGAAATTGGAATGAGGAGATGATACATGAGTCATATCTTTATTACTAAAATTAATGATATCATCCATAACTCTTATCCTTGATTTCTTAGAGTTGGCAGTCACATTTGGGTGATCCTAGGTGTCATTCTACATTGGTCCCGTCGTCACCATATTGATGACCCTGGCTGCCATTTTATTCCTTGGTTGTTCGACTTCATCCCCATCTGCTTCTCTGGAGGTTTGTCTGAATCTTTACAAAAATCGGGTGAGGTGACCTTTTCGAATTAGGTCTTCAATTTCTTTCTACAGTGTCTGATAGTCTTCAGTGTTGTGACCCCCGCACCGATAGTAGTGATAATACTTTGATTGATTCCCTCTATCTGGGTTCTTCAATACTTTCGACCATTTTAAGAATTTTTAATCTCAAATTTGCATCAAAATGTTGGTGTGAGAGTCATTTAGGGGAGTCTAGTTTTGGGGCCTAAACTCCCTTCGTGTTGTCGGCTCCACCTTTGATTGCTTCCTAGGCTCATGAGAATTCAAGTGGTCTCTATTTTTCTTCTTTTCATCCATCATTTTCTGGTGAACATGGTCTAAATGCTTTGACCGTTTTGCCTCGTTAGTTTCTTCGGTTGCTATATAGGCACGTGTAATGGCTTCGATCTTTTGGAAGGTTTGTAAGTTCTTATGGGCCTTATACTTGAAGAAGTCCTTAGGCTCTAAGGTCGATATGAAGGTGCTTTGTTTTACTTCATCGGTGAGTTTGGGTATCTTTCGAGCCTCGATTGTGAACCAAGTCAAGAAGCTCTTGAAACTTTCATTCGACCCCTGCTTGACACGGGCGAGGTGTCAATGTTTCTTCTCTTCCTTTCAATTAGAAGCAAATTGCGACAAGTAACTGTTGGCTAGTTCTTGGAACATTTGAATTGAGTTGGGCTGAAATCGATAGAACCAAGCTCGGGCATCCCATTTAAGAATTAAGGAAAAGTATAGGTATATTACGGCCTCATCTTGGCTTTGAAAGTTCAGGAGGGTGTGAATGGTCAAGATGGTCCATTAAATTTGTACTCCCATCGTAAGGATTAGGGCTGACATCTTGAATTTGTGAGGGAGTGGTTGTGTCTACAATGGAGATCTTCTTAAGTCTGAAGTTTATTCACTAGTGTTCACTCCAAACAAATGCTACCATACATTTTCTACTTTCTCCTCCATATAAAGAGGAGCTGCCATCATTTTTCTTGTTGAGGTAGATCCTCAACTCCAAGGGGTTCTACGTAGCATGAGTGGCTGGATGGTTTATAGCCTTCAGAAGGTACGTACTATGAGAGACTCCTCCTTGGTCAGAGGATTACCTATTGTCATAAGAATATCATGGATTTTGTCTCTTAGGACCATCATCTCGAATCTTGTACCTTAGACAACCTTCTAGGCACGATGGGACCTTGTTGCTCGAGGTAGCTTGGGTCCCAAGGTTATCAGGCTGACGGCTTTTCTCGGTGGGCATACTTTTTTCCCTCTTCCTTCGTTTAGATGTTACTGTTTGGAACACAAAAGATGAAGTCCCTCTTGGTTGTTCATCCAAGCGCATGTAGATGGTCTAGATAGTTTTGGAGATGTCATCCATCCGTATTGCAAGCGCTCGTATGCAAAGATCGAGATGGTCATCTACACAACTGCTCATCGGAGGGCAGTTGTCACATGAGGTGGCATCTCCGATGGGCATGCTGTTTTGTATCCGACCGTTTACCATATTTATTTATTTAAGGATGTGGTAGTTAGACTTTTTAGTCTTTCTCATATATGATGCCAATGATGTGTCATTGGATTCAAATTTCTATATGGATTAGGAAGTCAAGAATAGATTTGCCTGGTTTGATCAATTTGAAGTGGGTTCAGCCTCCAAATGCTTTGAATGTAGGTCCTGTGCAACACAATAAATAAAAAGTAAAAAGATTGACGAAACTCGCTCCCTAATTTATCCTCCGAAGATTAAATCAATTATCTTTTTTTGTTAATAGAGAAAAAGAGGATGCAAAATGAGAGTGATAATATTTATGTGAAAAGTTTTTAGAAAGGTGCGTTTGATGAAAAGCGTTTTAAGAAGATAAAGAGAGGTGCTTGAGATGAAGTGTCTTAAAATTGTTACTTAATTATTCTTTTTTATTTTATTTGTCTCTCTTCCCGTCCTATTGGAAAGGAGTGATATATATAAAGTTGAGGGGTAGTTGACCTCTCTTATCTATCGCCTATGAAACTGTTTGGATGAATACGAGGATACTGTTCGGCAAACGGTTCTTGACGGACTATTGAGTGCATTGAGCTGTCCGGATAAGAGAGAAAAGTTGCTCGTTCCGATCGATTAAAGGAGATACTTGCACGGAAAATGGGTTATCCTGATTGGGCCAACGGATTCATCCGTCTATTTTGGACTACATGGGCCGATTGGGTCATTACTAAATTACGGGCCAATTCCTTAATGGACCTTCCTCTTAGGTTAGACATAACAATATCATTCAAATATTAATAATAATCTTACCTGTAATTAATAATATATTAATTAACTTTATGTATGATCATAATAGGTAAAAAATTTAATAAATTCAAATCAAAATATTAGGGTGTTACAGTTTATTAATTTTTTATCAAGTAACTCTCGTTGCAAACCCTGCCAGGGTCCTCTAGTTTTTTGATTATTTGCTCATATGTCAACAATAATAATTTTATTTGATAAGTTATACATTTAAAATTATAATAAAATATTAAAATATATTATTTTTATCTTATAATTATAATCTTTTAAATTATCCAAGGATTGCCGGATCATGGGCCTGGCATTTCCCCAACTGAGCCCATATCCAACGCAAAGTGGTAATATATAATCCGATTCGTGTCATAGGGTTTCTCCTTCTCCAGCCCTCTGCTGCTTGAGCTCGAGAAGGTTGAAAGCTTCCTTCAATCTCGGAGCAACAATGGTGGTTTTCGTTCTGTGTCTTTTTGTCTGTATTTACCAATTTATACCTATACGCAACTGACGCCCTTGCTCATTTCATGTCTGTCTATCAGATTATTCCAGAGAAGAACCGCCGAGAGATCTGCAAATACCTCTTTCAAGGTCTCTTTTTCTACCTTCCTTTCTCAGTGTAGTTCAGTTTTTAAACTATCGATTTTTATCTTCTTAGTTTTTAAATGTTTCCTTTAAGAAAAGTTTAGATTAAGGACTATCTTCGAAAATTGAATCCTGCTCTTTGTAATGAGTATTGAAGAGCCTTTTATATGGTATCTTAAGCTAGATTTATAGAAAACTGAGTGTTGATAATTTGGGATGTTTGTTTAGACCTTCCTTTTGCGTCTATGTGGGATGTTTGCATGCCCATTTCCGATTGGAAAATGACAACTTTATTCTGAACTTGTTCATGAAAGATCAATTTGATGAGCTACTTCAATTTGCATTAATGGTGAACTAATTTACTAAGCCTTAAGTCATGCAATTTCACTTTTTTGATAAGTACTTTTTTTTTTACATTTTATAGAATAAAAAGCATACATAATCTGGTAATATCTTAGAGGAACAATGATCAGCAACTAACAAGCAAAGCAAAGCAAAGCAAATAATAGCCTAAATTTATCCTCATGTTATGTAAGCTTCTCGAAGTTTTTGAAGCTGTAGCTCATGTGGGTTCTTGTTAGCAGCCCCAAGTAGTCTGTTATTTCTGTCCGTCCAGCGATGATAAACAGTTGCTCCAAACAATCTTTGATCTTTCTGTTAGAAGTTAAAACAGTATCTCTTCTTGATTGAATTTCTTTCTACAACTACATCTGGTGTTAAATTGCTGTCCATGGAGTCTCTGCATAATTGCTAGAGGATAAGCCTATTTGATGAAGACTATTCCCTTGGCCAAACAAGCCTCCTCTATTGATTTTTTTGATTCAAACCATGGATAAAAATATTGGTATTGGTCATAACTGTATGGACATATTGGGTAATATACATTGTTGTTGGATATATCGGATTGTATCGTCCAATATATCACAATATGTTTCTGCATATTGTCATGGCATTGAAAAATATCGGTATCTAGTATCAATATGTATCGGCTGATATTTATATGAATGATCCCAAGTGTTCATGGGATTAAGCAAAAACAAATCCCACTCACTGCAAGCAATGAGGATATATAGGTTTTTGAATAGTAAAGCTGCTCTTCCTAATAGCTTGATCAAAAACTTGCCTTGCTATTCCTCTCATTTTTAGCAACTTTTCCAAATCCAAGAAGCAGCAGAAGAATAACGTGGAGCAAAGAGGTCATATACTCTGTGTGCACCCACCCACCCGATCAAAAGACACTGCTTCTCACGTGTAATGCCCTTATGTGTGTTTGATGAAAGCTGCAGCATACTAGACAGCCAAATACTCCTAAGGTCAGACTTTACTTGTTCTCGGAACCCGAGCCTAATTCATTTGTGATTGCTTTTCTTTCGCCCAACATTTCTGCTATGGCTTCTGATTTTATTCATTCATTGAGTGATAAAAGTCAGTTGTAGCTTGCTTAAAAGATTAAGCGCTAGCAGTGGTAGCTAATTGCCATAATAGAACTGTAGGGCCGGTGTCTTGATTAAGTAATCACCTTCTGCATAAAGGAGAACACACATCTGTCAATGCAAGTAAAGCCCTTTCTCAAGGAAATCATGCTGAAAACTCCTACAATAACAATGAATTATCTTGAGCATTTTTTTTCACTAGTTACAACCTTCAAAAAAATGCTAAAAATCTATATAGGGTCAAGGAAAATGTGTCGAGCTAATGTTTGGGTAATAGGTCCTATGGCGCTAGAGTAACCCATGTCATACTCTTTTTCAAGCTAACTTTACGAACTCCTGTGATAAGGACCTTCTCCATTGCAGGAGATTAGAAAACTTATAGTAATAACTCCAATTTTAAGAAGAATACTCCTTTGATACTACAGAGGTAAGCTGGGAATGCAGTGAGACATATGATTTTGAAAACCAAGTCGAAGACTACTGGACATCTCACAAAGGGACTCTCAACAGGGATGTTGAGATTGAGTTTTGGACTTGCTCTCTTAAATGTAGGACTTTAGCTTAATGATCGATTCAGTCAAAAGGCATTCAGAAGTTATATCTTTCTATGACTTATACCTTTAAAATCGTTAATTACCCTTTTTTCCCTGGCTTGGTTCATAAATTTATGTAAATATGAATTTTCGGCCCAGCTTATCTCTTGTTAAAATTTGTCAGCCAAGCAAGCACAATGAGCTTGAGGTTGCGTGAAGCAAGTTGGGGGCCCAAGTATTTGATGGCAATAGCCTAGTCTTTGAAACCCAGCGAGGGGTTAAATTCTTCCGTTTTTTCTGTTGAACAACTGACTTTTGGCCTTTTGCCGTGAGATTGGAAGCTTTAAAATTTTACTAATACATTGTTTGGATCTAGAAAAATTTAAAAGAAATAAATTAATAAGGAATAAAAAAAATGAAAGAAAAAGAAATGAAAATCACCTTCTACAAATATTAATATTCTAATAAAGATTTTTCATTATATTTTTTTCTTGTGATTCTTCATGTAATATAAAAATAAAAAGGTAATTTTCTTCAAATATTTTTTTCTTTCCATAAAACTTTTCTAGATCCAACAAACCCTAAGGCTTTGTTTGAAAACAGGAAACATTCATGAAATGGAAAAAATGTTGGAAAAGTTTTAAATAAACCTAACTAACTATGGGAATTTTACTTTCCCTTTTAAAACAGTAAGTAGTACTACTTCAGGCGATTTCACTTCATTTTTCATTTATTTCCGTTTAGGTCTATTTTATAAAATAAAATATTAAGAAAAATAAATAAAACAGACGAGGCTTAATGTTGCTTTATCAAGATCCTTGTTCCCAAAAAAAAAATCCACCTAGGAGCTTTTCCATGGCTAACTAATAAAAGGTTTGGAGCTAGTAGTATTTTTGAAACCAATCGCATTTCAGAAAAGATCTCAATATCTTATTCGTCAAGAAGAAAAAACAAAAATTAATTTTTCATTATGGTATTACAGAACGACAATTAATTAAATATATTTTTATTGCCATAAAAGTCAAAAGATCAATAGGTTTTTTTCACTACAGTTAATAAAATGCATTTGAATAACATCCTTTTTCTCGTGAGTATGGCTCTGACTATTCTTGTAGCCCACTGATTAGCTAATCATAGACATATTTTAGTTAATGGTGATATATTGGATATACCAAGTTATCAATGCAAACCCCGGGATATTATTATGGAGAGGAATGAACAAAAATTCAAAAGCTGAATGAACAAAAATTGAAATCTCTAATTCAAAATTATCTTGATTCATGGAAAACCGGTTAAAAAATTTTATGGGCAGGCTAATTTATCTCAACCTTAACCTAATCTCTCAGGCTAATTTATCTCAACCTTAACCTAATCTCTCAGCCTTCTCTTTCAATATCACGATCAGCCCATGAGTAACTGTTATCTTCTACTAATTCATACTCCTCTGTCATATGTTCACATAAATGAATTATTTTCATTCTATTTTCCTTTAATAACAAACTTAGAAGAATATTCCTTGGAGTCTTGATTTTTCTCTCATAAGATTTTCCTTTAAAATAAAAATAAAAATTTTCATTTTCTTTCTTTTTAACTTTTTTCCTGATTTTTTATTTCTTCAAATTTTTTTGGATCCAAACAAATTGTAAAAGTTTGTTTGAATCTAGGAAGGCTTGAATGAAAGAGAAATGACATTGAAGGAAACTTTTTTTTCCATGTTTGAATTGTATGGAAAATCACAAGGGAAAAAAATTGATAAAAAATGTGTACTAAAATATTAATATCTAAGAAAAGTGATTCTTTGGTTTGTTTTTTTTCCTTTTATTTTTTCTTATTAATTTTTTTTAACTTTTTAAAATCTAAACAAACCTTAAGTAGAAAATAATCAACTGCACTGAAACAAGATCATCCTTTAGAAAAATAATTAACTCTTTTCAAAGGAATCGTATGGCTCCCTTAGAGACCTGCCTTTATGATTATTATTGTTAATTCACGAAGCCCATGATGATTCTTAGCAAGTTCATGACACATCATAATGTTATGTTGAGTACTTCTGCCTTCTACAAAGGTAATTTTGAGTCACTTCCATTCGCTTTGCTCATCATTGACACCTTGTTCTCATCTTATTCTTCCCTTGATGTTTGGATGAAAATGTGCACCCTTTCACCCATTATTTTCTTAAGTCTTATTGTCATGAACTAAAAAACACGGACATCCTCCTAGGGCAAAAATATCAATGTCCGACATGTATCAAATACCGACATGCCCTATCAAGTGTCCAATTTTTTATTTTTTATTTTAAATTTTGACAAGTTCGGATAAGTTTTGGATATATTTGGGACACCTTTTTGTTTTTGTGTTTTGCTTATATTTGGTGTCTTGTGGCAATTAAAAGTATAAAATGGTAAAGTCAAAATATTGATATTAATTAATATATAAAAAATATTATATGTTAAGTATTTTTATAGTTGTTAAGTTATATCATTATTATTGTTCTATTATAATAGCTTATTGAATGTGTTATAATAATTTATTTATATTGGTTCAATTGCGTACCCTTTTATGAAATTTTTTGGTGAATTAATAAGAAATATATTTTTTATTGTTAACTTAGTATAATTAAGTATTGTTCATCATTTAGAAAAATAATATACAAACAATATAAAATTTTATCACTAATTTAGTATAAAATTGTATTGTTTATCAATCAGAAAAATAAAAACTGTGATTTTAATTAACGTTTCCTCAACATATTGTGTTCTTATTACTGGAAAAATAGTATATTAGTGTCGTATCTTGTCCCGTGTTGGTGTCTATGTGTGATTTACTCTTACACATGGCTTCCTGTGCATGTTAGCATAAACCTGTCATTAACTTTTAATTTTTCATTTTTTTGCTGGGAGAACATATTCATGACCCATCAAAATAATCATTGATCCAATTTTATTTTCAATTTACATTATAGAATTCAGAAAAATTTTTGTATTCTTTTCCAACTATAAATTTTCCCACCTAATGTTTTCATTATTTACTAGAAGCTGTTTTTCTAGAAATAAGGATACAACAAACTTGGAACACGTTTATTAAAATCATATTTTATTATTTTTTTAATTGATAAATAATACTATTTTGTACTAAATTGATAATAAATATGCATATTTCTTACTTTTTTTTCAAAACAAATTCATAGAAAAATATGCAATTGAACCAATATAAATAAATTATATTATAATATCTTTAATAAACTAGTACAATAGAACAATATGATTATATGACTTAATAAAGACAAAACTTAATATATTAGATTTTTGATATAACGATCAATATCTATATTTTAACTTCATTGCTTTTTATTTTGTAATTACCAAAAGATAAAAAATATGAGTAAAAAACAAAACGTGTCCGAATATGTCACAAACATATCCAAAATGTATTTATCAGAAAATGCAAAATAAAAGCACAAATTCATAATGAAAAGGTGTTCAAAAGTGTCCCAAGTATATCCAAATTATATTCAAACTGTAATTGCTGAAAAGATAAAAATATAAGAAAAAAATTCAGAATGAACATGTGTCCCAACTGTATCAAAAATGGCTTGAATGTCTCAAGTATGTCCAAACTGAAAATTGCCAAAAAGAAACAAAATATGAGAAAAAATTCAGGACAAAAATGTGTCCAAAAGTGTTCCAAGTGTATTGAAAACATGCCCGTATATGTCTCAAACATGTCTAAAACATAGTTGTTAAAAGATATAAAATATAAGCATAAATTCAGAATGAAAACATGTCTGAAAGTGTTCCAAGCATGTCTAAAACATGTTGGAACATATCGAGAATGTTGGTGTCCAATACATGTTGCCTTTCCACTTCCTTTTGTAGTTGCAGGCGTTTGACATTGTCTGTGTGCCAATCTCTATTTATTGTGCCCTTTGCAGAGGGAGTTTGCTATGCGAAAAAGGACTTCAACCTCCCAAAACATCCCGATATCGACGTCCCAAATCTTCAGGTCATTAAGCTCATGCAGAGCTTCAAGTCGAAGGAGTATGTGCGCGAGACGTTTGCTTGGATGCATTATTATTGGTATCTTACCAATGAAGGTATCGAGCACTTGAGGACTTACCTCAATCTTCCATCGGAGATCGTCCCGGCTACCTTGAAGAAACAAGTTAAGCCTGTTGGTCGTCCAATGGGTGGCCCACCTGGCGACCGCCCACGGTAATTGCTATGCCTCGCCACTCAAATCTTTTGAAATTACGGTGTGCTGGGAGTAATTTTTCATTTTTGTCTTGTCAGTGGTCCTCCTCGGTTTGAAGGTGATCGGCCAAGATTTGGTGACCGTGATGGCTACCGCGGAGGTCCCCGTGGACCACCCGGTGAGTTTGGTGGCGAAAAGGGTGGAGCTCCAGTAGACTATCAGCCTTCGTTTAGTGTAAGCTTTCATGTGCTCCATCCTTTGTTGTTTACTATGCGTGCTGTGTTGCCACCTCTATGATGCTGATTTCCCCGTATAAAAATTTCAGTCAATTGGTTTAATTTTTCTAATTTTTGGAGATTCATATAATCATCCACTTTTATCATAAAAGGTAACCACCACCATAAGCATTTTGATGGAACATGTTTATGCTTATGAAACTTTGATTTTTTGGATCTCTAAATCAAATATTATAATTATATATCATCATTAAAGAGTAATAAAAACTTGAAAGACTCAAACTAGTGGTAAATTTGCAGAAATTTTTCTTTTTTTTAGGTTATATTGGTTATGCTATATGAAAGGGAAAACATCTTGCTCTTATCAAAACTATCACTGCGGTTGATATTATTTTTTATGAATGATAGGAGCAATTTAATCGTCTTAGTTTGATATTTATAAAGACCAAATCTCTATTGATATTTGTGATTATGTTAATCAACATAATAATGTCTGAAATTTATTGAAAATAATTGATGATGAATTTGATATTTCAAATAAAGTACCCACTAGCACTCTGATTATGAAATTTTCATCTTTGAGGCTCACCAGTGTTAGAGGCATACAAATGATAGATATAATAGTTCAGTTATAATCTCTCATGATACTATATTTTAAACTGATTTTCACTATAATTTGTGCCTTTTAAAATATTTTACAACATATATGATGATAAGTGGCTGATAAATGAATTTATAATTATGTGTATTCAAAAGAAAGGAGGGTTGTTGATGGAAATATGTGAAAGTGCATTTATGTCAAAATAAGAAAAGAATAAAGCTTAATCCAATCAAAAGGAAAAAAGGTAAGATAATTTCATAAGCTGGCATTGAGGAATTTAAATGCTTATGTAAGACGCAGGAACACATGAATGGATTGAGTTGTCACAATACCTTTCAAGTGATTGATTAATTGTTATTCACAACACCTTTTTAAGTTTAAATTGTTGTTAAACAACCACTCTGTGATTTTATAAGCTATTGATGTCATTCTAGTAAATCAGGCTGGTCAAGATTTAACGGAGATAGTTGAACAGTTAGTTGAACATGCTTCTATTAAAAATGTTGATACAATATTAAGATCGATTATAATAACAAAATCAGCAATTTTTAATAATTATATTATTTATCTATAAGTGTCTAACTATAATATTATAGCTGAAAATGATTTTGAAACCCTTTTACAAGCTATGAGTTATATTTAATCAAATTTTTGGTACAATACCGTGGAGGAAAAGATAAATTTCATAAGATGTAATGGGATCTGAAATTTTATTAAGTTGCGTGATAAGGTGGAAGACGTAGGGTGTAAATCGTCCTTTCAGATAAAGAAAAACTCATTAGACAATATTGAAATATATATAATGAGACTCATTGGTAAGGGATTTACTTAAAAGTAACAATTAATTATACATAGGCTTTTTTTTTAGTCTTTAAAAAAGATTCTCTTCATATAATTTTAGTATAAGTTATCTATTTCAATATAAATTTGTAACAAATGAATGTGAAAATAACTTTCCTTAATGGTGACCAAGTAGAGAATGTTTATATGAAACAATCAGAAGGGTTTTCTTCTAGTAATGATGAGCACTTGGTGTGCAAACTCAAGAAATATATATATAGATTAAAACAAGCCTTCCACTCATATTTAAAATTCGATAATGTTATCTCTTGGTTTAGTTTTGAAGAGTATATTATAAATCAATGTATATACCCAGAGATAAGTGGGAATAAGATCTGTTTCTTTGTTTTATATGTGGTCGATATTTTGTTTGCATTCAATGATAAGGGTTTACTACATGAGGTGAAATAATTTCTCTATGATAAATTTAAAAGAAAGGATATGGGTGATGCATTTTACATTATTGGAATTAAGATCTATCGAGATGTATTATGAGATATTTTGGAATTGTCTTAAGAGATCTATATTGATAAAATTTTAGAAAGATTTTGGAGTGATTGGTCCAGCTAGGGGCCGGCCCATGAGAAAGGCCCACTAGCGGAAGGAAGAGATCCAAGAGGTAGTCGACCCGCAACACGTCTCTGCACACCCAAGATCTAAATAACGGCCTAGTCGGCCAAGCTGACCTCGTCAGCCCAGTCAGGATGGTTCGTGATCTTCTTCCTGCGCGCTACAGTTACTTGCCATAATTGGATGACACAGCCTGACAAATTTTTTGGGAATATTCGCCCATGTTCACACGATAGTTCCTAAAATGGCAATGACAGTTGGGGTGGATCTCTTCCCAAAGGTAGCTGCCATAGTAGGCGCCCCCCATGATTGCGTCAAAGGAGGAAAGAATCTGCCAGCTAGCCACTATTGCCTTATTCAGTCCCCGCAATATCCGGACAGCTCAGCTGCAACTGTCACTAGCTAAGAAAAGCTGCACCAACTGTCTATGCTATAAATACCCATTCATCCTAGTAGAAGGGGACATGCCTAAACACACAACCAAAAGTTCCACTACTATCAAGCCCTAACAGCAATCTTGCCACCTCCGTTGAGCACCCTAGCGACCCTCCGACGTCCACTTAGAGAATCACCAAAGACGCTCCCCACCGAACACGTTTCTCTCTAAGTCACCTTCCGTTGAGCACACCGTCCGGAGTTTTGACCTCCAATTCAACACTCAATCCCCTCATTTGTGTATCCTCTCAAATCATCCTCCATCTATTTTTATAAAAAGGTTTTTCACTTGAGTATCAGAGGCTATATTGGGGAACGAGTTCTGCAAATCTTCTGACATCTTATTTGTTCATTATGTTACGTAGGATTTAGGTTTAAGGCAGTGGAAATTGAACCTCCAACGCGAAGATCCTACCGGTAGCTCCTTAATCCGTACAGCAATCAAATTCGATGACGCATCATTGGTGCTGTACGTGGAAAACGACTGAAAAGTTTAACCACCACATTCTTGTGAAAAACAAAATGGTCAACACTCGAGCTCAACTCAGCACGCTGGTCAGGGAAGTCGCCTCATGTGGCAACGACCCCCCTGCAGGTAGCTGTGTGGACGAGCATCTGGATCCCTGCATGCACGCTCTCGCGACGCAGATGGACAACATATCTAAAGCCGTTCAAACCATCTGCGCATGCCTGGACAAATGTCTGAAGGGAGCTCTCCCTCCTACCTCCGAGACTATGATGTCCAAACGGAGGAATAGGGGGAAGAAGCGCTCCGCCAAGAAGACCCGTCAGCCCGGTGACCTCAAGACCCATCGGCCTTACCCAACCGGTCAAGGAGGAATGTTTTTTATTTGTTTCCTTTCAAGATTAATTTTCGAGTACTGATTCAAATTGAACCTGTCACCATTTAAAATAGGAGCTATACTAAGTGAACAATCCTTCCTCTATGATGTGTCCCCGTATCTAGTTGTATGGATTAGAGAGTCGTCGATTAGATCTCCGTGTCGAGTTGATTTGAAGTGGGTCCGATTTTCGTCGTCTTGAATTTGGATCCTGTGCAACACAATGAACAAACAAGATATCAGATGATTGGTGGGATTCGCTTCTCGATATATCCTATGATGTTTAAGTTAGAAATCTTTTTGTAAGAAAAGAAAGGAGGATATAAGATGATGTGAGAGGATGCATGAATGAGAGGATTGAGTACTGGATTGGAGGTCAGGGCTTCGATGGAAAGCAGCTTAGAGAGGGACGCGCTCGGCGGGGAGTGTCTTTGGTGATTCTCCCGAGCGCGGGGAGCGTCTTTGGTGATTCTCTGAGCGGAAGTTAGAGGGTTGTTGGGATGCTCAATGGAGGCGGTAAGATTGATGTTTGGGCTTGATTGCAGTGAAACTTTTGGTTGTGTGTTCCTTTTCTGCTGGGATGAAGGGGCATTTATAGCATAGGTGGTCGGTGCAGCTTTCCTTGGCTAGTGACAGTTGGCCACTGAGCTGTCCAGATATTGCGGGGACCGAATAAGGCAATAACAGCTAATTGGCGTATTCCTTTATCCTTTGACGCGATCATGGGGGCGCCTGCTATGACAGTTGCCTTTAGGAAGAGATTCACCCCTGCTGTTGAGTCCATTTTGGGGACGATCGTGTCAACATAGGTGAATATTTTTAAATATCTGCTAGGCTGTGTTGTTCGGTTATGGCAAGTAACTCCAGCACATAGGAAGAGGATCGCGGGTCGACCTAACTAGGCCAACGAGGTTAGCTTGGCCGACTGAACTGTTTCTTGGATCTCGGTCTTATGGAGACGTGTTGCGTGCCGACTACCTTTTGGGTCTCTTCCTTCTGCTGGTGGGCCTTTCTCATGGGCAACCCTGGTTGAACTCGTCAATGCTGAATTCATTTTTTGTTTTGAAACTACAAATCATAATGTATGGATGAGAAATTTGATATTTGAGCTTAGAGCGGTGAACTCCATTGTTTGGCAATTAAGAATATATTGCGACAATTCAGTTGTTTTGTAGCTAGAAATAATAAAAGTAGTCCGAAAAAACATATTGATCTAAAATTTTTAGCTGTAAAGGAATGTATTGAAGAAAAGAAAGTGGTCATTGGATGCCTTAACTCTGAATTGATGATCGTTAGTCCTTTGACGAAAGGCATTCTATCGTAAAGATTAATGATCAATTAGCCAAAATGGGATTAGGTTTCATTATATGGTTTTTATTGTATGAATAATGATATTTTTAATTAAATTTCTAATTGTTTGTGATATTTTCAACACATTATTTAATTTTATTTTGAGAAAATTATTAATAGTTGGATCTAGAATAAATATAAGGTTTATTTATTAAGTAATGTTTCCACATGTCAATTATTGTCTTAAAAAATATAATTACTGTAATGCATGAAAGATATTACTCCTTAATAGAAAATTTATCGTCATGATTTAATAGAAGACTTACTTGTTATCTTTAAGTTGATGATCGCCAACCGTTTGACGAAAGACATTCCATTGTTGAGATTAATAATCATGTAGCTTGAATGCGATTTGGTTCCATTATATGAGTTTTATTGTTTGGATAATAATATTTTAAATAAAATTTCTAATTGTTTGTGATGTTTTCTCAATATTTGTATATACATTATTCAATTATATTTTGAGAAAATCATTAATAGTTGGATATAGAATAAATATAAGGTTTATTTATTTACGAAGTGGTGCTACCATATATCAATTATTTTCTTAAAAAATATAATTTACTATAATGCATGGAAGATATTACTTATTAATAGGTGACTTATCTTCATAATTTATGTATTTTATTTCTTAAAAATGTGAAGAGATGGGTTTTAGATATCATATTTAGTGCAACGTATAGACTAAGTGAAAAAATATTAATTTTTTTGTATTAAAAATCAGTTAATTGTTCCAAAGTTTTATGATTTTGAGGTATCCATATAACCATCCACTTTTACCTAGAAAAGTGACTACCACCTTAGGCATTTTGATAATATATATATATAATTTAATTTTTTGGGTTTTTAAATCAAATATTCTGATTGTATATCATCACTAAGGAGTATTGAAAGTTTATAAGATCCAAACTAATGATAAATTTATAGAAATTCAGACAACTGGTATTAATTCCAATAGCGAAATGTTAGTATTAAGTTTTCAATTTATTTCTATATTCGATCTACATGTGAGTAGTATTTCATATAATATATCGATTTTTGTTTTACGTATGATAGCAGTGTATTTAATACACAAAATCCATAGTCCATTATAGTGCCTCGATGAAAATATTGGTATTAGTATTGATAATGGCTTTATTGATATCGGAGTATCGGATGTATTGGAATGAATAATTATTTGAGGATTGTAAGTTGTTAAGTAAATTACGGGTAAATATTAAATATATTTGGCTGATATTTTGAGTATTGATTGATATATTGTGAAATATTGTTGATATGAAAATATATCATGATTTTATTACGAAATTGGTAGAAATATACCGATAGATATTGACCGATATTTTTATCTATGTATAGTGCCATTATTTAGCCAATCTGTCCATGTTTGTAAACGGGTTTCAATCTGTATGGCCGGTACATGGCAACATAAAGAAAAGGAGGTTTTTCTTTTTCCTCTCTTTTGGGTTGGGGGAGATATTTCAAGAGGAATCTAGGTTTTCATTATCAATGAAATTATCGGTATCGGTTGCAGCTATATTTAGCGATTCATGTCCATATTGGCCGTCCAAATGCATATGGCTTTATGAATCGAAACCTATGCATGTGGCTTTGTAAGTCGAAATCTAGAGGCAAATTTCAACCAATATATTGAAAATATGAAAGGTGTCAGTTGATTTATTGTCGAGACATGTTGCAATTTTGTTTTGGCATCAAACAATATCAGCATGGGAGCCTGTTTCATTCCATGGTTTCTATTCTTCATTTGAAGAAAGGAACGCTTAAAGCAATGGAAGATTTGTCGCCCTACAACCTATTGGCATCAGGTTCGACTTGCAGAAATGGCCTCTTTTATAATACAAGACGCTATGTCTATTATATATTGTCTTACTTGTAAGATGCAAAGGGTCATTACTTATAACCCTCAAGTTATGCGGTGATAACTTTGTTGTTATGTACCGGCTTGACTCTTAATTCTTGAATTTGGGAGTTGTAATTCACTATATTATACCATGCCCTTTTGAATATGCAGGGTGCTGGTAGAAGGCCTGGCTTTGGTAGGGGCGGTGGCGGCAGCTTTGGCGGTGCACCTGGCGGCTCGGGCTTTGCATAGAGCCATTTCTGCCTTGTTAATCTCTCCTCCATTGGTTTTCATTAGATTTTATGGTACCTCCCTACTTCATGCAGTCTAAACTCTTGGTTTAAGAACTCTTGGCTTCCGATCTCAATCTGAGTTAAAGAAAATGAATCTGACCGTTGAAATTGTTGAACCAATGACCGCCGTGAACTGGCCGGTGCTCTTGTCGTCGGGACTGGTCTAAACCTTCTTGGGACCACCACGGAATGGGCTCAGTCGTGATCACCTCGAACATGTTATAGGGTTTAATCAAGGTATAAAAATGTCGAGAATGGCTCAGTACAGCTGAGCGAAAGTTCTCAATTTGGCTCAGTTCAGGCTATAAGTATTTTGATCCTTCCTTTAACCTAGAAATGTCATTTGCAAAGGCGGTGTAGCTTTGATTAATTTAAAATTTTATAGGATTTAATCAAGCTATAAGGGTAATATAGATGGACAGTTTATCAAATTAAGACTAATTAAATTTTTAGGATTTGTATAATTACAGTATGGCTGATTTTAAATTATAATCTTTTATAATTATATTTTCATTTTAAATAAATAATAAGTTTAAGAAATTTATAATAAATTATAGATGAAAATGATTGTTTCTCACAGTAGGGGTTTTACATTTTAGATAAATATTGAGTTTTAAAAACAATTATAATAATAAATTATGCTTTTGCATGATTAGTAATTTTTAATCTACATATTATCTATTTAAATTGTAGCATTTTTGAAAATAATGTATATATGTTTTTAGAATATTTTGTATTCTAAATGATTTTATATAAATATAATTTTTTACTTGAATCAAATTGCATATGCATTTTTTAAAATCCTAATTAAGGATGTAAATAGTTTTAGCTTTTGGGTCAGGTAATTCTAATCAATTTATAATTTATTTATAATATATTTGATATATATATTTCCTATTGAAATTAAAAAAATATATTTAAAATAATTTCTATATATAGAATATGAGTTTAAAAAAATTACAAAATGGGAGATAATTTAATATTAATTACCGTTGCTTTTCAGCTGTGTCAATCTATAATTAAAACATTAATGTGTATAAATTAAAAATATTTATATGAATTTTTATATTTTTGGTAAAAAAATTAAAAGGATTATATTACTTATGAGACAAACGAGTACTGATACTGTTTATAAGTATATTATTTATAGTTGTTTTAATTTATTTTAATTATAATTGTTTAATATTAATTAAATAATTATATTATTTATTATTAAAAAATATTATTTAATTTTTATTCAATATTTAAAAATATTAATTTTATTTATTTAATTAAATAATTATAATTAATAGCAGTTAAATTTAACTCTTCCGGCGTCGTCCGAGAAAGATCTCGTCCCCATTTGGTCCTTCTTGTCCATGGACGAGGGACGGAACGGCAACTTTGAATTCGATTCCTGAGCAGCCGTTACCGTTTCCAGCGTTGAAAAATGTTTAGAGCTGAGTCGTCTGACCATAAATGCCTGAACACTAGTGCTGCAACTAATGGCGGGCGGATCGCTTAGGAAGAAGGCCAAGCGATCAGCGCCGATGGCCAGTCGATCGGTCCCTTTTCGCCATAGACGGTTCTGTTTAGCCGCCTCTTTCACTATACTCGTTGTGCTTCTATGCGTCGTCGTTCTGCTGAGCGTTTCATCGGAAACCTTGTTCAGATTACCCCAGTCGCCTCGAATTTACACCATTGAAGTAGTCAATGAATATCCTCACGATCCCAAGGCATTTACTCAGGTAATTGGGTGATTCAATTCTATTTTAGTGTTATCATTTGATATTCTTTTTCTACGCTTGATCATATGCGTTTACCTATCTATGTTGCTATTTGAAGTATTTCTTATAATTGAAATTGTTTCTGAAGTGATTTATAAATTGATTGGGATTATGGATTAGTCGTTTTAGTGGAGAAACTGACAGATGTGAATGTCCATTTATCACTAAGTATAGCATTGAAATTTATATTGGGATTGTATAACTGGTTACTTTGCCTGTTTATTAGGCAATTAATGTAAAGATGTGCTTTTTTGGGGGGGGGGGGGGGGGGGAATTTTATGAAGTCTTTGGTCAGTTGTGGGTTGTTTTTTCTTGAGTTTCAGATTGGAATATAGAATAGATTCGTGCTAAAGTACTATTTTGACCTATTTTGGGCATGTAAGGTTTTTATCAAGAAGTAAATTTTCATCTTAAGAAGCAATAAGGTTTTAAAAGACGTTTATATCTAGGTAACTTATTCTAGAAGTTGTAGCTGGGAATCAGGGTTACAAACTCTGGCTGGAGGCTTTCTGCTTTGCTATTATACAACATTTTCCGAGACAATAATTCAAGCGGGCAAATGTGCACTAAGTCTGAATAATAAACATTGTGTTTTTGCATTTCATCTCCATCTTTCTGTTCTTATGAATTATTCACTAGAAAAATAGTGAAAAAAAATTCTTTTATATTTCATTCATAAAGCTGGATGTAGGTGGAGTAAGTGTGCTGATATGACTGTGCATTGACTCTATTCAGTATTTTGGGTGTGTGATTTTGTAGCTTAACTTAGGAATTGTACCTACAAATTTCCTGCTATTTAACTTTCTTTGCAAACAATTTAGGTGGTTGATGTAAGATACGTTCCTCAAACTACCAATATACTCATAAAACACTCCAATGTCTTCTCTTTCTTAAAGCTGCCGCATCCGATGTGTGGTTTGCAAAAGAGAGAAGTGGTTTTCTTCTTCATTGTTGTGACATTTAATGAGCTAGCTGAACTTTCTGACTAGAAAGGGAGAGAAATGTTTTGACATTTGAAAACTGTTACTTGTGTAAGGAGACTTTTGAAGAAAAAAGGTGGTGAGTGGAAAAATATCTTATGCCATGGTTGACGGCCTTATGTAGAGATGAATTGGAAATAAGATGTCTATGAGTTACAACAGCAATGATACAAATGAAAGGATATCACAGGTTATCAGGCTCAAAGAGTGATCCCCATATGTTTGCTAGTTAATTTGCACACATATGGATGTACTGAGTGTTTTTTTGTCATTTGTTTTTTTTTAATGCAAGGACAAGTCGATATTGTGGATAAAAACATTGGAATCAGTATTGGTCACAGCCATATCTATATCTGATATATCGGATAATATGTATCGGTATTTGATATATTAGAAGAAAAAAGTTTTTGAGAATTACTGGTTCATAGTGTCGTATTGGCTGATATACTACGATATTATCGTGTCATAGAAAAATATCAGTATTTGGAGGCCTTGATATCAGTTCATATTGGCTAATATTTGTAAATATCAGCCGATATTTGCATCTATGGGCTCAATATACTTATTAAACAATTGAAAAAGCTTGGACTGAGCAACTTTAGATAATAAGCTTCATGCTAGATTTTAACTGTTTAAAGAGATATTTTCCCTTTTGCACTGCCAAAACTATTCCTCTGGTATCGATTTACAAATTCAATCTTGCTTTTAGGGTCTTCTATATGGTGGTAATGACACACTATTTGAATCGACTGGTCTTCATGGGCAGGTAACTATGCTTCTTTTTAACATATTTTTAAAGGATGTATGGTGAAACAAATGATTGCTATGCGTCATTCATTTTATCACCCGCAGCTGGTTCATTCCGCACACTTTTTACCCTTTTCTTTCATTAATACTTTTTGACTCTTACTACTCCTACTAGATTCTTAGTTGTTTAGGCCTTTGTCTTCTTGCAATGTAAGATTTTTCCGAGTGAATCTTCTTATTCTCTCTTTCCTTTTTTATTAAAAGAGTGTTTCTTGATATTATAGAACAGGAGGAATGTGTTGACCGTACTATTTTTTTGTGTGCCTGTTGTAGGGGCGCTACTGAAAATAATACTACTACCAAATGTCCCTCTGAATTGTTATTGACCTGTTTAAGTTTGTTATTGCAGTCGTCTGTGCGGAAAGTAGCTCTGAAGACTGGGAAGGTACAGCTTTTTCAGATGAAGGGTTTCCTGACTTGGATGAACATATTGGTATCGGTATGGTCGTGGTTATATCAGTATCGGATATATCGGTTAATGAGTGTTGGTAGTGGATATATTGGAATAAATTTTTTTTTTGAAAATCGTAAGCTGATAGAGCTTTATCGGCCGAAGAATCAGTTGTATCAGCCGTATCGGCTGATATTTTCAATATTGGCCAATATGCCGCTATATATCTCCGATATGAAAACATTTATCTACATTTGCATCAATTCACATTATCCTCATGTTAGCTCTCCATTTATATTTTTGCATTTGTTGCCAGTTGAGCTGCATCTTTTAAGAGTAGCTGTTTGGATGATAGAGTGGATGCAAGGGGTGATATTTCTTTGCTGCATCTGCCATTGAATCACCCTTCTTTTTCTTATGATTGGTACACGCAGGTCTTCATATTTATAAAATTGATTCTATTTGATTCTGAAGCACGCTAATTGAACGAAAAAGTTCAAAATGCTTGGATAACACCTTCACAGGAGTAGGCTATTTATTCATCATGTTAATTTGAAACTTAAATCAATAAGGAGGCAGAGATGAAGAAACTGATGTAATTGGGATCAGGTTGTAGTTTCCAAGTAGATTAGAACAGTTATCCTCTGGAGTCTGCATTCAAATCCATGAACAATTATGCTCTGGAGTCTGCATTCAAATCCATCTATGAGTGGTATGCACATATACATATAGTCTTCCATTCCATTTTTTGCTATTGTTAAGTTTTTATTTTACTAAATTAACTAAAATGACCTCATTTCTTTCCTATTATGTGAAAAGAGATGTCATGTAGGGGTAAATTGTTAATTTCAATTAGACATGTGAAAAATGCAAAGTTGACTAATTTTGAGGAAATAAATTGCTATCTCACACCTTGTTGAAAGAGAGCTCTTAGCAGGGTTACTACTACCCGAATAGACTATCTTAGCACCTTAGCTGGATGAAGTGAAAACAAACATAAAAGTGGTGGTTATAGATTAAAAAAAATGAAAATTTTACGTGTTGTAAACAAAACCATATATTTATATTTATTTGTCATGTTTTAACTAGAAAATCAAAAACAGAAAAATAAAGGAGGATAAGGATATCTATTTGCTAGATTGTGGTCTATAACTTCAGAAGCATTTTTCCCTGGGTGTTGCATTCTAATCCATCTTTGAGTAGGATTTAAAAGGCTTACGCAATGAACTTTTATTGACTTTTGGCATATTGAGGATGGTTTTTCTTATATTGTTGACCTATATAGACATAATTCATAAGCATAACTAAGACATCGTCAGGAGAATTTCTATGGCTTTGTGTCATGAATTTTGTTGAATTTTACCTTTTAAATCGACTTGCAGGTTGAGACCATTCAGAGAATGAACAATACTTATTTTGGGGAAGGGTTAACTCTTCTTGGTGAAAGGTTTGTATGTCTTCTAGGTTAAAAGTGTGAATCATCTTTTGGTTGATCATAGGATTTGAATCATAAATTGAACTAAGCTATAGTTGGTACAACACGTTTAGTTCTAAGAACTATGATGACAAGAGAAATGATTTTTCCTTTTCTCATATTTTAAGAAATACCATTTGGACCTATTCTGAGTAATTACTATTTGAATTTTGCTCCCTAAGGGTGGTGGTGAGGCTTTGCCTTCTACTTGTGGATGGAGGAAATATATTTGTGTATGCACTACTTTAAGGTTCCATTTGGTTGACCTCAGAATTTGAAATTATAATTTCAGGCCTAATTTCAATTTTATTGTTTGTGTGTCAGGTGTAATTGGAAATTCTATGTTCTAGTTCTTTGGAATTAAAAAATAATGTATGATAGTGTTTTGTAATTTTTATTGGCAAAATAAAGAATTATAATTCTAAAATTGAGAATTATATGTCAATTAGATATAATAAAATTGAATAAGGTAAGAACCATTGGATAAAATATATTCGGTTGTTTTGATCGGATAGAAGTGGGCCAATCATGGTTTTATTTTTTAAATTACTTTTTAAAGAATTATATAAAATTATTATTCAAGAATTAAAAATAAATATTCTAATAAAGGGTATTATCTAAAAATATCTCAAAAGAATATATATGATAAAATATTATCTATATCCAAAAAATATAATTTTTTAAAATATTATATTTTGTACATTAAGAAAAAATAGAATTGATACTGGGCTTCTTTTTTTTTTTTTCATTTTTTGTATAGATTAAAGAACTAACTATATGTCAATTTTATTTTTTTTTCTCTTAGAATGTAATTCCTTATACAATCTAAATAATATAATTAATATTCTACCCAATTCCAACAGAATTGAAATTAGACTTACGTTTTTTAATTTTAATTCCAGTTTTGCAATTCAAACGGATCATTAAGAGTAACTAAAAATTTTTCTTTTGAATGATTATGTAAGATTAGCAAAGACCACAAGACAAAATCATTAAGCCACCTCAAGACGTTTTTGTAAGTCCCACATGACTCAAGTTAGCTATACTATGACATTCAAAGTAGAAACAATTTTAAATCCCTCTTATTAACCCATCTTATCTTTTCTGGACATTCCTCTCCCATTCTAATGCATTTGATGTTATCTCAACAAAATCGATTTTTCTCTTCGGTGCTTTGTCTTGTCTAGCCTACTCTTTAGGCATATGAACCATATTAAACATCATTATCTCATCTTTTTTCAATTGTTGTGATTTCTAGATAGTTATGCACGTGGAATGAAATATTGGCTGAGATATATCTATATCACACGCCCTCGATATCAATATTTTTCAATATTGCAATAAAATCTACCAGGTCAAATAGCATCCTTTTAAAATTTTTCTTTAGTTTTAGATGATTTTGAGATCACATAGCACACCAAACACATTTCTCCATTTTAACCAACTCCCTTTAATCCAATGATAACATAAATTGTTGTCGGACATCTTTTGGAGGACTTTATTTTCAGATTTTGGCATGGAAAGATTGAGATACTATTCAGTAATTCAAATTGCAAATAGATGTTTATAAATAAAACAAAAATGAAGAGTAAGGTTTCTTTGCATAGCTGGAAAAATTAATGAGTTTGTTGTTGAATTTAATCATGATAATTATGTTTCTCATGCTATAATAATATTTTCTTCTGTAGGTTATATCAAGTTACTTGGTTGACGCAAACTGGTTTCATTTATGAGAGAAATAGCTTGAGCAAAGTATGTACACCACCAAATTTCTCCTGGACTTTAATTTCAGTGCTTTCTTGCTCACTTATCAAGAAAGTTCAGTTCTATCATAAGACAGCTCTGTTTTGATTTGTCCTGGAATAAGAATGGTTTTTTTAATCTTTCATCTCATTCTTTTTCTCAGTCACATGATCCATTTTCTTTATAGAGTTGAGGCTACCAATTGTCATTGAATTTGTTGTTGAACTTAATCTATATGTTAATTATTTCAATAAACTTTTAATAAATTCTTTCATTCCAAGATCTTCTCAATACTGGAGAAGGCTCATCATTGTGTGTCATACCAAATTTGTTGCACATTCTAGTAGGAAACATGGATGAAAATATTGATATTGGAATCAGAAGTAGTAGCAACCATATCGATATCACATATTTTGGATAATATGTGCCTCTATCGATTACATCTGAAGGAAAAAAATTTCTAAAAATAGTAAATTAATAGGATCATATTGATTGATATATCACTAATATGAAAACATATTCCAATGTTGTCGTGGTATTGGCAAATATCGGTATCAAGGGGCCAACAACTCCAAAGCTACCATGATGCCACTCCTGGTCCTGGCATTCTTATTGCCCTTGTTATACATGCATTGTGGAAACAATTTCTTAGGATTAAAAAGTTTATTCATTCTATCGATAAATGCAAATCTATGATGTGAATGTCTTCAAGAGACATCATAATAAAGTCACTCAATGGAAACAAAGGATGGGATGAGTAAGACAAATGAGAGAGTGACAATTCATTACAATCATAATACATTAGTTTCCAGAAGGTTAATCTTTGTGAAATCTAATGTTGTATGTATCCTTGCAAACTAAATTGAAAATTGAGAATGAGAGGCAAAGGGAAGAAAAAAATGGATGCGGTGGGGTAAGATAATCTAATTCCTTAGAACAATATTAAGTTCACGATATGCTTCGTGTCGGTGATGTATCGTAAATATCGAATGATATCTAAAATATTATTCAATATATCCGATATTTAGTCGATATATTGGCCAATATGGCATTGTTAACTTATAGTTATCAAAAAAATTTTTTCCTTTTGATATATCCGATACTAATACATATTTTTCAATATGTTTGATACTAATATAATCGCGATCAATATTGATACTAATATCAATATCTTCATCCATGGAGTCATGGGACAAGTTGGTTACCGGGAGGGGCCGAGTAGTACGCCCAACTCAAACATGGTCAACCCCTGACCCAGACAACACTACCATTCACCTTAGTCCAATATTGATTTGGTGCATTACAGGTTGGTCAAATTGTTGTCTTTAGTTTCTAATAGTGAAAGAGTAGTTGTACACATTTTTTACCTTAAAAGATTTTAAACATGTGTAAAGATCTGGCATAGATAAGAGAGTGTGTCCTTGAGCACTCTTATTATACCGTTTGTCCAAAATGTCTAGATTAGACAGCCTACACTACTGTTCTAAATTTAGAAATCTACTATAGTAATATGGTACATGCCAAATTGTCTATACTGACTGTCTTTGTCAATTAAATACTTTTTTTAAATAAATAATATATTTAAAAATTAGGAGTAATAGTTATATAATCACTCCATCTTTTCTTTTGTGGTGAGAAAAGCTAACTTTGGCAAGGCAAGACTTATGTTGACAAATGTGCTCCAGAAGGTGAGAGTCACAGAAGATGAGCACGTTGGATCACCAAAAGTGGTGGTGGGTGTAGGCATGGAGCTGCAATTGGCAGGCAAAGGAGGGGGTTCAATGAATGGTGGGGAGGTGGAATCAGACAAAATTGGCATGAAAGATGGAGTAGTGGTAGAGGGTGTTGAGAAGGAAGGTTGGGTGGTGGTAGGTAGTTGTGGAGCAGTGGCAGTAGATTCTACGCTGCTGATATTAATGGCCAGTTTCATGCCTTCATCACAGTGGACGTAGGTACCAGAGATGAACTGTGCACTTGGAGTTTTGAGGATAATACCAAAGCTGAAGAGACGAGAAGAGAAGAGGAGAGAAAAGAAAATCGGTGCAGCGATGGATGGACGCATGATTTTGGGGTGTCCAATTCGAGTCCTGTTCACAAAGTCTAAATTTTAGACTGTCCAAAATTATTTCAGATGGCCTAATGTGACATTTTTTTAGTTTGAATGTCTATATTTAGATTTAGAAACATTTAGCCGGACAAGTGTGATTGCTCTTGGGGACAAATCAAAATGACCAGAGAATGTATGAAAATTTGGAATTAGTCACGGCCATATCAATATTGGACGTATCGAACAACAAGTATCGGTATCAAAATATATCAAAAAAATGATTTTTGAGAATTGTAAATTGATATGGTTGTATTGTCCAATATATTGGCCATCACGATTGATGTATTGGTCAAATATAATTTGTATCAACCTATATATTTGAATATTTGTTGATGTATCGTGATATTATCGTGATATTGAGAAATGTTGGTATCAAGAGGCCCTGATATCGACACATATTGGCCAATATTTAAATCAAGTCTAATTTTCCATCTAATTTTCTCAGCAAGAGTATCAAGGTAAAATTTTATTTATCCTTGTTAGTAATGATATTGAACCAGATGCCAGTATTTGTGAACTTTATGATCAAATCAATTTCTTCGGGGCTCAATGGTGTTTCATGAAAAGATCTTTGGGGAAGTTGTCATCTTAAATGGACCATCACCTGGACTTTTCTCCTTTTCAAGGTGTGATTAAGGCTTTAACCTCAGTTAAATAAGGAAACTTACAAATTAAGAACCAAATTGGCGTAAGGACTTCTCATATTTCATTTCAAGTTAATATCTGATGTCTCATAGGTATTCTAGATTCAACTAATATTTTCCTCTGCAAATACTTTTGCATCGTAATTTGTTTATTTTTGTGACCCACTTATCTTCTGAATTTTTTACTTTGTACAACATTTTTGTAGAGTGAAATTTTGACCTCTTATCATCCGAAATTTATGCTGCTTTCTCATGCTGTTGCCTTGGTTATAACAATGCCACTTTCATTATCGATCATCATATAATGCCTTGAGCCTCCACCATAAGTCATTTGTCATCAACATCTCAGACCCTAGTCATCAGGCAATGATGCTTTTGGGCGCCACTATCGTCTGTCAATCAGTATACCTTGACCTAAGCCTACCGCCCATTGACGCCCTAACAACCACAACCTATCACAGATCATTGCTGCCCTTGCCCCCTTTATTGATCATCAGCTGATGATGTCTTTGGCCACCACGTCAGTTGCTAGGTAGCTCACAATGACCCCATCCTACTAGTTGTCGTCAACGATTGCTAGCTGTCTATCCCTCCAAACAAGTTATTAATCATTGACCGGTAGTATCTTTGACCTCATTGCTAAAATGAAATATGAGTATATTAATGACCGATCGTTGGTGACTTTAAAGATATTCTTGACCATGAAATAACACCATTGTCCTGAAAATATTGCTACAATCAATAGCAAAAGGCATCTAATATCATTAATCGATTTGTTTAATACTCTATATTTTCTTATACATGCCAAACTTTGAAAAATTTTCAAAGAAGAAATTATTTTTAAAAAAATATTTTCCATGGAAATTGTGGAAAATATTTTCTAGAAGATATTTTTGTGGAAAATATTTTTCATTTGATAAATATTTTTCAACAAACAAAGAGAGCCCTACAAGAACCAAATTAATGAAGGACTTCGCTTATTTCATCTTCATAAATATGTTTCAACAATGCTCGTCTAGTCCATTTCAAGTCAATATCTAATGTCTCATAGGTATTCTTGAATCAACTTATGTATTCCTTTGTGAATACTTTTGCATATTAATTTGTTTATTTTTGTGACCCACTTACCTTTTTAAGTTACATTACTTTGTACAACATTGTTATAGCATGAGACTTCAACATCTTATCATCCGAAATTTGTTGCTTTTGCATGCTTTTGTGTTGGATATAATGAGTAATTTCCTTATCGCTATTTTTACAAATATCTAGCTCGATTGTTAGCAGATGACATTGCTGCATAAGTTTGCAGATTGAGAGATTTACTCATCAGATGACTGATGGGTGGGGGCTGGCAACCGATGGTAGAGTCATGTTTGGTAGTGATGGAACTTCAACATTGTATCAAATTGACCCTCAAACAATGAAAGGTCCCTCTTTTAAATTTCTTATAAGTGTTTTTGTTTTGTTTTGTAAATTAAAAATCTTGTAAAATCTCTATTTTCCTTGATGTTTATGTCCTAAATGTGATCCAAATTCATTTTGTGTGATTGACTCATTTGGCTACCTAACCCAAAGTTTCCAGTGTGACAATGTGAATTTTGAATGGAAATTAGCAGTGGGTATGTTCGTGGGCCTTCCATAGGTGGGTCCGGGGGGCAAAGTTCCACCACTATCTAGATTTGTTATTTTAGGCTCATCTCTTTTGTCTATATATGTCTCACTTTGTTTGGAAGTGTTTTTGTTGTGTTTTATCAATTAAAAATCTTGGCATCTCTTTAATATGCATCCCTATTTTCCCCTGTATCCACATGCTAATTAAGATCTGAATTCATTTTGTATGACATTATTTGGCGACTTGGCCCAAAGTTTGCGGTATGATTTGATGTAAAATTTGAATGGAGATTAGTGCTAGGTTATGGTCATAGGCTGTCCATTGGGGATGTGGAGGGCAAAGCTATCCTGCATCTGGATTTGTTGTTTTGGCCTCATCACTTTTCTCTATACGTATCACTTTGTTCTGTAAGTGTTTTTGTTGTGTTTTATTGATTAAAAATCTCAGCATCTCTTTGATATGAATCTCTGCTTTCCTCCATGTTCATGTGTTAATGTGATCAGTCCATTTGGCAGCCTAACCCGAAGTTCACGGAACCATTTGATGTGAATTTTGAATAGATATTAGTGGTGAGTTGTAGTCATAGCCGTACATAGGGGATGCAGACAGCAAAGCTCCCCACAGTCTGGATCTTTGTTTTGGTCTAATCATCTCTCTCTCTCTCTCTCTTCTCTATATATCACTTTATTTTAGGGTTTTTAGTAAGCTTTCAAATTGTTCTAGGGTTTTTAGTAAGCTTTCAAACCCTCATTTGTAGCCATCTCTTGTAACCCTATTTTAAAAATAATGAAATCTCATATTGCTAAATAGAAAGGGTTTGTTATAGAGATGGCATGTTATGCCCACACTTGGATTGGGTTGGTTCAAAATTTCCTAGACCTAGAAAAGACCCACACCTCAAGCCTAAGATGCCACTTGATGTCAGTTCAAATCATATTGGGTGCAGCAATGTTGGTTTGAATCCATGGTTATATGGGGTCATATTTGCACCTACTATAACTTAAGATTTATGGTGTCAATTTCTTTTGTTACATTTATTATTAGGTTTATCATTACTGTATATGATGTTACTCCACTTAAAGCCAATTTTTTAATTCTTTTTGCAGTGACAAAAACTCAAACTGTCAAACACGAAGGCATTGAAGTACCGAACCTGAATGAATTAGAGTTTGTAAATGGTGAAGTATGGGCAAATATTTGGCAGGTAGACTCCCATCTTCTTGTGATAAACATGCTTGCATTGTTTTTGTCCAAGATACATAGAGATTCTCTTGGGACTAAAATGTTGGTATCTAACACGTAGCAGATGCCGATAATCTTCTAACACCCTTGACATAAGTCCAAAATTTTTAATTTTTTTTTTTTAAATTTTGATATACACTAGCACATTTAGATATCTATATCATAATATAATATTCATAGGTTCTATAGGTTAAACAAATATATTATTGAGATTAACAGAATGGCTTTATTATTAGATAGTATAGACTACACTAAGCTATTCTAATGCCTATATCATCCGAATAAAATACTACCATCATATATTTTCTTTTATCTTATTCATGGAACTTAGAACGAAATATTACACTACATAAAATTATTACATGGAGTATTCAAAATCCATACATTGATAATTTCATGTTATTTTAATGTATAGTTCTTTATCCCTTCCTATTAAGTTTGATTTTCAAATAGGAGTGAGAATAAGAATTAAGGACACGTGAATGAAACCAAATATTAGTATAACACTTTTAACTCCAATAAATAATAACACAAAACCTTCAATATAATCTAACAAGTCATTTATTATTCTTTAACTATAAATATTTAATATGTCCATTAATACATTAATTAAAATTCATCACAACACTTCACATATTTATTAAAGTTATATTTAAACAAGTAAAACTCAATTTCTTATTTTAAGTCATCCAAAAATATATTCATATAAAATTATTTTTATACTCAGTATCCTAAATAATTACCAAAATATTTTTCTACCACCAAATAATTAATTATTCTCCTCAAATAATATATAAACATTATAAAAAATACCCTTATTTCTCTCGATCAAATGCGCACAATAGCACGAAGGAGTGGCACCCTCATGGTGCAGCGGCTTCCCATATGAAGAACTTTATAGACCAGATGCCGTTATTTTTCGTCCATTCATGCTGAATGCAACTTTTGCTCAAATTCAAATTATTTACGAAATTTGACACATTGCTTATCAAAGTCATCATATATGATTCTTCTACAGCTATTAGAACTGAAATTACTCATCAAATTTTAAATTGACACTAAATTCATGCATTTCCTCTGAACCCTTGTTTTTGCACTCTCTTTGTATTTCCATTAAATTCAATCATATAAAAAAAATTTGACGTGAAAGAACAATTATTCAAAATGCTAGAGAAGTATAGGATAGTAAAATAGTAAGAAGATTAAAGAATTACTTATCCAAATTTGTGAATTAATTCCTTCTTCCTCTGTTTTTTAACACTCTCTCCTTCACGTCTTCCTCAAATTTTTGTCTCCAATTCTTGCCGTTTTAGCTTCAATTTGACCGATATTTATAACCAACTGATCCTAATACACCTCATGATCCACTTGTTGCAATTTCCTTGTTCAAATTCCAGCTAATTAAATCTAAATTCGATACATTCTCACTAATCCTCCATTTTTTCGCCGCCTAATCATTTTCATCCATAACTCATGATTTCTCATGGTTTTGCTATAAATCTTTGAGGTTTGCCAAATGGATTTCATGTTTGAAAGCCACGAATTCATGCTCCACCAATTCCATCGATTTTTACTATTTCATTTCAACTTACACCGCATAAGTGTTTCTCCTTCTTTCTATTTTTTGTTTCTTTTTTTTTTAATTCATCATCGTCATTATTATTATTATTATTAGTAATTATATTAAAATCATATGTTAACTTAAACTTATACCGGCAAATTTTTTTTGAAATAATAATAATTAGTTTAAATAAGATTTAAATAGATACATTATATAAAAAGACAATTTTAGATGTTATAATGTTATAACATAATTCATATATGTTGATTCGATTGCATGTTTTCCTATAATTTTTTGGGTGAAGAAACAAAAAATACGTATATTTATTGCTAATTTATAATAAAATATATTATTCATTAATTAAAAAATAATAAACGGTAATTGTAGTTAACATATTGCTAGTGTGTCGTGTTTTCGTGTCTAAAAACATAGTATGTTGATGTGTTGTTGTCCATGTTTCTTAGGTCTTTGTTGAAGCAAACACCAATTTTTCAACTATAGGAATTGAATTCCATTTCCTCTTATTGCCATTTTAATTCTGTTTTTAGTATACTAATCAAACAACCCGGAAGGATAAGCCTTCAAATTTCTGTAAGCTGTTGATTTATGAAATTAGGAAGTGCCATTGATTGCATTTATGTAGAAGCCTAAATGCATGTGTATACCACTTAGTGCATCCGTGGCTGTTTTTTTTTTTTTTTTTGGTTTACTTTTGGAAGCTTAAATGCACATATTTTAAATATATTTGAATTTTATAAATAGCTTGAAATCACATGTTTTGCTGAAGTATGAAACATGCATAGAGTGAAAGTTTTGGGATACTTTCAATAATATAGAAAAATATTAAGATTAATTTTAATAAAATTGGTTAACACATCTCAAATCGATAAATATATTATTGAAAATTGGTCAATTTTAATATATAATTTACTTTTGATATATAATTTACTTTTGATATTGTTGTGAGAAAAAAATTTAGTCTACAGTGTCCAATAATAATACAACTATGATTGATATTGATATTTTCATTTATAAAATCAACACCTTCATGGTTCTTTCACTATCTAACCTTCATTAATTGGAAGCCGATAGCCTAATATGAACAATTATCCATTGGTCTTTCTTATCTGTACATATACAAAAACGAGAATAAAAAGGGTGTAGCTTGGGACATAAGCTCTTACTATTCATGGGGTCCAATGAATAATTAGGCTACGTTAGGCTTATTGTATACTTATTGTATATGATCTTACCTTATATTATGTAAAAAACTGTTTGCACAACTCCATGACTTTTAGATCACATGACAACAACTCTTCCCGTTGTGAGAAAGCTTCCCTTCACACAACACAATAATGAAAACTGTGAAAGATGCCAATGGGAATGAAAAGACTAGGTAAACTTATTCCGCACAATTTAATTGATGCCTAACAGATAATTTATTCATATAATTCATGTAGATTTCTAAATGATTCTGATCATGGATATAAATATCAATTAATATATATGTGAAGTCATTACTCATCCCATTACTTTTCACAATAAGTTCATCCAGGAGGATGTGCTCCAGTACCTAATTATTAATGTCAAGTATGGAATGTTGTGTTGTCATTGATGATCCATGGAAGATTATGATACATTGATGGCTACTATGGGAATTGGTGTGCTGATGATGGATTTGATGACAAGAGAATGAATAATGTATGCATGGTTATTGCCCTATTCAATCACTCCTAAAAGTCATACAGTTATATTATTTTAGACATCACTTGTATCTGCTTATAGTTAAATATGCTAATGACTTTAGAACATTAAACACCACCACAACACACAAAACAGTCCAATCAAACTATAGGACAACAGTGCAATGTTTTTGAGGTGTTTTTCTACTAAACAATTGAGTTTTTTTGGTGAGAAGAGTTTGATTAGGTTGTTTCCATCATTTGTATTCTTTTGAATATAGTAAAGCCTCTTCATCTTGAGGCCATGGACGTAGCTTTCTTCCCAAGTAAATCACATAAATTTGTTATCTTATGTGTATTTGAATTCTTATCTTAATTCTATTATTACTTACAAAAATTTATCAGTATAGGGCCCCCGATACTCATTTCTCTATATCATGACAATATTGTGTTATATTGTCGTATTGATAATATATTGTGATGTATCGGCCGATATAATAGATATATCGACCAATATGGTCTTATCAATTTATGATTTTTAGAAGCTTTTATATATATATATATAATACTGATACTATTATCCGATATATCTAATTCTAATATAGCTGTAACCGATATTGATACAGATATTTTTATTCATGATTCTAACTAATGTTGCCTTAGCATCCTATCTAAAGCTAGTTTGTTCTTGCTAGGCAGACTGACTGCATTGCCAGAATATCACCTATTGATGGAACTATTCTTGGATGGATTCTTCTTCCCAATCTAAGGTTTTGTTATCCATCTCCTTCTATCTTTTCTGTTCTTTTTTCTTTTCCTCATTTGGTACATTAACTTCTATGCACATTTGGTGTTATCTGAATTTCTTTAGGGTCTATTTAGTTCTAAAAAAGTTTAAAGGAAATGGAAAAAAATAAAGGAAAATATTTTTCCATGTTTGGATTGTATAGAAAATGGCAATGAAAAAAATATGATGGGGAATGTTTACTAATATGTTCAGGTTTGAGAAAAGTGATTTTAATTTTATTTTCGTTCGTTTTCATTTTTTCTCTCATTATTTTATTTCCTATGAAAGTTCTTATAACCAAACAAACCCATGCTGTTTTTAATATTTCATTGTTGCATATGGTTGTTACTTGATGTTTTGTCTTTGCAGGGAAGGATTATGGTTGTCTGGGAAAAGAGTAAGTATTGAATACATTCAATCATTTCATTAAGTTTACTGTTTTTTCTCAATGGAAACCTTGGTGCAATGATAGAGTTATCAGCATATTATCTGTTTGTTATGGATTTGAGTCATAAAAACAATTTCTTGCATAATACAAGGAATGATGGCACATAACAAACTCAAAAGTGATCTAATTTGTCTGACTCTTCCCGAACCCCATGCATGGTGGAGATTTATGCACCAAACTGACACTCTTATACCAATTTTTTTGGTTCAAGAATATTCCATTCATTCTCGCTTACTAGTGGGAAAATTATTATGTTCTAGGATATCGATGTCCTGAATGGCATAGCATGGGATGGAGATGAACACCGCCTTTTCGGTAAGCCCTCAAAATTTGAAAAATCATTGTCCTGTCAGAAGATCATGGCTTGAGTCTTGTTTGATCTTGTTTGCTTTCTCATTTTCTAATAAATTTTTAGACCATTTTCTTTTCTTTTTTTTTTTTTTTTGGGAAACTGCCGCTCTGTCATAGAAGGACAAAATTACTTACATCTAACCCTCCTTGACCCGTATTAGGGAAGCCTAGTGCACTGTCCCATTTTCTTTGTTTGTTCCCCCAATTTGTCATTCTATTTCTTCTTTAAATTAGAAGTTCTTCTTGCCACAGGCTCTAAAGAGATTCCCAATTTAGAGATTTATAAAACGATCTTCTTTGGCCTAATTGGAAACCCAAAAAAAATAAATAAATAAATAAATAAGTAAAAGAAAAGAAACAAGTGTTATATCAATTGATTATTGGACAACATTATGGGCAGGAAAATTTTCCAAGCTATAGAAGATACATGCCAATAGACATTAGTCCAAATAAAGAGGGCAGTCCTGAGACCTAGGGTTGCAAATAATTCGAGCTCAGTCAAATCTAGACATGTTTAGGGTCTAATTAGCACATTTTTTTCATATTATAAGTGAGCTCAATCTGAATCCTACATTCTTAGCTCGAGCTCAACTTGCGAAAAAAAAAAAAATTCACAAGCTCGCATTTGACTTGAACATGGCTCAAGACTTGGTTTATTTGTGCATGGATAAGCCAAACTTGAACTCACGATCAAGCTTTGTTTGTTCAGGAATAAGTGAGCCTATTCAAGAGCCTATAAATAGCTCTAATCTGAGCCCTTAACAGATCAATCCAAGTCAGTTACATCCTTGACTCATTTGTCTAACGAGCTCCAATATTAAACTCAGTGTCTCTTGTTTTCGTAAACAAACAACTTCTGATAAGAATTTATCGAACCGTGCCTCCAAGCTCTTTACAAATGCCTTGATTCATTCCTTAACTGAAATTATTTAGTGTTTTGGGCAAGGGCATAATTCCCCAACGAAAGTCTGAAGTCTACCTTCTCAGCTGCTTATTGTTTACTTGCTTTTTTTATACATGAATAAGTCAAGCTTGAACTCACGATCGACCTTTTGTTCAGGCATAAATGAGCATATTTACATGCCCATAAATAACTCTAAGCAGAGATCTTAACAAATCAATTTAAGTCAGGTGCATACTTGGCTTGTTTGTCTAACTAAATCCAAAATTAGACTTGGGTGTCGCTCTTTTTTATTTAAACAAACAAGGTCGGATAAGGCTTTAACGAACTGAGCCTCTGAGCTGCTTATTATAAACATGCCTCAACTCATTTGCATCCCTACCCGAAACCAAGTGTTATCAGCATCTTAATTCCTGAATGAAGATCGGAATTCCGGCCTTCTTAGTTGTTTATTGTTACTTGGTTTGTTTATGCGTGAATAAACCGAGCTTGAACTCATGATTGAGCTTTGTTGGTTCTGGCATAAATGAGCATATTATCGAGCTCATAAGTACCTCTAATCCAAGCACCTTAATCAAGCTAAGCCAGGTGCACACTGGGATCATTTGTCTATTGAGCTCCAAAATTAGACTTGGGTGTCATTCTTTTTGTTTAAAAAACAAAATAAACAAACCAGCTCGGATGAGCCCTTATCGAACTGAGCCTCTGAGCTGTTTATAAACGGCTCGACTCATTTGCATCCCTACTCGAATCCAAGCATTCTGGTCAACATAATTCCCGAACCAATCCAAAGTCCAGCCTTCTCTGTTTCTTACTGTATTCTTGCTAACATCGTTTTGCAGTGACCGGAAAACTCTGGCCAAAACTATATGAGATAAAGGTGCATCCTGCCGGTGAAAAATTTCATGGTGATATCAAGCAGCTATGCATCAGAATGCCATTTCGACCTTAGAAAGCCGAGAGACCAACTGCGAGCACCATTGAAGATTTTTCTCACCAGATATGAACAAAATCAGTGCAAAACTTCAGAGAGGTAAAACCATACAAAACTGTGATTAGAAAAATTTTACAAAATGTCTTTTTTCTTTTTCGGTTTGCATTGTGTTGAACTGTGAAAAACAATTCTTTAGGGTTCTTTTATGGGCTTTGGATGGAAAATTGTAGAATTTTAATTGGATAAAATATAACTTAATATATCTACATTTTTCTATAGTTTTTCTCAGTTTTGATTTCCATAGATTTTTCTTTGTTAATCAAACATGACATGTTTTTAAAATTACTCAGCTCTATAAAAATTTGCTAAGCTCTATACATTAAAAAACAGATGTCAAACACAATGTGCCTGTTTTATGTACTCAAGGGGGAAAAACCCATAAACAAAACCCAAGGCTTGTTTAGGGGTGGGTTCGACCCAGGTCGATTATGAGGAAAAATCAATCAATCATCATAAATCCATCATAATATTAAACTCGTTGAAATAAAAAATAATATAAATGTCCATAATAAAATAAAATTTGAAGAAAAGCAGGCCTGATAAATTATTTAACGACTATAAAAATGAAAAATAAAATTTTTAACTCTCAATATTAATTAGGCTTTGGACTCAACAACTAGCTCAACTATTGAATGGAAAAAATGCAATTGTAAGTTAAGAACCTAACAAGGGATATAACTAATAAGATCAGAATTTATAAAATCTCGAATAATAATATTAAAATATAAGAGTAATAAAAATACATAGTTAATTATCAATTATTTGATATTTAATGTTATGTTGTAATTACAATTTAAGAATTATAAGAAGCTACTGCCAAGGGATTTTACTGATATAATGAATACTATTGAGATTATATAGAATCTAAATATCAATAAAACTATCAAAATGTTGTTGAAATTGCTTATAAAATCACATATAATATATTCAAATTGGTGTGATTTTTGTTACATCTCACACGTATTGGGAGCTTTGTGCACCGAATGTCCCTTCTATATGGAAGATTGAGTCGTAAAACGAATAAAATAATGTAAGCTCTTGTACAATATGTTTAAAAATGATTCGACCAATTTTCGGACTCTAAACACTGAAAGATATCTGTGTATTATGTTGTACTTTTTTTATCTATGAACACACCAGTTTATAGTCATAAAATGGAAAGAAGCTCTCTTCTATTATTGAGAAATATTTTTAAATTTTAAACAGATATTTTAGATGATTATAATTATAAGATGAGTCTTATATATTTTAATATGTTATTATAATTATAGATATTTAAGTTATCAAAATAAAATTTATACTATTAAGAATATAATGGGTAATAAAATTAGTTTTATATTTAATTTTTTAAAAATATTTAATTTATAATTATCTATTTTAAAATATATTATTATCATTAAAATAGTAAGGCTTCTAATCTTTGTAAGAGATGAGCTCGTCTGTGCCCATTAGCCATTGTGCATGAGCCACGTGGTCTAGTGAAGAGTGTAGGATTTGCACATTCGTTAGAGATCAGGGTGGAATGACATTTAGCAGGTGTGGAATGATATTTTTAAACAAATTTCTTAAATTATATTATTTATTTTTTTTATGATAATGTTATTATATAATACATAATTTATTTAATTATAGTGATATGTTTTTGGGTTTAGATTTTTGTGCGAATTAAGAGACATTCGAATTTCTCGGTTTAGGTAAATCACAAACGGGTCCGATCTTTGCGTATCTTCGATTTAGACTCTGCATACCATAAACTCCAAATAAGAGGTCAGAGAACGGCGGGATATTATTCCACTGTAAACACTCCAACGCTCAAATCAAAAATTTTTCCCAATTAATGAAAAGATGTAGGTATGGAAGTAAACATGATGAAAAATGCACGTATATAAGTATGCAGGATGTGCGTGTAGTGTTTGAAGGAGGCTTGTGCTCCCTTTTTCGCATTGCTACATGTGCTTACTAACGTTGCCGTATTGGGGTGTTGATTTGAGGGAATAGAACTAGTTCTTTTTCCTCGTTTTTTTCGAGAGCGAAATGTTAGGATCGATCTTTTTGAAACTCGAATAGAGGTTCTCAAGTTCAAGGATCTAGATCAGGATTAAGATCGTTTTCCTCCTTCTCTGTTGAAGGAGAAGGCATTTGTAGGCTCTGTGGAAGATAGTTTTGGGCGTGAGAATCTTCGACAGGTGGCTTGCCGAGATTCATCAACCGTTGAGTGCTGATGGTGGCAAGCAGTGTCAGTTATCGCCTTGTGGTGGCACAGAAACCATCGTTTGGCGTGGCCGACACTTGCCAGTTTGACCTTGCTTAAATTGATAGAGCACCTGTCAGAATAGAGCATACTGCGACTTGCCAGTGTTAACCTCATATCCCATTGGCTGATATTTCCTAAGTCGACGCCTCCTGCGCTGTAAGTTTACGGATGTTCTTATAGAGGTACAGACGAAACTGATTGGATGTGAGCTAGGAGAGCCTAATGGGCTCTGTCCTGATTTCCCCAGGTCACTGCTGCATTGTTGGGCCTATTCGCTGGTTGAGGCCTGTCTTCAATTAGTTAGGCCTTGTTGGTTCTAGCCTAGATCCGTATTGGACCCATCATATAGAAATCAAAAAGTTGATGGTGTAAGAATGAGAAGAAATTAATGGAGTAAATATATAAATTGATTAAAATTGAGTTATTCAAATATTATAATTCAGTTCGCTTAAAAGTTTATTAGATCCTGATAAAATTATATGAAAATTATGGATGAATAAAGTTAAAAATTAGACTGATTAATTTTGCACGTAGTGCAATCACATTAAGAAATCACTAATCATATTTAACTCAGCCTAAATTATTCTTTATGAAAAGAATTGATTTTAGTTTAGGTAATTATTAATTAAAAAATAGTTTGGCGTTGATTACAATTTTTTATAAATATAAATATTTTTAGTTTACATCAATATAAAATTTAAAAAATCATCTTAATAAATAATATTTTGTTTAATTAATAAAATTGTGCGATTATCTATTAAAAATATTTTTAAGTAATATTCTTTTATCTAAATTTTATATTTTGTAAAAATATCTTTATTTTAGATATTATTTTCATAAATATATAAATTTAAATAAAAATATCTAAAATAAAAAAATATTTATTCTTAGTTTATCATTTTTAACTAATAAAATATTATTCAATTATCAAGAAAACATACTAATAAAATATTATTATACTACAAAGAAAAATAATGGTAACTTTATTTTTATTTTTTTATTTTTTAAAAAAATGTGAATATTTTTACTGATGTAGATGGAATAAATTTGCAAAAAAAATAAATTATATTATATAATTGTTAGTCATATTTTATGTTGGCATATTCTATAACCGTATCGAGTACCTTATTTTGGTCTCTTATGGGAGCATTCGGTATCTACGATATAATTCATGCCTGGTGGAGCTTCATTAGTTTCATACTTGAAGGTTGTACGCATCATATACTCAACATTTTCACCTCCATATCTTCCGTTTCGTCCTTCCTCGGGAGCTATGTTCGATTGGCGCCTGAGGTGCCAACAAGGCGCACTGCGCTCGCGAGCACCTGAGGCCCGATTTTTCTGAACTGTGCGCTCGATAAGCTCCCAATCCGTGCTCGAGTGCCAGGGTGTGAAATCACCTAACCCTATCATGTGCCCGCCGCGCGCTCGAGCAGTGCGGGCCTTTTGTGCCTAACAGATCTTTTCTTTTTGAAATCATTTGGGCTCCTCTATATATACCCTTTCTTCTTCTTCTTGGTGAGCCTTCTGAAAAAGAAAATTAAGACACCAAAAGACTACGTTCATTACTTTGTGTAAAGAGTTTATACCCACCAGAGAAAGTTTCTCCATTTACATGTGTTAGTTTGCCAAAACTTTTTCATCGTTCTTGCCTACAATCCCTCGTGAGTGACGAGAGAAGTATGAAAACTGAGCTCCAGCAGTTCGGGAGAGAAGATCGACGTAAAGATCGAAAGGTTTTCGGTTTCGTTACCGTGAGCAAATCTAAAGAGTTCATTGGTAGAGATCACGAGACGGGAATAAGTCGGCTAAATTAGCGCGTTTGTATCACCCGATCTGTAAGTTAATTTTCATAGTGGATATCTTCTCTGACCGTTGAAACTTGGAGGGTTTTTCTGGATTACTGTGGGTATCAAGTTTTTCCTTCGTCACTAAAAATTATCTTTTTACTATTGCTTATTGTTGTATTCGTTTTATGCATATTATTATTTTTGGCATCTAGATATAAATATTCTTTATATGTATCGGATATTTAATTTTGTACTGTTTCCACTAATCTTTCATGGGGTTAAAACTTTGTTGTAAAATTTGGGACGAAATATCTTTTTCAATTGGTATCAGAGTCTTACCCCGATCCGTGATCCTCGATCTAGATGTATACGAGTGGATCGCTATCGGTTCCTTCCTTCTATGATAAGAGCAACTATACCTATTGGAAGGTTCGAATGAAAGCCTTTCTCAAATCGATGGATGAGCGTGTATGGGCTAGCACCCAAACTGGGTGGACTCCACCCAAAACTACGACCGGTGATGAACCGAAATCTCTATCCTTATGGACAAAAGAAGAGCTTGATTTGTGCAATTGGAATAATAAATGGTTACATGCTATTTTCATGGCGGTATTTCCCGAAGAGTTTAAACATATATCTATGTCTGAAACCACTAAAGATGCACAGGATATTCTTGAGACTACCCACGAAGAAACAAAGTTAGTAAAAAATTTAAAATTACAAATGCTTACAACTAAATTTGAAGAAATCCGTATAAAAGATGATGAAACCTTTGATGACTTCTATGCTCAATTGAACGATATTGTGAACTCCACGTTTAATTTAGGAGAACGAATTCCTGAAAATAGAATTGTTAAAAAAGTTCTTAGATCACTTCCTGAACGTTTTACACCTAAGGCCACCGCTATTAAAGAAAGTAAAGACCTTGATAAAATGAATATTGAAGAACTCGTAAAATCTCTCAAAATTTATGAGCATACATTTCCACAGTCAAGGAAAACTAAATTGATTGCTCTAAAATATGTTAGGGAAGATAGAGACCGTGACACCGATGATGAGTTGAATAGTGATGAAGATTTTACCCTATTTGTTAAAAATTTTAAAAAATTCTTGAAAAAAAATAAATCTACCTCTGATAAACCAAATGAGGATTTAAAAAGATCACTTAAATTTGATAAGAAAGATCGTCATGATATTAAAGAATCCAAATCGAAAAATACCTAAAGAGTTCAATGTCACGAGTGTAAAGGTTTTGGCTATTATCGTACTGAATGCTCAAATCTTAAATGCCAACAAGGTCAAACCTTAAAAACTAATACGACCTTCAGCGATTACGAGAAAGAAGATGTTGAAAGATACACTGAAGATGACCTTATCAAGTACATAGCTTTTATGACCTCAATGTGTGGAAGTGATAAACATTTAAAAAAAACTCATAATCAATTCGATGACTTTGACAATGAGTTAGAAGGTGAATTTTGTGACCTTCAGGATGTTTATGAGAGATTGTTTAAGAAATGCTTACAGATCAATAAAATTAATTTGTCTTTAAAGCATAAACTGGCTAAAATGGAAAAAGAAATATTAGCTCTGAAATCCGAGTTAAACACAAAAGTTTAAGAAGTTGAGAAATTGAAAAGTTCTTTTACTGAAAAAATTACGACTCTTAAATCTGATCTTAATGCTACTCGAAATGATTTGAAACAATTTTCAAATTGGTCCAAACAATTGGACCATATGCTCGGCTTAGAAAAATGAGAGGAAATAAAACCGTTTAGGTTATTCGGATAAAGCCTTAAAAGCCAATATTAAATTTAAAACTGTATTTGTTTGAGCTGCTTCCATACCAATACAAAACAGCACTTTGTCTGACCATATTGATCAGTCGCCGAGAGTTTTTTCCGAGAATTGGGTCAATTTGAAAAATGTTAGAATAAAATTGTATAGTTCGGACATCAAGACTAAATATGTTCCAACATGTCATGGGTGCGAAATTATTAGCCATTTTTGCCCTTACTGCCCTGAAACGTCATGGCAAAATAATTTTGCAAAATTTAAAAGTAGAGCTTCTCTTTCACCGTATCAACCTTCTAAATGATTAAGTGATGAACTTAAATAATACTATAAAACATGGTAAGAAACTATGAATCATGAATAGTAAGCTCCATTACTCTTTGGTCATTTGTGACAAAACAGGGGAGTAGATCTCAACCTTAGAGAAGTGTTTCATTATTTGTTTTAGGGGGAGATAGGAGGAGGTTTTTGTTGCCGGGGGGAGTTTTGTTTTATGGTGATTTGTTCTCGTTATGATCTCTTCTGTTTATCTCCTGCTATTATATTACTGCTATTATCTATATTTGTCCTAACCATGGTTGTGCAGTTCTCAGTTCTCCCTTAGCGCACAACAGCTCAGCTGCTTCCGAAGTTTTTTTATATATACTTCATTTTGTATTGTGCCACTATATCAAGGCGTTTTTGTCTGTATGCGGGTTCATCTCGGTGGTATCTGAACCTGTGATTTGCTTGTATTTTATTTTATTTTATTTTTGCATGGGTTTTTATCACGGTATTACCAAAGGGAGAGATTGCTAGTCGTATTTTGTGTTGGTATATTCCGTGACAGTGTTGGGTAGCTTATTTTGGTCTCTTGTGGGAGTGTTCGATATCTGCGACATTATTCTTGCCTAGTAGAGCTTCATTAGTTTCATGCCTGAATGTCGTACGTGTCACATCCTCAACGTTCCTGCCTCCCTATTTCTCGTTCCATCCTTCCTCGGGAGTTGCGCTTAATTAGCGCCCAAGGTGCCACCGATGCACGTTTTTCAGAATCGTGCGCTCAATGAGTATCCGAAGTGCCATCGAGACATGTTCTCCAGAACCGTACGCTCGAGTGGTGCTCGAGCGGCATGGGCCTTTCGTGCCTAACGGATCTTTTCTTTTTGAAACCATTTGGACTCTTCTATATATATAACCCTTTCTTCTTCTTGTTAAGCCTTCTGAAAAACAAAATTGAAACACCAAAAGGCTACGTTCATTATTTTGTGCAAAGAGTTTGCACCCACCTGAAAAAGTTTCACCATTTATATGTGTTAGTTTGCCAAAACTTTCTTATCGTTCGTGCCTACAATCCCTCGTGAGTGACGTGGGAGGCGTGGAAACGGTGCTCCAGCAGTTCGGGAGAGAAGATCGACGTGACGACCAAAAAGTGTCCAGTTCTGTTACCGCGGGCAAATCTAATGAATTCCTTGGTGGGGATCACGAGACGGAGAATAAGTCGGCTAGGTTAGCGCGTCTGTATCCCCGATCTATAAATTGATTTTCATAGTGGATATTTTCTCTAGCCGTTGAAACTCGAAGGATTTTTTCAATTACTATAAATATCGAGTTTTTCCTTCGTCATAAAAAATTTTCCCTTTTTACTGTTGCTTATTATCGTATTCATTTTATACATATTATTGTTCTTAACATCTAGATATAAATATTCATTACGTATATTGAATATTTAATTTTGTATTGATTCTACTAATCTTTCACGGGGTCGAAACTTTGTTGTAAAATTTGGGACGAAACATCTTTTCAACCTTAATTTATAATATCAATTTGATGGGTCCGATAATCTAAGAACTGATCTGGAATCAAGCCCGCAAGGAAAGAGCACCCCAAAAAGCCGCAATCTTGGAGAAGTTTCTCGTTGCGCAAGACCCATACTGCACAGCCTAATAGCACGCACTTCAATAGCTCCAATTCAGTAGACAATTCCATGTGACCGTACCCCCTAATCGTCTGGCACAGTGCAACTCATTGGGGGACCGAGACCCAAGCGCACTCAGTAGGCCAGGATGGTAGGGTTGTACTATCGGCTACTACTCGCAATGTCAGCAGCGCTCTAGCGACGGCAAATCAACACTCTCTCTATAAATACCTCCATTCCTCCTCGAGAGAATGCGGCTTTCCCAGAGGCCAAAAAATTCGAAAGAGAGAAATGACCAAAGAAAGTGACTCATTGTCTTAGAGCTACTCTAAGCCACCCTCCCGTCTGATGCATCTCAAAATAGTTCCTCAATCGAGCATACTTGTCGAAGTTTAATTCTCCATCTCTCAAATGTTGCTCCAGTCAAGCACACTCATTCTAGTTTAGTCCTCCATCTCTCAAATGCTGCTCCACACTCATTGGAACTCATCCCTTCGCCTTGAAGCAACTTTCTAGTCAAGCGTATTTATCGAAATTTCATCCTCCATTTTAAAGCCACTCTCTAGTCGAGTGCATTTATCGGAGTTTAACCATCTACTTCAAAGCTACTCTCTGATCAAGCGCACTCTTAAAACTCAATCATTCGTCTAAAAGTCACTTCCCAACCGAGCACACTTGTCAGAATCTAGCCTCTGTTAACACTTAATTTTTTGAAATATGTATCTACGTATTTCTCACTCATCCTCACATCTTTCTCTCATTGTAAAAAAATTTTTGACTTAAATATCAGAAGATAAATCGATGGGCGAATTCTGCCGTCCTTTGATTTTTTATTTGTTAATTATGGTGTGTAAAATCTATGTTCAAAATAACGAAGATCGAATATATTTTAACTCGACCTATGAAAAAGATTAAACGGCTTACTAATTCGTTCGGTAATTCGAATTCAAGGACGCATTATAAATATTCATTTAAAAGGTAGAATTATTTCATATAATTTAATTATTATTAAAATCTAATAATATTTTTCATTACAAAATCTAATAAGATTTTCCAAATAGTGTATTTTTACTAACAAAAAAAATAAGATAATTATAAAATAATATAATGTTTTTAATTATATTTTTGATCTCTAATAATTTATTATAATTCATATATTATTTATTTATTTATTTATAATAAATTTAACAAAAAATAAATAAGTTATATAACATTTTCAGTCAGTACTGTCAACTTTGGTCCCCTGACATCACATGTGCCACTGTACTCAAATGGGCACAGGGGCAATATAATATTGCCAAAAATCATATAGTTTATTATAAATTAATAATAAATAAATGGAAGAGATTTTTAAGACATTACATTACCGGACAATATAATATTAACTTATTATTTATTTTTATATGATTATTTTATAATAAATAAATAAATAAAATATTATATTATTGAGGATATTCTGATGACAGCCAAAGAATATTTTCTTAATATTACTTTAAAGTAATAAATTACTTTATAATTAGCAATTATTAAAAATCAATAATTTTTTTAAAAAATATATATATATATTTTTACATTTAGTAGGTAAATAAACCTTTGATATTATATTAATTTAATAATTAATTGATATTATATAATAAAATAATATTCTCAATAATAATTTTTTTTTAAAAAAATAAAAATTAGTTTTGTTAGAAATAGTAAAGTGAGAAAATAGGCTTGAAAATTCATATATAAAATACAATAAACTGTCGTTAGCCACATACTTATTTTTTTAAATATTGTTTTAGAAAAATTATAACTTTTTCTTAGAAGATAAATAATATTTTCTGAAAATCATTTTATATTTATCAAAAGTTATTTTTATCAAAAGTTATTAATTTATTACATTCTTTGAAATAAATTTTAAATTTATTTTTAAAAATGTAAATCACCGAGAAATAAGTAAATAAAAATTTCTTTAAAAAAGGGGTTGGAGGTGCTGTGGCTCGGATTGAGGGGACGTCCTTCTCCCAAGTGGAGAAGGACCGTCCTTCTCTTAAAAAATCGGATATACAATTCGACGGTTACGTGTTTTGGATGATTAAATTTAAAATCGAACGGTCCACGTTATATTATCCATTCAAAACGTGTGGGCCGTCGGATTTTACATCTGACGATTCAGATGAGGATAAGGACGGTCCTTCTCCACAAGGGAGAATGACGCCCCCCGGATCCACTGTGGCTCACGGCAGAACTTTAAATTTTTTTAGTTTTATTTTTTTAATTTAATTTAATTTTTATTTTTATTTTAAAAATTTTTAATAAAATAAAATACACAGAATTTTTATCGTCATTATAATTTTTTTAAAAAAATTTAAAATATAAAAAAAATTATAATTTTTTAAATCTTATTTATTTAATAATAATTTCAGAATATGTAATTATAAAATTATTATTTTATAAATTTATAAAATAGAATTTTATTTATATAATGATATTTTAAAAAATATTAATTTATAAAATATATATTTAACAAAGAATAAGAATATTATTTAGTTTATAATCAAATTTATTTATGTTTTAAATTTTTTATTTGAGTTAATATTTTGTAAAAATAATTAATTGATATAAATTAATAGATATTTAAATTAATTGTTTAATAATATATTTTAATTTAATTAAAATTAAAAATACAAAAACAATTAAGTAAATTTAACGGAACATGTGGTCTTCATCCATTTCACCCTCAAGTGGCTGTGCGTCGCCTTCTCTCTCTCTCTCTCGTGATATCTCGAAGTTCGCCGGATTTACGTTCGGAGGGCGCAATGGCGGCTGGTATTTACCCCTCCACGAGCTCTGCCGCCTCCATGTATGGCCGAAGCCCATTTGTAGCCGCAAATTCGGTCTTAACAGTCAGCCCAATCTCGCTCCTACTCCCTCCGATTCGTCGGAGAAACTCCGCAGTCCGGTGTAAAAGAAAGGAGAGGTACTCAACTGTTTGCTTTCTGATGAAAGAAGAGCAGAAATTGATTGCCGAGGAAGACAGTGAAAGCGAGACTGATATCCTTAGTGAACAGATTACGGAGAGCTTTGACAGGCAGATCTTGGCCGCACGAATGGCGGAGAAATTTGCCAGGAAAAAATCTGAGCGGCTCACTTACTTGATCGCTGCCGTTATGTCTAGCTTCGGCATTACTTCCATGGCTGTAATGGCCGTTTATTACAGATTCTATTGGCAAACACAGGTAATTTTTTAAAAATTTCTAGCTTCAAATTCTGCGGTTTGTGATCGAACTATGCATATCGATTAGGTTTTCCATATTATTATTTTTTTTCGGAAATTTTCGACTTTCTAAATCTATTAATCCTTGTGCAAAACTCACATTTCATTATTTATTTTTTCGAATATTTTAGTAATGAAAAAAACCTACATCTACAAAGCAATCTTTCAAAACTTTCTAAACATCAATTTGAAAAATTTTTAGTTAATAATTTTTTTTTCAAAAAAAAAAATAATCTAATTTTTTTCAACCAGAAACAAAATAGAATCAGTAGAAATACTGAATTCGGATCACATTTTGCACTCTCTCCGACAATGGGTTTGTTATTGGTGTAGGGTGGAGAGGTTCCAATAACAGAAATGTTTGGCACATTCTCTCTTTCCGTGGGTGCTGCGGTGAGTTTCGTTTCTCCTCTTTCCAAGGAATAATTCATACAATATTGTTTCAATTCTGAGTTTATGCCTTCTCAAAGTTACCTCCTTATTAAAGTTACCTCCTTATTTCCTATTAATTTTAGATCATATTCTTGGATATGGAGAATTCAAATCCTTGCCTAGTTGTAAAATTGGGTCAAATTGCATTGAAGTTGAGGAAGGAGGTCTCTGTTCAGCAGCGTTTTGTTGGGTTTGGTCACTCTTTTGTGGGTGTTGGGTCTGGTCACTCCATTGTGGGTAACCCAACAAACTGATTTGTCATCAGAGGATTTGTGGAGAACAAGTCCGGAGAACTGATTCCGGTCAACATCCCGTTGACAGGAGGAGAACAGTGGACGGTCAATGGAGATTGACCGGCGGATGGCCAACCATGAATTCCGGTCAACAGGAGGTTGACCGTCTGAGGGGTGCAGGAGTATTGCTGGATGGCGGACGGGTAGCAGAAGACGGTCAACGGGGAGGTTGATCGAATGAAAGCAGAGGACGGTCAACGGAGATTGACCGGATGAATGCTGAAGACGGTCAATGAGATGTTGACCTGTTGAGAAGGCCGAAACTTACCAGTTGGTATTATTGGTATGGAATTGTCCACGGACATGGCCGAGTGCACAGTAGCGTCCGAAGATATGGGCTGTGCACAATGACGACCGAGGACATGGGATGTCCGAGGTCGTTGTCACTGCCTGGAAACCATGGAACACCGGAGAACTCTTGTGATGGCCAAAGGGCACAGATGGTCTGGGGACTTGACTGCAGCAATGATCGAGGACGTCGTGGACAGCTGGCAGCAAGTTGTGGACAGTTGGCTCTACAAAGTAGGTAGCAGACCTGCAGTCTGTGTAGGCCGTCTGTGCAGGTGGCAAGATTGCAGAGTTGGTGGGCAAAGTTATTGGCATGTTGCAGAGTAGGTGGTAGGCGTCTGTCCACACGCAACCTGCCTATTGGTTGAAGGTCTCCAGGCAGATCATTATATATATATATATATGCATACTGGGCATGTTGTGCTCAGTATGCGCGCAAGGCGCCATGAGAGTGACCATGGGCGATAGAGAAATCACCATGGGCGAGCATTCGCCGGGGCTTGTGTAGCCAGGGGCTTGTGTAGTCTGCCGCATGAGTGCGAGGGTGAAACGACAGTCACTGTTTCACCAATACTTGTAAAATGAGAGAGCAGATAGCACCATAGTGAGGAGAGAAAGCGTGAAAGAAAGAGAGAGTAGTAAATGAAACACAAAGAGTGAGGCTTTGTATTCTCGTGCTCTGTTCTACGTTTTCGCTTCTAGGGCTTGTGTAGCCAGGGTGATAGTTGTACTCTGTTTCTGGGTTTGTGTAACCATTTTATATAGTTGATTTATTGGTGGATTTTGTGTCCCGTAGTTTTTTTCCTTAGTTGAGAAGGGTTTTCACGTAAAAATACTGTGCATATCTCATATTCCTTATTCCTACTAAATGGTGGCTGACGATGACCGAGGTTTGGGTATTCCGCGCTACTGGATCGGATAGATCCGAGTCGTTCGAACCTCAACAAGTGGTATCAGAGTCAGGTTAAGTCTCTTCTGATATCAACAAGTGGTATCAAAGAGAGTTGAGATCGGCCTAGACCCGGAAAGGGCTGCTTGCGGAGGATGCTGATCGAAAAGGGTTACCTGCAGAGGTGCTGACCTACTGCCAGAGTGGAGTGAAGCGTCGCAAGGGAAAGCCGCCGAGTGAAGTGCCGCAGAAGTGGAGCCGTTGAGGTCTGCGGCGGTCGAAATGTATCCGGTATCATTGTGGAAGAGTTTGCTATTTAGTGTGGAATTGGATGAAAGCGCAAAAAGCACAAGTCGAGTCGGGGTTGAGGCGGAGTTGAGCAGGCCAATGGTGGAGGCATGCGGGACTAAGGAAGAAGGCGAGCGGGGGCTAAGTGCGCGGGGCAGCGGGGCGAGGTGGAGGCAACGGGACCGAGGCGGAGCCGACGGGATCCTAGTTGAGGAGAAGCGGCCGGACGGCAGAAGCTGACGGTCGCCGGATAAAGGCGAAGGTGTTCCCCACAAGGTCGTGAGGGAAAGTTTGTTGGGTCTAATCACTCCCTTGTGGGTAACCCAACAAACTGATTTGTCATCAGAGGATTTGTGGAGAACAAATAAGGAGAACTGATTCCGGTCAACGTCCCGTTGACCGGAGGAGAACAGTGGACGATCAATTGAGATTGACTGGCAGATGGTCAACCATGAATTCCGGTCAATAGGAGGCTGACCGTCTGAGGGTTGCGGGAGAGTTCTTTGGATGGTGGGCCAGGCGGAGAGAGACGGTCAGCGGGGAGGTTGATCAGATCGAAGCCAGGAAGACGGTCAACGTGAGGTTGGCCGTCGAGGGGGCCGCAGGAGTCTTGTTGGATGGCGGATGGGCAGCAGAAGATGGTCAACGGAGGTTAACCGGCTTAATGTTGAAGACGGTCAATGAGATGTTGACCGATTGAGAAGACCGGAACTTACCAGTTGGTATTACTGGTATGGAATCGCCCACGGACATCGCCGGGTGCACAATAGCGTCCGGAGATATGGGTTGTGCACAATGACGATTGAGGATATGGGATGTCGGAGGTCGTTGTCACTGCCTGAAAACCATGGAACACTGGAAGACTCTTGTGATGGCTAAAGGGCACAGATGGTTCGGGGACTTGACTGCAGCAATGACCGAGGATGTCGTGGACGGTGGCGATGAGTTGTGGACGATTAGCTCTGCAGAGCGGGTAGTTGCACTGCCGATCTGTGTAGGAAATGTGTGCGGGTGGCAAGATTGCAGAGTTGGTGGGCAAAGTTATTGGCATGTTGCAGAGCATATGGCAGGCATCTGTCGACACGCAACCTGTCTATTGGTTGAAGGTTTCCAGGCAGATTATTATATATATATGCATGCTGGGCATACTGTGCTCAGTGTGCGTGCAAGGCGTCATGAGAGTGACCATGTGTGATAAAAAAATCACCATGGGCGAGCATTCGCAGGGGTTTGTGTAGCCGGCCGCATGAGTGCGGGGGTGAAACGGCGGTCGCAGTTTCTCCAACACTTATAAAATGAGAGAGTATAGAGCACACAGTGAGGAGAGAAAGAGTGGAAGAAAGAGAGATCAGTAAGTGAAACACAAAGAGTGAGGTTTTGTATTCTCGTGGTCTGTTCTTCATTTTCGCCTCTAGGACTTGTGTTGCCAGGGTGGTTGCTGTACTCTATCTCTGGGTTTGTGTTACCATTTTACATAGTGGATTTATTGGTGGACTTTGTATCCCGTGGTTTTTTCCCTTAGTTGAGAAGGGGTTTTCACGTAAAAATACTGTGCATCTTTCATGTTCCTTGTTCCTATTAAATGGTGGGTGACGATGACTGGGGTTCGGGTATTCCGCCGCTACCGGATCGGATAGATCCGGGTCGTTCAAACCCCAACACGCTTGATGTATCATACTTAAATTTCTTAGCACCTCTTAAATCACCTCCCTCAAAATTTATATGTAAGTAAAAAACATTAAACTTGAAAATTTAGACGTAAGTAAACAACATTTAAAATTTAAACTTCTGTAATTCTTATCAAAGCGTAAAATGATCGGACGTTGTAGTCGAAATTCAATTTGGATTGACTGGAAAAAAAAACTGAAATTAAGGGAATGCTGAATTTTCAGATGATTGGGCAGATCAAACGATGAGGATGCATGTTAAAAACTTAGCGTTTAATTAAGGGAATGTTAAACTTTCAGGTGGGAATGGAGTTTTGGGCAAGGTGGGCACACAGAGCTTTATGGCATGCTTCTCTGTGGGACATTCATGAGGTCTGTCTCTGCTTCTACAAGTTTTTTTTTTTTTTTTTAATTAATATGCCACAATTATTAAAAATATTATCCTATTTTATTTAAATAAAACTATATTTTCTAGCCTTTAATTTTCTTATGTATTTTTAGAACTTGGGCTAAGACAGTGAAGTTTAAGTTGTATGATGTTAATTTGGCAGAAAATTTTAATGGGTAATTTTAGTCTAATATCTTAAGGTATATAATAAAATTATTTTATATTAAGAGTTAAAAAAATTGGCCAAATTCAAAAATAATTTATAATATATATATTTTTTAATTTGCTGCTTTGTTTTGATTATCATCTCAAATTCAACTATTCATATTTAATCTATTTTTTAAAAATATAAAATATTTTTTTAATTCTTTTAAATATGACCAAAATCTATCATCGTTTTTTTATTTTTTATTTTTAAATCTAATTTTTGCCATTGAATAAGAAATCGGGAGCCCGTCAATTAGCTTTCACGGCTAATTTCTTTTTCTCTTTTTTTTGGCCTGATGATATTTCCATTTATATGATATGATCTCTTAAATGGCTAATTGATTTGTTTGACAACTAATAAAGAGTTTAGTCGCGATTAAAATGTTGGGATTTAACAGTCGCACCATAGACCGAGGGAGGGACCATTCGAGCTAAACGATGCGTTTGCGATCATAAATGCAGTTCCAGCCATTGCCCTTCTCTCCTTTGGTTTCTTCCACAAGGGCCTTGTCCCTGGTCTCTGCTTTGGTGCTGTAAGTCCTCATCCCCTCTCTCTAAATTGAGCTGCTGATTTTAGCCAACAGGCAATATAGGCAAGGGTATTTTGGAAATTTTACAATCCAACGGTGGCCTATTCATGAACACCCTCGGATGATATAACGTCTAGTCAATTAATTTATTGTCATTTGATTTTATCTTATTAATGTTTATTAAATATTTTTTTTTATTATATACCTAATCAAAATCAGAATGCCAAACAGGCCCTATCTGACCGATTCAAAATTTGATGAGATTTGATTAAGATATATCAGTATTTTGATAGGCACTGTAAAAAAATAGAACCGATTAATTTTTTAGGCTGAGGTGATGTCTAATTAAAGCAATTGGTTCGGCATTGTTTATAAATTTTCTTCTAAATGTGTTTTTTTCCCAAATAAATATCAAGTTTAAATAATTATTTCAATATATTATAATTTTATGTAACTAATAACTTTTTTTTATGTGAAAATTCTTTATTTAAATAAATACTTATATAATATTTTAATCTAAATATTATAATTTATAAAATATTTTATAAATTTAAGTACTTTTTACATAAATATAAATTTTTAAATAAAAATACTAAAAAATAAAAATTTACCACGGACCGGTTTTAGCCAGCCCAGTTTGAATTATAGACGAATAATGTTATATTTTTTTAGCTTGAATTAGTTGCCACAAATTTTTATTCAAATTCAACCCGTATCTAATCCAAACTTATTTTTGGTCGGGCCTACTTTATTCCATATTCCCAACCTTACCCGCTCAAGTTGTTTCGGTTTTGAGGGAGGTTTTTTTTTGGGGGTTGCCTTCTATGGTCCAAAGTAAGCTCATTAATATTATGTATTGTTTTAGCAAAGTTAACTATTACTTTCCTATTAATACTGAGTCTTAGCCGAATATTATTTATTCATATTCATAACACCCTGACATAAAACCATTAGAACCGGTCCAATGGGATTTCTCAATATTTTGACTTATGCAGGGATTAGGAATCACTGTGTTTGGGATGGCATATATGTTTGTGCATGACGGTCTTGTCCACAAACGGTTCCCGGTAGGGCCCATTGCTAATGTGCCCTACTTCAGAAGGGTGGCCGCCGCACATCAGGTAACCCTTTCCTTGTTATAGCAGGACAGTGTTTCATCCATCCATTTATCTTTATATGAATCCGCTAATATAAATAGATAGATAAGATATTATATCATCAAAAAATATTTTAAGAGTGTTTCTAAAACATCTGTTCTTGAGAAAAATATGAGGATATCAAATGAGATCATGCATCTAGCTGACTTTATGCTGGTAATTCTTTATTCAATGCAAAAATTTGTATGAGTTATGGGCATACTTGGTCAAATGTAATGTTATATATAATTTTATATAGTGATCTAACGGCCAAGATCTTCTTTGATTGTGCTTGATGCCTTCATTTCAGCTTCACCATTCCGACAAATTCAATGGAGTGCCTTATGGGCTCTTCTTGGGACCAAAGGTGGGACCCCCCACCACCATTTATTTATTTATTATTATTTTTTTAATTTCACATTTCAAGATTTCATTGTTATTAATAATCTTGTGGTGTAGGAGGTAGAGAAGGTGGGAGGCATTGAGGAATTGGAAAAGGAGATCAGTAGGAGAATTAAATTATCAAAGGGTTCTTGATCAGTGTCCTCTCTTATCCAAAACCCCATTTTAGGGTTTATGATTTAAATTGAAATCCTTTTTATTATGAGTAGCTTTTATTTCCCTATCAAGAAGAGGAAATAATACGATTGTATAAGTATAAACATTGGTATAAATATATGATGCTGGTGGCCCTTGGTTTATTATAAATATCTCTCTCACTAACAGTTCATTTATACTTCACTGTCTATATGTAGGATTTAATTTAAATTTTTATTTTTTTTTCAAATTTAATCGATCAGATATATCGATTGGAATTGTAAGTGGTTGAGATAAGTATCATTACTCTTTTTTTTTTGTAGTTTTTTTTTTAATTTCTTCAGTTATTTTCTTGTTTATTGGTATTATCGAGTGAGGTTATGTATCTGGAATTTGACTCTAATAAAAAGATATATGTTGGACTAAATACCCAAAATTTATTTTATATTTTTAAAAATTAAATGTATATTTATCTAATTTAATAAATTTAGAACAATATTTATAACAATGTAAAGTAGAAAATATATATTTTTGGTTAATTTAGAAAAGTAAATTTACAAAAAACTTATACTTTAAAATTAAAGTAGAAAAAATAACTTTTTTGTATTTAAAAAATTATTAATATTAATTAAATATAATTTTGATTTTTTAAAAATATTATACAAAAAACTGATAAATGTAACCAGGGAATAAAATATGGTCGACGACCATGCACATGTTATCTCATCATCTACTACGTGCGAAGTGGAGAGGGAAAGAGCATCTCCTCCTTGCCGAACTTTTCTCTGAGCTTACAAAATTATTCACTTGTGCCGGTCAATTAGCTGACCAACAAAAATACAATTAGATGCTCAACTAGTTGATCGGCTTATGGGCTAATGCGGTGCTGGCTCTGGATGCCAACCTTCCGGTCATTTCCTTGACCGGCTAGGAAGCTTTTTGTGGCTAGCCAATAGTCCGGGTATCATGTTTTGTTTTGGCTCAGCCGAGGTCCTGTTGCCATTTTAGTGTTGAAGCTGTTTTAGCTGTCGGGGTTTGCATTTTGGCCGGGTTGGGTATGATACCTTTGACCGGCTGGATAGAAGGCACATAGCCGATTTGGATGATTGTATTTTGGTCGCTTGTTTCCTATTGTAATTTACTTCTATTTCATGGTATGTTCCATGGATGTACTCGGGGAATACCTTAACGTTTATATTCTATCTCTAAGTAAGTAAAATATTTGGAATTAGAATATGATTTTTTATAATTTCTTTCATTTTAATACAATTTTACTTACTTATAAAAAAAAAGTGTCGGTACTGAAAATAATGTAAAATTAACCCTATATTTGATTATTAAAATAACAATAAAATAATTATTTTTAAAAACTTGATGGGTCCAAAAATACGTAGGCCGGCCAATTTCGAGTCTTTAGGAAGAATCGTGTGGCCCGGGAGACAATCCGCTCAGCCTAATATCCAAACGACTCAGTTCAGGCTAGCTTAATAAAAATCAGCTCTTGGATAGGCTCGCGAGCATGGCCCAGCAAAGCTCCCTTAAATCAAAAGATGCCGAACAACTAACCAATCAGCATGGCAGCTATCAGCGCATCATTCCCCCAATTTAGAGAATTTGGATTCGCGCACAACCTCTAATAAATCTGCTCGCCCAACACCCTCTACATAGTAATCATGAGGAATGGTGCGTGTAAGAGGTAAAGTGATGGCCCCTTTTCGTAGCCTTGGAGGCATGTAGCCAACATCGTCCTCAATAAAAGGAGGAGATCTAAGATTAAAAGGAAGAAAGATTGAGGGGAGAAGTTCGAAGAGGGCTCAAGAGATTTAGGACTCGTCGACAATATGAGGAAGAAGAAAAAGGAAGGAGCACCCAACAACAAACGAATCAAAACGAGAAGAGTGGAAAAAGAAGAATGGCACTCAATTTCCCTTGCTAGACTTTAGATGAAGGGGAACACGCTCATCCTCATGGTCTTCACTCTCTCATCGAGTTCAAAGCCTCGTCTCTAACTATCAAAACAACCAATCCGATCCAAGCTCGCAAATGTGGACGCACCGCTCCCCCTTTGGATTCTTCATTGCCGAGGGGCGAGAATGGCTCAAGCAGTCTGGTGCAGAAAGTTCCCTATCATACGTAGCTAGGAGAGGAATCTAGCAAGGGTATTTACTCCTAGGTGGGCAAGCTAGCTAGTACTCCCTCTATCCAAGGGAGCTCTCAAAAATGGTGAAGTAAATTGAGCCTTGCAAGCAAGATTCTCCTCCTCTATCTCTAAAAGTCATTCCGTGGCCAAGCGCAACCTTCAGAATCTCGTCCTCCATCTCTAAAGGCTGCCCCTTGGCCGGAGGCACCCTTCAGAGCCTCTTCCTTCGTCTCTAAAGGCTGCCCTTAGTTAGGCGCACCATTTGAAGTCTCATCCTCCATCTCTAAAAGTCGCCTATTGGTCAGGTGTACCTTCCAGAGTCTTATCCTCTTTCTCTAAATTCACTTCTTGGCTAGATGCATCCTTCAAATCTTTGTCCTCTATCGTTAAAAGTCATCTCTTGGCCGGGTACATCCTTTGAAGCCTTGTTCTCTATCTCTAAAAGCTGCCTCCTGTCCAAATGCACTAACTAAAGCCTAACTCTCTGCTAATAGCTCAATTTTCCTTTTATATGCATCTTTGCATACACATCTTGTATTCCTCCATCTTTCACTCATTGTAGAAAAATTTTTAATTTAAATACATTGAAATATATATTTGTGAGTGAGTTTTTGTCATTCTTTGACTTATTATTTGTTGGTTGTATTTGTGTAGAATCTAGATTCGAAATAATGGAGTCTGGAGCAGTTTCGATTTGACTTGCCCAAACAGATTGAATAGCTCACTAATTCGTTCAATAATCTAAATTTAAAAATGTATCAAAAATAAAATAAGATAATAATATAGTTAAAATTAATTATATTTTTATTTAGTTAGTCACTTATAATATATAAAATTAAATTAAAAATTAATTTTTTTAATCTTTAATACGTAGCATTAGTAAAATAAATAATTAAAAAATTTATATAAAATAACTTTTTATTGTTACTTGAACAAACAATGTTCTGATTTATATTAGGATGAGAATAGAATAAGGTCGGGCGATCGACCTTGTTGCGTTCTGGAACCGCGGCCTCCAGGAGAATCCTCGTTGATGAGGGGTGTTCCCGAGTCTTTGGATCCGCGAGGTTCAGATGGAAACGTTGGTTCCGGGCAACACAAGTGAATGTGGTGTTGGACACGAGAGAAAGATTGAGATTGAATTTTTTACGTGGAAAACCTCCTCCTGAATGGGGAGGAAAAACCACGAGGCTCAGGGCCTTTGAAATGCTTCACTATTTGGGTTGAAGTCTTTACAGAGTACAAGCATTGAGGATCATTCCTTCCATGTCTCTTGTTTTGTGTTTCTTTCTTTGGAGGCTATGCTCGCTGGGAGTCTTTGCCACTCTCGTCAGGGATCTCTTTGTTTCTCCTTATTGAGGAAGAGAGTCCGGTCCCCATAGAAAGGGACTTTACTGGGTATTTATAGGGAAAACCAGGCCGTTGGGGAGGAGACACATGGCGTCCATCGGGTGGTTAAGGAACTGGTCCACTGACTCCCTTTAATGCTGCTGACGTGCTCGGTAAGGTATGCGGCTAGCGCTGCTGGTAGGCCTGCGCATGCAGGGTCTGAGTGACAGTCTTGATTTGACTAGGCATGCCCTGTTGAGACGGCGACTGGCAGTGGTTACAGGTTTGTTAGGAATCGATGAAGTTGTCTAGCTGGCATTCCCGGCCTTGAATGAGCGGTCCTCGTTCCTGAGTGGGGCACCTTGTGAGCTCGCGGACTTGTAAGAGGCGGCCGTTCTTAGAGGATCTTCTGTGAAAGTCCGGGAGCCTTTTCTTGACCTCTTAGGTAATTCTGAAACTCAGCTGGGCTTCCAGAGTTCTCGGTCATTTTTGTATCTGTGTACTCGGATATTGCTAGCGTTGTCCTCGAGCTTCTTCATAAGCGGTCGGGACTTCTTGGGCTTCAGCTGTGGTCTTGGTCCTTGGGCCTTTGGCCTCTACTCCGGGCTTCTCGTTTGGGCCTTTCTTCCGGGCCGTGTTTTCATGGGCCCTTATATTGGGGCCCAACATAGCCCCCCATGCCAAAGGGCCCGAAGTTCTTGGCCGTTTGGCATGAAGTCGCTAGCATGCTGGAGGAGTCGACCGTCCAAGTATGTGCGTCCCTGTGGCAAGTTCTGCGTTGAGTCTGATGGGAGGCGGTCCCAGGACTTCTTCCGGGTCCGAGGCTTTTTCTTTTCGCCGCCACTTCACTTCTCTACGGGGCATTAAATGCGGTACCAGATTGATGTGACGCGCTGGCAGGCGCCTCGAGAAGGAAAGGCCATCATTCCTCTGAAACGAATGACCGGTCGAGCGTGGCAGGGGTAATGAGTGCGCCCTTTTGCATTCCAGGGTTTATTTAAACGCTTCCTTGCCCTAATTTTTCATCTTCGCGCCTGCTCCCTCGTTTTCTCTTCTGAGTGTTGAGGCCTTTCGCTCTTCCTTCGTTCGCGTTTCTCCTTCATCTTTGTTTTCCGGCGTTCATGGCGCCCGGGGTGAGAGACATTGCTTCCACGGTGACGCTTGACAAGCTCACGGAGATTCGAGCTCGATATCGAATCCCTGAGTCTACGGCCATGATGATTCCGAAATCGCATGATAGGGTGTTGTACCCTCCGGACGGCTTCATTACCGTTTACGAAGTCCACCTCAAAGGCGGGCTGCGATTTTCCATTGCGGAGGAGCTCTATGACATTATGAGGGTGCTTAGGGTGCCTCTTGCCAGACTTCAGCCAAATGCAGTAAGGTATCTGGTGTCCTTGTGCGTTTTCTTCCGGTGTCATGAGAAGCTCTTGAACGCTCTTACAGTCAAGGTGATGTTCCGCTTCACACAGAAGCTTAACTGGATTGTCATGACTTCCCGCCTAGAATTTTCTCTAGTTGTGCGGAGGTAATCCGGACTCCACGAAGCGGTGAAAGGATAAGTTCTTCTTCCTAGGCATCCACGAGCATTGGGCCATCCCTTTTAAGTGGGGGAAAGTGGCTAGCCAGTATAGCTCTGACCCTTCGAGGGAGGACAGGGAGAATGTGAAGGCGTACACGGACTTGGTGCTGACAAATCTGTGGAGCTTTCATTTGAACAAGCGTAATATCTGGCTGTCTTCTGAGAAGTTCCAGATTGCCAAGTGGGGACCGCGGGACGAGGCTCCCGGCCCAGCTCCTTCTGTAAAAGCCAAGGAGGGACCGGGGATGAGAGCTGGAACGCTGAGGATCGGGAGTCCCGTTGCTGAGCCTTCCTCTGGTGACGACGATGATTTTGACATCGACGACCTGGGCGGCGATGACGTGGCTGCTCCTCTGGTTAAGAGGTCGGGGGCTGGTTCCATGCCTGAGTCCTCGGGGTCTGGAGGCCTTGCCTTCACTGCCACTGCTAATCTTGCTGAGCCCTTGGGGGCGACTGCTCAGGTGGCGGAGTTTTCGGACGCTGAGCCCCTCGGTGACGACGATGACGATGATGTGCCTCTGATTAAGAGGCCAAGGATTGGAGTCTCCCTTCTGGGGTCCTCGGGACCTGAAGGTCTCGCCTTCACTTCCACTGCTAATCCTTTTTCTGCACCCGTGGAGGTGCCCGGGTGGACTGCGGAGTTTCGGACGTCCGCCCCGGGCCGATGATCCGTCTTTGGAGCTCACCGATCCGCTCGGTGACGTCTCGGACAGGATTGATCATCCTTCCGAGGACATAGGAGGCGGGAGCGTCATGGTGGACTCTGAGAGGGGAATGACGGCTGAAACGGTCCGAGAGGTCGTGGAAGTCGAGGACCTAAGTGTCGGTGAGCTCACGCCCCTTGATCCTTCTGAGCGTCCTACTGTGGTTGAAGTCGAGCGGTCGTCTAAGTTTTTTGGGGATGCTTACTTTGAGGCAGGCTCGTCGGTGCCTTTTATAGCCGCCGAGTCCGCATCTGAGGCGGCGCCTGTGGGGCCTAGGAGTGGTCTCTAGGAGTCCGAGATCCATGGGGAGTGTAGCACAGGGGATGATCCTCTCATTTCCAAGGTAATCTTTTGCATCCTTTCCTGCCTTGTTCCCATTTGTTCGTTTTTTGACGAGCCTTTCTGCTGCAGCTCCAGAGCCTGATCAGGGGCCTCAGTGGACTAGTGGGAGTGATCGCCCAATCCCGCCTGGAGATGGGGTCTTCGAGGGCCGCCCATGAGGCTACGCAACAAGCGGAAGTGGAGCTGGCTGAAGCTAAGGAGAGGATTGCTTCTTTGGAGGACACTGTCAAGTTTCTGCGGCTTCAGCAGTGCCTCCTTCAGAATTGGATCCTTCGCCAGGAAGAGAGGTTGAGGACGTCTGTGCAGATTGCTGAGATCGCTCTAGTGTTGGAGGGCAAGTTCTGGGACGACATTCGTATGTGCCGTCGGGTGGCCGACTGGTCCGTCCGCAATTTTCTGTAGGCGTCCTCGATCCCAGGAACGCCAGCGCCTTGAGCGTAGAAGACTTATACGGCGTTGCTGATCGGCCTTTCCCTGGGCCTCCTCGGGCAGGGCCTGATGGTGAACCTCCTACGCCCGAGGAGGCAGCTCTGGTGGATCAGGCGGGATCTTCAGGAGTCCAAGAGGCCCAAGGAGGGAGCTGAGGGGCGCTCCCTTGATATGTTGTTTCTTTTCTTATTTTGTTATACTTGTATATAAATTCATTTTTATGAATAAGACTTGGTCGTTTTTGCATCAGAGCTTCGGACGCTTCTTTTGTCTTACTTGCATGGGCGTGTCTTTTTCTCTCCCTTCTTTTTTTTGTGGCACGCTATATGGCGCCCAACGCCTTAGTGTTGAGTGCGTGACCTCTTTCAGGTGCTCGACCCTTCTTAGATTTGGGCACGCGGTTTTCTTGGGGACTTTCTAGCTTTTAACCTTTTGTCTTTATTTTTCTTGCCTAGCCTTTAAGACCGCTCGGTCACAGCCGAGTTTTTTTCAGTTCTGACCTCTGGGGCCCGGCCTCTAGGACCGCTCTGTCACAGCCGAGTTTTTTCAGTTCTAACCTCTGGGGCTCGGCCTCTAGGACCGCTCGGTCACAGCTGAGTTTTTTCAGTTCTGACCTCTGGGGCCCGGCCTCTAGGATCGCTCGGTCACAGCCGAGTTTTTGTTGCCTGACCACTGGGGTCTAACCGCTAGGGTCGCTCGGGTTGGCGCCCAAGTTTTTGTTGGATGCCGCGAGTTACTTCGCTGTTGGTGAGAGAGCATGAGAATGCTTCAGAATATGCATAATGAGAAGATTTTTTCATTAACGTGCACATTTTACATCGAGTGGCCTCCAAGGCCTTTTCTGTCTCTTCTCTCTTTTTTTTTTTTAGCAGTCCGCGCGCTTGGGCCTTCATGTTCATCTTCTGCCGTCTCCTTGGTCCTTGCGACAGCTACGTTTGAGGCTGGCCTCGCCGGCATTGGCGTCCTCAGCGGGTGGTTAGGCGTGCTCGGCGCCCATTATGGCCTTACCCTTTTAGCGGCGTAACCGGGTACGCCTGGGCCGCGCCACGAAGCGGTCGAGATAGCGCTCCATTGTGAGCCGCTCGATTTCCGCCTGGAGCTTCCGGCAGTCTTCGGTGTCTTGGCCGCGGCTGCAGTGGTAGTGGCAGTACTCCCACTGGTCGCCTCCCTCTGGGTTCTTCAATGACTTGGGCCATCTCAGGAACTCCTCTTTCCTTATCTGCCTCAGGATGTTGGTGAGGGAGTCAGTGAAGGCCAGCGGGCCCGAGGGCCCGTCTCCTCCAAGGACCATCCGCTCGAGCTCTTCTTGCCCGAATGGCCCTTGGGTCTTGCGCTGGGGGTTCACCCTTCTTTTTCCTTCCCCTGTCCTCGGGGGCATGGGGTCTTCTCGTCCTCCCGGCTGACTCGTTTCGCCGATTTTGGGCCCAAAGACAGTCTTCCAAAGCCTTTTGAGCCCTTTCTTCGTCGGGGCTTGACTCATGGACTTCTTCCTGTTGATGTAGTCCCTCAACTCGCCAGGAGTCCGCACCGAGCGTTGCCTCTGGGGCGCTTCCGGACGCGGGCTTTCGGGGCGTGGGCCCCTAGATTGCTCGCCCACCTTCTCCTGGAGGTTGCGGACGGCTCTTGTGAGGCTGTTCACCTTCTGCACTAGCTTGCATACGCTAGTGTCGGGGCCGCCGCTCACTTTGCCACCCGACGGGAGGCATCTGTCGTAGCGCTTCTCTTCCCGGGTGGATGTACTGTCTTGCCTGCTGATCATCTTCAGGGCGTTGGTTGTTCTTTGAGGGGAAAAGTTCGTGTGCTTCTGTCAGCTTTCCTTCCTACAGACGGCGTCAATGTTGCGTTCTGGAACCACGGCCTCCAGGAGAATCCTCGTTGATGAGGGGTGTTCCCGAGTCTCTGGATCCGCGAGGTTCAGACGGTAACGTTGGTTTCGGGCAATACAAGTGAATGTGGTGTTGGACACGAGAGAAATATTGAGACCGGATTTTTTACGTGGAAAACCTCCTCCTGAATAGGGAGGAAAAACCACGAGGCTCAGGGCCTTGGAAATACTTCACTATTTGGGTTGAAGTCTTTACAGAGTACAAGCATTGAGGATCATTCCTTCCATGTCTCTTGTTTTGTGTTTCTTTCTTTGGAGGCTATGCTCGCTGGGGGTATTTGCCACTCTCGTCAGGGATCTCTTTGTTTCTCCTTATTGAGGAAGAGAGTCTGGTCCCCATAGAAAGGGACTTTCCTGGGTATTTATAGGGAAAACTAGGCCGTTGGGGAGGAGACACGTAGCGTCCATCGGGTGGTTGAGGAACTGGTCCACTGACTCCCTTTAATACTGGCGACGTCTGTGTAAGGTATCTTTGCTTAGCGCTGGCATTGGTAGGCCTGCGCATGCGCGAGTCTAAGTGGCCGATCTTGATTTGACTAGGCGTGCCCTATTGAGACGGCGATTAGCAGTGGTTACAGGTTTGTTGAGAATCGACGAAGTTGTCTAGCTAGCATTCCCGGCCTTGAATGAGCGGTCCTCATTCCTAAGTGGGGCACTTTGTGAGCTCGCGGACTTGTAAGAGGTGGCCGTTCTTAGGGGATCTTCTGTGAAAGTCCGGAAGCCTTTTCTTGACCTCTTAGGCAATTCTGAGACTCAGCTAGGCTTCCAGAGTTCTCGGTCATTTTTGTATCTGTGTACTCGGATATTGCTAGCGTTGTCCTCGAGCTTTTTCATAAGCGGTTGGGACTTCTTGGGCTTCAGCTGTGGTATTGGTCCTTGGGCCTTTGGCCTCTACTCCGGGCTTCTCGTTTGGGCCTTTCTTCCGGACCGTGTTTTCATGGGCCTTATATTGGGGCCCAACAGACCTGATCCTACTGACCTAAAGCTTTATAAAGTCTGATACAAGTATTAGTAGTGTAGATGAATACTGTTAAAAAATTATGCTTGATTAATTTTTGAGTGGGTACAATTATAGTAAAAGTGACCGGTTTAGGAAACCCTACTTGAGTTGTAAACTTTTTTTGTAAATATATTTTTGTTTTAAATAATTGCAAAGTTTAAAAAAATTATTTTAATATATTACATTTTAATATAATTAATAATTTATATAAAGATTCTCTATTTAAATATATCTATATATTATTTTAATTTTTAAATTATTATTTTTGAAATATTTATATTTTTAGATTTTTCATATGACTATGAATTTAAAAAAAATACTTAAAATTAAAAATATCAATGTTTTGGTACAAAGTAGCCTGATTTGATTTATGAAAGGATACAATTATAGTTTTAACATGGGTGACTGGGACATGTTTTGCTTGGCCCAAATTAACACTTATAAATTTGCATTTAAACTCAATTGTATTCGTTAAATTTAATTTTAATTAAATTTAATTTTAATTAAATTTAATTTAAAATAAAAGTATATAAAAAATATATTAAAATAATTATTTTTAGATAACTAAAAATTAAAAAAAAAAAACATGAGAGTTGTTCTTTCTTTCATATTTTTAAAAAAATAATAATTTATTTATATTATTTTAACAATTAAACAATAAAATAATAATTATATCTAAAATAAAATAAAATAAAAAATCTCTTTTATCATACAAAATATGCTGTTAATACGTATTGAATTTAAATTTTAAACGGATTTAGGTCAAACTGGCTCTTTAGATTCTGGTTACCATCCTTCGTACCTGGGATCCTATATACTACAATTTTAAATAAGAGGTCAGAAGATGGCGGAAGATTATCCCACCGTAAACACTCTAATACTCAAGTCAGTAATCGATGTTTTAAGAATAACAAAGTAAATATAGAGGATGCAAGGATGAATACTGAGTGAGGGATTGGAGAATAAGAATCAGAGGTACACTCATGGAGAGTGGCTTTAGTTATGGAGAGCTCGTGGAGAGCAATTTCTTTAAGTACTGAATTCGCGAGGAATTAGTAATAGGGAGATAGCAAGTAATTGGATACTTGAGAATTTGGAAAGTTTCTGTTAGTTTGAGTATGTAAGAGAACATGTCTATGGTGTGAGTTTCCATGACTTTTTATAACCGTAGGCCTCTGTCGCCTTCCTTAGGCGGCGAGGCAGGATGTCCGCCCTCTATGGGGATCGTTGCCTTTCCCAGATAGATGCATGCACCATTTTGAGTTGCAACAGTTAGGAAGAAGGATTCCTTTCCTTCTGTGAAAATGCCGCATGGAGTGACCGTTAAGGCTTCCTCTGAGAGTCGCGCACTGATTTGTGAGCCTTCCTTCCAGGATGTGCTCTAATTCTGGAAGATTTTCGTTATATAAGAGATTTCCATTCCTAGAGGTGCAGAGAATTAAGACAGATGACCATTGAGACTTGTAAAGGTGTGCGTGGGTTGATTTCGATCTTGGATGTGTTGATTTTGGGTCGCGTCCGACCTTCTTGGGATGCCTCTTTGGTTAACGACAGCGTTGACCTTCCCAGGGATAAATGAGCCACTATGGATTTTGGGTCACTTATCCTTTTGGGTCAGCCCACTACAGTTGTCCCCATCACTAGCCCCCATGTGGATCGCCTGAATTTCTGGCCTCCAGCATATTTACGATAGGACGTGACTGGCTGTGTCGTCTCCTCAGGTCCGTCCCATATTCTCCTTTTCACTGTTTTTAACGTGATTCCCCTACTTTTTGATTCTCTGCATATTCACCGGCACTGTTACCTTTTGGCGCTTAGTGCTTCCGTTTGCTTCCCCACGCGTTGTAAAATACTGGGCTCTTGACGTTGCTCGACATTGCCTTCTTTGTTGCCCAACGGGATGGCACAGGAGCTCAACTTTGCCAAGAAGCTTGTCATCCCAGTTGCCGAATTGAAGCTTAGGCTGTTCGTGCTCTTTGGTGTTGTTGCTTCGAATCATGAAGTTTAAACTGCTTTGGCCACCCCTTTTCGTGCAGGATGCCGCTTTGGTCACCCTTTTTCGTGGGGGTGGCTATTATCAAGATTTGAATCCGTGTTTGAGCCCACCCACATTCAAATCTCGATAACTCTTTTTGAGGGTTGCGGGCCCCTTATGTAACTCTCCTCCTCTTCCCATCTGTTCTATCATGTATTGGCCTCTGTTGGCCGTGTAACTTGTAAAGAAGAAGTTAATGAGAAAACTTGTAATTTTTTCTGGCTTTTGTCTTTCGTTGTCATGCATATTTTTCTGCCCTCTTTTTTGTCCTGTTCTCTGTAATGGAGGTTGATCGAGCCCGCTGACAATCCGGAGGACGGAGTGGAGGTGAATGTTGACCATAATGCTTGAATCTGGAGAATGGAGTGGAAAAGAACGTTGATTGGATTTGTTAACCACGATGCTTGAATCCCGAGAACAGAGTGGAGGCGAGCATTGATTGGATTCGCTAATCGTAACACTTAAATACGGAGAATGGAATGGAGGCGAATATTAACCGGATTCATTGACCATAACGCTTGAATCTGGAGAATGGAGCAGAGGCAAACATTGACCGAATTCATTGACCATAACACTTGAATTTGAAAAATGGAGCAGAGGTAAACGTTGACCGAATTCGTTGACTGTAACGTTTGACTTGTCCTTGACGCATCACTTCATTATACCGCCAGCTGGGCAATCAAAGGATTGCATAGTTATTTCGAGACTCCCGCCACTCTGAGCTGCTCGTTGCCTTTTGCCACGTGTCGTCATATAGGACGGTTGTAATTTCAATAATTAATGCGTTAGAAGATTTGACTTGACTGTGTCCTCTCTGAAATCAACACGTGTTCGTTATGACTGCCAGGCCTTTTCTATGCGTTGCTTCTCTTTGGTGGCGGCGATCTCTATAAAAGCTTCATGACAATCCAAGCCTTCTTGCTCCTTTCTTCTCCATAACATTTCCAGTCCTCATCTCTCTTTCTACTCTACTTTCATGACGCCCTTCGTTAATGAAATTTCTTCCGTTATCACTCCAAGCGAAGTCAAGGAACATTATGTGCAATACAACATCCCATCCTCTAAGGAAGCTGGAAAGGGTTTGCTCTCCTCCGGTGAGACATACTATTATTTATGAGGCTCACCTGCGGAGTGGGCTTCGTCTCCCAATTCCTGAGGAGATACTCTGCATCTTCACGGTGTTATGTGTTTGTATCATATGCTCCACGCGAATGTTGTGAGCTATCTTTGCTCACTTTGCATCTTTCTGTGCCATCATTCGCGACTGTTGACGTTGGAGGTCGTGAGGGTTATTTTTCAATTTACTCAAAGTGGGGACTAGATTTCGTTCTCTCCTAGGGAGTTGGCTATTAGTGGCGCCATTTATGAGTCGGTCAAAAATTGAAAGGATTGGTTCTTTTTTGCGCGTGTATCTGATGATTGGCCCCTATCTAGAGAATGGGGCAACATTCCTGGGGTCTTCACTGGGAAGCCCTCTAAGGCAGAGGTTGATGTTGTGGAGCACCTGCTGTAGTTGGTACGAGAGCACCTTTTCGAATTTAGGAGGGATCACTTGGTATCCTGGGAGGAGGCCAGGAGAGCTCGTTTGGGTCCTCCTTCACTAGTCCAAAAGTTCAAAACTCCACCGCCGGTGACATCACAACCTAAGAGGAAAGTTGGGGCTCTTACTATTAGTGAATCTTCCAGTAGTCCTAGAAAGAAGCGGGTGGCTCTCGCTGCACCTTCTTCTTCTTCCACCACCTAGCCAGATTATTACATGACTGGACAACTGGTTGGAGTCGAGAACATTCTACGGTGGAGACTCCCACTAGCTTGGTGTCGTGCCATCGGGGAGCTTGTTGGTGTGCCATCGTTGCGGGGTGATTCTGTGGCTCCGGTGGAGTTGGCGCTTGAAGTAGGAGGGCTGGAGGAGCTAGCCTTTGAGCTCCCGGTGGAGACTGGTGAGGTCAGTCTCACCGTCACTTTGGTTCCTGAGTCCATGGACAATGTTAAAGTCACTTCAGTGGAGGTCCCTTCTGGTGGGGTTGGAGTTGCAGAGGGAGTGATGATCACTACAAAGTTGGCTCCTACAGCCGCCACACTTAGCCTCACAGCCGGTCCATCACGGAAGCTCCCACGGCAGAGCTTAGGTTGACAAGGACCGGCGAGGAAAAAGAAGAAGCACAAATTCTTGATGGTAAACTCTTGAGGGGAGCTTCTTCTTTCTACCAGCCAGGTTTGACTTGTCTTTGTCCTTGTTTTGTTGGAATTGTAGGACCAGAGGATACTCGGTGCGATGGTGAAGGGCTTGTGCCAGTGGGGTGAGATGATCCAAGAGAGGGAGGAGGAAATTCTCTAGCTGACGGAGCTCTTAAGTCGCTCAGATGCCATTGTCGCTGAGGCCCATAGATATAGGGAAGAGAGCACTGCTCAGGCCCGAAGAAACCAAGAGGAAAATGCTGCCTTCACGTTTGAGTTGGCAAAGTTGAGAGAAAGTCTAGGGAGCTTGGAGGCTCACGCCACCAGGGGTTGAGCGCAGGCGGGCGAATTTCGAGGGAAAGTCACTAGGCTTGAAGTTGAGATGTCAGTCTGCCTGCATCCAAAGAATGTGAGCTTATTGCTTAAGACCAAAGTTTGGGAAGGTGTCAACCTCTATGGGTGGATTGTCTCTCTGATGTCACCCAACTTTCTCGTAGGCGTTCTTGACCCACTGAATAGCGCGGCAATGGATCGTGAGGACTTAGTGGATTACTTCTAGACTAGAGGGGAGCCTCACCTCCTAATGGTCCTGTGACTTAAGTTTGGACTTTTACATTTTGTTCTTTCCGTCATGTAATTGTAAATTGAACCTTATTAATAAAAAGTTTGTTCCACCAATGCGTTGAGTATTATGCCTTTACCTAGCTTTTCACTTTTTTTCTCCCTTATTTACTTCTCACTGGCCAGCCGGCCGACTCGTTGCACATGCATGGTCTTGCCTGGTCATATCAGAGCTTTGACCATTGCAGACTAACCATTCAATGATATGAAGTAATGTCTGTCTTCACGTGCTGTAGGCGGGTTCAATCGAGTAAAGACTTGTGTCCCCTTAAACAGAAGTGACAAGACCCTTCGAACCCTATTATGATGCCGTTTTTGGTGGAAAATTTTGTCTATATAACCACATCGTCTCCTGCTATTCGGTCCATTGCTTGGTTCCATAGTTTCTCTGCATTCATTATGGCTGACAAGAATATGATTGATATCCCCAATTTGCTTGATGTTGGGAAAGAGACGTCCCCTCCTCCCGCGTCGGAATCCTCCTCTAAAGGGGAGAGTAGTGACGGAAGGATGCGATCCGAGAGCAATGACGGGGACTTTACTAATGTGGATGCGAACGAGGAGTGGAATCATCTATGCCTCCCACGTCTCCATCCCCAGGGTGCCCCAGGGGCTTCCCCATTATGAGGGGTCTACTAGCCCCTCTCGTCAGGCATGTCCACTTAGTTGCATAAAGGCACAGTTGACCCTTTGTAGTTTTCCTTTGTTGACTCCTTTTTCGCTTTCTTAGTGAGTAAGGAGGTCTCGTGAGTTGGACAACTTACTGTCTTCGCACGAAGACAAGGTCGCCCGTATGATGCAGGCTTAGACCAATCTCGTGGCCAAAGATATGGAACGTCGCGTTAATGCAGCGGTTGGGAAAGCATTGTAGAATCAAGCACTGGCTAATTATCTTGACTAGGCCTTGATAGAGTCTGAAGCCGGGCTGTATGTAGTCTCTGGCTCTCCCGCTCAGGCCATGGAGAGGATCGTGGCTCTCGAAGGCGAGCTGAGGACAAGGCTCTGCCCAAAAGTGGTGGAACCAGCCTTGGAGGAGCGGTTTCAAGTTGGGATCGACTTCAGCCGACAGACAGTTTCCCTGGCGGATCCCCATTTTCCAGTCAGCTTTCTAGACTCGAGGAATATTGGTACCTCTCCTCGATTAGAGTTAATTAAATATCCGGTCGATCATGGATGGAGGCCTGCGCCGCATCCCCCAAGGGACCCTTCATGCTTGGGCAGCCATCAGAATGAGTCGTGATAGATTCTTGTACATGTGGCGCTGTATAAAGTTTTTCTTTTTGTATACAAGCATACTCTTTATTAGTTGGATTGAGTTTTTGTATCAAGTGGCAGTACCCAGGTTATTATTCTAGGCATATTACCTTCCATTGGAGCATTTATTCTTTTATATTTTGCCCAAATTTATTGACCGTTGTAAATTGACTGCATTATCTCTTGCAGAAGGAGATCGTCGTGCGCGTGTCGTGTAAGCCCCCTAAGGTTTCATGTTCGATCGTGAATGGGCCGCTAGAGATGAAACCAAGGTTTAATTCAACTACTTATGGGCCGGTTAGTATGAGACAAATGTTTAATTTGACCGCTTATGGGCCACTTGGTTTGGGATCAAGGTTCAATTTGACTGCTTATGGGCCGCTTGGTTTGGAACTAAAATTTAATTTGACCGCTTATGAGCCGCTTGATATAAGATCAAGGTATAGTTCGGCCACTTATGGGTCGCTTAGTATGGGACCAAGGTTTAGTGGCAAGTGAGTGAAGACCCGCCTGACTTAGGGGCAGTTTAGGTCATTTGTATTTATACAACCTACACGCAAACGTACATATGGCAAAAAGAGAAGAAGCAGAGAAATAATAACATATAAAAAAGGAAAGATGTTTTATTAATACACGAATGCCATTACAAGCAGACTTGTGACTACACATATGACCTACCTGGGTCTCGCGTGACCCTTCACTGAAGTAGCGCTTTAAGTGGACTGCATTTTACATCCGTAGAACTAACTTACCGTTTTGGGTCTAGAGCTTGTACACTCCGTTTTACAGAACAGCTGATACAAGGAATGGGCCTTCCCGATTTGGGAAGAGCTTGTTCCCATTGGATGTCTTGCTCATAGCCTTAATGCTTCGCAAGATAAGGTCTCCCACTTCAAACTGCCACACTTTTACTTTCTTATTATAATAACGGGCGATTTGTTGTTAGTAGGCAGCCGTGCATATTCTAACGGTGTCATTGGCTTCCTCTAATAAGTCTAGATGCTCCTTGATCTTCTAAGAGTTTCCCTCTTGGCTTAAAATTTTGATCTTGAGACTTGGAAGCCTAATCTTGATCGGGATTATAGTCTCAGTTCCGTAGTAGAGACTAAAATGTATCTCATGCATTGGTTCCCTGAGAATTGTTCAGTATGACCATAACACAGATGGCAGTTCATCAACTCATTAGCCCCTGTGTCATCCAATTTGGTCTTTAGACCATGCAACAGCAATCAATTGGTGACCTACACATGTCAGTTCGCTTGGGAGTATGCCATTGAAATGTGGACTAATCTAATGCTCAGGTTGGTACATTACTTGGTGAAGCGCTTCTTTGAAAATTGTGTTCTATTGTCAGTCACAATTACCTCGAGAACACCAAATCTGCTCACAATGCTCTGACGGACGAATTTCATGGCATTATGCTCAAGGCCAGTGGGGCAGTTTCAACCCATTTGGTGAAGTAGTCAATACCTGCGATAATGAACTTCCTTTAACCAGTTGTAATGGAAAATCGGCCAAGAATATTGAGCCTCCATTGCATGAATTGCAAAGATGCCTAGAGGGCTTCCAGCTTTGTGGGCGGTTGGTAGTGAATATTACCATGGAGTTGACAATCTCACGCCTCTTCACAAATTCCATAGCGTCCTTCTTCATTATCAGCCAGTAATATCATTGTCCCATCACCTTGACTGCTAGGTTATTGCCGCCAATGTGCAACCTGTAAATTACGATATAGACTTCACTTAATGCGTAGTCGGCCTCCTCTGGAGCAAAGCACTAGAGGTACAGAGTTAAGTATCCTCGGCGATATAATTTTCTGTCAACTATAGTGTACCAACTGGCCATCTTCTTGATCTGCTTGGCTTCGTCTGGGTTCTCCAGTAGGGAACCATCCGCGAGGTACCTCTAGTAGGGTAATATCCAGTTCTGACAATTGGAGATCTACATTGCTTCCTATTTCTCTATGCCGAAAGTGCTTAAGACCTCCCGCATATCCCTCGAGTACTGCTCTGAATTCTCGGTCATTGCTACTCTTGCAAGTTGGTTAGCCTTCTAATTTTCAGTCCTAAGTACGTGGACCAGGTTAAGCTTGTCGATCCTTTGGATCGCGCCTTTTACCTTAGCTAAATATTTAGCTAAGAGAGGGTTGTATGTTTCGAAATTCTTGTGGATCTTGTTGACGACTACCTCTTAGTTGTTGTAGACAGTCAAGCGCATAGCTGAGCACTATTTGGCTAGTCGTAGTCCAGCTAGTAGGGTATCATACTTAGTAACATTATTGATGGCCGAAAAATTGAGTTTCAATGATTACTTCACCGCAAACCCGTCCGGGGTCCTTAGGACCACTTCGGCCCTACTGCCTGAATTTGTAGACGAGCCATCCACGTTGAGGACCTAATTTGGTGCTTCAGAATGATGATCCATGTTGTCAGCACAGTGTTCATTGACGATTTGGGTCATGATTTTAACAATAAAGTCAGCCAGTGCCTACCCTTTGATGGCTGGTCTGGGTTAGAACTCAATGTCGAACTCTCATAACTCGATGGCCCACTTAACTAGCCATCTTGCGATATTAGACTTTTGAAGGATTTCCTTTAGCGGCTGGTCGGTTAGGATGACTATTCGATAAGTCTGAAAGTATGGCCTCAACTTCCTAGCTGACAATATGAATGCCAAGGCGAGCTTTTCGGCGTGTAGGCAGTGAATCTCAGTGCTGATTAACATTTTGCTCGCGTAGTAAACCGGCTGTTGTGCATCAAAATCCTGGCGTATCAAAATTGAACTAAGAGCTACCTTTAACACTGCTTGGTAGAGATACAACTCCTCCCCTTCTGACCTCAGTAGTGGTGGACTTGCCAGGTACTATTTTAGTTTATCGAAGACGACCTGACACTCTGCTGTCCAATAGAATCCATTCACCTTCGTCTCCCTTAAAGCCTTGGAGAATGGAAGGTACTTGTTTCCAGACTAGGATAAGAAGCGGGAGAGCGCTGTCAGTTCCCGGTCAATCTTTTGATATCCTTAACACTCCGTGGTGGAGTCATATCCATGAGAGTCTCGATCTTCTCTGGGTTCGCCTTGATTCCTCGTTGGGAGATGATAAAACCCAGAAATTTTCTAGAGGGTACTCCGAAGACATATTTTAATGGGTTCAACTTCATCTGATGCACACGGAGTACTTTGAAGGTTTCAGTTAGATTGCGAATATGGTCATTTGTGGTATTGCTATTGACAATTATGCGATTCACGTACACTTCCATATTGTAGTCGATCTACTTTTTGAACATTTTGTTCACAAGCATCTGTTAAATTGCACCTGTGTTCTTTAGACCGAAAAGTATGACCTTGTAGCAATAGATCCATTCATCGGTCATGAACAAGGTGTCCTCCTCGTCTTCTGAGCTCATCCGGATCTAGTTATAATCCGAGTACACATCCATAAAATTTAGCAGCTCATGCTCAAAAGTGGAGTCCACTAGCTGGTCAATTCTAGGTAATGAGAAGCTATTTTTTGGGTAGGCTTGATTGACGTCGATGAAGTTGACGCACATCCGTCACTTTCCATTACTCTTCTTGACCAGAATCACGTTGGAGAGCCAGTCTGAATACTAATCCTCACTGATCAAACCTAGTGTCCAACAACTTCTTCATCTCCTTCTAGATGGCTATAAGCTTCTTGACAGAGTAGTTTCTCCGTTTCTGCCTAATAGGTTTGTGGCCGGGATTGAGACCTAATTTGTAGACCATTACTCCAATCGAAATCCCAAGCATATCGACAAGTGTCCACGTAAAAACATCTGCATTTCGCCTTAGGAAGCTAATCAGCTCATCATGCAGGGGTTCGACAAGCGAGCCCCCTATCTATATGTATTTTTTCGAATCATCCGGACTCAGGGGTACGATGTTAGTGGTCTCACCAGATAGCACCTGCTGCAGGGTCATCTCGTCTCAATGGTCCAACTCTTCTATGTGCCTTTTGCTGCCGCTTGGTACTATCTGAGACATGTAGCATGTTCATTCGATTACCTGATCACCCAACACTTCACCAATACTACATACTATTGGAAATTTTATTTTTAAGTGTGATATTGACGTAATAGCCCCAAACGTTGGCAGGCACGGCGGGCCAAGAATGGCGTTGTATAGAGAGGGTGGGTCAACAACCAATAAGGTGAGCGTATGACTCACCGTTCTGGGGTACATCTCCAGGGTGACCTCTAGCAGTATCATCCCTGGACGGCTACTAGCTCATTATCTAGCCCATATAGCTGCCCTTCGGCCGGTTTGATTTGATTCTTTGTAAATCCTAGATTTGAAGAATGTATCGAGGTAGAGTAAATCTCTATTTCCATTATCAATGAAAACTCATTTCAACTGGTAGTCAAAAGTACCATTTGAAACAAGCGAAGATATAACCAGAGGATCGGTATGGGGGAGATTGCATGCGTCATATCGTTGTCACTGAAACAAATGACATCTTCCCCCACCCTCTACTTCTTGTGCTTAGCTGGCTTCTTGTGATCCGTAGGGTGGGCCTTGGCAGGTTTGGTGGTCACCATGTTGACCACCCCGGTTGCTAACGGTTGAGGTTGATCGGACCTGTCTCTGCCTAAGGCTCTAGAGCTCTACCTAGGGTTCCTCCTGAACTTTGTGAGGTCGTCTCGGTGGATCAGCTCTTTAATTTCCCGTTGTAGCGTCCGATAGTCTTCCTTGTTATGACCCAGAGATCGATTAAAGTCGTAATATTTAGACAGATTTCCTCCCTTCAGGTTCTTCATCGGTTTTGGCCACTTCACAAATTTTTCCTCCCAAATTTGTATCAGGATATTGGCCGAAGTGTCATTCAGCAGAGTCAGGTTCATGGGCCTGAACTTCTTTCGCTCTAGCGGCTCGGCTCTGCGTAGCTTCTTCCTGGGGTTGTCACTGCCTTCATTCTTCCTCTTTCTTTCTGTAGGAAAAAAGCAAGGTTAGTCGATCCGCTTCGGATACTTCGCCTCGTTGGCTTCTTCAACCGCCACGTAGGCTCAGGTAATAGATTTTGTCTTCCAAAAGGTTTGTGAGTTTTTGTGAGCCAAGTGTTTGAAGAAGTCGCCCGATCCCAACACAAAAATGAAACTACTAAGCTTCACTTCTTTTGTGAGTTTGGGCATTCTCTGAGCTTTAGCCGTGAACCACTCTAGGAACTTTCTCGGGTTCTTGCCCGGCTTCTGCTTCATATTGGCAAGATGCCACGACTACTTCTCCTTGCGGCGATTTGAGGCGTATTGAGTCAGGATACTATCTGTGAGGTCCCAAAAGCTTCGAATCAAATTTGTCAAGAACCGGTAGAATCATATCCTAGCATCTTCCTTTAGAGTGAGAGGGAAACACTAGCACATGGATGCCTCTTCCAGCCCTTGGAAGCTTAGTAAGGTGTGGAAGTGATCTAAGTGATCCATAAGATCAGTGCTCCCTTCATAAGAATCTAAGGTTGGCATCTTGAACTTCGATAGCATCGATTGGGTCCGAATCTTCATGGTGAATGGAGATCTCTTCAAATCGGCCATGTGTTTTCCATCTTCATCTTTGAAAACGTAGTTCCAAATCTTCTGAACTTTCTCCTTCACTTGAGAGGAGGTTGCAGATCTTTTAGAGTTGATATAGGTCCTCAACTCTGTTCACTCGGCTGTATAGTGCTACGTTGGCCGGCTACTACCGCTCGTTGGCCGGGTGATGTGGGAGGCTCCCTCTTGCACAGGAGGCCTCTGCTCATCCTAGGAATATCTAAGATTTCTTCTCTCGGGCTCTCATCAGGAGTCCCATGGCTCAAACTCCCCACAAGCCTCGAATGGCTCTGGGTGTTGGAGGTTATAGGGATGTGAGAGTTGTCCAGCCTTGTAGTCTTCTTAGTCAACTTCTTCTTCCTCTCGCCTCCTCACTTGGAGGTTAGCATGTGGGCCGAGGAGGAGTGAGCCCCTACTTCTGCTTAACATGGTATGTGTAGAGGGTTTTGAATATTTGCGACATCTTGTTTATCTACTCCGCCATGACTAGAAAGATTGGAGCAGGTTATTCTCTGACTTGACTACCAGCTGAGTGGTCATGGTCGGGGGAGGTAACTTCTTTAGCGAGAACGCTAGCTTGTGCCCTTGTATTCACGTATTGCTAGATGATACTGATTTAGGAGAAGTAGTTGATCGGCTTTTCGTTAGCGTTCCCACAGACGATACCAATAATGCACCTTAGATCCAAACTTTGAATGGATTCGGGTCGAACTAGCTTTTCGGATTTCAGCCACCGTCTTTCGCGCCTGAGATCCTACACACCACAACTTCAAATAAGATGTCAGAAGATAGTAGGAGGTTGTCTCACCGTAAACACTCCAATATTCAATTCAGTAATCGGCCTTTTTAGAATAAGAAGGTAAATGTAGAGGATGCAAGAATGAATGTTGGGTGAGAGGTTGGAGAATGAGAATCGGAGGTGCACTTGTAGAGAGTGGCTTCAGTTGTAGAGAGTTTGTGGAGATCAATTTCTCTAAATATTGAGTTTGCAGGGAACTAGTAGTAGAGAGAGACTAGAGTGATTGGATGCTTGATAGCTTGGTGAGCTTTTATTAGTTTGAGTATGCAAGAAAGTGTGTCTATGAAGTGAGTCTCCATGGCTTTTTATAGCCGTGGGCCTTCGTCGCCCTCTTTAAGTGGCAAGACGGGATGCCCGCCCTTTGTGGGTATTATTGCCTTTTCCAGTATGGATGCGGGCGCGATTCTAGGCTATAACAGTTAGGAAGAAGGATTCCTTTTCTTCTATGGAGATGCCACGCGCTGTGACTGTTGATGCTTCCTCTAAGAGTCGTGCGGATTTGTGAGCCTTTCTTCTGAGATGTACTTTGTTTCTAGGAGATTTTCATTATAGAAAATATTGTCATTCCTGGAGGTGTGAAGAATTAGGATAAACGACCGTTGAGGCATGGGAAGGTGCGCGTGGGCCAATTTCGATTCGAGCTGTATTTATTTTGGGCCGCTTCGGCCTGCTTAGGATGCCTCTCTGTTCAACGGTAGCGTTGACCGTTCCAAAGATAAATAGACCGCTATAGATCCTCAGTCACTTACCTTTTTAGGCAGGCTTACTACAATCGTCCCCATTAGATATTAATGTGATTGAATTATTAAATTTTTAGATACTGATTATTTATTCTTCATAAAAATTATTAAATTAGAAAATAAATTGCACATCTAAAATCATAATGATAACTCTTTGTTATTGGGAATGAATGTCGTCTTAAAAATACTGTCTTGGTGGTCGTGTTTCGATGGTGTCTTTGTTATCAAATTTCAAAAATAATTATTATGATAATCATTTAAATGAATGACAAAAATAATTCAAAAAAATACAGTGGGATTTATTTGAGTAAATTATCTAATATTATTATCAAAATTTTGAAATTATTGCTATTTTTTAAATATGCGTTAAATTTAATTAATTATTATATTTGTACTAATAAAATAATATCATATATAATGATATAATACTTCTAATTTATTGTTCAAGTTGCTTATTCATGTGACATTAATCCCTAAATCTGTGACTTTGGAGAATAATTTTGCTCATGTCTGCCTAACCCTAAAGTGTTATTGAAGTCATTTTATTATAAATATTTGTATATTTATTTAATGATTAGTCTTAGAAGTTAAGTAAATTAATAATTGAGATTATATTAAATACTTTAAATGAAATTTAATTACCACCATGTATTTACTAAACTTTTAATGCTATCTATTTGATGAATACTCTCCTAATCATGATATATTGTTCCTAACATAGTATAAACTACTTCTACCATTTTTATTATTTTCTTGTATTGTTTTCTTTCTCTATTTTAATGAATTTAAATTTATAGAAATTCTAAATTTTATACTGAAAATTGAATAGTTTTATCTGGCAGGGGTAAAAATCGGTTGAATAACCTTTCAAGTAGTAATCAATTGTTTTCATTCTAACAGGTTATAACTAGTTACTCGATAGACGATTTTTATCTCAAGTAATAAATGTCTTTTACTATGTAACCGTTCTTTAGGATTACTTATCACATTTATGAACATATATTCAGTAATTTTTTAATGAGCGGTTCTATTTTATGTATAATTTTTCTTATGGGGTATAGCTAGCTTGCACTTTAACCGATGAGTAATTAGCTAAACATGGGTCAATTGAGAGTTATGATCAAATTATCGAATACTTGTGTTTTTTTTCTCAGCGTATCATCACTCCAATTTAACAGGTTTTTATCATCAATCCTAAAAAAAATTATATATCATAGTATAACTGTTTTTAAACCATTTAATAATCTTTCTATTTTAACTGATCAAATTGATACTTCTATAATTTGATATCTAAATAGCTTCACTGTTGATAGTCGTTTTGATCATTAGACAATTCATATACTGTAAATTTAAATTTTTTAAATATTTTAGATCTAAATTTTTATAGTTGATTTACTGAAATTATTAAAATCAAATCAATTCAAAGTGGAAGTGTGCTTAACATATGATCAACGTGTCCGACACTCCCTCCGCACATCTCATCGATTGCTCTCGTGCCTTGAAAATCAAGGGGCCTGATCACCTCAATGATGTCGGGACCCACCTGCGCGTCGTTTTGGCACCTCTCTCGAATAAAACTCGTCACGTTGCCGTTCATCAAATGTCACTGCTCACAGTGTCATCGGAAGTCAAAGAAATTCTAGACTTCGCTTTTTTAATTTCCTGCTTCACAAATCACCACCAACCAGGAACGCGTCCACCTCCTTCAACACGTAAAATGTCATAAGTACCCTTCACCGTTCTCTCTCCTCTCACCACATCGGCAGCATCATGTGATCGGTTTAATATCTTTGCCCCTCTTCCGCTTGCTCGCTCACGCTCTCTGCAAAACTCTGTCTTTCTGGTCTCTGTGGCTAGATACCCCGTTGAGAACCCTAAAATACGATCTCAGGGACGAAAGGCTTCCGGTTTTTACTCCATCCACCGTGGTATTTAACAGGTTTTGAATTATCTTTTTAAATTATTTATGATTTCTAGTTTGATTATGTGTAACTTTAGAGATATTATTGTCGTTGTTACATATAAGTCTGCTGATCTGTTTTCAGTGAATTGGGTGATTTTATTTCTGTCAAATTTTGACTTAATTCAGGGGAATTGGTCAATTTTGTTATGTGGGTTTTGTAGATCTTATTTTTGGAGAAGGGGGTTCATGCTAAATGAGTTGAATTGAAGTGTTCATGTGATTCGTATGAGGGATCTAATGCAGAGTAGTAAATTGATTTCATGGATAAGTGGCTGATTGATGTTGTGATTGTGGTTATTGCAATTCAGTGTTACTTGCTCTTTTGGCGGTAGGTTATACGAATTTTGATTAGTTTTATGTCATCTCCTGCTTATGCCTCGGTGAAGAATTAAATGGATTCAAATTCAATCGTTATTATTATTATTATTTAATTTTTCTGGATTGAATCATATCTAAATCGAGATTTATTTGAATTCAAAATTATTGATCTGATTTTGTGTGGATGGCTTCTAAGTTACCTGGGGTTACTCTTGCGAATTCAAGTGGAACAACAAATTATTGCAATGGAGATGTTGTTTTGATGAATGTTTATATATGTAAGATTTTAACTTTTACCTAGTCTCTTGGAAATTCTAGTTTATATGTCACGTTTGGAATTGTTTGGATTAACTAATTGAATTTTCTGCTGCCATTTTTGATCAATTGATAGTAGATTCAACATTGTCCCTCATTTGTGATCAATTGATTATAGATTTAACATATATATGTAACAATCGTGTAATTGATAAAGTTGCAATTGTAAACATATGTTTAACATGTATGCATATATGTTTGTTTATATGAATGTGTGTTCTTTTGTTTGTTTATATGAAGATGTTTATTGTAACACAAGCATTTGTGATTGCCTAAAGATTTATAGAACTCTCTCTTTCAATTGGTCATTGCTGAGTTTTTAATTTCGATTATTATGTCTGCAGATAGGTCATGTGAGCTGTTTGTACTTCTGAATTCGCATTCTTGATATTCTCAGTGAACAGCAGATGGGTAAATGCGGGGGTGGTGGAGAATTAGGAAGAATGGTAGCAAGTGAAGACTCTCTTAGTGCTTACCTATTCTCTCTTCTTCTTTCCCCGATCGTCTCTGTTTGGGATTGCACCATTCGTAAGAGGAGGTACTCGAACAAACCTGACTGGGTGTAGGATTTTACAGTTGAATACGACTTCTTCCTTGTTTAAAAACCGCCCTAAAAAAACAACAAAAAACTTTATTAGTTGCTTTCTGGCATAGAGATTTGCTTCAGATTTAGCTTAGGGGTTCATCACAATGATAATGAGTACTTAGAAAAAAAAAGTATACAAGAAAGAAGAAGACAATAGTGAGAAGGAGATGCATACATCTTAAAAGAGTGTTTATAGAGAGATTAATAGCTTTAAGGGGCTCAACAATGGAGTCTACGAAAGTTCCTCGCCTTAGAAAGGGGAAAAAGAAGCAGGTAAAAGATGAGACGGATCGAATCAAGCAGGCTGAGAAGAAGAGGAGGAGGTTAGAGAAAGCCCTGGCAACTTCCGCAGCCATTCGTTCTGAGCTTGAGAAGAAGAAACAGAAGAAGAAAGAAGAACAGGAGAGACTCGACGAAGAGGGCGCTGCAATTGCTGAAGCTGTTGCTTTGCATGTTTTACTAGGAGAAGATTCAGACAATTCGTCTAACGTTCCTGTGACGAGAGACGAAGAGTTCGATCCCTGGCACTGCAATATTGGCCTCTTCATGGATGGTAAGAGAGCTGTGGTTTCTCACCCAGATCCCAAAACGTGCTCATTTCTAAGCATCGGGCGAATTCCTAGTGCTTACGGAAATGGGTCTTTCCCATCAAGCTCTCTTGGTAGAAACTTCCATTTCCCATACTCAGAAATTGAAGGATCGATGGGCATTTCTGCTGGCCTTATCGCTGCTGAGGCTGTTTCGTCACTTCAGATTCGAGAGGATGCAGAAATCGACACAGTGTTCCTCGACGGTTACTGAAGCAGCTGGGGCAAGTTTGCTTCCACGGTTTCATCTTCTGAGTCCCCTAATAGTTCCCAATAACCATTACAATATGTATATACATGCACTTTATGTATCTATCCTGAGTGTGCTCTCTCGTTCGTGTGTCTCGCTTGTCGAGTCGAACTTTGTTGCTTTGTGCTGTCCGCTGCCTTTGCTCCATTGTTTCCGAGAAGTTTAGGTGCCACCAATATCGAATATGTTGTGCTTGATTGTGTTTTATCTGTTTAATGGTCGACTTTTCACTATTTATGTTCATCTTATGAACCAATCTTCTGTTTTTCATGCGTGATCAATTTCGGATAACAGTATCTTATTGATTTATCTAGATTAATTGGTCTATATAGAAAATAAATAGATAAATGAAACATTATATTAGAATATAATATGTAGCATGTGGTCGTATCCTTTTGGTTTAATAAAGAATTGTCGGTGCAATGATTTATGTGAGAAATTATGGGAAGTGCTGAATGACATTCCTTATTGTCGAGATTAATGGGATATGAAATTTTCCGGCATTGAAGACGGTAATAGATAACAAATTTATATTACGGTCATTTTAATTTTAATTTTTATCTATTTTTAATAATAAAAATTTTATTTTAATAATTTAAATAGTTAAAATTATAATAATAAATTAAAATATGTTGAATTTATTCAATAGTCATATCTATTTAAATTGTTACAATAAAATCTTCATACTTTAAAAAGTGATGGAAGATTTTCTTGTCAGATTGGACCATTTGATATGTAAGAATAATAAATTTCATGTATATTCAAGTATTTGTTTTATTTTTACAGTAATTTAAATCATAAAAGTGTGTGTTATATTAGGGCGCATTGCTACAAGGCAGGGGTAGCAGGACTTTTAACGCCCCTCCCACTTTTCGATAAACAAATTTTAACATATGAGATTTAAATTTTTAAAAATAGTATTGATGGATTCGGAATTCAAGTTGTTGACGGATTAGGATGTCACTTCGTCTTCCACAGCAAGTTAAACAAGAGTGGGTTCGGTCTTCATTCTCAATAGTTTGGATTCTGCACACCACGATTTAAAAATAAGATGTCAGAAAACTAGTGGGACTCATTCCCTAATTTATCCTCTAACATTCAAATCAGTAATCTTTAATAAAAAGATGAAAAGATGCAAGGATAAGAACTACGCGTGATGATGCAAAGATATGGGATTTTAGTCTAATTCGGAGGTTGCGCTTGGTATGGTGTCGCATTCAGCAGGGAGCGACTTTGAGATTGATGGAGTAAGAATTGTGAATGAATTTTCGGGAGGCTTTTTGAGCAGAGAGTTGCTTTTTGTGAGCCTTTGAGTGTATATTTGAGCGTGTCTGGCTGTGTCCTTGCCTATGGGAGCGACGAGATATTTATAAATTTTGAGCCAGCTCAACCCTGCTTGGGCCCCAAGGATAACCGATAATTGTCTGCGTGGATTTGGCAAGCTGTCATGGGGTTCGTGGGTGCTAATTATGATAACCGTGATCAATTAGGAGGATTTTTTCCTTCTTTGTTGTGATACTGGATGTGGCAATCATGAACTTTCATTATTAATAAAGATCCATTTCAATTGGTAATCGATCACACATTCTCTAACGAGTGCAAATATAACCAAAGAGTTAGAATGAGAAGCCATTACATGTGACATATATTCTTTGTTAAAATTAATGATGTCGTCCCTAATTTCTACCATCGATTTCTTTAAGGCGGTCTCGAGGTGGTCTGAGGTGTGGTCCTTCAAAGGTTTAGTTGCCACCATGTTGACTACTCTAGCCTCGATTGGTTCTTCGACTGTTGTTGCTTCGTCCTTTCTTCGTTTGCTCCATCGAATGCCTATTTTAGGTTTTACAGGAACTTGGTGAGGTACCCTCTCCGGATAAGCTCTTCAATCTTCTTTTGTAAGGTCTAGCAGGCCTTTGTACTATGACCGAAGATTGATAGTAGTGATAGTATTTCGTTTGATCTTCTCCCTCTGGGTTCTTGACCGATTTTGACCACTTCATAAATTTTTTTTGTAGATTTGCATGAGGATGTTAGTTTGAGAGTTATTTAGAAGGGTCAGGTTTATGGGATCAAATTACCTTTAAGCTGACTCCACCTTAGACTACTTCCTAGGATCTTGGGAGTTGAAGTGATCTCCATTCCTCTTTCTTTCTTTCGGCGGTCCCTAGTGGAGGTGGTCCTGGCGCTATGAACGCTTGGTCTCATTGGTCTCTTCAGTCATCATGTAAGCACAGGCGATGGTTTCAGTTTTGCGTAAGGTTTGGGGATCCTTGTGAGTTGCATGTTTGAAAAACTCGCTTGACTGCAGAGTTGATATGAAGATACTCAGCATTATTTCGTCAGTCAGTCGGGATATTTGGCGGGCTTTGGTAGTAAATCGGGTCAGGAAACTCCTCAGACTTTCATTAGACTCCTGTTTGATAGGAACAAAGTGCCAAGGCTGCCTTTTCTCCCTCTGACTATAGGCGAACTGAGTTAGGAAGCTATCGGTGAGCTCTTAAAACATCTGAATTGAATTCGATTGCATGTGATAAAATCAAATTCGGGCATCCTATTTAAGGGTCAATGGAAAGCACAAGCACATAGCGGCCTCATCCAAGCTTTGGAAGCTTAGTAGGGTGCGAAAGTGGTTTAGATAGTTCATCGGATCGGTGTATGATATTTCATTGGAAATTTAAAATATAATAATGATAATATAATATACAATGATAATAATACAATAATAATAAAAATAAATATTAATATTATAAAGGGGCCGGAGGCAGCAAATGTGAAGGAAAAAGAAAGAAAAAGGAAAGAAAAAGAGGAAAAGAAAGAAAGGGAAGAGCAGCCGCCATTGCCACCATTGCTAGAGGAGTTGACGCTAGGAATGGAAGTCTACAAAACCCTCTCGGTGATGTTACCCTCCATTTTGTGCACCGGTGTGAGTAGAGAAATGAATCGTGAGTCGAAATAGAACGATTGTTGCTGGAGAAAATTTGTGAAATTAAGGTAAGTAAATCTTTCCCTTCTCCTTATAGATACCAATTTTAGGATTATATGTATCAATTTTGAAAAAAATCAGTTAAATCGTGGAAAATGGGTTTGTGGCATGGTGAAGAGAGAGAAAGCGGTCGCCATCTTGTATGTGCCACCATTGCCATTGCCAAGTTGTTGCCCTCATGGTTGTCACTGTCACCCATGCTAGAGCAGTCATTGACAAAGGAGAAATGCGAAGAGAGGCAAAGAAGCGACGCGGGAAGAGAGAAAAAGGAAGAAGAGAGAGAGAGGGGCGCACGAAGAAGAGAGAGAAGCGTGCGGTTCAAATATCTTGGAGCATCCTTTTGGCAATTTGCCTGGAATAATGTTAAGGCAAGTATCTGTAATGCCTTCATTTGATCTAATTTAATATCTAATATTTTTATATGTGCATTTTATATCTACATATATTTTTAGAATTTTTATAATTTTATGGAGATAAGTGTAAATATTTGAAGCTATGTATGTTTGTATGGAAAATTGGATAACCGAGAGATGTAGGCTTAAAATGTAGCCGAGTTAATGGAGCCAAAATTACAAATTGAATGGTTGAGAGCTGTGGGCTTAAAATGCAGCCGGGCTAACAAAGCTAAAATTAAAAATTGGATGGTCGAGAGTTGTAGGCCTAGAATGTAGTCGATTAATAGATCTGAAACTAGAAATTGGATAGCCGAGAGTTGTAGATCTAAAATAAAGCTTGACTAATGGAGCCAATATTAAAAATTGGATGGTCTAGAGCTGTCAGTCGAAAACATAGCCATATAATGTTTAGATTTGGATTTGGATTTGCATAAGTTGTGGGTGTGCAATGGTTTCAATATTTTGTGGCAGAGTTATTGGAGTTTATTCGAGCTTTTCTTGATTTGTATGCACTGTTTCATACTTGATGATACTTGCAGAATTTTTGCCTCACGTTTTCTATTTTTTTCCTCTTTAGAATTAAAATTTTGGATTTGTGGTAAGAGTTAGGCAGGTTTCGGTGTGGTGTTGCATTCTCCTAGTGAGCATTTTATCCTTATGATTATTTTTGAAGCAGATTATTGATATTTTTGTTCGAATGGTTATTCGACGAGGTCCTGTGTAGGTTTGAATTTGTTAAATTTTGTGTATTTGGTTGGTTATATCCAAATTTTCAAATTATTAATTGTATGTATAAAAAAATTATGATTAGACCTGCTACATTCCGGGTTCGCGACACGGTGCTTCCTTGATAGGGATCTAGGGTTGGCATCTTAAACTTTTAAGGTAGCAGCTGCATCCAAATCTCCATCGTGAATGGTGATTGCTTTAGACCTACAGAGCATCTGTTAACACCTCCCTTGAATACGTGCTGCCAAATCTTTTCTACTCGCTCTTCCATTCGAGGGGAAACTACAGCCTTATTCGTGCCGAAGTTGGTCCTTAACTCTAAATGATTCGGCAAGCAGCATGAGATTGGTCAACCGCCGCCGTTGGTCGGCTGAACGTTACACAAGGCTCCCTCTCGGGCCAGGAGCCTGTGCTCGTCGAATGAGTAATTAAGATTTTGCTGCTTCGGACTCTCATCCAATGTCCTACGACTGAGCCGGCCCTCCAAATATGATCGGGCCCCGTCGCTTGAAGCCGCTCGGGCACTGAGGTTATCCGGACGTCGTGCCTTCATGGCTTGGCACTTTTTCCTCTGACCTTTTCATTTTGATGCTAAAATGCGGGTGGTAGAGGAAGGAACCCCCAGCCTGTGTTGGCCTTAGTGCACGCAAAGGGTCTGAAATATATGGGATATATTATTCACCTAGTTGGCAAGTGCCTGCATGAAGGGTGCCGATTGCTCTCTGCATGGCTACCCGTGGAAGAGTCTTCACCATAGGGAGCGACGTCTTTGGTTGGGGTGTTGATGTGGGCTTTGGTATTAACTATATTTGCCTTGGTGTAGATGGTGGCTGGGCTTTTCTTTCACGTTTCCATAGACAATGCTAATGATGGGTTTGGGATTCAAATTCAGATGAATTAGGATGTCGCTTTGTCTTCCGCAACAGGTCGACAAAAGATGGTCGATCTCCGGTCTCCATTCTCAATAGCCTAGATCTTACATACCACAACTTAAAAATAAGAGGTTAGAGGATCGGCGAGACTCGGTCCCTAATTTATCATTCAATCCTCAAATCAGTAATCTTTCTCAAATAGGTGGAAAGATGTAAGGATGAGAATTATGCATGATGATACAAGGTTATGGGGTTTGAGTCTAATTTGGAGGTTGCACTTGACATGAAGTGGTTTTGAAGTGGTGTTGTGCTCGGTAGCGAGCGACTTTGAGATTGAGGAAGTAAAAATTGTAAAGGAATTCTTGAGAGATGCCTTGGATGGAGAGTTGTCTTTTTGCGAGCTGTATCCGAGTGTTTAGTCGTGTCTTTACCTATGGGAGCGATGAGATATTTATAACCTTTGAGTCAGCTTAACCTTACTTGGGCCCCAAGGCTACCCGACAGCTATCTGCACATATTTGACAGGCTGTCATAGGGATCATGGGTGCCGATTATGGCAACCGTGATTAGTTAGGAAGATTTCTTCTTTCGTTGCTGCAATGTTGGATGTGGCAGATATGGAAGCTACCATTAGGAGAGATATAATGAGTTGAAATTGCCTTTTCGAGAGAGATTGCGATTGGGGATAATATTCAGGGAGTAAAGCCGGTTAAGGCAAGTAATTTCAACGCGTGGATGAGGATCATAGGCCGTCCTAATTTTGTTGATGTCGACTTTGGCAGTTTGGGTCAATTGGGGCGCTATTTTGGTCAACGGAAACCTTGACAGGTCCTTGGGCCTGTGGGCCAAACACCCTCTAAATTGGCTGTCAGTTGTGGGCCTTCGTGTTGAGTCGACTCATTTTTGTTGTTCCCATCAAGCATAAATAATTTTTATTTTTTTTATTTTTGTATGTTTAATTTAAGTTAATATTTAAAAAATAAAAATAAATTATCTTTATTTATATTAAATTATCAACATTCTATTTAAAATCTATTGGTGGATAGGGAATTCTCCTTTAAGAGAAGTTGCACCACTTGTTTCATCTTTAGGGACCCACATCTAAATGCTAAAGAGGAGTTGCTTTCCTTTTTCTCTTTATTTTATTTTATTTTATTTTTATAATTAATTGTTAAAATCATACTATGTTTCTTATGCTGACCTATTTTGTTGAATTTTTTTTATAAAACAATATAGATAAAATCAAATGCTATTATTTTATTTATTTATAAATTATTTACAATTTATTTTTACATATAAGATTTATTTATTTTTTAATTTCTAATTTTTAAATTTTTTCTAAAATTTATACATATAGAAAGTAAATTATATATAAATTTGATGCGTCTCTAGATACGAATAATTGAACGAATTAGGAAGCCGCTTTATTCAAGTGTTTGACTAAAAGTTGGTCTGATTTTCATTATTTTAAATTTAGATCATATACACTATAACAAACGAATAAGAGGTAAGAGAAATACGGAACTCCTTTTCCGATATATCATCTAATATTTAAATCAGTAATCTTTTTAAATTGTTGAGAAATGTAGGAGAAAAAAATGCGTGGATGCAAGTGTGTATGAAAATTAAGTATTTATGGAAGATTGGGTTCTGATTGGTGCGCTCGAAGGAGTAAGCGGCTTTAAGATGTTGCACTTGTTGGGAGCGTGGCTTTAGAAGAAATGCACTCAAGTAGTAGAGTGGCTTTTGCTTATCTTAATCTTCTTCGGAATTAGGGTTTCTTTTCCTGTGGAGGAAATGGTGTATTTAAATTGTGAGTGCCGATTTAGTCGTCCTTGGGCATTACAGCTCTGTAGTTATGAAAAGTATTACTCATATAACCACTGCCTACATTTAATACCTCAATAGTCATGAGGGGCGTTACTCTTATAATTGCCACCGGTATTTATAGTTAGACTGTCATGGTTTTGACCATTGAAGTTGCTACGGTAATTGCTGGTAACTGCTCATTGATTATCTATAAATGCTCATCTATAGTTGAACAATTTTGGTCGAACCACTTAGATCAACCTCCACATCTTCTAGATCTTGGGTTTAGAGAATTTATTGTTGGACCGTCGCTATCTTGGTCCTTTTTCCTTCTACGAATTTAGTTTTGGGTCAGCCCATCGATTGCATACCCATCATTGTGATGGAGGTTTGAATTTTTAACTTTTGATATGTTCATAATAGGATGCTAGCTACAAATCTTCACACGTGCTCTTTCCCTAAAGATTTTGTAAATTTGTTACTCTAATTGGTAGGATTTGATTCGATTATCTACCATTAATGTAGGGATACACAATCTTCTTGGTTTAATACTGGCTAATCTTCCTTCTCGATTATAAATGGAATGGGCTCTCTATACTTTGCATCCCGAAACATCTCTCATCTACTTGAGAGCAAGTCCTTCGCAGCCACAAACCAAAATCAAAGGGAGTTCTTCTCTAACGTTTGAAGTCGATATCCGAGGATATGCTTAAAATCTACCTTGATCACCCTCTTTTATATGGGAATCCACCTTATTTTCTCTCTTTTACATCCTTGCCAAGCTCAAGCGTTGTTGTGATAGTGTCTCCATCATCACACTAGGCCACTGAGGTGGGCTTTGCTAAGTCGTTTTCTCCTCTCCCAATCTATGTCAGCGATTCTCCCTTCACTATACTGAAGAGGATTGTCTCAGACTCTAATTGAGAGAAGTTTCTTTCTTCCCATCCGTTTTAAAGAATCTACCTTTTTGCAACTCTTGTGAGGATTGCTCCTAGCTTTGGTTGGGAGAGAATATTTTTTTATCTTCTCTTTCCCGTCTACAACAGGTAGTTCGATGAGTAATGCTGCTGTGCCTAGTGGATAAACTTTCCTTATACTTTTGTCTATCCCAAGGTTGGTTGGACAACAGTAGTCAGGTCACTATTCCATGTATTATTTATTTCCTTCTGAGTAGCACTTTCACTATTGTGAGCTTATATTTTGAAAAAGGATTTAATGAATGAAACTTCTCGAGAATTGCTTGTCTTTATTAAATGCTCCAATATTCTTATATGGTTTGAATAGCTGAAGCGCTTGAATACTATTTTTTGTCATTGTATAACGTTTGACAAGTTAACAAATCGGACCACTAACAACACAATCTTCTAACAATCTAACTCATAATAATTTATTCTAAATGCTCGGTTAGAATGTAAATTAGTCAAATCAGTCTCGAATACATCAGAGTCATATGTTTTCAGCCTACCGTCTTGGAAAGTGAAGTGTCAGGGAATTCTAACCTACATAGTGTAACTTGTGCTATGTTGAAGACTTGTCAATCTAGGTGTCAGAGCCATCAACTATCTGTAGGCTACATAGGAAGGTATAGTGTCAAGGCCATTATTATGGGTCAACAAAATTGACACACCATAACACTCTTTGGTGCAGGCATGTGTCTTAGCCATTATGGATATGCATCTCTTCAGCACTCTCAAACAACGCTGTTTCTGGGTCAAAATCTTGGCTATTTAAACTCTGATCCTCACCAATTTCTACACTTCTTTATTCTTTGTATCACTCAGTCCTAATTTGCTCTTTTGGCTTTTCTTGCTTCCATGACTTCTTGAATTGCTCCCCAGGGTGTTGCTGTGATCAAATTTGTCCTCATTGGTAAAGAAGTGGAGGTTTTGTACAAGAAGTACAATATCCCAAGTGTCATTCCATATATAATGCCCAGGGATGAAGATAAGGCTTGCACTCTCATGCTTGGATTTATTACCATTTATGAGGCCCATCTGAATGGAGGCCTTCATATTCTATTTGTGAGGGAGTTGCACGGAATCTTGGAGGCTTTGGAGATCCAAGTGGCTCACCTCCGTGCCAATGCTATTTGATACTTGGTTTTTTTATGTATCTTCTTTTGCTACAAGAAGTTTCTCGTTGATGCCTGGGCCGTGAAGGTAATCTTTCGGTTCAACTAGGATATAGATTGAATTTCTTTCACCCTCGCAAAATGTATAAAATAAGTAGGGAAAACCCAAATTCAATAAATGATTGGAAGGATCGAATTTGTTATATAATAGTTCCTTCTGAATAGAGACTTTCTAATAATTAGGCCTTGTCAACGGTGTCTTTGCTGGTGATGTTCTACCAATAGAGGATTGAATGGCTTAGCCATTGACAAGGCTTGTCGAAGAGAATGTAGCCATCTTGCATCATGTGGATTGATGGCTCTTGGAAAGGCATTCACCAAGATTCAGTGGGAGGTTAGGTTGGATGGGAATGACGTTACTGCCTACTATTTTGCTGCCCCAAAAGGAAGCTGGGAGAGTTGTTCATCTACGACTCTCTTGAAAGAGCAGCCGGAAGGGTGGCTCCTCCCTCACATACCTTTTCTGAACTTGATCATGTCATGGACGAGGTTTATAAAGAAGAGATTGCACTACATGCTGATGAATTGTTGCGGAGGCTGAGATCTATCCATTCTTCTCCGGTCGACCCGATTTTTGAGGAGATGACCGGACTGGTTAAGGTCAGTGTGTCACGACCCAAACTTGGTACACAATCATCGTCCAAATTCAACCACGTAGGAAAAATTATAAGTCTCAAATCAATATATAACACATTCACAACTAATAAAATATAATTATAATGATAATCTAAATATCCTCATACCTAAAGAAAGTTTAGGAAAAACATAACTCAAAAAAAAAATCCTAACAAAATGAAATAAAATATTAAAATATTTCTCTAGAGTATAAAATAAACACCCTTTCCAATTGGGCTTCATAGTCTCTCTTGCCACAACTCCTTATTCATCTCTAGAGTCATCTTCTAAATCTTGCTACTCTAGAAGAAAAAATAGTAAGATTGAGTGAAATACCTAACAAGTGATAATAAATCGAAAACAAGTAATAACAATAAATATATTAGATATACAATAAATGATATATGCCAAAAGTCACAATAGGAATAAAATATTCAATAGATAAATATATTCGAGAGTCTATATTTTATCGTATCACAACTCAAAAGCAAAAGTAAAGTAGGTTATCCCGGACCCTCATGTGACAAATATCATAAGATTTACTAATAACATGCAAAAATTTCTTAGAATCCGATGTCATGAAAAATAAAGAGATTTTCTAGTCCAAATATCAGTGTAAACAACCTGAATATCAAATAACAATGAATATCATAGATTCCATTGAATCTGGATATCGTAGAATCTAACACATAAATTCTACTAAATACAAATTATGGATTCTATTGAATCCCAAACTCAAAAGGTATTAACAATAATGAGGTATCACGAAAAATATCTTGGGCCTTATTCTGCTAGCGTGAACCAAAGGCCGCATATTTACACCTCCAATGGTTGGGTAAGTGACACAAGGTTATCATAGTATTCTCACTATCCCTATAGTCCTCTCAGAAATTATATCCATAGTATACTCATACCATTTATAATACTCCTTTTCAATAAAATCCCTGATCTCATCTCCTATGATGGTCTTATGGTTATAAGTATCCTCCACAATAATAATATATCTCATCACCATCATGATACAAAAATCAGTATTGGATATGTGTAGACCATACTAAAGTGTCATAACTTCTCATTTGACTAGATACCTTAATATTTTCATACGCTCTCCTTCATCATAACCATAGGAAGCCAATAACTCAAATACTCACGCAATCAAGTATGATACAAAGAAAGCTTTGTAATTATAACGATAAAAATGCCGTTCAGTATTGATAATGACCATATACATATAATTAAAGATAATACAAATAATGTTATCATCGGGAAAGAGGAAAAGTACTAAGGACAGTTTGAATATTCGATCAAATGTCCTAATATTTTATTAAATCCTTCATATATATAATCACTCATATATTACCACACATCCCACACATAACAGCACCACGACAATTCATACACACACACACAAACCACTATTCACATACAGCAGCACATCTTCACATTGCTAGCACACACCCACTACTAGTACACCCACCATAGTGGCAATTTACACCCCCACATTGGCAATTTACACCCCCACACTGGCTAGACAAATACCCATAGCAGCACACAACCACACGCACACACTCACACGTAGCTACAATGCAATGCTAGTTTATATACACATACGCCACCCATGGCATACATATCTTTACATATACCTATGCCCCTACACATACATATAAGCATATATCCGAATACCATCATCTATATACAAATATGCATGCCACATTTTATTGTATATATATCCCTGTATACTTATACACACAAAAATCATACAAAATCTGGTGTACATCGGCCCATAACTGAAATACAACATTAAGGGTCAGTTTCACCTCAAATCAATTAATTTGCTACCCATTGCTGGTACTGCTATTCGAAAGAAATTTGCCAACAAAGCACAAGGTTCTGTTCAATAATCCTTCACAAATCACCCATATACAACAAAATTCTAAATTTTTACTATACTATATGAACAATAGAAACTTCACGGCATAAATCCCAAATTCTTTGATCCCACAACCATGTTAATTTCTTGAAAATTTCACGACAGAGTCAAAGTTTTGTTTTTCCTAATTTTCTCATTTTTACTAAATAATACCACCTAATTCTCAAAATTATCTAGCAGATTGACATCAATAAGAAGAAAAGAATGACTTACTTGCAGAAATTAAGAATTCTACTTTTAAGAAAAGTCACAAATTAAATTGCTTGATTTGTGACGATACTATAGCAACGGTGAGAAATATCGATGGTGGAGGCTTCAAACAATCCCGACGATATTCCCTCTGGCACCAATTAACGATAGAGGCAATAATAACAGACTTTCAGCTACCCCTTTCTTACTCATTCTCTCTCTAAATTTTCCCATAACAACCCAAAGAAGAAGAATGCAAGCTTTTTAATGAGAATGTGAGCAATTGAAAGGGAGAAAAACAAGGTTAGCGACTGAGAATAAGAAGGAAGGTGGTTTTCCAGCAGATTGGCTGGAGAAGAGGAAGTCGTCACGGTGCAAAATCAAGCGGCGTTCTCTCCCTCTCTTCTCTCCTTCTTCCTTCTATTCTTTCTCTCTCTCCTTTTTCTTTTTTTATTTTTCTCATTATCTTTCTTTTCTTTTATATAATAATAATAACAATAATATATAATAATAATATTAATATTATTATTATTGTTGTTGTTGTTGTTGTTATTGTTATTATTATTATTATCATCATCATCATCTTTAAAAATGATTGAATAATTATTATATAATTTATATTTAATTTAAAAATATTCAAAATGTTACACGGTGGGCCCCCAATTGTTTTTGCTGTTAAAATAAATGACCCATCGGCTGGCAGATCAAGTGAATTGATCAACACTCCAACTGTGGTCAAGTATGGGGTTCCAATATTAATTGCTTCATTGCCTCATGCACCTATCTCTACATCTCCTGTCGTTTTTGTTTAAGAGGATGCTAATAACGATCAGGCGACCAAAAAAATAATTTAAAAATAATTTAGAGGCCATGGTTGCTGAGAAGATGCCTTGCCCTGAGGCATCAACACTCGAGCTTCCTATAGCTTTGGATGTTTCTCTTTCTCCTCCGGGCTTTAAGGTGCCATTCTACTACCATGTGCTACCTCTGCAGTTTTGGATGCCTTCATTTTTATTTGGACCTGAGGATTCTCCTAGTCCATTTTTCCGAGGGTCCATTTCATAAGGAGGATCCATCTCTCCTTGAGGTAATGCCCATAGAGCTCTTCATTCTATAATTATATTCTTTATCAATATCCCTAACTTACAGTTCCATTTTTCTTGATAGTCGTAGGAAGTGCTTCGCCTGATGGTGGAGGCTTTGTATCAATGAGATGCTAAGATCTCCCATTTGTCCCAAATGTATACCGATCTTGATGTACACAAAGAGATGGAGATCCGAGTGGATACTACAATTGTTGAGGCTTAGCAGGTTGAGAATGGATCACTTACCTCGATCAAGAGTTATCCGAGTCTCAAACAAGATCCTAAGAGCTCTCAAATAAAAGATCATTGGCTTTGGATCGAATCATTTCGCTTGAGGGCAAGCTTCAAGAGGTTAAGCAGCAATTCACCGATCTCCGAAGAAAGTGTGCTCGACTCAAGGGAGAGTTGAGGACCTATCTTTGTTCAAAAGAGGTTAACCGTGCACTGGATGACAGATTCTTGGATGGCATTTATTATTGCAAACAGATTGTATTCTTGGTTGCTCTCGACTTTCCTCTTGGCTTCTTTGATTTGAGAAATACTGGAGCTTTTCATCGATATAATTTAGTAGAGAATTTGCCACAATAAAGGGGGGCTCCCAGCCTTAGGATAGTCATTCTATTAGAGTTGTAGGCTCTAGGCAGTGTTTTGCAATCTTTCACTGGACACTCCATGTTGTATATATTGATTCATTAATAAATCAGATAAATTGTTTAGATTATTGTTACTAATGTCTTTAAATTTATGTTGAGTCTTTTTGGTTAACCTTTGTTTTGTTTGCTGACTAAGTATTGTTGTTATTATCGCCAGACTTAGTTGGACATAATTATCAGATTATACTCAATCCTATAGAGAACGTTGAGCACTGGAAAAGCCTCTTTGTGGTTGACTAGGTTTAATTACCATAGCCACCGAACTTTGACAGAGCCTAGACCATTGCCCACACTTAATTGATGGTGCTCATCTCTGTTAGAGAGAGTTGTTGTACATGTTGGATTTTGTCAACTATTGTCGATTGATGGTACTCGTTCCAATTGAAGGAAATTATCACACATAGGCTAAAAAGCCTCTAAAGGTTTAATTTTGTTTCAACCACTTTTGAGAGCGTTTGACTTCTATCTTCAAACCCTTGGGCTGTTGTTCTCAACCTCATTTGGGTCACTTGGCTTATAGCACTATGGCTTAGAGTTTGGTCACCTTTGGGCCACTCTATTTATAGGACCGAGGTTTTGACCGTGTTTTAGCAGGTCTGTATATAGGTAAAAAATTTTACCCGACTTAAGGACGGTCTAGGCCATCGAGTGTATACAGTCACGTACAAGCATTCACATAAATATTGGCAATGAAATAAATGAATGACTATTTTATTAATTAAAATATGTCACATCATACAAGAAAATTCACATGGCATGTACAAAGTTTACCTATGGTCAACGACTGTTTACTGATAATATTTTTTTAAGATGGACGATATTCCACGTCCTTAAAATTAGTTTTTCGTTCTGAGTGCATAGCTTGTATGCACCGTTTCAGAGAATCACGAGACAAGGAGTAGCCATTCCAATTTAGGGATAGTTAATTTTGGTTAGCGTTTTTTCCTGATGCCTTTATACTCCATAGAACTAGGTTCCCTACCTCGAACTAGCGTGTTTTTACCCTTTTATTATAGTACCGAGCAGTCCATTACTGATAAGCCATCATGCGTTGCTTTACTGTGTTTCAACCTTCTTCAAGCAAGCTGAGATACTCTCTGAGTTATTGAAAATTGCCTTATCAGTTGAAATTTGACTCAAAGGCTAGGCAGACTGATCTTTACTAGAATGACTGTTTCACTCCTGTAATATAAAACTGAATGGTGTTTCTCATGTAGGTTCTCTCGATGTCGTCATATAGGACCACAGCATGGAAGATAGTTCATTCGCTCAAGAGCCCTTATGTCCTTTAGCTTTGTCATTAATCCGTGTAGTACGATCCAATTCGTTACTTTCACTTACCCATTTGTTTGTAGATAGATAACGAAAATGTGAACCAGTTAAAATTTCAAACTCATATAATATTTAATGAATCTTTTACCAGTGAATTGGGCTCTATTATTGGTCATTATGACCTCAAAAATTCCAAATCTGCATATGATATTCTGCCGAATGAGCTCTGTGACATTTTGCTTGGTGAGTTGTGCCAATGGGAAGGTTTTCACCCATTTTGTGAAGTAGTCGATACTGACTATGATGAACTTTTTCTACCTAGATGAAATGAGCGGTGGGCCTAAAATGTTGAGCCCCCACTTGCAAATGACTATGGTAACTGCAAGGTCTGTAATTTTGTGTAGCTGATGAGAAATGTTGCCATAAATTTGACAGTTCTTTTATTTCTTCACGAATTTCATGACGTCTCTCTTTATCGTTAGCCGGTAGTAGCCCTGTTACATGATCTTGAATGACAGGTTCTTACTACCAATGTGCGACCCACAAATTCTGTGATGTACCTCATTTAGCACATTGTCAACTTCTTTTGGCATGAGACATTGCTTGTAGGGGATTGAATAACCTCATCGGTATAATCTCCCCTCCTTGATAGTGTACTAGCTTGTTGCCTTCTTGATGCACTTGACGTCATTTGAGTTTTTCGGTAGAAGACCTTCTACAAGGTACTTTATGTACGAAATCATCTAATTCTCGCTGTCTAAGATTTGAAGCATTTCTTGCTCTAGGACTTTGACACTCGAAGTCGTAAGAACCTCTCGCATGCCTCGGGCATATTGCTCGAGATTATAGGTTGCTACTGCTCTAGGCTTTCACCACGAGCTCTAAGACTTATTGACCTTCTAGCTGTATCTGAGTCTTATCATTCATGGCCTCTCAAGCCTTGAGATTGTTAGACCATTGGATCATCTCCTTGGCGGGCTATCTCTTCCTCTAGCTGTATCTGAGTCTTATCATTCATGGCCTCTCAAGCCTTGAGATTGTTAGACCACTGGATCATCTCCTTGGCGGGCTATCTCTTCCTCTGACTTTTCCTTTTGGATGCCAAACTCTAGAAGTCGGAGGAATGAGCCCCCAGTAATTGTACCTCCAGCTGTATACATATGATTTGGAGCAGTTTCGATAACATGTCCACCCAGGCAACCAACGTTTCCACGTTTGTAGCCAAACAATCGTCTCAATGACTACCTACGGTTGGATCATCGCCATGGGAGACGGCATCTCTTACTGGTGCACTTGTTTGAACCCTGATATTCACCATATTTGCTTTATTCTATTATATGGTTAGACTTTTCATTCTTCCCATAGAATGCGCCAATGATGCGTTTCTAAATTCGGATTAAGAAGCCGCCTTATTCAGATGTTCAATTGAAAGCGGATCCAATCTTTATTATTTTGAATATAAATCTTACATACTATAATAAATAAATAATATGTAAGAGGAATACGAGACTCACTTTTAGGTATGTCATCCGACACTTAAATTAGTAATCTTTTCAAATTATTGAGAAAGTTAAGAGGAGAAAATGTGTGAATGCAAGTGTGTATGACAATTAAGTGTGTTTGAGAATTGAATGCAAGTAGTAGAGTAGCTTTTACTTATCTAAATATTCTTCTAAATCAGGATCTCTTTTATGAAAGAAATGGTATATTTATAGTGTGAGTGTCGATTTAGCCATCATTAAACGTTGCGGCTCTGCAGTTATAAAGAGCGTTACTTACATAATCGCCACCTACATTTAATGCATCAATAATCATAAGAAGCGTTACTCTTGTAATCGTCGTCTGCATTTATTGGTTAGGCCATCACGGTTTTCGACCATTGAAATTGGTGCGGTAACTGTCGATATCGGCCCATTGATTATCCATAAATACTCATCTATTGCCGAACGATTTCGGATCGAATCGTTTTGGTCAACCACCGCGTCTTCTATATCTTGGGCTTAGAGGGCTTTCTACTTAGCCATCACTATCTGGGTCCTCTTCCTTTTGTGAATTGAATTCTAAGTCGGCTCATGAACTGCCATTCTCATTAAAATTATAAATATGTGTGATAATTATCATTATTCTTTTAAAATACTCTTAATATATATCAAAATGTTCTTAAATACTGATTTTTCAAATTTTCATTAATATTTATATAAAATAATAAAATATGCAAATTTTTTAATATATTTTAATAATTGATTAAATTTAATATCATAATTTTAAATAATTGGATATTGTTTGTACCTTATTACGGGATCTCATCAAAATTTGGCCCGGTCCACCATCCAGTAGACCCGTTTTGTTTCCAACAGTGGGAAAAATGCAAAGAGAGCATCGCATCGGCATATGGACTACGGAGAGAGAAATTGCAGTTACGGGAAGCTAGGGTTTCGACCATCTTATCCATTGGTTTCATCTGATATTAGTAATTCATCATGCGTTTGCGTCCCTCAATCTCTCCATCGCTTCTCTCATAGTTTGATTTACTTTTCGTGCTGTTGATAGTTGGATTTATTGACCGAATCACTATTGAGAAGCGGACGAGCTTCGCAAACCGGAAACAGTGAGTCTGTTGTGCTGATAATTATTTTAAATTTGTAAAATCGCAGTGTTCTTCGCAATTTGTTCGTTAGGGATGAATGGGGTCAGTAAAGTTTTATACGCAGTTTATGCTGCCACTGCATTGCATTTTTCAGGACTGTTTTAGGTGTAGTTTTGAGGTCAAATGAATTGATTTTCTTGTTAAATGTGCTCAAATGCAGGTGCCGCCAGGTTGCGATGCTCTGAATTGGAATATATATTTCTTGTGGGCTGAAACTTGATTCACTGTCATCGGAGTCCATTTCCAGAATCATGGTAGTTGATTGTTTTGTGCATAAGCATGAATTTTCTGATCTGTATGTGATGAAAATCATTTACCCCTTTGCGGTGATGCATGCTGATGTGTTCATTGCTAGGTTTCTGTGCATTTTTTACTAGCATTTTGTTGTTGCTAATAAGATATTTTGGTTGGTTTTGATTCTATTGAGATTTTGTTCTGTTGGATAGTTATTTTAAACTCTTATCAAGGGCCCCAATTTCATGATAATCTAGATTATAAACTCTTGAGGGGTCATCTCGGTAAGGTGTTTTACAATTCCAAGGTCACTAGCTCTGGAGCCATGTCTTTCCAAGTCATGGTTGGGGGTCATATGAATCTCTCAGTTTGAATGAAACATTAGTATCAGCTGCGTCTTAATTGATATTGAATGTATCTTGCCATTTGAATTTTATCAGGAGTCAAGAGCGTAAAAAAAGTTTTATTGTGCCCACATAGAAAAATAAGCTATATTCCAAATTTTGATCATTTATTACCTATTTGAAGATTTTTGGTCACTTTTATCAAAATTATTTTTGATATCCATTCAGGTTATTGAAAAATGCCCTAAAATTTTTTATCTATTTCATGCCTCTAATTTATATTTTTTTTGAAGATTTATGTATATTTAACACATGTGATTTAAATTTCTAATAGAAAAGTAAAAACACAAAAAGGCTGATATGTATCAGTTGATATATTATAATATGTCACCATATAGTGAGTGATATATCATGATATTTTGCTGGGAAATACAGATATCCAGGCCTCACTATGTGTGTAGGGTCATATTTCAACTATTGGCCTATATTTCATCCGTGGACCCAGTTTTTCATATGTTGAACCCTTTAAACTTAATCCTCTATTTTTCGTTTCCATTTTGTGACTTGTCAATATTGTCCTAGTGCCTTATCATCAGGTTTACAATGGAAATATCTCTGCTTCATTTGTGTATTTTGGTGAGTTTTTCAACTGCAGCTTCAACGTTCCCTATCATATTTTGTTCTAATGTTACTCAACTGCTGTTAAGAGGTTCACTTTCTTCAGATATGATTGCCAGACCTTCTAAGAATCTCTCTTTGACAACCCCCTTCTCTTACTCTTCTTTGTAGCTTGGATATTGGTTATGCCCAAAGAAGTTTATTAACAGTGAAATCATTTGTTGGTGAGAATTTTTGTTTGGGGTTCCACTATAACAATAAAGCATGAAGTCAGGTTTGGTTATATGGATTTATTTTTATCATTTTATTTAATTTAACGTAATATCATTTAAGAGCAATCCTATTTGATAACATATCAATGGTCTTTGTGTTGCATTTCTTTGTGGTTTACCTTGTTTGAATATTGATTAGGTGTTTGAACCTTGTGCAGGATCTAAGTTGTACAAGTGATGGGACTTCTGAAAGGAGACTTTACATTGGTAATATTGATCAAAGGATTTCAGAGTAAGGATGATATTTTGGAAAATTAACTATTCTTCCACTATTTTCGCATGAGAAATGATATGTGAATTTATTTTGGATGATATAATTCTTATCTATTTATCTATTTTAATGTGAATCAATTTGTATCTCAATAGGTTAGACACATCCATGAATAAAAATGTCAATATTAGTGTTAGATATATTGACATTATATATTGATATCAGATAATATTGAATAGAAAAAACTTTTAAAAATCATAAATTGATATTAACAAAGCCATGTCGCCCGACATATCGGTTGTACCAGTCAGTACAAAAATATATCGTGATATTATTATGATATCAAAAAATATTAATATTGATTACTCCGATACCAATGCATATCAATTAATATGTATTGTATTGGTCGATATTTTTATTAATAAATGTTACATTACCCAATTATTCCCCAAAGTTATTTAATGGATGTCTCTCTATCAATATTCTTTCTGCGTGATTATTTTCCAATCAACTCTTTTTGTTTTAGGGCTACCTTGATTAGGCTGTTCTCTCCCTACGGGAAGATAGAATCGGAGGACTTCTTGTGGCATACTCGTGGACCCAAACGAGGTGAACCCCGTGGCTTTGCTTTCATCCAGTATAGCACGAAAGAGGTAAGCTAAATATCAAAAACAGAGTACTGTTACTAGATAGACATCTTTAAAATATTTTTCAAGGATGTGATTTTCATCCGTTTCCATATTAAAATAAATAAATAGATATCACATCATCTAATAATATTTCAATAACATTCAAAAAAATGTCTTCAAAATTCTTTTCTTGTAAAAAAAAATCTTCATCTTTGGGTAGTGGGATGTCAAAAAAATACCAAAAATCCAAAACAAAAAAATGGCAAATTCGAACCAAATGGGTCTATTTTGTTTTGGGGTATTTCGATCTTTTCTGGTTTTTGGTTTGATGGTTTTCGGTTTTGTGGTCGCTCAACCCAACAGGTTTGATTTGATGGTTTTAGTGATTTAAAAATAGAAAAACCATTGACCCGGTTCGGTAAAGAAACTTGTTCGCAGTTGGATTATCCAAACCGTAGACATCCTGCAGGGACAGTTTCTTACTCCCTTCAACAAAGTGAGGTTGCAGGAAGCTAGACTAGCAAAGGAGAAGATGCACGGCCGAATAGCCTGTGGCCGCCCATTGGTGGTTCGCCTTGCCTGCGAGAAACTCCTTGTTGAGGCTGCAGTGGATTCTTCCAAGTCCACCGGCGAGGCAAACAAATCAGCCTTTTCTGGTAATACTTCTCGGCAGTTAAGCCGAACTGCTAAGGTTGCTGCGATTAAGAACAAATTGAAGGCACTCGAAGAGGACGACAGTAGCATATCAAAGAAGCAGAAGCAGCAGCAGTAGCGACTGCATTTTCCTCTTGTTCTTGTGCTGATCTTTCCAAACCCAATACAATTGGATTGGATACAGATTGGATTTTATTTAGTTTGATTGGATTTGGATCAAATCCGAAATTCATATTGGCTTTGAGTTTGCTGTGCCGAAACCTGAATATAATATATATAATATTTATGTAATATAAATTGAAATGTAAATGAAAACTTAACCTTGATATAAATTTAATTTTTTATATTATATTTTATTTTGTATAATGTAGATTCTTATTTAGAGTAATTCGTGGTCAATGAGTTGATTGGTGCTTGGAGAATTGTGGAAATTTTAGTTGTATTATGATTTTTTAGATTTAGAATATTAAGGATTATTCAGTAAGAAAAAAAAATTAGAATTATTTTTTTAAAAAAATTAAAATAATTAAAATTTTAAAAAATATGTTTAAGTTTGTCTATATTTTATTTTAAAATTAAAAATAAAATAAAATAATTTAATTTTTTTAATTTTAGATAGATATTTAGAAAAATTAGAAGACATTAAAAAGATATTATTAATTTTTTTGATTTTTTTTTGGTTTAAGAGGAAAAAAAAAGAGTAAATCTGCCTATTAGATAGCTCTATTGAGAAAAAGAAAATTAATAGTTGATGAGTAGTCTCATCAATGATCCATGGAAATGACATTATAGTATTTCTAGGCCTATATGTGCGCCTTTAAAATAAAATAGTCAACGTCGTTCACTAGATGAAATGTCAAATTGGGAAGTAGGCACGGCCCGCTAGGCGGTTAATATTTTTATTGATCGAAAATTTTAGATTTAAAATTAAATTTTTACGTGGACTAGGTTGATTGGGCTCACACCTTCGCCGTACTTCCACTCATGGTCATAATTGTTCTCTTTCATGATTTCTTACATTCTAAAAGACAAATGATTACGCCAGCCCGACTAAATCACACGTCCCATAAGAAAAGCGCCAAATTGTCTCTTCCTACCTACTGTAAATCCTAACGATTACAAGATGTAGAAAGAATGCAAGAAATCCTGAGAGCCGTTACCGGCCAGTAAAGGAAGTAAACTTAATCGATTGCTAAAATCAAACCTTCCTGCCAAGGAAGGTCACCTGACAAAGTGCAATGATTATGCCTTCCTACTTAAGGAAGGTCGCCCAACACTTCTTCTATAAAAGCCCATTGAGTCCCCACTCTAGGGCATACTTCTAAGCCTACAAACGCTCACTATTGTGATCATACGCTCGTCACTCAAATTTCAGAGGCTCATTTCTCTTCTAAGACTTTCATAGTGCTTAGACAGTTCTTCAAACTCTCATGCTTACAGAACTTAGGCTCGCTCTCTCTCTCTCTCTACGTTCCTTGCAAATATAGAGCCGAGAGATTGTACTCCTCACGAGCCACTAGAACGTCTCTCACGTCTAAAACCAAATACCCATCTTGAACACTCATTGTCTTCTCTTTCTACTCTCATTTCTTTTTCCTTTCTTAAAAGTTGAAGGCCAATTTCTCATTTAAGCGTCGGAGTATTTTCGGTGATATAATATTCCGCCGATATCTGACCTCTTGTTTGTTGTAGTGGTGTATATGGTCTAAACTCGGTGAACGAAACCGGATCTAAACGATCAAGTTGACCTGAATCTATTCAAAATTTAGATTCAGGGATGCATCAATAGTCTATTTGGTTTAATAAAAAAGTTAATATAAAATTTATTTATTTTTGTTTAGATGTTTGGAAAATTGTATAAAAATTATATTAAAAAATTAAGTATTCATTATTTTGTGAAATTATTGATTTTTTGAGGTTTTACAAGAAAAAAAATATAGTTTAAAGTTATAAGAAAAAAACATAAACTAAAATGTTCATAATTTTTATGAAAATTATTTTTATTTATCCCGTAAAATAACATATTTTTCTATTTTTTTAAATTAAATAAAAATATACTTTTATTAGAAATTAACTTCGTTTTTCATTTTATTTTCTATCAATATTAAACAAATTTTAAACAAAAAATAATTTTTTTATTTTATTTATCTTATTTTTTATTTGATAGATCTAACAACAAATAATAAAAACTCAAACACAAAATTAAAACTCAAGTTGCCTGGTTGTCAGATAACAAAGTGACCAGATTACCAATTAAACAAATTGTCGAATGGCCAAATTATCAAGCAATAAATTTAATTTTTATATAAACATAAATTATATTTTCTTGAATACTATTAGATCCAATGACAAATGGGGGTTGAGAAATAAAAATATCAATATCTTCTCATATAAGTATTCTTCATTTAAAATATTTAGGTTATATTTTATTCTAAATTATAATATTTTTAAATATATTTTATATTTTTAATTATTTTTAATGCAACTATAAAATTTTAAAATAAAATACTCTAAAATAAAAATATCCATATACTGACCCAAACTTAATTATAAACAGTTACAATTATAATTTTTGGATTAAAAATTTGGGCCAAAATCAGACCAGGCTGTTTTATTGGTCAGAATTTTTCATCCGAACTCAATCCGTATTAACCCTGAACTCGATTTTAACAGATCTATTTAAAGGTACTCATATAGTATTATTATTTCACGTATTTTTACTTACTTATTATATACTTTACATATTTATCATTGTTTTATTTAAATTCTAGATGTAACATATAATCCTCACGCATGGTCATAATGAGAGGTGGATAGCTAGCCAGCCCCATTTATATTTATTAATCATAAAATCGCATTTAATATTTTTGGAATTTGTTCCTACCGACAGCTAATAATGTTAATGTTTGCCTGAACCACCCATTGGCATTATTGCACTATGATAAATAACATGTCTTCGGATAAAAATTTTTCAGTTTCCATGGTTGTTGCGGGTTTGACTATAAATTTTCGGTATATTATTTTAGCTTTTGAGCTTTTTTGGTTTGGGTAGTAGCGTCGAGATATTACTATTGTCAAGTTTCAAACTGTAATGGTTTCGGGATTATATACTGTTTTCTGATTTTGAGTTTATTTTCGGGTATTTTTATTATAAAGTATCAGAGTGCTGATATTGTTAAGTTTTAGGCTCTACTTATTTTGGAAAATGCACCTTTTGATTTTGCCTCATTGATTTTCTTAGACGATTAGGGTCTATTTTTTTTGCTATGATATTTATCCTAGTCCTTTTCTCCTACCAGTTTTCCTTTTTGTTCAGGTATATATGAGGTAAAAAATATATATGAGGCATCCTATTGTGAACTGTTCCATGCACGCATACTTGATACATTGCTGTAGCACTAAGATTCAAAAGTCACAATATGTATATCCAACGAGACGACTGCTTATATCGACATTTATTGTAAAATAATCTTATAATTTATGCATCTTATAGTCAAGAAATATGGTTGAGGCTCATATAATTTATAGCGTCAATTTGTAATATGAGAATATTGTTTTAGGGCATAAGCAGCACTCCTCTTAGGGTTAAATCTTAACCCTGTCTTGAGATCCCTGTCATCTTCAAGGGCGCTTACTTAAGTATCTGCATTTTGGATGGTTTGGTTGAAGGCTTTCGGAAGTTGTATTTCTATCTGCTTCCTTTATTATTTTATTTTGATTTTTCATGACATGTTCTATAATACTCAGGAGATGCCACATTATCTTTGTTCTAATTTCAAGTTTAAAAAATACTTGGAGATAGAATATTAATTTTTATAATTTTTATTTTATTTTAATATAATTTATTTACTTACTAAAAAAACGGTATCTATCTACTAAATCAATATTTTACCATTATTATCCTACATGTCATCATTAGCTGACATGGAGGTCAAGCCATCATCTTCCAATAATATTTCATCATTATTGGTGGGTATATCATCTGTTATGGTCATTGCAAGAATGAATACAATGGGTGTTGGAATTACATAACTTGATTCAGTCAAAAACATGGTACTCAATGATATTAACACCATGATATTGTTGATTCGGGCCAATAAAATTAGTTGATTAACCGTAAGTGGCATGCTCATATCCACCTTCATGCCACATTGAAGAGGCATGATTTTTTATCATTTTTTCTAGCTATATTATTATTAATTCGTTAAAAAATAAAAAACTATTTACTTTTATAGAGCTCATATTACCACCTCCTTAGCCAATATCGTTATAATTAGTTTTGACTATGTTTTCACCCCAATAAACGGGCTACTCTTCATACATGAGTAATTAGAATAATCAAAACATTTTATAAATGTAAGATAGACGATGAGATAGAATGAAGAAAATATGATGTGATGAAATTAAAGACTTTAAGTGCATATAGAAGAGAGGAAATTTAACTCCATTATTGTTAGAAAAAAAAATTCTCTATTTTTATATTAAAAAGAAAATCTTATGCAGATTAAATGATTGAGAATTTTTAGCAACTGACTGAAAGTTAAAATCGATTTAGAATTAAGTTTACATATGACAGAATTATAAAAAGTATAAGACAATATTTACAAAGAATCACTGATAAATAGTAAATAACTAGCGAATGCATGATCAAATAATGCATTAGACTTAATTGAAGCCACTACGGATCAATACATGGTTGGTTGGTTAATTAATAATGTAAATTGCTTTCTTTGGAACGGACTCAAGATGAATTACAGTCGATTTGTAAATATATAATACTGACTAAACTTTTTATTTCATACAGTTCAACAATATTTCCTACTCTACAAACAGCCAATCAATGTTCAAGATTTTGGGATAGTGGAAGGCTAACAAATATATATTTTTTGTGTTCACTTCAATAGTAAGGGATCTGGCAGCCCCACCGACTAGAATAGTGTCATTTGAGTAAATTTAAAATGTTTAGAGTCGAACAGTTGATTAAAAAAGAAGTAGAATGACATCAAAAAGAAAAAAAAAGTACATCTTCTTAAATGATTAGTTAGAGATAAAAGATTATATAATAAATTTAATTATTTAACTTTCAATAATACAGATAATTCTTGAAATGATGGTAACAGAACAATTGAATTTGTAAGTAGTGAAACTTGAAAATAAGTATTCTTAAAAGTATTTTTTAACACGTATATATATAATAATGCATTACTGGATTTAGATTAATAAATAAGTTAGTGAGTTACTTGATTTCCTCAATCGAGTGTACTGTCGGAGCTCAATCCTCCATTTCAAAGCTAGTCCCCTACCGACCGTATTGTCGAATCTCGGTTCTCCATATCAAAGTCGCTCATTAACTCATTCGGTAATTTGAATTTAGAGACACATCATATTATAATATTAAATATTTAATAAAATAAATAAAATAAAATATATTTTTATAATAATTTCTATATTATATTTTTTATATTATATATATTTTTATTTTTTACTTGACACGAACAACTCGAATCAGACGGTCACATGGCATGGTGGACTAACACATAAACATACCATGCCGTGTCATGGACAGTTAGCTATAGGCGGCTTGAAATATTAGGCTGTGACGATATGACACGACTGAATAGTAACAATACTCAGCTTTTTCAAAAAAAATCCTATTTTTAAGTAATAAAAAATTTATATTATTATTTAATATATTTATACTAAAAATTAAATATACGATCTTAATAATGAAAATAATATATTAGATAAATATAATTATAAGGCAGTATAAATTAAATGTATTACGCTTATCCGATGTTAGGTGTTTATATATATATTTTTTTCCTTTTGATAAATAAGAAATTCCTGAAAAGGAATAAAAGAAGTTTTATTGATATAATCCTAAAATTAGATTCTTTAATTATTTTTTATAAATAAATTATTTGATTGGTTGATATTGATTTTTATAATATAAAATTAAACTTAAAAATATCAAATCAATAAATTTTTACAATCTGTATTTTTATTGTTTTTAAAATAATCTTACAGATTAAAATAAAAAAATAATTTAATAGTTTAAGTGAAATATAATAAAATATAAAAGAAAAGCACCCGAGATAGAATTATTTGATTTTTATAGATATTATATTAATTTAAATAATTATTGGATTTTCATTTTTTTAATTATTTTCAATTATGGCCAAAACGGCTCTCTGAACCGTGTTTTTGTTTTTTTCTCATAAAAAGAAAAAAAAGCTGAGAGAGAGAGAGAGAGAGAGTAGCCATGGCAGCGAGGAGCAGTAAGCATAACTCAACCTTCCACCAAACCAAGCGGCGAAAGAAGAAGAACATTAAATGGCGCATAGCAGTTCTGGTGATCCTCCATTAATGCACCTCCATAGAAATCCAATAAGCACCCTTGACCTATAGAAGTAAACCAAGCACGTCCTCAATCTCAATTCCCCAATTTACGCTTCCGAAGAAAACCCTAGAAAGTTTCCTCTCTCAACTTTCGGTCCCCGAAGAAAATTAACCATCCGCCATGGCAGATGGAGTGGAGAAGAAGCAAAGATTGAAGGTGAAGGAGACGAACAAAGCCTACGTCCGACCGAGGAAGAAATTGGGGATCAGAGAATGTCGTTTAGTGACATTCGATTTACCATACTTGGCGTTTTACTACAATCAAAAGCTAATGATTTACAGGGGCGATGAGTATGAGAAAATGGCGGTGAAACTGAAAGAGAGTTTGAGTTTAGTTTTGGAGGAATTCTACCCGCTGGCTGGTAAACTGGCTAAGGATGATGATGGCGTGTTTAAGGTGGAGTATGATGATGGTATGGACGGCGTGGAGGTGGCGGAAGCCGTCGCTGCTGCTGGTGATGACGGTGAGACGATGAGTGTCGATGATTTGATTGCCATGGAGGATATGAGCTTCAGCAGCAGCCTTGTGCCCTTCAATGGAGTCCTCAATTTGGAGGGTCTTCACAGACCTCTCCTGGGCGTGCAGGTAGAGAATCCTCGCCCCGCAATCTATTAATTTTGAAGACAAAATGCTGTTTACTTTTCTCGTTTATAATAATATATAAATTTTAAATAATATTTGAAAAACAAATAAAGTATAAAAATGTATTTTTTATCTTTTTAAAGTTATAAATCTTATATAAAATCTGATTTTTTAAATTAAAATTATTTTTTACTTTAATATTACTCTGAATTTGTTAAATCATATTAATTTAAGTTTATTTTTTAAAAATAAAATTATATAAAAATTTGATAATTTGATTGGATAAAAATTATTTAAATTTAATAAGAAAAGAATTCCAACCTAATTCAACTAAATCCAAGTATATTGTTAATAGAGTTGATGCATCACTAAATTCGAGTGGTAAACAAATTAGAGAGTCGTCTGATCTCGTTTGACAGGTTAAACTAAAGCAAGTTCGATCTTCGTTATTGCGAGCCTGAATCCTGCACGTCATAACTAACAAACTACAGGTTAAAGGACGGTGGGACTCATTTCTCGGTTTATCCTTCAACGCTCATGTTAAAAATCTTTCTCGACGGAATAAAAAATAAGAGAATGAGAAGATAATGCGTAGATACATATACGATAGGGATTGACTGTTTGGTGAACAGTTAGACTCCGAGGATGCACTTGACTGACAATGGCTTTGAGGAGTGCACTCGACTGGAAGCGGCTTAGAGAGGTACATTCAAGTAGAAGTAGCTTAGAGAGATACGTTTGATTAGGAGCAAATTAGAGGGGTGCACTGGACTCTTTGGAGGATAGCAGCTAAGGCGACTGATCCACTGAAGTCGAGATCATTTGCTTGGCCAAAAATCAGATCGTCCGACATTGTAAGAAGGGCCCAGAAGAAGGATCCTAATACCTCCATCTGTTGGCTTTGGGAACACCTGGGTTTCAAAGGAGAATCGCCGTTACGATCTGGCGAGTGGACTCAAAGAAGAAACCCAAAGGCTTCCGCACTTTCTCGCCATGAGTTTTTTCTCTCCTTCTGGACCTCTTCAACCTTACCCTTTGAAGAGGAAGAGACAAATATATTGAATGAGAGTGTGGTTCTTCAGGTGTTGCGCGCCTGGGTCTTTAGGCCATAGGTGACATGGCCCTGCATTTCTGAAGGAGCCGCCCTTGTGCTCCATCACCGGGGTGCTGGCAGCGCAGATGCCTAAAGGGCGGTGTGCTAGCAGTTGTCGTCACGATTCATGCTTTTGCAAATGCCTGGGGTCCACCGGCGATAGGGGCTACTGAGATTTATTAGTTGAGCTGGAACGGGCTGTGCAGTGTTCGTGGGCCTTCTGCGGGCGGTTTTGGGTCCTTTCGCTAGGTTACTACTTTTTGAACACTTTTCTTTTGCAGGTTGAATTCAATGTCGGCCCGCTAAGTACCAGATCTATGAAGAGTAATATAAGAAAATATCATTTAGATATTTTTAAAATATATTTAGATAATATTTTTATTTATATATTTATTTTTTATATATTTGATATTATAAATAAATAAATAAAATATTATTTTATCTAATAATAAAAATATTTCTAAAATATTTTTTATATAATATGTATTTTATATAAAAATACATATTATGTGAAATTCTATGAAAGTATTTATGAGAAAATATAAGTTAGTATGATGAAAAAAAATAGGCCTAAAAAACTTTTAAAAATATGATCAAAGATAAAAAATTACTTATGATGCACCTTATGAATTCGGATTGATATATGAATTATAGGGCCTCTTAGTCTTACTTTTATGTTTGAAGAATAGCGGGTTTGATCTTTACAACTCTAAATTTGAATATTGCGCACCACTATAGAATAAATTAACGGTAATTGGTATACAGTACTGGTTCCTCGGTATATTCTTCGACGCTCAAATCAATGATCTTTCTATTTGTATTGAAAAGATAATGAAGAATTAAGCACTGGAATTTAAAGATGATGGAGATAAGTATAGATTTATAGGTCCATACTCCTTTTTGTATACTCAATTGATTAAGTGTCTTCCTCCCTTTTCTTTTTTTCATCTCCCTCTTTTTTTTGGGAGAATATGTATTTATAACCTAGGATTTTATTCGATTGGTCAACGCTTGAAATCTTCGCATGTGTCTAGAGCCGTTTTAGGTTAATTACGATGTGACATTACTTTTAGCATGTAATTGCCACCCCAATTTAATGAGAAGGTTGCCTGACCAACAATAATGGGGTCGTTTCCGATTGAGTCATTAATTGGCTAGTGATTGTCCTTCAATTTTTTTTATTTTTTTGTAACCGACCAATCAGATTAGACTTTTCAATTAATTCCTCTAGGAGTTATTATTTGACAGACTGAATTTGGCTTTGCTATTTTTCCGTTTGAGCGGCTAGGATTTTGGACTTTAATTCACGCTTGTGTTGGGTTAATCTATCTTGGGCCATACCCATCAACTTATACTGTTAAATAATATAATATTAACTTAAATAAAATAATTAAAATAAATTTATATAGTTGATAATTTTTATTATTTAATTATTATTATTTTTTAATAAAATTATTAATAAGACATAATTTCTTTTTAATCTATTTGACTTCTCAACATTCCATGGGGAGGGGGGTGGGATGTGGACCACGGTTTGTGGGTTATATGGTTCTTCCGTCGGGTGCTTGAAACATATATATATATATATATTTAATTTTTAAATTTTATTTTTTAATCATAACCTCAAGCTTTGTTCAAATAAGTTAATTTTAGAATTTTTTAATTATATAAATATTTTATACTCGGGATTTGGATAGATATCTAAATAAAATTGGGTTAAACCTTCAAATATTTTTATCTGGCTCATGTAAATCAGCACGGTAAGTAAAAACACTAAAAAAATATAGAATTTATTTTTTAATATATCCTCCGATATTCAAATTAAAAACTTTTCTATGAGAATGACAGATAATAAGGAGTTAGGAATGGGTGAATGTGAGAGAATTTTATAATTGCGAGGATTGGCCCTATAATTATTCAAAGGCGTAAGTGCAATGAAGCCAATGTTGCTCTACATTTGGGTTTTCTCTTTTAGATTTTGGATTCGGCCCACTTGATTGAGAAAAATTGGTGTATTTTAGTTTTAGTATCAGTAAGTGTATTTTTGTAAAATTAATATGATTGCACATCAATTGAGGCATTTAATAATTTAAGGTCCAACCGATACATAAATTTGTAACTGTTCAGAGTTTAGTAATTCTTATTTAGTAGCTGTAATTATGTATTTAATATGACTATTCATCTCTTAGTTTATTTAATTTTTTGTTAAGATTTAATACCCAGTTTAATTTTTTACCAGATCATTAGATGTCTCGGTCTTTTTTTTTTTAGCAATTCGGCCATTTGGTCACTAGGCAGGTCAAGTGTCTAAATAAATTATTGATTTTCTTCCATTTCAAGCCTTATAATTTAATTATTTTATATTTTTCTATGAGTTTATAATTTGTGAGTCCCATATTTTATTGGGTTGGATCAATTTTATTCTAAATCATATCCAATAATAAAAATAAAACTATTACTAAAAATTTGAGAATATAATTTAAAATATAAAAATAAAATCTAAATTTGAAAAATAAAATCAAGAAAATATTTAAAAGTGTCTCTATTTTTTGTTCCACTTTTTCCTTCACTTTTAATTTTTTTTTTATTGTTGACATTGATTAAAGAGAAATATATAAGAATATATTTTAGATATTTTTTATAATATATTATTTATTTATCATTCTATTATATCAAAATTTATTAATATAGATTAATAGATAATATATTATATTATTTAAAAGATAGATTCATTTAGTAGGTTCATTGGCCTCAACCATATAACAGCATTTAGCAGCATGCCTTTGGGTCCCATCCTTTCTTTTTGGCTGTTTAATTTTAGATAATTTAAATACTTTATAATAGCTGTTTTTTAAAATTAATTAAATGATAATTATTTATTTTTTAAAAATAATTTTAAATTTAAAAATATTGAGGCTAACTTTTATATTTGGGGCGTGGAACAGCTAACCAAGCTAAGAGACGGGGTGGTGATCGGGTGTGGCTTCAACCACGCCGTCCTAGATGGAACCTCCACGTGGCACTTCATGAGCTCATGGGCCAAGATATGCAGCGGGGCCACCACCACCGTCTCGGTCCCACCGTTACACGACCGCACCAAAGTTCGAAACACGCGCGTGAAGTTAAACCTGGCTCTCCCTTCACACGCGCCGTCGAAGGGAGACCACCATCCCTCAAACGGCAGCACCGCCAACGGCACCCCGGAGCCACCGCCGCTCAGAGAGAAGGTCTTCCGATTCTCTGAGGCCGCGATTGGCAAGATCAAAATCCAAAGTCAACTCTCAGATCTCCGACGGCTCAAAGCCATTCTCCACCTTCCAGTCTCTGTCCGTCCACATCTGGCGCGCCGTAACCACCGCTCGCCAGCTCAATCCAGAGGACCACACCGTCTTCACGATCTTCGCGGACTGTCGGAAGCGCGTCGATCCTCCTATGCCGGAGAGCTACTTCGGGAACCTGATCCATGCGATCTTCACGGTGACAGCCGCCGGATTGTTGCTGGCGAATCCGCCGGAATTCGGCGCCGGGATGATACAGAAGACGATCGAGGCGCACGATGCCAAGGCGATCGAGAGGAGGAACGAGGACTGGGAGGGGAATCCGATAATCTTCCAGTACAAAGACGCCGGCGTGAACTGCGTGGCTGTTGGGAGTTCGCCAAGATTTAAGGTTTACGATGCGGATTTTGGGTGGGGAGCCCCGAGAAGTGTACGGAGCGGATCGAACAATAAGTTCGACGGAATGGTGTATTTGTATCCGGGGAAGAGTGGAGGGAGAAGCATCGATGTGGAGATTAGCTTGGAAGGCAAAGCCATGGAGTACTTGGAGAAAGATAAAGAGTTTCTAATGGAAGAGCCTTAGAAATTTGGTGACTGTGGAAGCTTCACTGCCATGACGGGCGAAATTTAGTCAGTTTTGGACGCTCTTAGTTAATATATTGTTTATTTTATTTGTTAGAGTTATAATTTGTTACCGTGTGATTAGATGATTATAAATTTGATTTATAAACCAATTCATTACATATAAGATAAAATATGATCACTATTATAAATATAATGATTTGACTTTTTTAGGACTCTTTACACAATGAAAATTTCATGCACCAATGTGACCATATTTTTCATGAGTTTAACATAATATAAATTGAAGACGATGAGATTTAAATGAATTTAAATGTTAATCCACAACTTAATGAGTTAATTCTTCAAGTCGAAAATCAAAACATATCAAAAGTTGAAATAGATAAAGAAAAAAGTTAGAGAATACTTATCTCGACCTTATACCAAGCAGGTTTGACAAAAGAATGCTTCAAGATATACAAACTCTTCTTCTCTCTCTTCATTCTCTCTCTTGCCGTGCCTCCTCTCTCCTTTGTCACACTCTTCCTTTCTCATTCTCCTCTCCTGCCGCGCCTCTTCTTCTCCTCCTTCTCTATCCACCGCATCGCCTCCTCTTCTCCAAATCAGAGCCATGGCTCTATTTTTATCCCATTATTTATCAATCGTGTTTTTGGCCGATTTTTCTTAAAATTGGTACATATAAATAAGGAATCGATATCAATAAAAAGAAAGAAAAGAATTGTTTGCCTCAATTTCTTACTTCTCTTTCAGAGATGACGGCCGCTCCTACCTTCTGCTTGTGTTTTTCCTTCCTCCCTTCACACCATTACATTTTTTTAGATGATGGTTGGCGACGCTAGCATCTCCTTGTCGCTGCACTCTCGCACTGCCTCCCCCCTTCATCCACGATAGGCCGTTGCGCCCTCCTCTCTCTCCCCTCCTTATTTTCTTCTTCTTATCTTTTTCTTTTCATTTCTCTTTTTTTTTTTTTTGCCACACACAGTTTCCCTTCTCCTTTTATGACCCTTATTATTATTATTGTTGTTCTCATTTTTTTCTTTCATTAACCAATCGGTACTCGCGTGCTAGCATAGGCATGCCAGCACAGGCATGCCTTAAGTATTTAGCCCAACTGATCCCAAATATTATCGTTAATTCAATGCACCCAACTTAACCCAGGATAATAATTTTACTTAAAATAAATCAAATGGATATTTAAAATATTACACAATTATTACTCTTATAACCATGCATGATGCCATTACAAGAAGTTCTCAATTTGCAATGGCCAATATAAGTATAAACGGAGGAACCAAATTATGAGACTGCACATTATTTGTCTGTTTATGAGACTACATTACACATACGAGAGATTAGAAAGTTTTAAAAATAAAGCTCAATCTTTTTATTATATTCAACAAAAAAAAAAAAAAAAATCAAATATGCTCATAATCCCTCACATTGTCTTCCTTAAAACTAGGAAATAAGCACAGAATATTTATAGACAGGCAATAACTGGTTACACAATTTGGTGGTTTACTGTTATCAGTCGTGGGACACCTATGCCAGCAACTCCCTCTTTGTAGTTGCAGCATTTATGCCCTTAACTTGGACAACCAATTATTTTGAGGTACTTTAAAAACTTTCTTAGGTAACTCTCAGTGTTGCATAAATTGGCTTCCATGAATCACTTCGGCTGACCACCAAGTCTATAGCCATGTCATTATCTATGTGCTTAGACACATGTCCGATCTTATTAAGCCAAAATATTGCGTCAAGTTTCACAAAGCGGACTCATTTAACCGAACCATCTAAACCCCGCCATGCTTTAATATGGCACAAAGCTCAAACACTGTGTCACACCTCCTAGCCCTACATTCCTAGGGGTTGACAATAACAATTTTGTGGGGCTAAAAGAAATAAGTATTTGTGAAGACTATCGTGTGTAACCTTGGAGAATAAATAAGAGAGGAAGAACCAAAAGAAAGGAAAAATAACACTTACTATTATGTTCAGAAGTTATTTTTGTTTGAAATTTTTTTTCTAATTTATAGCAATTTGTACTAAATTAAGTATAAAATATTTTTATTGATTTAGTTATTTATTCTAACTTTGTTTTTGATATAATTCTTAAATTTTAACTTGTGTAATGACATATGAAATTTTATTGAGAGGAAAATTTATATACTCACGTTTGACAGTTATAGGAAGTTTGTATAATCATGAGTGATTATTGTGGAACTATATGTGTACATGAAAGTAATGTAAATTTTATCCTTTAATTTGAAAAAGTGTGTATAAATCTTTATTAAAAGGAAAGTTTGTGTGCTCATGTTTGAGAGTTGATGGATTTTGCTATACCATGGTTCAATCCAAAGTCAAACCCATTTGCCAATAAAGCCCAGCAAAGAGCGAAGCCTAGGAGGCCAAGCAGTAGACCTAGTCACGGTCGGCATGTAATGGGTTGATGAAAATAGAGATCGGCCAGCCCAACATGCAGCTCCCTACAACTCAACCAATCAGCACATGGAAACCCTCCAACTCAATAACGACAGCTTAACCAGCATAAAAGATGCCAATACAGCAGGCGCCTACCATTAGTAGTCGAGGTCAATGCTTAGAGGGGGTTGCCACACACACTTGCCCGCAGCAAAAAAGACATTGCTGCTGCCGGCGCTAGGGTGGCTCGACGAATTATCCATCGTATAGATTTTTCATATAAATAAATACAAATTTTTTATATGCAACTTGGATGTAATAAAATAAAAGGAGTAATTAAACTTAATAATATTTTTTTTTACAAAATTTATCATTCTTTTGTTATATTTCCATCATGATTTATTAAAAGTAAACAAATAAATTCATTACCTAAAATTTATAAGTTCTCATTTTGTATTTTTCTTTATTCTGTACACCCATTTAAGTCCAATGGCCTTTTTTCCAAGAGGAAGTTTAGATAATGTCCAGGTGTTATTCTTCTCAATAGCTCTTATCTCTTTGTCCATAGCTTTCTTCCAATTCTCATCTTGAGTAACTTTTGCAAAATTCACTGGTTCATAGGTAGCCAAATATAGAATAAGTTCAGATTCATCTCTTGCTGATTGTCCAGCTGCTCATAAATTTTTATTAAGCTTTTTGTCTTTTGTGGCCTATGAGTGAAGATTTCTGTAGAGGATTCTGAACAAGGAAGATTTAAATTTTCAGTATCAGTAGATAATTCTAGATGAATGGGATCAGCTGAAGGATAGCCTCCTGTTGCTGGAGTTACCTCTGCAGGATACAGTGATAGTATTTCCTTTTCTTGAATTTGTGAGTCTGTCATGAGATTGTCATGTAGATTCCAACTCCAAGCTTCGTTTTTTATCAAACTTTACATTTCTAGTCATAAATACATTTTTACTGATAGGATTATAAAGTTTGTAACCCAATGTTAGACTTCCATACCCAAGAAATATGGAAGCTTCTCCGGTATCATCAAGCTTTATTCTTCTTTCGTTTAAAACTTTAGCATATGCAAGACAACCAAAATCTTAAGATGCGTGAATCTTGATTTGTGCTGACTCCATGCTTCTTCCGAAGTTTTGGAATGTTCTCTTTTTGTGAGACATCTGTTGAGTAAGTATGCAACACAGCTCACGGCTTCAACCTAGAAAGTTCTATGTGAGTTCTTTTTTTTTCATCATATATATTGCCATGTTAAGAATGATTCGATTTCGTCGTTCAGCAATACCATTAAATTGGATAGTGTATGGCGGGGTGAATTGATGAATAATATTATGAAATTTGCAAAAATCTACAAAAGGGGTAGACAAGTACTCCCCTATCCTATCAGACCTCAATACTTTCAAATTAAATCTATTTGTTTTTGTGCAAGAATTTTGAATTCATTGAAAACTTTCAAAGCTTTGGATTTGTGTTTCAAAAAATAAATCCAAGTTTTTCAGCTGAAATCATCAATAAAGGTAAGAAAACACCAATTAGAACCATTTGAAGCCAGCTTGAGTGGACCACAACTATCAGTGTACACAAGTTCCAAAGGATGAGAAGCCTTCTAGTTAATAGTTGTAGAAAATGCTCTCTTTGTTGTTTGCCAAGAATGCATGTCTCACAAATTTGATGTGGATTAAGAATTGGTGGTAATCCTTTTATCATCTGTTTTGTTGCAAGAATGTGAAATCTATCAAAATTAAAATGTCCAAATCTTTTATGCCAAAGCCAAAATTCATCACAAGTTACCACACTCAAGCATCTTTAACTGTGATGCTGAATCTTCCATTGGACATATGAACATGAGCAACAACGTTTCCACAGCTGTCCACCAAGGTAAGAGCCCTGTTCTTCAGATAAATAGTATAAATTTTCTCCAACAGTTGGCCCACACTTAACAGATTCCTCTTTAATTTAGGCACAAAATGCACATTTGAAATAAAATCATAATTGCCATTTTTAAGTTGAATCGGTCACCAACGCCACAAGAATGAGACGTCGACGCTGCTGCCCTTGCATGAGAGGCCTCTCAACCAAACATTTTTCATTGAGACCAGCCGTAGTCATTGGAACTAAATTAGACCCAATACGAGGACGACGGCCCAATCCCGAGTAGACTCTAGAAGTACCTCCCTCAGCACATTCGAAAGTGACCTCAATGGGAGGAATCGAAAATAGGGTCACTTCTCCAGTTTTGAAAGCATATTGAGGGGAACGCCTGCCCTTCGAAACTCCTTGAGAGGACGACAGCCGAACGCCAGTGGGAGGAGGAAGATAACGATTGCCACATGATCAAACCACCCTCGTTACGAGATTAAAGAAGTTGAGAGAGGAGCATCACGATAGGCTTCACGCACTTCTTCGAATCTCATAGAACTCCATTTGATCCTAGTGAGAGGTAGCGAAGGACCCATGCTGGCTGTGAACTCTCACGCCACTCAGCTACTGTGAAGATGAACTATGAAGCAAAGCGTGAGAAATCCCTCCATTTATAGCCAAAGAGGAAGAACAACAAGCCATTAATGAGGAGTCACATCTGCCAGTATCATTCATAGGGAATCGGCAGAGAATCAAAGCCAAACCTCGAAGCAGTGCCATGATCTTTCCAAACCGATGCCAAAACGTCTCGGGAAGGAACGCGTGAGCAGGCCCAACAGAAGATGTCCCATTATCCAACATACCGAGAATTGACGAGACCTAGTCATCTAGCATGGAGGGCTAGTGATGGGTCTTGTTATGCTATGGGCCGTTCCAAAGTCAAGCCCATCTACCAGTAAACCTTAGCGAAGAGCAAAGCCCAGGAGGCCATGTAGCAGGTCCAACCATGGCTAGCATATAATGAGTTGGTGGAGATAGAGATCGGCTAGGACTAGCAGGCAGCCCCCTGCGGCTTGACCAATCACGACGTGGAAACCCTCTAATTCGGTAACGAAGCCTGGCCAGCGTAGAGGACGCTGACTTGGTAAGCGCCTGCCATTAGTAGTTGAGGTCAATGCTCAAAGGGGGACAGTATGCTCACCTGACCGTAGCAAAAAGGACACTTTTATTGCTGGCCACTGCCATCGCCAAGGTGGCTCGACAAATGTCAGTAAAGACCACCCATGGTCGCACCACCATGGCAAAAAACGACAGCTGACATCGAAGGTTCTCGTCAATGGCCAATAGCCTGTGAATCCCGGTGCAACAGCTGTCCAACTATGGAGCCAAAGCCATGCCAGGTCATCGTCTATACATGTCCATTCTCCACAGTTGGAGAAGGTGGAAAATCAAGAAAACCCAGGAGGCAAACCAAGAAACAATCCTAACAGAGAGCACACACACTCTCTCTTTCTCTCTCTTTTCCTTCCTTAGAACAAATTCTCTCTCTAAGTCACTCCCTATCGAGCGCACCACCGAAGTCTAACTCTCCACTATTCACCAAGTCGCTCCCCGTTAAGCGCGCCATCAGAGCTTATCCTCAACCATTCACCGGGCTGCTCCCAATCGAGTGTACCACCAGAGCCTAGCCCTCCTCCATTTACCAAGTTGCTCCCCATCGAGAGCACCATCAGAGCCTAGCTCTCTTATACTACTCACTTTTTCTTATACATGTAGCATCACATCTTGCATCATCATTTCATCTTTCTATTTTTTGAAAAAGATTTCTAATATAAGTATCGGAGGATAAATTGAGATGTGAGTTTCATCAATCCTTTAACATTTTGCTCTTTCGTTATGTTGCGCAAAATCCAGACTTTCAGAGGTAGAGATCGGACCTGCCTCAATTTGATCCGACACGAAAGATTATCTGACTCCCAAATTTGTATAATAACCCAAATCTAAGAATACATTACGAATTATAGAAGGTTTGTATAACCATGACTGAACATCAAAAAATTATACATGGACATGGCAGTCATGTGGTTTTTATTCTTTAATTTGATAAAAAGGTTTTTAACCTAATAGACCAGTGTATCTTGCACCTGATTAATTTTAGTTTTTGTTGCATGTTATATGTTACTATTATTGTGTCATTATTTATCTCGTCTATATCAAATAAAAGGGGGGAGCTTTTCTCATATACAAAAAACTTCAGCAAAAGAAGTAAATTAACATCAAAGATGTTACTTAAAGTATTAGGATGGGATGGATTTTATTACATTAAAATTATTGTGAAAACTAATATGATATTAAGTTTAATTGTTGAGTGAACAAACAATTCTTTTGGGGTATTTATCACTTCTAAAATCATTCATATTAGATTTTTTTAATATATAAATTAAACTGTTTATTTTATTATTTTAAATTTAAATATCTATTATAATTTATACGATATATTAAACTGTCAATACTAATAATCTATGTCAATTAAATAATATCTTTTAAAATATTTTAAAAATATTTAAATATATTTTTTTTAATTTATTTTTTAATAATTAAATTTTATTTGTCATATTATCTAATAAATTATTTAAAAAATATTTTAAAAGCATATATTTTTGGCATGAGAAGGATGTAGATAGAATTAAGACGAGTAATGTTGACAGTAATTGCTAAAAGAATGACAGGTGTCAAAGAGAATAAGCAAATATATATATATATATATATAAGCAAAACAAGCAAAGCATACAGTAAGCTACCCGCTGCTTCTCGCATTTCTTTCTCCATCCTATACTCAGTTCTGAGGCTCCTCTCTGTCGCTCCTTCAAGAGTTTATGCAATTTGCTTCTCAGGCCGGATAGATGTTGCTCCACGCCGATTCAAAATTAGAAGTTTTTGGCAATTGCCTTATACAGCGCCGAATTTCAAATATTCAATTTGAATTCTAGGGATTTCATCTTGCTTCGTTCTCCTTCATATACTCGGTTCTCAGGTTCCTCTTTCTCTCCGTCTTCAAAAGCATACGCAACTTACTCCTTGGGCCGAATAGATGATGCTTAATGCCGATTCAAAGTTTGAGGTTTTTGGTAGTTGCCTTATACTGCGCCGAATTTCAAGTATTCAATTTGCATTCTAGGGATTCATTTTTTGCTTCGTTCAGCTTCATGTACTCAGTTCTCAGGTTCCTCTTTCTCTCTCTCCTCAAAAGCATAGGCAACTTACTTCTTTGGCCGAATAGATGATGCTTAACGCCGATTCAAAATTTGAGGTTTTTGGTAATTGCATTGTACTGCGCCGTATTTCAACTATTCAAGTTGCATTCTAGGGATTTCATTTTTTATTCATCCATTCATCCTAACGTATTTTGGCGAACAATTTTGTTATGCAACAGCCTAATTTGAAAGGAAGGCTGCTGTCACTAGGCACAAATCTCTATGCTTCTGGCTTCTGTTTTTAACTTGAAGATGCCTATCTAACTCAAAGTTGATATTTTCCCCGCTCTCTGCAATCCAATTAGCTAAATCATTTAGTTTTATTGGAATGGGACATTCCATTAGCACGCCCGGTGGATTATAGGTGAACTTATTAAATATGCTTAATATATTAGGACATGAAAATATATAGTTCCGTTAATTTTTTACAATAGTTTTCAAATAAAATAAGAAATGGGGGATCTATAACAAAATATAAAACCGTTTTTCTTAGTAAGAAAAATATAAATATAAAACTTTTTCACCCAGTGCAAAAGTACGAATCTCATATCAAATTAAAATAGAGTTCTAAATGAGTACTTATGTGGACTATCACATATAAGACTAAATGCATAAGTTTCATAACTTTTATTTTATAACTATTTTTATATATAAATATAATATCTTAAAAGATTTACTTATTCTGTAAAAAATAAATAAATCATTCAAATCTTGGACAAAACCAAACAAATTTTTAAAATATTTGATAAAAAAATATATAGATGCAATAATATTTAAAATAATGAAGTAAATGGTGAGATGCATGTATATCAAAACAAGAAATGTAAACAAAATTGAATGATAGACGGAATCGATCAACGAACGAAGTTTAAATACTCACTTTAAATATTTAATCTTATATATTTGACTCTAAAAAGTTTTAAAAGTTTATTTCTTTTCCTCCTCTCTCTCTTCTTATTCTTCATCTTGTTTCTCTTTCACTCTCCTCTCACTCATATAATACAAGTGGCACATAAACTCCAAATAAGCACACATCTGCTGCCTTCTTTTTGTCTTGTATGCACAGGAGCGTTATGTCAAGTGCAACTCAAGCGTAAATGTTCTTTCCAATCCTTACATAAACGTTATAATAGATGCACCTCAAATGTCTCTTATTCTACCAAAAACATGCATAAGTGCCCTAGAGGAGCACATCAACGCTATCCTGATTCCTCATTCAATTTTTTCTTAAATTTTATTATATATTTATTTTTTAATTGACTAAAAACTATATTAATAACGTCATAATTATAAATAAAAAACATTAGCCATTATAACGGCACTTGTATACAATGCCTAATACAGGAGCATTTATGGGTTGCTCGTGTGCCACGACTCTCATAGAAGTTTGACTTATTGTTAGGCTATTGACATTCAATTTTGAGAGAATGACTAAGTGCTGAAATAGAGAGCGGAAGAGAAAGATACGGAGAAAGGAAGAATTGAAATATTCATTTATTTGTTTGGACTCCAAATTGTATTCTATTTTTCATCAACTTTGTGTACAGTCTTGTATTGTATTCTATTGAGAGTGACTAAAGTATTATATCTTTGTATTATTGGAGGTTTTTGTAATCAGTCAAATTTTATAATCGATATTTTTCAGTCTAATTATATAGTTGATATTTTACGGACATATTGTCTTGTAGTTTTTCTTCTTATTCTCAAAGGGGATTTTCACATAAAATGTTACGTCTCATTATTATGATTAGTGTTCTATATTATACATTATCATATCATCTTCTTACGAGTTTAAATAACATGTTCCGTAATAATCCTTATGGAGATTATTTCACAAGTTTGTGAATAAAACTTTGCTATTTGAAACCTAATAGGATTTTTGAGTCATTTTCTTATAAATCCCATATTTATTAATATGTCATCTAAGAATATGCTCGATATTATGTAATAATTTACTCGAGTAGAGGCATTTTTGAGTGGCACATGAAGGGTGCATTTGCCAACATGAATAAGATTTTAGTGCTTGATAGACGGGAAAAGAGCGCACATGCATGGATTTCAATGATGCTCACCCCTAATGTGCGCATCAATGGCGCATGTGTGTGGAATATGTTCAAGGAAGTTTTCTCCTGGGTGTTCGAACCTCGGACCTATCTTTATGGTAGTTTTGATTTGTTTCGGGTTTGAAGTATGTAAGTTTATTGAAAATAACTTGATTGTTGAATTGAGAGAAAGATGAAAAAGAATAGGAAGGGAGTTTTGTCGATTATTGGGCTCTTAATCACATTCTTTTCTTCATCATCTTTTATTATTTTATTATTCATTACTCGATTTTACTGAATTTGTTATAAATTTTAAGGTAATATTAAGGGATTTGTAATAACCAAACTTATATTTTATTGTAAAGATTATTTTCTTCACAATTTTTTCCTTAGTTGAGATGAATCTTCACCGTAAAACTCATATATTTTTTCTGTTGCATGACTTCTTTTTTGTGAATATAAGTTATCATCTAGCATCCTTACGGAATTTCAACTAAAAGATTTGGTGGTTGATTGTGGTAGAGATTCATTTTCAGACTTTGTTTATTGCAAAGTTCGGTGGCCTGATCCCAACAGATCCCCCTATCAAGCTTAGGGAAACAGTTTTGTCTGATCCCCTTGATTAAGCTGCTGCCAGAGGTGCTAGAAACTGCTGCTTTAAATGTATAGTTGTCGTATCGGGGGTTGAGATATATGCTTGTTTCCATTCCTTTCGAGGTTTTGTTATTATAAATAACTTCCTCGAATGATCTATTAACAATGTCTTATGAGCAGTGCATTTAACATTGCAGGAAGGCTGTGGACTCTTAATTTCAGCTGGTCAGAATTTTTTATTTTCCCATTTATAGATTTGCTTATTTTCTTTATTTTTTTTATTTTTCTGTTGGGTTAAAGAATTCTTGATTTTCCTTTTTATATATTTGCTTATAAGTAGAATCCTTTCTATAAAGATATATGCTTGTTTCTTCCTGGTTGTGGCTACAATGCCTGCCAATGGCCTTCCTATATGCTTTTGAACCTTGTTACCTCCCTTTGGATTATTTTTAATTGCAGAGGAGGGGCTTATTGGAATTCGAAACATAAACAATCGGCACAGTAGAAGCAAACTTGAGTCTCTTGTCAATTGTCAGTTACCAAATATTAAGAGATTACAAATAATAAAAATGCAACAAAGTATACAAAATTGTATAATAATATTTAATCATTCTGATCAACTAAATAAAAAATTACATGACAATTTGAAAACAATATTTTCTATAAGTCTATAGTTATAAATAATCCACTCTGAGATATATTTTTAACAACCCATGTGAATAATTAGTTAAATGTAACTCTTAATACATTTAACAATTTATTAGGGAAGAATAATATGAGAAAATAAGAAACTAATCGATAATACATCCTAGATCAAGATTAAAATAATGTATCCAAACATGATGAAGAATGAAATTCAAATTGGTTCTCAACTGAATACTGAAATTTTCATCTTCTATCTCTTTTCTATTTTCATACTGTGCCCCTTTTGTTGAAATAATCTTAGAGATACCCTAAAATTGGAACAAGACCTTTTATATCTCTGTGGCTATTTAAATGTCTTGCTCACGGCCCTCTTGCGATGTGCTACAGAAAATGCTCCTAAGCCTAACACTTAAACTGTTGGCTCATAGTTTTCTCCCAAAACCTCTAATAAACTATGCCCCTTGAACGAACATCACACAGAACATCCTTATAGTTCCGAAAATGAAAAATAACACTTTTAATTGGTGTAAAATTCATAAAAGAAGTAATCTAAAATCCAATAAGGTTGCGGTATTAAGCATGAGCTTTTTGGTATAAATTTGGCCTGTAGGTTCAATCCGGAGAAAATGATCATTAATCGAAATGGGATTTTAGTTATTGCCCTTTAGAGAGTATTATTCACTGAATAGGGATTTCTTTAAATATAATTCTTACTGCATGTTTATTGGCTATTGTACTGCATGTTGTTTATGATTAATTTATATTATATAACCCGCACTCCTATAAATCACTTGTTGAGAATTATAATATTGTCAATAACATTACAAAAAGCTCATGAAAGTGTATCTATATTTAATGGAGTGTGTAAATCTACTCATGAATAAAATGATCTTTATATAGGAATAAAAGATTTCAAGAGTTGTTAATGAATAAAATATTATAGTGTCGAAAGTTTCTGCTTTAGTGTACAAATTTGTATGTTATGTAAGATAGCTTTTCTTTCCCTTGTTAGTGCTGCATAAACAGAGTGGATTCCATATTTATGTTATTTATTTAACCGTTAGATATATAAGATGACTGTATGATTCTATAGAACTCGAAAAGAATAACTTGTTTCCTACTATCTTTTTGTGTGTATCTATGGGGCCAAAAGAGTGCTATTAAGTTTTTCCACATCATTAGACTCTCATTGAATTTAATGATTAGTATTAAAAATTGGATAGATAAATGATAAAAATTATATCAAGTAATTTAAAAAATCACTTAATCTTTATCATTTTTAAATCTAATTTTTAATCATATATTTGGGTTTATGAGAACATAATGATATGAGAGAACCTTAACGACACTTGGGTCAAACAACTTGCATCGTTATTCTCAACTTTACTCTTTCAGTTGGGCATATTGCTATCAATATCAAGCTACATCTCTTATTAGAGGGCTGCTATTGTTAAATAAAGAAACTCTTGTATCTGCCTGACGATAATTATTATAAGTTAGATGAATTAATAATGGAGATTAAATAATATTTAAATTATTTGATAAAATTTATACTATTTATGTACTCAATTTCTAATATTAGCTATTATGTGGATATGGGAGTATCTTCACTAGGAAGATCATAACAATATTCATCTCATGGTTTGGCCCAAGCCATTGTAAATCACAGCACTGTTTTTTCAAGGTATCACCCATTTATTTTCTGTGGTTAGTACCACAAAGTGACATGATGAAGGAAAATGGATTTTCCTAATCATTTGTATGTATTTATGGAGAAATCATGCTATACACTAGGAGTGTTGTGTTATCATGTGGCAGCACTCATTACCAAAAGTTGACCACAAGGGCACTATGTCGGGAGGGCTGCCCTATGGTAAGAATGAGGTGGATCCAAATGATAATATTTAAATTATAAAAATTATCTTTTAAATTGTTATATTTTTATATTTAAAAGATTGGGGGATCCCTAATGATGATTCATTTAGGCCATTTGTGAATAGTAAAAGTAAAAGATATATAAATATAAAATTTATTTAAAATATATTTTCTTTTAAAATTAAGATAAAAAAATGATTAAAGCAAAAAAATTAGCACTATAATAGATCTAAGATAATAATAAAATATAACGTATAAATTTTAGTAATAAAAAAATAAAAATCAACTAATTTTCAAGTAAAATCTTTTGGGTTTATTTTGTTAGTGAGAGTAATACAATATAAAAATTAATTTATAACTCGAGTAGTATAGACGTAGTAAAATTTTGGCCAACCTAGTACCCACTCATGACCTTTATTAAAAAAATGTTCAGATTTGCTCACATTAGTAGAATTGAATAGCTTTCAGTTTTCTTATTGAATTTGTTTTACTTACTATTAAATCTTTACATGGTATTAAAATTTAGTGTCCATGCCACTAATGGCATACCAAAGGTTTACAGGCTAAAATAAATATAAAAATAATGAAAAAAGTGACTAGGTGAGAAAGACTTGATAAATTTATCTTCAGAGAATAGTTGAATTTTTTCTAGTAATAAATCTTTTTAACTTTATAATAATAAAAACTTTGATAATGAGAATACAATGATTTGTAACTGATTTTCTCTTTTGCGCTTTGGTAAAAAGAACAGAGATATTTATACAGTAGAATAAAAATAAGTCAGTAATCTTACACTTAAAAAACAGATAGCACCCCAACGTTCATACACAATATAGGCACATATTATGGGCAAAGGCAAGTGTAAAGAGGCACGTATCAAGTATAGATATTCTAAAAAACCTAGGCTTATGCTTGATTTATACAACTATCAAGTATGGGTAGTTTGGACAACTTGTACTTATGCACGATATAGAAGTGTATTAGGTGCTGATATTTTCAGTAAAATGCATTCATGCACTGGATAAGGGTGCCTCAAGTGTTGGCATTTTAAATAAAATATATTCATATATTGAACAAATATGCATCAAGCACTAGTGTTCTAAATAGAATTTGCTCATGTGCTAGAGAGGCATGCCACGGTCATGTAAACATAGGATGTTAGTCTTTGCATGAATACAGTGTCCTAGTATTAATTGATAATTAAGGATTTTTTAGACCACCTATTTTTCTAGTTATGAAATATGCCAATAGACAGTATTTCTAATAGTCGACACTTTTGACAATTTTATGACAAAAAAAAAAAAACCCATTTATTTGACAAAAACTATAAACACATTAATTATTGCTTTAAACATTAGTAAGATAGAATCCATGTATATAAAAATTTACTTCTAAAGTTTAAAAAACAATGACTCTTAAATATATCGCTTTCAAAGACAAGTGCACCAGCTACTCCAATAAGACATAATTAGAGAAAATATAGACAATATATGTAGTTATGTGGAAGAATTTTAGATACATTGTAGGAATTAACAATAGAAATATTGCAATATATTAAGGAGAATTAATATATAACAATTATGGAGAATAATAAGTTAAGATAAAAATCTATCAATATAACCATAGATTAGTAAAAATATACTCAAAAATTACTCATCTCTTTTTGTCACAAATGCCAACAGGGAGGGTTAATCGATACCAAAGTGGTCACGGTCCCATATCAAATGCAACTCATCAAAGATATGGTCCAAGTTTCCCCTCACGTAGACAACCTACTCGTCCAGCCATGTAAAGTATGAGTCCAACAAATTATTTCAATAATAATTAAATTAATTAAAATGAAGGATTTTTTATAATTAGGATTTCATGTCAAATTAAGTATGAATCGGTGTAAGTTAGTTTCAGTGATGATTGACATGTGTCTAAACTAGGCGTAACTGTATTTTAGATAGAATATATGCAATTAAAGTGTGCTCAAACTACACACCTATATGTTTATAACAGAACGTTGACGTCTAATTTACGCCTAAAGCGTACTTGTGCACGGTACATATTATGCGTTAACGTCTGATTCACGCTTAATAAGTTCTTATGTGCCTGCTTTCTATAAATAGGCCCATTTTCGTTCATTTTCTCTTGATTTCTAGAGAAGAAAGAAAGAAAAAAGAAAGAAAGAAAAAAAGAAATAGGAAGATGAAAGATTTAATGTGAAATTAGGAAATCGTTTTACTAAAATCAACTGAAGGAAAGTGCATTTAAATAATTTTCTTCTTTTATTGTCGATCTTTGTTGTAAACTTTGAGTATTTTTTATTTTAAATATTATATATGTTTTAGTTCCAAATTTATATTGTTTTTAAACTTTGTATGTATAAAATTTTACTTTTATTTTGTAAAATTTTATGAAATATATTTTTAAAATCTATACAAATTATGTCTAATGTCTAAAATTCTATTTAATATTCTTGTATATATTCAAATTTTAAATATATGCTTCTATATGTCTTGAGTTATTGCATAATTATTTGTGCATATTTTATATTTGAAAGAAATTTTATAAACTATATTTAATTTCTAAAATCTTAACTTTAATATTTCTAGATGCTCCTAAATTAGATATTAATATTTTTGCATGTCCAAAGTTTTTTCTCCATTGTTTAGCATATCTCATATTTCAAGAAATATGAATATAAATTTTAAATTTATTTTGATGAAAGAATTTGATTGGTCCAGTACAAATATGGGCCAATGCCCATGAGGTCCAACCAGCAGAAATGAAACCCAACTAGCAGGCAAGCCCCACTAGGCGACGAGACCCAGAAGACTTGGAGCAAGGCCCACTACACCTCCTGATATGCGCCTAATAGCCATCTCCTACATCTCGCCCGAAATGATTACAAGAGGGCAACGCAGGAGGTGCTAGCTCAGAATATATCAACCAATGAGGGATGAAGTCAACCCTGATGAGCTGCAACATCCGCCACCTCAAAGCAATTCAACAAATCCCAACAAAAGTCAACTAGGCTCGTGCTGGGCACACTCAACGATGGCCCTTGTGCTACCACATGGTGACAACTAACACCGCTGGCCACCGCCAGCTCTTAGCGGCCGACAAACCTAAGCAGGCCACCTATCACAAGTTCCAACGCCCAAAGGCCTCCTCCACGGAGCCTACGTATAGCTTCTCCGACAATGGAGAAGGGAGGGGGAGGAGAAAAGGGGAGATCAACGATCTAAACCTAGCTTCCTAAAATTTTCAAAGTGTTTAATAGTCATCTCGCGCTAAACTTCGAGTTGGAATACGAGGAGAAAGAACAAATTCTCTTCCCTCCATAATCGTTGATTTAGTCAGGCGATATTAATGAGCCACTCATAGCAGTGCACGAGAGAAGCTAGAGGTTTCTCCCATAATCATTCGCACTCTGTGCATATTAGCACCCATACAATCCCTATCACGTTTACCTTCATACTTGTATCTTTCTATATCCGAGAAAAGATTTCTGATATGAGTGCCGAAGTGTTTACAGTGGGAGAACATCTCCCCATCCTCTAAGTTCTTATTTATAGTTTGTGGTGCGCATGACCCATATTAAAAGATATGGAGATCAGACCCGTTGGAGATCTATGTAACACTAAGAATCCAAAAGCACCCTAATTCGTGCTAGAATTCAGACCTAGAGATGCATCATTGGTGCCGTCTGTAAAAATGACTACAAAATTCTAACCACCTATCACCACATCTAACCTCTCATTCAGAAGATGGTCGACACTAGAGCGCAAGCTAGCGCACCCACAAGGGACACTACCACCCACGACAATGACCCTCAATGGATAGCCGTGCCGGTGAGTAGCTCGAGTCAGATATACGCTAGCTAGCCGACATGGGTGACATGAAGCAAATGCTTTAGGTACTGTGCACCCGGGTTAGCACACAATGTCACGAACCCGTCCGGGATATTACACACAATGGACAGAAGCTCCTCCCCCAAGCCCCTAGGCGTCTACCTCTAGACAAAGGGGACATGGCGAGGGCCCCAGTAGCGAGAATTACCAGGCTTGAAACACCGGGGCTTAGGCAGCCTTAGGCAATAGAGCCCAGACATCAACTCAGAGCATCTTGAGCAGGGAAGCACTAGAAGAAAGCCAAGAGCGGCGAAATTCCTGCAATTCCCGTAGCGACAGGAGGCCCGTAACCAGAGGGGAAGGCTCATTCGGTACACGGCCGTCTCGGCGCAAGCGGGCGTTGTGACCTGCATGCCCCTCCACAAAACTCCGACCTCAAGGACTTCATCAGTGCCAAGAGGAGCGGGTCTACTCCTCGAATAGAAGAAAATGTGGAGAAAATATGGTAGCACGTGTTTAAAGAGGAAGCCAAGCGACAAGTGCTTAACCTTAGGACGGCGCGCTCGCCATAGATATCCAAACGCAGCCGCTTCCCCTCAAGTTCAAGATATTAGCATTGGACGCATACGATAGAAGTATGGACCCAATGAATCACTTGGACTACTTCCGGATGCTACTGTCCTTCCATAGGGTGAATGAGGCCATATGCGCCAGTGCTTCCCTCTGACGCTCAAGGGGGGCGTTAGGTTTTGGTTCTACGGCCTCCGACCCAACTCCATCCGATCATTTGACAAGCTTGCCAACTACTTCCTCTACCAGTTCGCCTCTAACAGGAAGAAGGAGAAGCAATCCTGGCATCTTCTCCGCTTCCTCTAGAAGCCCGAGGAGAGCCTGAAGTAGTTTCTCAACCACTTCACCGCAAAAGCTCGCTGAATCCCCCAGATCTCCGATGAGATGAAGCTGAGCACCTTCATCGCCATACTAGCAGCTAGGGAGTTCTTCAAGCACTTGGTGCATCAGCACCGTTAGACCTTCCGAAAAGTAAAGGCCATTGCTTGGTCCTACGTCGTGGCCAAGAAAGCTAATGAAACAAAGTGTCCCGAACACGTTGACTGACAACCAGGAAGCCCAACGGTGGGGAAGAAGAGAAACAGAGACAGCGGCCACTCCCTGGAGCCTCGTAAACAGCCGCGATTTGAGCCAAGTGTCCGAAGGGAGTTCAGGCCCTTGACCTTGACTCCCCTAAACAACACCCACTCAAACATTTTGATATAAATTCGGGACAAAAAGTTCTTGAAATGGCACAAGACGCTGAAGAACCCAAAGGCCGGAGATCACACCAAGTACTGACACTTCCATTGGTCTTTGGGACACACTGCCGAACCCTGTATAAGAAGATTGAAGACCTGATTCGCCGATGGCACCTCACGCGGTTCCTAAGAAGCACGGGGCAGGCCCTCGAAGCATCTGGCGACGAGGCTAGGAACCAACCAAGGAATCGTATCGCCGCCGGCATCATCAACATGATTTCGAGTAGGCCGACTAAGAGCAATGGTCAGGATTGACCCAAGGCTACATCTAGCAGTAAGAGAGCAAGGATAGGAGTTAGGAGTGATATACCTATCTTCATAACTTTTTGGTTAAAAATAAAACCCCATATCTACCTATCTTCATAATTTTTTGGTTATATTACTGAAAATCTAAAATAATATTCTAGAGTGTTCATATGTTCTCCATTACTTTGTATGAGTGATCAATTTTTAGCACAAAGCTTCATAATAATTTTGTAAATGTTTCACAAAGTTTCATTCCGATTGAGCTGACATTTATTGCGATTGTCATTTCATTCAAAGATCTATGGTATTGAACCATATGTGAGAGATTCTGATCTCATGTGGGTAGGGAATACTATTATTGATATAATAATTTCTCTACAAAATATTGATATAGGTTAAAAAATGAATGGTTCGAATAACATTTACTAGCTTTGTAAAAAAATATTGTTAAAATACTCTTACGAGATAATTTTATTGCGCTATGTCTAGTTTTGGCTTATTTCTATAACAAAACTATTGGGTTTCGAATCCCCTGTTTGAACCGAGTGAAGATAATCGATAACGCATAATAAACTAATAACAACCACAAATAATGAAGAATATAAAATTTTACGTAAAAAATTTTATTTTAATTGAGGAAAAAATCATGGGACAATATGTCTAAAATATCCAATATGCGGTATGTAAACTTAAAAATTGCGTTAGGGCTTTTTATATTGAAAATAACACTTAAGCGTTTGTCAAGCACGCATCACGCATGAACCCATTGTAATCAGCACACGAACACCCATTGGGGACACATTAGGTGTTGAGCAATCTGGGTAACTCCCACTCATGTAAGCCTCAAGGGGCCCCAATCTGCCAATGTGCGCATATGTACCTCTTAGACACCCCTCGAGCGCCATTGTTCTAAAATTAACGTACATGTGTGAATCAAATACCTATCGTGTACCACTTAGCAACTTTCCCTCCGATCATACCTAGGCACACGCACCATCATGCATGCCATCGAATAATACATTAAAATAGGTTTGTGACTTATAAAAGAACAACTCACAACCTAACAAAACTTGGTTCTAATCAATTATATTTGAGTCCTTTTGTTTGTTAATTAGGATTAATTATAACTCAAAATATACTCATTAAAGCTAAAAAATATTGAATACTCAGAAACGTCCAGAACATGCAAAGGTGTGTTGGCGTTAAAGCTAATACTCAGTGCAATATTCGAATGCCCGGGAGCACACTCAAATAGTCTCAACAAATTAATAAAATGGGCCATGCACATACGTCGATAATAAAATAGGTTACACACTTGTGTTTATAGATCAAGTAATAGAATTGGTCATACACGTGTTTCTAAGATGTTATAAATTTGAGACATAAAGGAAATAAGAAATGTCCATATCGAAAGATTTTAACTTAAAATGAGACAGTTGTAAATCTATTTTAACAATCAACAAGTTTCTAGCATGCAAGTGCCCTTCATTCGTAGGGTGAGGCAGGTTCCTTTTGATCAAAGTAAAGGCCAGAGGGCCCTCCAGGAGGCATCAAGGCAAGCCTAAGGAAATTTGCAGCGCCATCTTCAACAGACAAGACGCCATTCAGGGTGTTCATTTCGGTCTGTACAGCGCCTGGGCAGACGGCGTTGATGCAGATCGACGGGTATTTCCTCGCCATCACCTTTGTCAGCCCGTTCACGGTGGCCTTTGAGAGCTTGTAGCCGGAAAAATGAGACGGCCACCCCTTCTCTGCCAGTTTACCCTCTTTGAAGTCCTGCAGAAACTGATCCAAAACCTCCTCTATTCTCTCCTCCGTGAGGTTCTTTGTGTCCCCCAGCACCCCTTTTGCCCACTCATTGGGCTGATACTGCAATTTTTATCAGCATTCACATTAACCAAAAACCACAAAATCAGAAAAAAAAAAAAATCAATATTTAGTACTCAAAATTTTCACTAGTTACTGTAATTTATAAGTACGGTTGAGATTTGTGGTTGGTTTGTGGTCATAAATTCAATTTCTACTATAATTTTTGTTAGAACTCCCATTATCTGGGTGCCTAAAATATTTAATAAATAAATATATATATATTTGTAAGCGTAAACTTGCACGAATTAGTGTATTTGATAAGTATGATTGAGGTTTCTGATCATACTTTGATTTTCATCCCAACATACTTGACTTACTAGATTTATGATTTTTACAGATAAAATTACATAATTAAAAATGATAATTGTGTGAGACTTGATGGCGTTTTTCAACTATTGTACCCATCTCATTGAAAATGTGGGTGGGGATTAGTAGATTAATGGGGGCTCTATCTGTTAAAAAAAAATATTTGGCATTATTCTTCAGATTTTGGACTGTTTATTTCTAAATAGATAGTTATAATTTAACTAATTTTTTTAAAAAAAATTAGTTAAAATTAATTTTAAATTATAATTATCTATTTAAAAATTTTAATTAGCCCACGAAATGGGCCAATAAATGTTTCATTATGTAAAATATTTTAAAGTCTTGATGTAAGCAAAAAATTAATGGGTCACCTTGAATTTGCCCATGTAGGAAGAAACGTTTACAATCCTTGGAGAATCGGATCGTAGGAGGAGCGGAATCAGTGCTTCGATCGTCCTCTTTGCTCCGTAGTAATTTGTCTTCACGCATTCTTCTGCTAACTCGTAGTTCTGAATCGTGTATTTCTCCCACGTTATCGGCTCAGCCGGCTGCATAAATGGTCCCAAAAAAAAAAAAAAAAACCTTAATTAAAGTAAGAATATATATTATATTGTTTAACTTATATACAAAATAAATATTAAATTTTAAAATAGGGTGAGCATATCAAAGGGGAAGAGGGATAGGGCTTGGGAAAAAGAGAAGTAGGATCCTATATTTTTATTTTGATTAATAGATCACAATTTAATGGTGAAAATTTATTTAAAATAGTCATATTTTTAAATTTTTTGTAATATTAATATCTATACAATATTGAATCTAATATATAAAACAATTTGATCACAATAATTATTTAGATAATTGATGGGTACGGCACTATACAAGTTGGCCTAGAACCCGATGTGTAGAGAGAATAAAAGCCCAAGTGGTGGAAGCCCAGTAGAAGATCCCCCGAGCATAATAATCAAAAGGTACAACTTTTGATCCAAGAGGCGTAACCCAACCCATCTAATAATAAATGGGTATTAATTGATAATCAATAAACTGTTACAGGCAGTTATTATACTGTATCAATGGTCAAAAATCGTAACAACCCAACTAATAAATGTAGGTAATGGTAACACAAGTAATTTCCTTCATAATTGCAAATGCGTATGCTCAAGAGTCTGCCAATCGGCTCTCCACATTATCAATACACCCTATCCGCATAGGAGAGGAGGAGATTGAGACAAACATCCAGATAAATGCTTAGACAAGTAAGCCTAAACACTTTCAAAGCCACTCTTCTTTACGAGTGCACTCTTCTAAAGCCGCTCTATTACTTATAGGTATAACACTTAAAAAGCCGCTCATCCTTCCAGACGCATTCGATGAATTATAATTTTCTATCAAACACTCAATCCATAAATGCTTGCATCCATACATTTACTTTCTCCTATCTTTTGTTTATGTATGGAAAAACTATTGATTTAAGTGTCGGATGATATACCAAAGAATGAGTCTCATAATTTTCATACCTCTTGTTCGTTTATTATAATGTTCAAGATCCAAATTTAAAGTAATCCTCTATTAAACACTCAATCCCTATACGCTTGCATCCATACATTTACTTCGGCCCTATCTTTCTTTTTGTTTGGAATGGCTATTGATTTAGGTGTTGGAGGACATACCAAAGAGTGAGTCTCATATTTCTCATACCTCTTGTTCATTTATTATGATGTTCAAGATCCAAATTTAAAGTAATAAAGATTAGAGTCGTTTTTAATCAATCATACGAGTGAGGCGACTTCCTAATTTGCTTAACGATTTAAATCTAAAGATGCATCAATAATATTATTTAATATTTAAATTTAACTAATTAAATTTTTTTTAATCTAATGACGGAGATTAAAAAAAAAGTTTCAACTTTTCTAAAAAAGAAGCAGAAATCCACAGTCCAGAGGGATGGTGGCAGATAAATGGTTGAGGGTTGGTTGACCACATCCATTTACAGGCATTGGTCCTCACCGGCCAGCCATGGAGGGCAATGAGTGCCTAGACGGGTGATACAGATAATTAATATTTTTAACTATTGATAGATAAATCTATTTTTTTATATAGTGTCACTAATTTTTATTTTTCTATCAATAAATATTTTGAAGTAATATTATTCTCAATTTACTTACCAATAAAATTAATTTTTCTAGTCGTTATTTTCAACCAAATGAGATAACTGAAGACAATAAATAGCACCAACTTCTTTTCCACCTCGTTCAGTGGCCAATATATTTTTTAGATATTAAACTAAATAAAATAGAAGAAGGATATTTTCTATATCTGATCTATTTAATTCTTTGAACATTATTATTACTGTTAAAAATTAAAAAATTACGCAGAATAAACTCACCGGAGTAATTCCAGAGGCATTTAGAGCATCAACATCGACCGTGCATCCACTTAATCCCGCATTGTTCACCTTAAAAAGGAGCATAAATTCATAGCGATCAAAATAAGGAAATTAAATCTTTACGGCCTTATATTATACAAACTAAATAAAATATATTTTATGGGTTTTAATATTTTTTTATATATTTACAAGTTTATTTCTCTATTTTTTTCTCATAAAAAATTAAACTAAATAAAATATATATTATTATATGATATAATCAATTATTAAAATATATCTAGCAGCCTTGTGTTCTTACCAATATATCAAGCTTCCCAAATTCGGTTTTGACAAAATCAGCAAGGGAATCGATGCTTGTGGGCTCCGTCACATCAAGCCGATGAAAAACCAGCTTATCAGAAAGTCCTGATGAACGGCTGAGATTCTCCAGAGCTGCTTTGCCCTTCTTTTCATCTCTAGAAGTCAACACTACGATTACTCCATTAGAAGCCAACTGCTTGCACAGTTCAAATCCTATCCCTTTATTCGATCCTGTCACGACTGCATACCTGCATACAACAGTGGGTATTGATGATCCAATAAAAAAGCCCATTTTTAAAGCTTAACCTATTTATTAAAAAAATTCAAGAAGCCATTTTAGCTCAATTTAAAAATTTGTCGGAGGATAAATTAAAATTGAAGATAATAACTGGGTGGTTTCTTTCAATCTCATCACAACAGTCTCAGATAATTAAAACTGAAATATAAATAAAATTTTATCAATTTAACAGTTTTCTGGATAATTTTTTAGACAATTAATGAAAAAAATCAATTGCTCCATAATAATTATAAAAATATCATTTATCCAACAGGGTAAGAGGGAAGACACTCTCTGACAACCAAAAAAATTTCTCTTTCTCTCTAAACTATTTCGAGAAAAGCGCAAACTTTCAAATATAAAATTACTTTTATTATAAAACTGCATCCTCTATTTATTTCCTTACAAAAGACAAATACTGGTATGAACGTCGGAGGATATATCGGAAACTTAGCCCCGCCAATCATTTGACAATATTGCTGTGTTGTACATTATTCAGATTTGAACAAATAGAGATCAGACCTGACTCAAACAATATTTGGATCCATAATCTGTTTAATAATTAGTATCGAATGACGCAGCAGGCGTACATTAAAGAGAGTTCATCCCATGGAGAGTTAGAAAATCAGGGCCGTTGTTTTACTGTCATTTAATAATTATGAATTTAAATAATAAAAAAATAAATTTATAATATAAATATAAGACTATACATATCTAACTATATGTATAAATCAAGATATGGGTATGCTAGAATTTCTTTAAATGATAAGCTTTGAAACAGTTGCAAGATTATTTTATTATAATATAAAAATTATGCATCTAAAAGAAGTGGGTTTTCTATAGTAATTAGGATCTCATGGGTTTAAATAGCTAAATTAATCAATTTATAACAAAGGAATAAGATTATGTATATTTAATTATCTGTAAAAATTAGGACATGCCTATATTAAAATTTCCTTTAACATATGAGTATTTACACAACTTTAAGTTTCTTCATTATGGCGTGAAGACAACATATACAATGATGTTATATTGTTATTTGATCACAGATTTAAATAACAAAAATAATTTATCTGTAATATAAAAACAATACTATCTGATTATTCATAGAGATATAGATGTGGTATACTAAAATACTTTTTAAAAGAAAAATTTTACTATAATGGTAAAATTTTTCTATTATGACATAAATATTATAAATCTAAACTATGAAAATTATTAGCTTATAATATTAATATTAAAAGTGCATACATCTAACATTAAAATCTATCATTTTTTATCATTATAAAGGGTGTTCGGTGTACCCAAATGAAAAAAGGAGAAAAAAAAGGTCCTACATGAATGGGAAAGGTAGAAGGGAAAAACTAGAAAACTCTTCATAAGGCAATATGTGGCCACAATCTAATAATCTACTACTTTCCATGAAAAGGCACTATAATACAAACCCACCCTTCAAAGATACAGATTGAGAATTTTCTTCTACCTTCATATATTTCAAAATCGAGCTCGTAAAAGATATGATAATTAATTTTTTTAAAAAAATAGTATAGCATATAGGCAATTATCGTACATCAATTCACTGATTAATTGGTTTCTTTAATAATTTTTATATATTATTTTAAATATAGTATATAATGTCAAATATGGTTAATCATATTTCATCAACCAGAACAAAATACTTATTTTTCGGGAGATAAAAAAGTCATTAACTAAGAAATATATAATAGAGATCTAAAACACGAGTGCCGTTCATGGGAAGGCATGACCCAAACCCTTAAATTGTGTTAGGCTAGCAGATCACAGCTTGTACGACGTGCTAGCTCGCGGCCCATAACATGTCAAATTGGCACAAACCATGTGCTTGACATGACTCAATCTTATTAAAAAAGGGTTTTATATGAAGAGCACGACACAGTCTAACTTGAAATCGTTCATGTCAGCTCAACACAGCATGTCAAAAACCTCTAAAACATAGTTGGGAGAAAGAATAATAAAGGAATGTGATTCAGAAGTACCTCTTTGTAGAAAGGAAGTTGGCAGCTGCTCCTTCGGCCATGGTGGTTGCTTCAGTTTTGTCCACTGGAATTGAAGTAGGAAAGCTTCCTTTTCGATGATAAAATTTGCAAGGAGACTAAAAACAAACTAGGAATTTAGTGGCTGCAATGGCTTCTTGTGCGTGGCAAGCATGCATCTTATATAATGGCCCCCCTCTTGACTTCTGGCGCCATGACATCTTTGATTTTGTTTTTTATTCTAATAAGAAATAAATAAAACGTTTTATTATTTAAAAATATTATAAAGATGTTCATATAAATAATTTATTTTTTCTGTGCTTGGGGTGTGTCCTTTTGCCTTAGACCGATAATAATTGAGCTATATTTTTGGATGATATAGTATCCAATTTGTTCATTTATCTATGCTAATTGGTCCATATAAAAATAAATAAATAGATTGAATATCATATCATATAATAGTATTACTGTTGCAAGTACAAGCCGTTAAGGTTCGAACCTTTCCCAAAAGGTTTACCCTTAGGGAGGAGAATCCTCCCAATTTATAAGGCAGTCATTGTGGAGCTACCTCCCCAATATGGGATTCACAATATTTCTCCTCCTTTCGACAGCCACAGACCTCGACGACTGCACTCTATGGCATTTTATTCGGTGCTTTCATTCTACAACGCTTCACTTCGTTTTAGTACACCAATAGTAGATTGACCTCTCCGTAGGTAATCCTTTTCAATCAGAATCTTCTACAAGTAGCCCTTTCCAAATCGGAATCAATTTCAATGAAAGCACCACTACTGTGAGAACAAACCGTTATAGCCCGAGCCTCCGACAAAAGGTGTACCATGAGGGAAGAGAATCCTCCCTAATTTATAATGCAACCATTGTGAAACTGTCCCCCCAATGTGAGACTTGTAACAGTTATAATGATATTTATTAGGTATTCTTACACAATTTCTCTTTTTTTATTTGGTGTTGAAGATGTGCCATTTTACTTTAGACTAATAATATTTAAATTATATCATTAAATGATATGATATCTCATTTATTTATTTATTTTATATTAATTAACTCATATAAAAATTAATAATTAATAAAATTACATCACCGACAATGTCATAAAGTATCGACAACAGCCAACCGCCAATAATTTATGCATCTTTATGTGGTTTCCATTGCTTTGGACCTAGTTTTCCAAGTTGCACAGGAGACATATCCATCATGATGGCCACTCCTTGGGGGTTGGCTGTTTATTTTCACATAGAGAAAAAGACATATACTTACTTTCCAACCACATGCAATTTTCACATAGAGAAAAAGACAAAAACCAACTTTCCAACTCATTTGACTTTAAAAAAGGTTGTTGGTGTATTGATTCAATATTAATATGTCATTTAAATATGTTATCTCATAGTAAGAATTTCACGCTATAAAATTTATTATTGTACGTTTATTTGCTAACTCATTATAAATTGTATTTTAAAAATAGAACTGTTAGGTTTTATTTAATACATATTATCTATATCGCCTAAGTAACTCTACAATGTTATTTATGTCAATACTGATCGGATCTGACTTTTTTGCCAAATTAGGTTATACAAATTTAGCTCAAACCTTCACTTATTAGAACCCGTATTAATTAAAAGTTAGATTTTGACACCGACAATACGCAATTTGTCATCAACCTGTTTAGACACTCTTAATTTTGTAAGATCTAATTAGTCAACATAGATCCAAGAACAAAACAAAAAAAAAATTAGTATACAGTATTGCGAATATGTAAAAATTTAACAGAATCAGATAAATATGAAGAACACCATCTGTTTGTTACAAAAAGCTTTTTTTTCTTTTATCTCAGTCACCCGAATGGTGTCGGTAACTGCAGGATTAATTAAATTTTATAGTGAGAAATTTGGACTTAATACTTACCCTCTGTGCTCTTCAAAATTCAAGAGCCGGTAAGGCGGCCATTGAAATTCATCATCAACTTTGCTTCCAATTCGTTTATTTTATTTCATATTTCCCCCTCTTAAGTTCAGACTGCGGGGAACAGATAATATTTTGTATTGCAGAAGAGTGATGGAATTGAGAGTTTGCCTTTTGGCCAAGCCACCGATTCTTAAAGGCGCTGACCGAGGAAGATTTAAGATAGACGTGTTGGAGACGCCAGAAGATCTTCAAAACCAAAAAAAATCATATCTGATGTGACGATTTATCTGTATGAACTTCTGTGCAATTATTCTGAATATATTAAATAATTTTTATTATTTTTCTGGTCGAAGGGAGAGACAATGATTCATGCTCTAGAAGTACTACGAGATTTCAAAGCCAAAGAAAACGTAATAAAACTCTAAAGATGATGGAAACAACAGCCGTGGCATTCTTACCTCTTTGTAGATAAGCTATGACAGACACTAATAAACACTTTCTCTTGCCCAAGAAAGTCATTAAAAAATGTTATGTTACTTTCTAATACTATTGATTATTAAAATTATTAGACATAATTCTTTGACATTAATAAAGATAAACACCAAATATACAATTATTATATGTAATTATATTATTTTTTAGTTTCCACGCTTGATCTGTGCATCAAGGCATTTGTTCTAGTGTACCCATGCTTGATGGGCATTTAACCTATGTATAAGCGCATTTAATCTAATATGTCAATACTTAATATATGTCTAAGTAATATATGAATATGTTTTATCTAATATATTCATATATAATGTATGTCTATATAATATATGTGCACTGGTGCGCTGCTATTTTTGTGTCTAATAGGCGTTTAAATAGCGCCGATGTATTGGGGTACTATTTTCTCAATAGCCATGAGTTTTAACATAAATTTTAATCAAATTTATATATATTTCTCTTCTTCTTGATTGAAAGGCATGAATTAATAAGCCAAAAATAAATACGTCCCCATTAAATAACAAGAAGAAATTCATTGCAGCAGAAAATCAAATTTATTTAGTCTTGGATAAAAATTATTGAAGATTTTCTCATTCAATCATTTTCTCTATTATTTTTATATTTGCTTCAACTTGTAAGTTTTTGTTAGTGTATTGGTTGCATGGATATCAAGTTCTAGTAGTACATGGAGATTTATTAACAAGTAAACTAAGTCTGATAAGAAGTGATCGCAAGTTAAGAATAAGTCAGTCAAAATTAAATACATTTATAGTACCTAAACTGTAAGTTAATTTTTATATTATAATATTTTTACTGTTAAAAAAGTACATAGGGTTTTATTCGACAATTAATTAGTTATTGAGATTTTCTTCGTTATCAAATTCAATATATTATATTTTTTATTGTCTCAAATTGTTTTTTGGTGGTATCCCCTATAGAAATCGATTTTTATTTACATCTAGTAGAACGTATGCAATACATATATTATATATTTGTGCATATTTTGCTTCTACTGTTCTTATAAGATCTAAACAAATCGTGATTAGGGATCCACTAATTCTTTAAAATGTTATATAGATTTTATAATCATGTACTAAATATGACGCAATATTGAGATATGTGATGTAGTTTTTAGTCAATAGTTAATATTTTGACAGTGACACTCTTATTTGAAAAGAAATCCTCATCTGTATAGCAATTCAATATCTATAGTTGGAGAAATAGTTGAATTTTTTTTTGTACAAGATAACAAGTAGTGGGTTACATGATTTTAATGACTAAAATTTCTAACCGACAAAATAACAACTGAAATTACACACAAGTTTAGTTTTTGTTATCGTGCTGATGTGCTCTTCCAGTTATGCGGCAAGCTCGTGGCCGATTTGGTAATTGGTTCTTTGGTCGGCGTTTGTTTTCCTTCTTTGTTTGTTTTCTTTGCTTTCACAGATTATTTCTTTATATATTTGTGTTTGGGGTATACCCTAACGGCTTTGTTCTACCTCTAAGTCGGCAAAATACTTGAAATTAGAACTTAGTTAACGTACATTTTGTTATTTTAATTCAACTTTACTTACCAAAAAAATAAAAAAAAAAAGTTTAGTTTTTGTTGACAATAAATATATTTTCATAGGTCATAATTCTTCACTATAAAAAAGAGATTCTTGGAGTAGAGATTCAGTATACTCAATTCTAATACTTAGATACGTTTGTCAATGGGGAGGGGAGGATAGAGATTAGACAAAGAAAATAAAAAATGGACAATGGTGTCGGGAATCACTCCCGTGTGAAAGTTTTCGTGATTAGGGGACTTGGACGGGACACGCCTGTGCTACTTTAAGAAGAAGGAATTTCGGTCAACATAATTGATCGGAACCTTCTAGACGGTTAACCTCTACCGGTCAATGTGTTGACCGGTAAAGTTGTGAGACGACTGACTCTACTGAAAAATCGGGATGGACTACTTCGACCGATCAACGGTGTGATTGACCGGCCAAAATAAGATGATAGTCAACGGAGATTGACCGACTGAATTTGGAGTTCTGAATGACTATTATATTTTAAAAGGTGTACAGTTGGCCTACCCGATTGGATAGTTGATAAATATCATTCTTGAGAGTCCAAACGCTAATCGGCTTGCAGGAGTAGGTATGCATTATTCGCTGCTGACAGTACGTGCGCATGCACGTATGCATCCCTTGAAAGTTGAGTACCAACCACCAAATTGGATTATGGTGAGGGACGTGTGTGTATATATATATGAGTTTGTATATGCACACTCAATGGGGAGAGTAGTGAGAAAATCAGATGAGAGAAAGTGAAAAGAAAGTGAGCGGTGAGTGAAAGTAAAGTGTTAAAATTTTATTTACATTTGCTCTATTCTTATTTTTGCCTCCTATAATTTGTATAATAAATTCTCATACCTCGTGATTTTGTAGACTATATCTCGTGATTTTTTTTTTATTTCTGAAAGATTTTTCACGTAAAATATTTGGTGTTTATTTCTCTTCTCCTACCTCTATTTCACTATGTGTGTGCTTTTATTAGTCGGCCGCCCATTCCGACCAACATGCAATTATTTTTATATCCTTATCAGTAGGCCGCCCATTGCCGCCAACAAATGGGAGAAATGGATATCATTCTTATAACCTTTACATGTACAAAGCATCGTCAGGCGTATGAACCGATTTCTAGTAACTTTTCTTCACTTCTCTCAATCTTGTTTTTTAAATTGATTAGGTTGATACTGATTTAAGTATTAGAGATATAATCTATAAGTCTTTTTTTAACTTATAATCTCTTATTTTAAATTATAGTATACATAATTTAAGTCAAAAGATTCAAAATCGTGATTGTAAATCTCCTAATTGGAATTCAAATCAAAATACTCAATAAAATTGTTTAGATCATGGAAACCTTGTGAATAAAACAAGGTTCCTTAACATTGAAATATATTCTAAAAAATGGAAATACCCTCAGTAATTATATTTGTGCCTGCTGGGTAATTTACAAAGCAGATTAATGATAATATTTTAAAAATAATTAAGTAACGATCTAAAATGACAAGAGAGGAGATGGGCCCACCGAAAAATAATTTTATTTTGATTTTAAAATAAAAAGAGGAGAGAAGGCATTATCTTGACTTTATTCCGTTCAAATTGGAGATTTATGTAACCGTACAAGCGAAGTCGGTGATCCAACGGGCTAGAATGGGCCACGTGGGTTGTTAGATCTGTTTCAGATAATGGGCTTTCGTAAGGCCACGTAATGCCTATTGGCAGCTGCGGCAATGCGTGTCCGTACTAGGTTCTAGAAAGGCAGCTGGAGGCTTCGATGTAAAGGCTTTTGGGAATGAATTGTCAACTAAACATAGGACAGAAATATTTTTAAGAAATTTTTAAACATCTTTAAGTATTATAGTATTTATTTAGTTATTTATTTTTATATAAATTTACTAATAATAATAAATATATAAAATATTATTAAAATAAATAATTAAACAGTGGCTCGATGCATCTCAAGAACTCAAATTATATACGAAATATGTCGGGTATTCATTTTAACAGTTTGAATAATATCCGATCTGATCTTTATAATTCTAAATCCGTGTCTTGCACAATATAACAAAGTAAAATAGAGGCAAAAGGTATACGAGACTCACTCTCAGTACATCATCCAACGTTTAAATCAATAATTTTTATCTTTAGATGAAAAGACTGAAAAGTAAGCACTGAAAATAAAAAGAAAACTGAGATGAATGTAAATTATGAGAGTTTCGCTCTACTTGGTGCACTCATACGTTTCAGTGTCTTTTTTATCTTTTTTCTTCCTCCTTGTTAGTTTGGGAGGAGTTGTATTTATAATTGAGATTCTTGTCTATATATTGAGTCATTTCAATATTTTTATTGAAAATCGTTACGTTTTTAGTGTGTAATTATCATCTTAATTTAAAACAGAAACTGTCTAACTATTAATAGTATTAGCGTTTTGGTAATTTACAAATTGAATTTTTTACATATTATTATTCTTAATTTTTTGATAGCCGATCCTTTAAATTGAACCTTTAAGTTAATATGTTAGTGGATAATTATTTAGTCATATCTATTTTTTAAAAAATATTATAAAACTAAATTATTTAAAACTAAGAAATGATATTTATCTTCTCAGAGTTATTACTATTGTTATTATTATTATTTCTAAGCAATGGACTATGTATGGCCACGTAATGCATCTTAAGGAGCAAGGCACGTGTGATACTTGCATTAAATAAGGCCCACTTGCTTTTTGGTAAAGGTGATGTGATTAATTGCCACATTATGCTTTATGTTTATTCATTTAAAAAAAAAAATTTTAAAAATTCATTCTACTATCAAAATTTTAAAATTTTATTTAACTACATTTTTTAAAAAATAAAATTATATGATAAAAATAATTTAAAATTATTTATATTGTTAAAATATATTATATTTAATTTAATAAAATGGTAAAATATATTCATATATTCAACTATATTTGATAAAATATAGTACATTTTTATTTTGATTGGGACTTGAATTATCATTGTTATATTTTTTTTTATTTTTATAATATAATAAAGCCGAAAATATAGCTAAGAGTTAAGGAATAATTCTTCAAATATTTCAACATATAATGAAATAATGTTAAATTTTATTATATAATTAAATTTTGATTTAATTATAGGAAAATAATTTTAATACTAATATATATCGTCCAATAAAATAGATTTAAATTCATATGTGATTGATATTATATTAATATTAATATGGAAACCAATATTTTTAATCCATGATCAATGTTATGCTCAATGGTTGATTAAAAACTAAAATTGCTATACATTATTTAGGAACAAGACATAGTTATTTATATATTATATGAGAACTTGATAAAAATATTAATATGGGAATTATTTCCATCTCTCAATCGATTGCTAGGCAGTTTGAGGAGAATATGAAAGACTTCCTTTGAGATGCACCAATGGGGTCTTTGATTTTTTTTTTTTTTTTTTTTTGATAGACTTATGGGATTAATATTATATTGGAAATATTTATAAATTTAAAAAAGTATTGAATAGAAGATTTACAAAAGTGTCATGAAATCGGATCAGAATAGATCTAAATAATCTAGAACAAATTTTGACTTATAAAATTATAGCATAAAAATAAAACATTAGCCCAAAACAAATCTACAAAAATATCTATATGACCTGATACGTTAGCCATAATAATAATAATTAGCACAAAATCTCATCGGATAATAAAACAAATGACTCGCTCCACAATCATAACAATCATGACAATCCGCCAAACTAGGAGGTAAATCCAATCTATAATCTACATACCCGACTTGCTGCAAAATCTCAAATAGCCCAATGAATTTCGGTTTTAATTTACCTTTCACTCTAAACCTCGAGATTTCTTTTTTAAGAGATACTTTCAAAAATAAGTGATCACCCACATCGAACCTCAAATCGGACATTCTTTTATCGACATAACTCTTATAGTGACTTTGTGTAACAATTAGTTGATCTTGAATAATCTTAATTTTGTCCGAAATATCTTAAATAATATTAGAGCCCAAAAGTTTACGATCACCAATCTTTTTTGAATTAATAGGAGATCTATATCTCCGTCCATATAATGTCTCGAAAGGAATCATCCCGATACTTAACTGATAATTGTTATTGTACGTAAATTCGACTAGCGGTAAATAATTATCCCAATTTTTATTTATTTCTAAACTGATACCCTCAACATATTCTCCAAAATTTGAATAGTTCTTTTTTAATTGATCATCTGTCTATGAATGAAATGTTGTACTAAATTTTAACTTGGTACCCAACTCTTTATATAAATCTTTTCAAAATTTCAACACAAATCTTGGATTATGATTGGAGACTATCAAAGACGGAATACCACACAACCTTACAACCTCAATAATGTATAGACATACCAACTTATCCCTTGAATACGTCATCCAGATCGATAAAAAGTGAGCTAACTTTGTTAATATATCCACAATCATCGAAATGGCATCCGAATTCCTCGTCATCCTAGACAAATTCGAAACAAAATCCATTGTGATATGCTCCCATTTTCAACTTGAAAATGGCAGAGGGTGAACAAATCCTAAAGGCTTCTTATACTCGTTTTTCACTTATTGACACACAATGTACCTTTGTCAGAAATATCGTAATCTCCTGTCATATGTTAAACTATCAAAAATTCTTCTTCATATCCTGATACATATTATTTATTCTTAGATAAATTGTATACCTTGACCTATGAGTATCATTCAAAATTTTATCCTTTAACCCCTCAAAATTTGAAACACAAATCGTATCCTAAAAGTAAAGAATTATACATGCTCGCATATTAAGATCAACCGTGACTCATTAAATATCTAGCAATCTTCATCAAGTACTGGTCCCTCATCTAAATCTTCTTAATCTTCTATATAATCATAGGCTATACTTGGAGATATGATAATATCATTCTCGACCATTGAGAGTGTAACCGAATAGTATAACTCTTCATTCCATCCAAGATCTCCTATTATTTAATCATTAAATGGGCCATCGTACTCAAAAACTTCCAACTCAAAGTATCAGCAACCACGTTCGCTTTTTCTAACATATATTGAATTTTATAATCATAATCTTTTAACGAATCCATCTACCTACATTGTCGCATATTCAATTCCTTTTGAGAGAATAAATATTTTAAACTCTTGTAATTTGAATATATCATAAATTTCTCTCCATACAGATAATGTCTCAGACTTTTTAATACAAAAATTACGGAAATTAATTTCAAATCATGGGTGAGATAATTCTGTTCATAGACATTCAACTGCCTTGACTGATAAGCAACCACCCGACCAAGTTGTATTAACACACAGTCCAAACATTTCTTATAAGTATCACAATATACCACAAAACCTTCTAATCCATCAGGGATCGATAATGTCAACACCGAGGTTAATCTGTCCTTCAATTCTTGAATGCTTTTCTCACAATCTTCATCCTAAATAAAGATCATTCACATCTACGTCAAGCGCGTCAATGACATGTAATTCTTGAGAAATTTTTAACAAATCGTCTATAATATCTGAACAAACTTAAGAAACTACGTACCTCCATGACATTAGTCGGTCTATCCTAATTGGCGACAGCTCAAACCTTTTTCAAATCCATTGATATGCCACCTTTGGAAACTATACATTCCAAAAATGACATTTTTTCCAATCAAAGTTCACATTTCTTTAACTTGAAAAACAGTTGTCTCTTCCTCAAAGTTTGCAACGCAACCCTCAAATGGCTCTCATACTCTTTAAAACTTTTTGAATAGATTAGAATATCATCAATAAATATTACAATAAATTGATCAAGTACGGTTGAAAAACTCAATTTATAAGATTCATAAAAGATATTGATGCATTCGTGAAAAGGCATCACTAAAAATTTATAATAACCCTATCTTATCCTGAAAGCCGTCTTGGGCACATCCTCCTGCTTAATCATCAATTGATGGTACTCCAAACACGGATCTATCTTAGTGAAGACTTAAACTTCTTATAATTGATCAAATAAATCATCTAGTCTCAAGAAGGGATATTTATTTTTAATTGTGATCATTTTTAACTTTCAACCGTCAACATATAAACACATCGATCCATCCTTCTCTTTCACAAAAAGTACCGGAGCACCCATGGTAAAACACTCAACTGAATAAATATCTTTTTTAACAAATCTTATAATTGCTGCTTCAATTTGGATAGGGCTATCTTATAGGGAGTCCTCAAAATTGATACAGATCCCAGCACAATCTTAATAGTAAATTTAATCTCCCATCAAGGAGGTAACCCAAACAAATCTTATGAAAAAATATCATCAAACTCACATGCAATCAGAATCTCCTTAATTGTCACATTATGATTCCCGGATGTGGCCACATATGTCAAATAGATTTGGTACCCATCCTTCATCAAATGGATTCTATGCAAAGCCGAAATCAATCCAATTGTCTCCCTTCTAACTCTTCTTTGAAAGTCAAAACATTTATAACCTGAAATGTAAAACAAAACAAACTGACTGAAGAATCCACACTTGCATAATAATACGCCAACCAATTCATCGTCAAAATGACATCGAAATCCAATATATCTAGTAAAATCAAATTTGCCAATAATTCATATTTATTAACCTAAATCAGATACTGAGAATATACAAATTGGCCAACAATGATTTATCCACCAGGGCAGATATCATCAATGTATGTTCTAAAAATTAAGAAGGTATACACAAATTGTAAATAAATCTAGGGGCCACAAAAGAATGCGTAGCCCCGGAGTCAATCAAAATATGGGTCATAGAATCAAATATTTGCATATTACATTCAACTACCAACGCATTTGCTCTAATGTCCCATGCCATTGCCACAAAAGATCTACATGGAACTGTCGTCTTCCTATTTGAATGCCTCAAAGGGGTCAAACAAGCCTTCGCCAAGTAGCCCATTTGGCCACAATCAAAGCAAACTCCACTATAGCGGTAGCACATCCTTCCAACATGATTTCTCCCACAAAATTCACACACCAACCTCGTAAATTAGGGCTTCGGCAGCGATGACTTTATCTCGATCGACTTTCCTTTGTCTTGACTTTTGGACTTCAAATGGGAGCTTTCAGCCCTTAAACTCTGGCCTCCATTATCCGGTCTCCTCTAAAAATATTTTTCCCGTAACTACTTTTGCTTAATCAACAAGGCCATGAAGGGGCACTAACTGTCTCCTAATCAAATCCTAAAGCCATTGCAAATACTTCTAGGCTCTCCTGGACTGATCCACCACCACATGAGGAGCAAAATGGGATAACTCCATAAATTTTATATCGTACTCCACCACTGTCTTTTTACCTTGCTTCAATTGGGTAAACTTATCCTCCTTGATTTTCTGAATGTTGGACGGGAAAAACTTCTCAGTGAATACCTTAACAAAAGCGCCCCATGAATTCTCTTCATTCTCCATACCTAAGACTTGGTGATGAGTGGCCCACCATTGGCTTGTCTTATTATCTAGCTTATAAGTAACAAACTTGACTTTGTTTTTATTTGGGTAGTTAATCATCTCAAACACCTTATCCACTATTTAGATCCAATTCTTAACTTTTATATGATCAAATTCTCCCAAAATTTCTGAGACATGCTCGCTCTTAAATTGATCAAAGGGCATCCCACTCTTCCCTTAATTAGCCATTCTTCTCATAGTAGCTAAATCCTTGTCTTGCTACTGAATTATATGGTTTATAATGTCACTCATGCGACTCATCATGGCCAAATAATTATCCTCTCGATTAAAACCCAACTCTTGACATCTTGAATTTCTATAATACTTGATTTTCATTTGATGTATTTTGGTATTAATTGTTATTTTTGATATAATAGGTATGTTAAAAATAATTATATATTATAAAATTTTGAAAAAAATTAAAGCATTCAGTTGGCACTTGAGGCACGCTCGAGTGACGCATAAGTGCTATTTGCCTAGAGCTAGCACTTAAGGGGCACTCGAGACCATGCTCGAGCACCATTTTCAAGAAGATGGTGCTTGAGTACCGTTTGGAGTATATAAGGGAGAGCAACACATTGTTTTTCATTCGTGCGGGAGAAGCAAAGAGAAGAGATAGACGGGAGGAGAAAGAGGAGAGAGGAAATAAAGATCGGATAGATCGAAATATTCTTTTATCATATCTACTTGATATAAGATTGAGATAAATATTTTTAAACCCTATCCTAAATCTATTTTTATATCTGACAAGTTTTATGTATGTTTTAAAGGTTTAATATTTATGCATACTTTTTTTTATTTAGCGTATTTATTTTCTTTGTACAAGTATAATATTTATATTGATCGTTTAGAAGTTTTTGAGAATTTTATTATTTTATAAATAAATAAATAAATATCTAAGACTATATATTTATATATCAGTATATTTGTATGAAAAAAGGGAATGAAACCTGTATAGGTTATGTATCAGTACACATATACTGCTACCTAGGAATCGAGGTCTTTATCTCTATTATTTGTTATCTTTTCCTCTCCTGGTGGAAAAATAGATGTGAATTTCTTTTTCGTTGGTAGAAAAAAGTTCTATTTGTAGATGATCTATCCTATTTTTTTAATGAGAATCATCGTAAGTAAATTAAATAAAAAATTAATATATTCGGACATCTTAATATATGTACTAAACTTAATGATTGTACCTAATATAGCAAGTGGTAAAATATAGTGAGCATGTTCTTTATCTATGGGAGATAGACTACATAGATGGCCCTATCTATGAGTCTAAATAGTTGTTGATCTGGTTTAAAATTATTAAAAATATGTGTAATCCTTTCTCAACTTAGCTTTTTGGTCTTTGGTTCTCTGATTTCATATATACTTTATATTTCTACATTGATTTGTATTCGGATTTTATTTTGAGATTTGTAGGTTTTCCCATGGATGAAATTTGATTAGTCCAAGATATGTGATTTATTTCTAAACACGTTTTGATTTATCTGATTTAATTCCAAACTCTGTTGCGTTTGTATGTGATTTTTTATCTAGACTTTGTTTTGACCAGCCTATGTTTCCCTACAGATTATGGTATAATTTGGATTATTTGATTTCACTCCGGATCATTTCTATTCAGTATATGTTTCGCTGAAACTATATTTGTTATGGACTACGATTTTGAGTACGAAACTACCTTCAAACTTTCGATATCAGATTTTTGAATTTGGTTTTATATGTGTTTCGATATGTTTATAGACATTCCCTCTGATTTTGGATATTAGTAATTATATTATATAATATAGATATTTGTTGAATTTTAAACTCATAATTTTAATTTTTATTTTTTAAATTTGTGAATGTGGATACATTGTAGGAGTTTAAATGTAATCTAATCGTCGCTCGTCCATTCTGGTTAGTATTATTACTTTGTTCAGTTTGTATTGACGTAGGTAGTATTTTGGGTAATTGAGTTCGATCGAATATGAGTCTTTGAATAATCATGAGATAGTTGGGTTAGTGTGTATAATCAGTCCTATATATTTGGTTTGTCCATCCCATACGATATTGTGTAGCAAATTGCATTATTTTTTTTTAATGAGTGTTCGATAAGATCTTATGATGGGTTTTGGGTTCCGTTCATTATTGTTGTCGGATGATGAATTTTATTATTCATTTGTTTGTCACACCCAAGTTTGAAATTTGTTATATTATTTTAAAATTTTAATATTTTATAAATTATAATTGTTAAACCTATTTTGATTTGAATATATGACATTAACAGAAGTTGCATAGCATATAAATATGCTTTTTGTTCATAATTCAATAGCTTTTACATGAAATTCAACATATACCAATAAGCCTTACATATGTTTAAGAAGACATTGTGCAATGAATTACATTGTTTACAATCGATGGGGTATGCAAAAATCGGTTCGAATTGAAAAATGGAAGATCTAGTTGGTTGGACAAAATGAAAAAAGGATTGGCCCAAACAATATGCCCAATAAGTTAAAATCCTCTATTAGGCCCAAAGGCACAAGAAAAACAATCGAGATGTAAAATCAAGACCAACAAACAACTCTATTGATTGTTAAGTTGGCTAACTTTTGGTCATCCGGCCAAGTGAAAGGCCTGGTCATTGGTTTCCTATCATGTGGCTGCTGGGTGCTAGCCGTGGTCAATTGCATCTTTGACTAGGAACCTATTGCACAAGGTGGCCACCAATGGTCAGGTAGGACCTGGACAATCCATGTTCTTGCCTTTCTTGTCTTCAAACAAGAAGGCGTGAAGTTATTCATATCTCCATGCACTAAAAAGGAGCTACCAACCTTAGTTCTAATGATGTGGTTGCTTCATCTTTAAGGTATTTCACGCTTTTCTTTATAAAATGAGAACCCAATAAGACCGACAGAGAGATAGAGAATTAAGATAAGAAAATAGTAAAAAAAAAAAAAACCTTAGCAAAATTGCTATATTCTCCAAAGGAAAATCCAAGTAAGCCATGCCTATTTGGCCAAATTCAAAGTAGTGACATCCTAAGCCTTGAGGAGTATCTCAGGGAGCCTCAAAGAGTATACCAAATAAATATTTTGTTAAGGAAAGATAACTCAACAACAACCCAAAAGAAGGTATCTTTATAGCCAAGCCATACACACAACTCCATTAATTAATTCGAAAATCTAGTTGGCTAGGTAAGTCATCTAAGAGAATATTGAGTTTCACTTGAATGGCTTACTTGCTACCATACTAATCTTAGACCCAAGATTTGTGTAAGTTTAGAGAGTCATTGGGCACAAAGTTAGTCATCTAGGTAAGACACTCCAAATTTCCTATAAATGGACTGCACAATTTAGGTAGATCTCAACTTTTCACTCAATATACTAAGTTTAATAAATTCTTCTTCCTTTTAACTTTGTTATTTCAATGTCTGATTTTTATTTTATCAATCATTTAGAATAAATTATTAGGTTGAGTGTCAAGGAGATCCCCATAAAAATCTTTCTAGGGCTCCTTTTACCTTTAATTATTAGTTTAATATTTCTAATTACTCTAAGATACAGGTTATTAAAGAGTCCGAATCAAATCATTTTATTAATTCACATAAAATATCTTATTGTTTCCTGCTTTCATTTGCAAGATAGGTGGTATGAATTTTGTTATTATCTGATAAAGATTTTATATTTCCTTAAAAATTGAATTTAATTGAAGTTGAATGTGCCTATTTGTTATGACCTTTGAAGACTCATAAGAAGGGTGTCTTGCTTTGAACAACCACTTTTACAAAAATCAACTGGATAATGTTTGGATTATGATACAATTTGTAATTATTTGATGGATTCTCACCATCCATGATAATTTGACATTTGGGTCTACAAGAAAATATAAATATCTAATGTTAGGTCTAGATACTCTAACCGATTTGCATACAGGTGGGTGCATCAAGTTATTGATTGTACCTTTATAAGTTTTTTTTAAGTTAGTGTATTATGATTTTAATTGTTAACACCTTTAAGATCTATTTTACTCCCACAGCCTTCTTCCATTCTAAGAAGATCATTGGTTTTGAGGCAAATGCTTTTTGCCCAAGAGGATGATAGAAATAATACATGAAATTCTCTTTTTGATATTTTATGAATATGTACCTTCTCAATCTATCCTCAACTCAATAGGTTCTCAATGTCCCACATAGATAGGACCTCCTCAATTAGGGGTATTCAGAAAACTATTGGTATAATAACCCTACAAAAATCGCTAAAACTACATTGAAAATTAAGATACCCATATGTTAGGCCCGAACTGATTTTAGTTTTGACTTAGCTAATTTAGATAAAAGAAAAAAAAAAATTTGTTGTTTAATTATTTGAGTTGTAAACACTCATACGATTGAGCTTGGGATACCAAGCTTCACAACCAAGTCGAAAATAAATCTCTAAATGGATTGAAAAACAAGGCCGGCTGGTTGAAAACATGAGGAGATATAATGACAATTCATAAACAATTATAACTATAACCACAATAAAAAAAAATACAAGCAAGACACATAAATTTTATATAAAGACCCTTATCAATGGAAGAGGTAAAAAATATGGAATTTTAAATCCATATAAAATCTACTATGATTATGAAAATAAATATAGAAATCAAATAAAATTTTTTTGTTTTACCACACAAGTGATAAACTGAGACAAGTACAACTACTTGAATATAAAATCATTGATTCTATTTGAAATAATATCTATAATAAGGTAGGTTGTAATTAGGCACATCTTTATCAGAACCGTACAATCGGATAGGCATCAAGGAGTTTGGCTAATGAAGAGTTTGGTCAAGTGTCCTACAAATCTGTTTTTGTGCCTATTATATATTTTATTTAGTACATTCATAATAAAGTTATATTTAACCATCATCCTACATAACATTTGGTAGCTAGCCTATAAGCTATAACATTTGGTATTTTTAGGTCGGCAAATTAGTCAATTTGTTTTAAAAAGAATTTATGTAAATCCTACTTTTCGTAGACGACAGGTTATGACTTGGCATTTTCTAAAGATCCTATTTTACGTACAGATAAAATAGAATCCTATTTCACAGATTTAGGTGATTGGCTTGTACGATCGGATGAAACCAATCATCCAAATTTGTTATAATTTTTAAAGAAATTTATAATATGAGTAGATTTGAGTGATTGGTTTCATCAGACTCAAATTGACTACTCAGATTACGAAGTAGGATCTTACTTTACCCATATACAAAGCAGGATCCCGAGCCTCAAGACTTGGCAGCTGGTATTAACTATTTTTATAGTTTTTTGTTTGATTTTTGGTATTTTTAGGGTTCACATAAAATGTGGCCCAATTTTCCTTGCCACATGAAATATAAAGACTCTAAGTAGTTAATAAACTATTTACTAATAAAAAAAATATTAAAAATATTCATCGTGAAGCAAATCAGGACTCAAAGACGTGCTAGTTTGACAAGATTATTTTCTAAATTTAACTCAATTTATTAATACTTATTAATTTGCAAATAAAATTGAGAAATTTTCCCATTAATAAATTATATATATATATTTTTTATGTTTTTCAGCATTTGGCACCACAAAGAGAAAGAATATTTTCCCATATTTAACATGAATAATGAAAAATAAAAATAATGAAAAATACTTTTTTTAATCAATAGAAAATTTATATTCAAAGTCCATAAAATAATACTTTATTTTCAATCTGCAAAACTTATTTACCTAAGGATTATACCAAAGCTGTTTCATGCTGTTCTCGGCCGTAGGCCAACAACAATCCCAACCCGCCATCAATTATCGATCAACAGTACAATTAATCCAAGTGCTGATCAAAAATATTATCATTAACTAAGGTGCCAAGCTTTCTAGTTCGTTCAATCTCTCATTATCAAACTCATTCCCATTCTCTCTTAATCTTTTATTTTTATAAAAATGTTTCTAATTTAAACGTCGAATGATATATTAGAGAATGAGTTTTATATTATTTTATCTCTTATTAATTATTATAGTATATAAAATTTAAATTAAAAAATTTAAAAGTCTAATTTTATATAATTAGATAATAATATAAATTTTAAATACGTATCAAAATATTTATAATTATTGATTAATTTATGAGATAATGAGTATTTTTCAAATGGTAAACAGTTGATTAATTTGAATATTTTTAGTTTTTTTAAGAATTTAAAACTTTCCATAATTTTAAAATTTTTTAAATACAATTTAACATATCCTGAACTCTCCGCCGTACAACACCTGCCCATTCTTTTTACGAGGATCCCTGTAGACTCAGAATTAGAGTTCAGTATTAAAAATACAAATTCAATTATATAAATAAATTCACTATTTCAATTATATAAATAAATGGAAGTACAGGAGATAAATATTTTTATGCCAAATTCCATTTTCTAGACAGTCATGATAAAAGGGGGGGGGGGGGAAGCCCGACTCAAATTTGAATATATAAATATATTTATTTAACACAAAATTCTAGATAAATATTTTTAGCATATAAATAATAATTTCTAATATTTTTAGATGAATTATTATGTCAATATCAATTTTTTTGCCAAGATAAAACTATTATTGTTTCAAATAATTTTCTTTTTTTTTAAAATAAAAGGTATGACCCAGATTTTGACTTAGTAACCAAACAAATTATAACCATTTGGCTTGTTTTGGGCATGGTTTTAATCAAGTTTAGGCTTTGAAAATTTTCTAAAATGAAATTATAATAGTTGTTAGTATATAATATCTTTTTATATATTAGAAGATTATCATCTTTTAAATTAAATTGATTAATATATTCTAATTTAAACTATTTATATAAATATAATAATAATTATAGATGGATACAGTAATCCATGAATCGACCTAAGACTCAGCCTATTGAAAAAAGAGAAGTCCAAATAACGATAACCCACCAAAAGACCCTTCGAACCTAAAATCAAAAAGGCCCTGCAGTTGACACAAGCAGTCTAATCCGATATCGTCTAGCAAAAAAGCAGGCAATAAGGCAAACCGATGGACTATCTAAATAATTACAGTTCCAACTTAATAATCGATAACCTTTACAATGCAGTGAAAAGTTATAGGTGACTGTTACTAACATATTATCCTTATAACTGTTGGAGCATGACTAGCAGGTGCATTAACTGCAGGCAGCGGTTGCACGAGCATTATCCTACTAATTTGTAAAGCTGTAACACCTAAAGACAACTCAATCGGTACTTTACTTTATAAATATATCTTCTCCTCCATGGAAGAGATGATCTAATACAATCCTAAAATGCTCACAGTTAAGATGGAAAAAACCACTCAAGCTTTTGAATAAACCTCTCAAAATCACTATCTGACAAGTATGTCTTTATAAAAGTTATTCTTTGATGAGTGTACATATCTCTAAACTACTCTCTCCACAAGTGTCTTACTTAGAAACCTCTCACTCCTTTGAACATATAAAATAAAGTTTAATTTTTTACTATACACTCAATCTCTTTATGTACTTGGATCTATATATATTTCTTTTTATATCTTTATTTACCCATTGAAAATATTATTAATTTAAACGTTAGAGGATATACCAAGAAATAAATTATGTATTTCTCTGACATTCCATTTATTTAATATTGTATGTATGATCCAAATTTAAAGAATAAAAAATTGATTTCGTTCAACCATTTAGAATAGGTGGCTTTTTAATTCGTTTTATAATCCAAATTTAGAGAAGGATAAGTTATTATTAGTTTTCCTAGAGCGTTAATTTCATCATTTTTCTATAAAAGGAATAGTTTATTGTATAATTTATATGAATCAGCATTCCATCGATGTCGACATTTCGGATCTGTTTATCGTTGTTCCCCGACATCGTTGTTACAGCCGCATGTGATAGAAAGATGGGGAAAAGGACAAATTAAAACGATGCGTTTTGAATTTTTGGGGCTCCAAACGCCACAATTTTCCCTTATGCAAGGCCAGAATTTGACACCAATATTGAAACGCCGAAGCTTCGCTTCTTTCTCGCAACAAAATGTGCCGTTGTGATCACAGGCCTACCAACCTTGCAGCGCAGATCCATCAAGCTCGTTCTGTCTTTGGATCAGCCCAGCTTCAGCACATCATGGTCTTATCATTGCAGCCCAATTCCCTTGTCCAAAGGCCCAATCTTCAAACTGGGCTTCCACTAAGCCATTGGCCTCATAGCCGCCTCACAGTTGCAGCTGCTGCCCATCACTATCTGCGTCTTTTGACCGATTTTCTAACGACTCTTTCTGATGACTTTTCGATGAGACTTCAACATACACCGACGACATTTCGGCATGGTTTTGACCTTCTCCAAGATTTTCTTGCTGGTTCTAATTGTGCCATCAATTTCTCCTAATTTGGTCACTGTTATAATTTCTTTACTGTATATTTTTTAATGACACGTTTGATTAGAGAAAATAAGATGGGAATAGAATTTTTATTCTATAGAGATAAATATTTATCTATTTAATTACAAATTTATTCAAAAATAAATATTCCCCAATAATTGTTATTTTCACAATTATAGGAATAACAATTCCCACATATTATTATTATTATTATTATTATTATTATGTTTAATTATTATTATTATTATTTATTTTTATTATTTTTAATTATAATAATAATTCCTTTATTATTCTTATATTAAGAATATTAATTTTAACAATATTTTATTCTATTCTAAACTAAAAAATAATTAAATACTAATTAATATTCTATTCAACTAATTTATCAGAAAATGAAAACATCACCAATTGCTAATAATAATTTTAATTATATTGAGCCCATTTAAAATATTCTATTTTCCAAAATAAATTATTCTATTATCACAAGAACAAAATCAAAACCATTAAGAATAACAAAAAATACCAAAAATTCAATGAATGCCTTGAGAAATAGAAAGAAACTTCTCTTAGATATTATCAACTATAACACTTGAGCCCAATAAAATATTTGTTTTTCCAACATGTCATAAACTATGTGGGCTCATCACAAGAACAAAATCAAAACCCATAAGAACAGACAATAAAATACCAAAAATTTAATAAATGCCTTGAGAAATAGAAAGAAACTCAGTGTACGATACTTTTTAGATTTATTAACCTATCTATTGCTTCTACTTAGAACCTATTTTATTCTTATTGGTTTAGAATTCTAAACTTTATTTATAGTCATTTGATTATTGTTCTATCTCATACAACTATTTTAATGATATTACTCAAATGGTTCTCAATTTCATATTGATTGGAATCTAATTTTTTTAACAAATTTATTAAAAGTTTTTAAATCTTATATTTAATTATTAAGTTTCATTTTTAAGTTAGTAGCCTTAGAATCAACTTTCTTAAACTGTCGCCTCTACAAGTTTGGTAAATTTCACATGCCCTCTACAACATTGTCTGCTAATGTAAATGACTTTTAGACAATTGTCAACCACGCTTTGTTTTGTACTTCTATTACACTAATCTTCTCTTTAGGTATATATTCTTATTGGTTTATCAACTCTACCTCTTGTATTTATATGTTATTTGATTATTCCTTACTATCTCATATGACACCTTCACCCTCCATCCTTTTCTATAACTGCAAATGGTTCTCACATGTCAATCGATCATATTGATTATATATCTATCTTATTTTTTATATTTTAGATATTTATTATATTTTGAATTTATTTTTAAATCTTATATTTGCTTGCCAACTTATTGAATATAGTCTTAACTTAAACTTTTCTCACAAAGGTTATTATATGTATGAGTAGAAGACGGACTAACTCATTAGGAATGGGTATGAAGTCAGTTGCCTTTTTGAGCTTATACCCTTGCATCTTCAACATTCTTATTCCACTCATCCACTTACTACTGCTATCTCTTTTAGTTTCTAGCATAACCGATTTGGTCACCCCTTTTTTCCTCATATTTAGTCATTAGCTTCTAATGGTCATTTAAAAAATATTACTTTTAACTATTTTGATTGTATGCCTTGTTATTTTAATTAAATAAACAACGTTTTCCTTTAATAAATTTAACCTTTTCATTTTTGAAAAGAGATAGAAATGGCTCATTTTTATATTTTGGGATAAATGCTCTTGTTAAATTTAATAAATATTTAATTTTACAAACAATGGTTCTTTAGTTTATTCTCAAAACTTTTTTTTTATCTATATTGATAATTTCTTTGTTATACCTGAATTTATATTTTATATGATCAATTAGAGCTATTTAATACTTTTCATAATTTTAAATAAATAATAAAAATTTAATTCGATCAGATAATCAAAATCTTCCATTCTAATAATACTATGGAATACATCTATGCATCCTTTATGAATGAATTTCAACAAATAGGTATTATCTCTCATCAATCATATCTTTACACTTTTTAACAAAATAATTGTGCTAAAATTAAGTATTGTCATATTCTTGACATTGCTAGTATCATCCTAACATCGATTGCACTTCCTCCATCTTTTTAGGAGAAGCCACCCTATAACTATAACATCCAATTTCTTAATTCATTTTTATAACACTATAATTATTACATATTGAGTAAATATAAAAGATAATTATATAATGTTGTTTTTAAAAAGATTAAATATAAATATTTTAAGGTCACACTTTTACATATGGGTGTATGTTTAGCACAAATGCATATTTTAGATAAAAAATTAGTGAGAGACCATGAGAAATCATTGTTGATTTGGAACGTTTTTAGTCACATTTGAGGACATTTATGACTCCCGCATCATGATTTATGATTTTCTATTATTTTACTTATGCATGCCTAATGCATATTTGTATGCAATTTATATATCCAAACTCCTTTCACATTTGATTTACATTTATTTTTATTTTTTAAAAAGAGATAGAAAATTAGTGAAAGAAGAGTCTTATAAGATTAAAGATAATTGTGGAAAAAATAATTTCTAGGTTATTTTATTTATGAATTTAATAAATAGGGTTTGATTTGATACAAATATATTTTGCAATTTGGGTTTAGTTTACTATCAAAATCTTTTAATTTTTCTTTCTATTGTTGTTTAATATATATTATATCAGATTTTTTTTTCTTTAATAAAATATTATTATATGTGTATTTATTTTTATCAAATATTTTTTATTTTGTTTATTTTTATCAAATATTTAAATTATTTGAAAGTTTATATTTACATTTGAGATATAGTAAAGAAAATCAAAAAATCTTTGAGTATTTGATATTACATGCTATTTTTATATAAATATTTGGTAAAAATTTTATTTTAAAAAGTGAAACAATGATTTTACTTTCTCCCGATTCAAAAAAAATTTAAATGGGTGATATATGATATAGAGTTCTTCGTGTGACAAAATAAGAACAATTACATTATGAATTAATTATATTCAGATACATTCCAATATATTATGAATACTTAAAGAATACACCTAATATCAATGAGTGGAAAAAAAAGTGATATGTAACCTTATTTATAGGATATTATAGACTGCATGTATACGAATTTTGAATAGTAGTGCATGGGTTTAAAGCCATCAAAAATAAATATAGCTTATTCTTTAAAATTTTATCCTCCAATTAGCCAATTTATGAATCATTGTTCTTAGTTATTCAGCTGTTGTTTGATCTCTTCCTAAATTTTTCATTTAATGTAGGTCGTGTAAACTCAAATACTCCACACTAGTCTAGATTATCTGATGATTCCATCATCAGAACCATGCCTCTCATAGTCTTCTCACGCTCTGGATATTCGTTGCTCTAGCAGAGGAAGAGCTCTTCCTGTCATCTTCGTAACTATCACTACATTTTTACTATCGCTACTCTTTATGAATCCTGCAAAGCATTCTCCGATCCTTTCTAATAACAAGTTATATCTGAAGAGTTTGATGCTTTTAATAAAATGCATACTTTGAATAAGAGTGATCCTCATTTTGGTAAGACTATTGTATAAAAGAAATGTTTATACAAAACAAAAATCAATTTTGATAGTTTGGAAGCAAAACACAAAGCTCATTTTATGGCTAAGAGCTTTACCTATAGTATGATATTGATTATAATGAGATTTTTGCTTCTATTACTCGCAACACTTTTGTTCAATCATTTCTAGTTGTAGTAACTACATGATAATGGCCAATTATTTCAAATGGATGTAATGGATATATTTTTTATATGAAGATTTGACTAAATATGTTATGTCCCCTTATTGAACTCGAAATACTTTAATTGACATTATTTCATTAACAAACAAATAAATTTAATTAAGGATGGATGTATGCTACAACTCGATATCACAGCTGTCTTAAGATAAAATAAATAATCTAATCACAGGATCTGAAATATTATATCACCAGGTGGTTGGAATATAAACTATATCATACCATTAACACATGCGTAAAGAGTTATGTTTATGCCAAAATCAAAGCAAACAAGTAACTGAATAAGATAATTTGAGTCCAACAACATTACCGGCAAGAGGATTTCAAACCGTCATACATTGCTAACTCTACCAACCAAAAATATAAATAAGTATCTTAAAATTATTGTTCTAAATAAAGTTTAAAATCAAAAATCCAATTAAGAATTTTCCTCAAATCAGCTCCTTAACCATAATCCTTAATTGCAAGTGCCTGAACATACTATTTTGAAGGGGTTTAGCAAAAAATAAAAATAAGAATAAGTTAAAAGTTTAGCAAGATATATAATTACATAATCAAATATACAATTTATATTAAAAGATGTTAGAAGAAATAATAGATTGAATTTAGATGTAATATTATGAATTTTCATAACAAATATGCATAGTTTCTTTTTTTTTTTTTTTGTTCTTAATCAAATGTGCTATACAAAATCATGTAATTCTTATAAACTAAGGATTAGTAGGGCCTTACCAGCTAATAAGTGGATAATCAAAATCTAAGTTACATTTATTTTCACATAAGTAAAAGTTTTACACTACTATTTAAGATTCATAAGTAGGCCGTTGTACATATAATATCGTAGATGGGGTTGAACGCCACTTTTACTCGCGAATGATAGGTTTAAATTTTGATTACTATTATAATATGTTAACGCATGTCATAATATACTACCGCTAAATTTTTACAATAACATAATATATAAAGAGATAAAAATTCTACACAAGTGTAAATAACCCTTACATTTTCTCATTTCGGATAAAATATTTTTAATTCTTTTATAAATTATAGAGTTTTTGTTCAAATTATTCCTATTACCCATCATGTAATGATTTAAATTTCTACAAAATTTAAACATTCTTATTTCTAAGACATGAAATGCTATATTATAAGATTTTTAAACATGTGAACTATTTTTAACAAGAATTTATAGAAAAATCAACAATATTTTGAGATTTTAACATTTTATTTCCATTAACAAACATGTAGGGACAAATTAATAAATTTTTAGAACATATAAGATATATACTTATTGATTTTAAACATGTAAGAAAATTATCTATGAAATTTGTAACATATTAGAGCATTAAATCAGATTTTTAACACATATATAAATATATTTGTAGAGAAATAATTTGGCAAGCCAATGAATATGAACCAATAACATTATTTTTATAAAAATAATAAAGAATGAGAGTAAAAAACTATACATATGGAGTATAAATATTTTAATTACGAAAATAGGACACCTATGAATATTTAGAATAATAAATATTCTATAAAATAAGAAAAGATAATAAGAAAAGATCAATAATAAATGAAAGAATATTTAGGATATACTTGTTTTCATTTTAATCTCACCAAAATCTTGCATGGGTTGACTTTAAAAGCCCATCTCTAGCTTCCTTTCTTTTCTATCTCTATCATCTCTTAAAATCTGATACGTATGAATATTTAGAATAATAAATACTTTATGAAATAAGAAAAGAGCAGTAATAAATGAAAGAAATTTATGATACACTTATCTTAATTTCAATCTCACCAAAATCTTGAATAGGTTGACTTCAAAAGCCCATCTTTAGCTTCCTCTCTTTTCTATCTCTCTCATCTCTTAAAATTTGATAGAAAATAATCAAAAATTAATCGAACCCGATTTATATAACAAGTTGGCGCACGTGCGCTCCTTATATGCACATTGGACGCCTCAGCTAAATATTATGGTACATGATTGTCACATTAGGCTTGCGTTAGGCATTGGCATTCTGCTAGAGCATGTTCAAGCATAACTTGGGCATACATCAAGTATAAACACACTAAAAAAACATGTTCAATATTGAGTTATGTTTTGTCAAGCGTGACCTCTTTACCTAAAATATGCATGCGCACATATCAGGTGTCAGTCAAGCTGTTATTCAACTCGATGTGAATTGGTCTAAAATTGACTTTGACCCAATTTTCTTTATTTGACATCGACTTTATTTATCTTTATTTAATTAATTATAATTAAAATTTTAAATTTGAGACCCGCTTTTTAAAAGACATCAAAATAAAACTCCCTCCTGGTTATCATCATTTTTCTAGACATATATGTCATTTTCGTTGAGTATTGTATGGTTTTATTTGGGTTCATTACACTTGATTTGTCAAGTTTAGATCTACTATTTGACAACTTGAATTTGCCCCAAATCCTCGTGACTCTATTCTTCTTACTCGTTATATTGATACTAGTATTGCTATTTTATTTCTTTACGTCAATGATGTTATCACTATTGTTGTTGATAATTTTGATATTTTTAAATTTAAAATATTGTTTAGGTCAACACTTTGAAATAAAAGGATCTTGGCTTCCTTTGCTATTTTTTTTTTTCCAAATTTGAGGCATCTCACACCTTTGGTGGCTATTAATTGACAAGGGTCAATTTTGTGTATAATCTCCTTTCTCATAATGATCTCATTATAAGATAGCAAATAGTTATCATAAGATTAAGTCAAACTTTGTATTACTGATTGTGAACTCCTTTCAAATTGTATCATCTTATTGTTAGCTGGTTGGGAGCTTTATATACTTTATTTGTTACTAGATTTGATATTACTTATGTTATGCATCTTATTAGTCGATTTGTATCAAATCCGTATTTTGTATACTATTGTCATGGTCTAAAAATTAATACATTTAATTAATTATTATTCCTAAAATTTAAAATTTTAAATAAATTCAATAAATAATACTAAAATTTAAAATTCATGTATGATAAATCAAATATATAACACCCAACAAATTAAAATCCCACATAAGACCTCATCGATAACCGTTTAAAAAATAAAAATATGACATACTCTATAATTATTATAAATGGGGTAATAATTCAATTAAAATTATAATCAGATATAACAAATATCTCAACTATTTTTAAAATATAACCATGAGTTTATACCCGACCAATTCTAGAATCCAATCACAATAAAAATCAATTTAAACCATAACAGAGCTAAAATTCACTAAATCGGGTAAATAGTTGATAGATCACGTCTTAATTCCTACAATACATTCGAACCTTCTATTATGAAGGAACAAAATATAAAATATAAAGTCTAAAACCAAATAAATATCATATACAAGCAAACAAGTCCAATAAATTAGAGGGAGTCAACGAACAAACATCAAAATTAGAAAATAAATATAAATTTAAGTCGTCGATAAAAAATTAATTTATCAAATCTAAAATAAAATTCAATCAAATAACATAATAAATCCAAATCGTCGATATAATAAATTTAATATAAATCTAAGATTCAAAATTCAATATAGTCTCGTACTAAAAATAAATATTTAAATCCAAAATAAATATCTAATCAGAAAATATTCTTCATCAGAACGTACATATATATATATATATATAAAGAGAAGTGATTATAAGTAGATGTCTAATCCAAGTCAAAAAGTCCAAATCTAAGGCCAGATCAACTCGTGATTTGTGAAAGAATTTAATAGTCGAATAATCTAATAGCGTGTGTAGAAGTCGAGCAGTATCGCAATAAACAGTTAAAAAGTCTGGATCAGAATATATAGTTAAAATCATTTATATAAGACTTATTAAGACCCATCTGTAAGCAAAATCAATAAATCTCAAATCAAAATCCAAATCAAAATTCAATATAAATCATGCATCAAATATAAATTTCGATTATTTGAAGACTAATTTGAGAAAATGTTATATATACTCCCAATAACATTATATCATATTAAGCGCAAATCAGGCCAGTATGATTGGCCACCTATGTACACTATCTCATATAGGTAAGGTTACTTACTATATTTTGTCATCCATGACTTTTGATGCAATCCTCAAATTTGTCAGATATATTAAGACGTTCGAATATATCATAATGTCTAATCAAATCATCCAAATGTGAAGAGTCACTACTCTAACTATTTTCTACTGGTGAAAAGAAAATTTTAAATAATAAATCTTCCCATCGAAAGCTGGCTAGAATATCCAATAATAAATTCAGATGTAATGACCACAACTTGACACATGCATGTAAAAATGCATGGCCTATACAAGCTTCATACATATTTTCATATACGCATACTGATATAAACATATATAATATTCAAAAATTACTCATTTTTTTAGAAAATTACAAAGTCGTCAAATATTAATGAAAACATAACAAATATATCAATTGACTAGTAAAAAGGTCATGCGTGCACAAGAAAATAAACGGACTAATTAAAATTGCACCTACGAGTTTAAAATCTCCAAATCGAAACAAAACTACATCAAATGCGAAATCACACAAAATATAGGATTAGAAGATACTTATTTCAACCTTATACTTCGCAGATTTGAAAAGGGATATTCTTAAATACCCGAATTGGGCCTTCTCTCTCCTATCGATGTGTTACCCGTGCACTGCCCTCCCTCTCTCCCTTGCGCGAGCCTCTTGCCATGCGCTGCTCCTCCTATGGCCTCTGCCGACCACCTATGCACGGTCTCCTCCACGCGCCACCACTGCTACCACAGATGCCTTCCATGGCCACCAACGTTAATGTCTCCCACGGCTGCCGCCTCTAATGCCTCCCACGGTCGCTGTCGACCACATGCGCGTGGTCACCTCCTGCTGGTGCCACTGCTGAGCTCCCTTCTCCTTTCTTCTCCTTCTTCTTCCTCGCTTCTTCTGCTTTTTTTTGCGGCGCCTAAAATCCCCCTCTCTCTTCTCCTCTCCCTCTCCCTCTCTCTGCTCTCTTCTTTTCCTTTCTTCTGCCCCATGCCACTTTTCCCCTTTTTGTCCATTTTTATCATATTATTATTATTATTATTATTGTTGTTGTTATTGTTGTTGTTATTATATATTTTTTTCTATTTTTATAATCCAAATTGATAATTGAGCAGCAACACGAACGCACCTCTAGTGCCAACCTAACTGATCCAAATATCCTTTAAAATTTTATAATATTTAATTAATTTTTATCAAACTCAAATACCAAAAATAATAATTTTATCTAAAATAAATCAATTAGAAATTTGAAATATTATATTCTCCTCTCATTACAAAAATCTCGTTCTCAAAATTTACATTCCTCGATCTTTATCTCAATTATTAAACAATGAGAATATTCTTTTGAACTTATCCTCAAGATCCCTTAACGCTTCCTCAATTGGAAGATTCCTTGAAAGTATAATGGCCGATGAAAATATATTATTCTTCTGCATCAGATCTTTTCTATCCCAAAAATCGAACCACCAGCTTTAACCTAAAACACTTCTCGTCAATAAAAACGACTCCAACCTAAGCAATGCTAATAATCATTCACATAAAACATATCATATCCGTCCATTAAATTAAAAAATAAGGCCAATTTATAGGCCGCCTCTTTGATCCGCTAAAAAATTTCGAATGTTCCATTGAAACTCCACTTCAATTTACCTTTGACTCCAAAACTCGAAATTCTTCTCTTCAAGATACTTTTAGAAATATCTGACCATTTTTCTCAACCTCAAATCAGATTGTAAATCTGATCTTCTACTTCAAGTCTCAAAACAAATCTTATAACCGATAGCCACGTACCCACACATTTTCTGTGTCACTCTGATCGACCATTTGTTTTAGATCATAATCAGAATCCTCGAATTTTGAAATAACTTACGATTTCCTCATCTTGATAATATATTGACGGCCAATCTCGAAAATGATATCCTGATCGGCAAGCAATGAGTCAACTTCGTTAGCCAATAATATACCGACTCATCATCTTATCCATCATTATCAAAATTGCCACTAATTTTCTCGTCGTCCAAGGCAAACTAGAAACAAAATCACGAAGGCTTCTTCTTCTGCTCGACTTCCTCCTTTAGGTACGGATATACCTTACCATATAAGTCACGATCTTACGCTTCATATTTTGCTTGCCTACCTTGACTCGTAATCAACTTGCCATCGAACTCTCTCTCAGTACTCTGCAAGGTGGAAAGTCTTTGACGTTTTCTTTGAACTTAGACCAATCAAACTCAACAATAGTTGCTAATAATCTCACTTGCTTTTGAGCATTTATCCAATCGACTAAAACTCGATGCGAACAGTCCTTAAAACCACACCTCCACTCAAACGTGCAATGGGAAAACACTTTATATAGTAGGCACAAGGTTGTTGGCTCAATCACGTCCAGCTTCATGATGACTCGTCCAAAAGGAGCTTCATTTACCACCTTCTCAAGAGCTTCTCTCACAAATAGAAGCATGATCCGGAATCGAATCCTTGCAGCAAAGAGAGGAAATCCCTCTGATCCAGTCTTCCTATTGGCATTCTTGCCATATCACCTCAATGTAAAATCCTCCAGACTGCACTGCATCCCAAACCTGCCATTGAAATTCTTTTAGGAGTATCATTGAACGCTGCCAATTTTTTTGATCCATTAAGGATCAACAAAATTGACATCGACGATGATCTATTCTTTAATTACTGAAAATTTTTTTCACAAGTATTATTTTAATTAAATACCGATCACCTCTATTTTAAGGGCACTAATGACATTGCAATCCTTGAGAAACTTTCAATAAATCTCCTATCACAATCGATTAGATCTAACAAACAACGCACTCTCGTAACCTTAGTCGGTCATTTTCAAGTTACTACTACTTTCATCTTCTTCAAATTCTCAAATATTACCTTAAGAAATATATAACCCAAAATGACGCCTTCTCTAACCATAATTCACACCCCTTCCAATTTTGACAAACGACTGTCTTTTTCTCAAAATCTACACCAGGCTTCCTAATCGGACTTCATATTACTCAAAAATTTTCAAATAAATTAGAATATTATTGATAAAACCACCACAATTGATTCAAACATGGTTAGAAATCCGATTGATAATATTCATAAAAGATGCTAAAATATTCAACAACCCAAAAGTACCATCAAGATTTCACAATGGCTACACCTTGACTTGAGAGTTGTCCTATGCACATTCTCCCACTTAATCCTTAACTAATAATACCCCAAACATAGGTCGATCATAGAGAAAATCTAAACTTCTTCAAATGGATCAAACAAATTCTTGATCATTGGGAGGTGATACACATTTGATTCCCAAATACTCCACGTATAAACGTATCGATCCATTCTTTTTCACCCAAAAGCACTTAAACACCCCACGCTAAGACACTTGGCCAAACAAAACCTTGCTCAACAGATTCTACAATTGGTATTTCAAATTCTTCAGCTCAAATAGGACCACTCTATACGGAGCCTTCGAAGTAGGCGCAGATCTAAGTATAATATCGATAGTAAATTTAATCTCCTGATTCGCAGACAATCTAGACCAATCCTTTAAAAAAATATCTTTAACCTCGCAAATGACTGAACTATTTTTAATGGTCACAGAATGACTTTTGGATATGACCCTATATGTCTAATAAACGTGGCACTCATCTTTTAGCAAATAACTAGAGTGTAATACCGAAATCAACCCTTAAATCTTCTTACTGATTCTTCTTTGAAAATCAAAAGACTCATACCTCGGAATATAGAATAGAACAATTTTACTGAAATAGTCTTCCACGATTGAGGAATAGACACTAGTATCATAGGCTGTATCTATAAATGATCTATCTAGAACCGTCTGTCTCCTATATGAACGTCTGAAATTCGGACGCTTGGGATTCAAACAATTCTTTGACAAATGGCCTATCTGGCCATAAGTGAAGCCGACTCCATTCTAACAAAAGCAAATTCGTCACGCGTGATTATCCGATAGAACTCACAGGTTGATATTACAAAGTGGAACCTTGGGAGGAAGACTTTGTTTTAGATATCTTATCTTTTGAAGAATAAATGAGTTCACTATTCAAGCTCTGACCTCGATATTCTAATTTCTTTTAGAAAGAGTTCTCCTAGACTTGCTCCTACTCGATCAATAAAGACTAGTCCAACTCATCGTCATAAGTCCAGAGTTAAAACGATATCGATTGCTTTCAAATTGAATTGTAAAGTCCTCAACTACTTGTCCTACTTAATAGATCTTTCAAATTCTTTAATTTCTTTCTGAATGTTGCCTTAGGAGGCCAAACCTCGTACTCTTTGTCCGGGGATTCTTTAGTAATGAAGGATCTATAGAGGCAATTGTCCATCTAAGCGATGAGTGAGAATGGACAACCCTGAGTCTCCCTCTCTCTCCTGCCATAGTTTCAGACTACTACACTATCAGTATTACTACTACTAATAAAATCAGACCTACACTTTTTGTCCTTTCTCTTGGTAGAGGTTGTTCACGTTGACTTCATAGCTCCTCCACTCAAATGAAGACAGAAGGTATCATAGTGCAAACTCCTAATGCAACTCTATTTCCTGAACAACATATATATATCGATTAAGAACAGGTCCACTTGCCTTGCAAAGAGAAACAAGTTGACTTAGCATGAGTTTCTTCATCTTTATCTGTAACTTTCAATCTTGATATATCTTCTTTCCCTCATTTAGACATAATAACCATTCTTAACTTATCTTTTGAGGAAATGATCGGGGTTTGTCAAACAAGGAAATAGACTTTCACAAAATTATGAGCTTACACTATATATATGCTCATCCAATATACTTCTTGAAAGACTTTCTAAACTATCTCCTCATTATTCAAGCCCAAGATAAGGCGCTAGAAGTCCAACCATTGGCTCGCTCGCAACCACTCAACTATCAATTTTTACATATTGACCCACTCGGGGTCTTGGACCATCACGGTCTTGCACAAATACTCTCATTCTTGCTCTTCATCATTTCCACTCAACCATCTACCTCTCTATCGATCAAAACCTCATTCTACTCTGTGAAATTTTGGGCCAACTTGCTCTATATCCTATCTCTCTACCGATCAAAATCTCCTTCTATCTTGTGAAATTTCGAATCGACACAACTTGAGGCCGCTACTTCTCTTCCAAAATCACAAAACCCAACAAAACCTCCACATGTCCGCAGAAATCAAACGAAATCCTCCTTCTACTGCTATATCAAGCCACCTATTATATTGCTCACGTGACTCATCATAATCAAATGATTATCCTTCTGATCCGAACCCAAGATTCTACAACTCAACCTTTTGATTCAAACCCAAACCTTCACAACTCAAATTTTTTACTATCGGCCAAAGGCAGTACTTATTACATCCAAATATTCAATCAATTATTTATCCAAAATAACCCAAAATATCTCTCATTGCTACTTTTCTTTGATATTATTTTATCGCGATTTAAAAATTAGCAGGTCTAATTAATTATTATTTTTAAAATTTAAAACCACAAATAAATTCAATAAATAATGTTAAATCTCAAAATTGAGTGTGACAAACCAAATATATAAGACCCAACAAACCTAAAACACACACAGGACCTCATTAGACAATCATCCGGATAATATAAGTATGACCTACTTTATAATTATCGTAAATGAGATAATAATTCAACTAAAATTATATATAGACATAATATAATATTCCAACTATTTTGAAATATAACCATGAGATTATACCCAATCAATTCTAAAATACAATCACATTAGAAGCTAATTTAAACCATAGCACAATTAAAACTCACCAAATCGGGTGAACATCTGACAAATCATGTCCGTACTCCCGTAATACATCCGAACCTTCTATTTTGAAGAGACAAAATACAAAATATAAGTTTAAAATCCAACAAGTATCATATATGAGTAAACGGGTCTAATAAATTAGATGAAGGGTCAAGAGCAAATATCAAAATAAGAAAACAAATATAAATCCAAGTTGCTGATATAGAAATCAATTTATCAAATCCAAAATAAAATTCAATCAAACAATAGAATAAATTCAAATCGTCGATATAATAAATCTAATAGAAATTTAAGATTCAAAATCTAATAATAATCTCGTACTCAAATCAAATATCCAAATTAAAAACAAATGTCCAATCAGAAAAAAGTCATCATCGGGACGTACATATATATATAAGTGATACAGTCCAATTCCAATAAATAGATGTCCAATCCAAGTCTAAATCCAAATCCAATGCCCAATTACCTCGTAATTTGAGGCAAAATTCGATAATCGAATGATAGTGTAGGCAAAAGTTGAAACAGTGTCACAATAGATAATTCAAAAGTTCAAATCAAAATATATAGTTAAAATTATTTTTATGAGACATACCAATACCTATTTGTGAGCAAAATCGGCGAATCTCAAATTCAAATCTAAATCAAAGTCACATACAAATCAATACAGAAATACAAATTATGTACCAAATATGAGTTTTGATTATTTAAAAACTAATTTGAAGAAAAATTACACATACTCTAGGTAATTTTATATCATATCAAATATAAATTTGGCTAGTACGTTTGGCTACTTATATACTCTATCTCCCATTGGTAAGGTTCCTTACTATATTTTATCATCCGTGACTTTGGATACAATCCTTAAATTTATCGGATACATTAGAATATCTGAATGTATTATAAGGTCTAATCAAATGATCCAAATAAGAAAGGTCACTACTTCAAATTTTTTCTATCGACGGAAAAAAAAATTTCTAATAATAAATCTCTTCATCGGAAGTTAGCCTGAATATTTAATAATAAATACAAATATGGTGTTCACAATTTGACACATGCATGAGAAAATACACGGCTTATGTAAGTTTTATGTTTATTTATGTATACACATATTAATATAAACATATATAGTGTTCACAAATTATCCAATTTTTTAGAAAATCACAAAGTCCTCAAATATTAACAGAATAGAACAACACTTCAATCGATCGGTAAAAAAGATCATACATGCACAAGAAAATAAATGAGCTAATTAAAAGTGTACCGACGAGTTTAAAATTTTCAAATCGAAACAAAAATATATCAAATATGAAATTAGATAAAAGATAGTATTAGAAGATACTTATCTCGACCTTATATTTTGTAGGTCTAAAGAAAGGATACTTTGAAATATCCGCATTAGGCCTTCTCTCTCCTGCCGACGCGCCACCCGTGCACTTTCCTCTCTCTCTCCCTTGCGTGAGCCTCTTGCCACGTGCCGCACCTCCTACAGCTGCCACAAATCACCTACGCATGGTCCCCTCCACATGCAGCCACTGTCGCAGATGCCTTCCACAGCCACCGTTGTAGATGTCTCCCATGGCCACTGCCTTTGATGCCTCTCACGGCCGCCATCAACCACCCGCGTGCAGTCACGTCTTGCTAGTGCCACCGCCGTATCTTCCTTCTCCTCTCTTCTCCTTCTTCCTCGCTTCTTCTACTTCTCTTCGCAGCGCCTAAAACCCTCCTCTCTCTCTTCTCCTCTCCCCCTCTCTCCTCTCTTCTTTTCCTATCTTTTTCCTTGGGAGTTCTGTTGCATGCTACTTTCCTTCTTTTTATCATTTTTATTATTATTATTATTATTATTATTATTATTATTATATATTTTCTATTTTTTTTTCTTTTATTTTATAATCCAAATCAATACTTAGGCAACAGTACGGGTACACCTCTAACAACAACCCAAATAATCCAAATATTTTTAAAATTTTATAATATTTAATTAATTTTTATCACGTTCAAAGTATTAAAAATAATAATTTTCTCCAAAATAAATTAATTGGAGATTCGGGATATTACAACTATATAGCTGTTATTCGTTTTCTCTGTTATATAATGATCACCATGCTCCATGAACTTCATTTTTCCTCTCACTATTTGTCAAAGTTTCGAGTTTACTCTGATATTGATTGGGTAAGTGAACCCATTAATCAATAATTTGCCATTGGTATTATCTATTTATTAGGGGATTCTCTCATTTTGTGATATAATATGAATTAGATCGCCATTACAGGTTCAAATATTGAGGTTGTGTATCGTACTTTTACTGAAATTACATTTAAGATTTTTTGACTTTTATAGGATATGGTTATTCCTCGACTATACAATATTTTTTTTATTATAATAATTATAATACTATTCAAATTATATATGATGCTATATTTAATGAACAGATAAAAATATATTAAGATTGATTAACATTTATATGTATTATCATTTCAAGAAGGATATGTCTTGTCTCTTTTTGATATCATAAATACATTCATCTAGTCATCATTATGAGTTGGCCTTTTAAACTTTAGTTAGTATTTTCAATACCACATTGAGTTTGCATGCAGATATTAGTATATAATATTTTTCATATATTAGAGGACTGTCGTATCTTAAATTAAGTTAATTAATATTTTTTAATTTAGATTATTTATATAATTATTATTAATAACTTTTTTTTGTTGTCGCATTTTTTTTAATAAAAGAATAGTTTATTGTATACTTTATATCAATGCAAAAAACACATAAACCTTTCTTGATCTCTCTATTTATATATCTAACAATACTTAAATATCTATTTGCAAATTATAAATGAATTGATGTATAGAGAGTTTTTACGTGAAAAATCTTTTAATGAATGAGAAGGAAAAATCACGGGACTTTTGTCCAAGAACCGTTTTACTATCTTATGTTCGGTTACCGATGCGCTTTAGTACAGGAGGCTAAATTAAGTGTATGAAGATTCTAGAGAATCACTCTAACAACACAAGCCCTTCCCTTCTCTCTCTATTCTCTTTCTCTTATAGGTTGCAATAGTAAATACTTGATCATTTGTTTGGTAAACAGTTGAGGTATTTATAGTATTTCTCATTAAAGGGTGTCCATGTGGGGTTGGCGTACACAGAGGATCCTGCCACCAACCCTATAAACTCTTTTTGTTTTGTCAGGAAGATAGCGTACACACTCACCTAGTTGACGTTTTCTTTGCCGGTCCGCGTGCTCTGCTGACCATCATTCTTCTTACAATCTGACACGATCAGCTATCAAATCTCTGCCACGCCATTTTTGCAGGTTGGGTAGCGTCCGAGACCCATCTTGAATCCACAAGCCATAGTGGACTTTGAGCCCACTGTGTCTTGCGGGCCAACTCAGGCACTTAGACCTCTTAGGCCGCCATGGCATCTGGGCCCAACTCTAGGGAAACGGATTAGTACCCAAGAGGCCGCCATGACCTCTTAGGCCTTGGATATTAGTACCCATCACTAGTCCCCTATGCCAAATGTTTAAGGACTTCAATCTTTGGCATGTCTTTTGTCCGCGGAAATGCTCCAAGCATCAATTCGAGGCATTCTTTACTGATGTCTACCTGCGTCCTTTGCTCTCTGTAAATGTTCGCGGGAATTGTGGGAACCAAAAGTTTGGGGACACAAGACCAAAACGTCCGAGAACTCACTGAAGCTCATACTTTGTCTAAAGCACCTAGGAGACTTCTGGGCCTATGACATGGCTGTGGAGTTCAAGGACTTGATGGATTCTTTAAGCAAAGCTAGGCATTCACAAATGATCTCTGTCTTCCCATATTTGTCTGAGACCCAAAGATGTCCTCCGATTGTTCTTTCCTTGATGAAGGGACGTCTAGTGTGGTAATGGATTGTTTTTTCCTTGATAATGGGATGTCTGAGTGCGCTAACACGCGTTTGCGTTCGAGAACTTCCTCTGAGTTTGAGAGCTTGGCTTGCGCCGCCATTTCTGCCATTAAAGCACAATTAATGTGATTAACGTCACCTTGGAAATGTAAAACCCACAATCTCTGGCAGTGTATGGGTGATTGACGCGTGGCAAGGGCAATGATGAGCGTGCCTTTTATTATGAAGCCATTTCAAATACGATCTTCACCCCTCATTTTCACCATGCAACCCTTAGAGTTTTTCTCCCAAACTTCTTTGTTGCCGTTTTCTCTAAGTGTTTTTCTTTTTTGCTTCCAATGTGTTTCTTCTTTGATTTCCATTGCTCCTGACGTTAGAGATTTTGCTTCTTCCTTATCTTTGGACAACCTTGAGGCTATTCGTACGAAGTACAACATCCTCGATACGATGGTGATGGTGGTTTCGAGGCCTGGTGATAGAGCGTGTAGCCCTCCTGATGGGTTCATGACCGTGCACGAAGTTCACATCAAGGGTGAGCTTTGTTTCTCTGTCCCGTTGGAGTTGTACCACATCATGATGGAGTTGGGCATTTCGTTCGTGAGGTTTCAACCCAACGCCATAAGGTATCTTGTTTCACTTTGTGTTTTTGCTCATTGTCACTAAAAAGTGCTTGAGGTGACTATGGTAGAGGTTATGTTTCGCTTTACCCATAATCTAAATTAGATTGCCATGTCCCCACGCCCTGAGTTCGTCATCATAAGCGGTGGAAACCCTGATTCTACAAAGTGGTGGAAAGACAAATTCTTCTTTTTGGGTGTCCGAGAGAATTGTGCTCTTCCTCTTGTTTAGAGAAATGTGGTGAGAAATCACTGCTCGGATCCTTGCAAGGAAGAGAGGGATTGCCAAGGGGGTCATAGGCTTAGTGATAGCCAACCTTGGCACTTTTAATGAGAATAAGACAAATATTTGGTTTAGGTTTGAGAACTTGGCGAAAGTCAAGCGGGAGACTCAATCCGAGAGCTCTCGGCGCTGCTGCTGGTCTGAAGAAGAAGAAGCTGAGGAAAAGGGAGGCGCCTCTGAGGATCGAGGAGCCAATTGAGCACCCAAAGAAGAGTCGCTGGACCGAGACTTCGAAGGAACCAACAGCCATTGTTGAATACTCCTCGTCTGATGACGACACGGCCGTAATAACGCCTCTGGTGAGGAGGTCGAGACCTCTGCAGGTAGTGTCAGTTTGAGAGACTGAAGGTCTCAGACCTGTGCCCGTATTTGCGTCCTCGGGGAAGCCGTCAGAGTTTGTGGGCCAGCCCGTGGAGTCACTTGCTGCCCAGCCTTCTCCTGAGGAGGCAATGCCTGATATCCCTTACGAGTTCACTAGCGAGGCCTCGGACAGGATTGACAGTTCACCCGAGGTCGCTGTTGTGGGACAAGCTCTGAGGGAGGCTGAGATAGCTTAGGTTGAGGAAGTAGCGATGGTGACGACTTTGACAATTTTTGCTGAAGCTGTTGAGGCCGAGGAGTGTCATTCCACGGAGTTGCCTACTGCAGGGGCTTCTGAGCCCTCATGCCTAGTGATCCAGATTTATAGTCCAGTGATGACGCCACCTGCAATACCAAATAATGATCGTGTGAAGTAGAGAGAGAGTACTCGGACTGTTGCACAGAAAGTTTTTACGTGGAAAACCTTCTATTGAATGAAAAAGAAAAAACACGGGACTTTTATCCGAGAACCGTTTCACTATCTTGTGTTCGGCTATAGTATGCACTTTAGTACAGGCGGTTGAAAATTAAGTGTATGGAGATTCTAAAGAATCACTATTACAACACAAGCCCTTCCCTTCTGTCTTTATTCTTTCTCTCCATTAGAGGTTACAATAGTAAATACTCAATCCTTTGTTTGGTAAACAGTTGAAGTATTTATAGTGGTTGAACTTTCCGTTGAAGGGTGCCCACGTGGGGTTGGCGTACGAAAGGGATCCTACCACCAACTCTGTAAACTCTTTTTGTTGTGTCAGGAAGATAGCGTGTACGCTCGCCTAGTGTGACGTTTCCTTTACAGGTCCGCGTGCTTTGCTGACTATCATTCTTCTTGCAGTCTAACACGATCAACTACCAAATCTCTGTCACGCCGTTTTTGCAGGCTGAGTAGCGTCCGAGTCCCATCTTAAGTCCAAGAGCCATAGTAGACTTTGAGCCCACTGTGTCTCGCGGGCCAATTCAAGCCTTTGGACCTCTTGGGCCACCATGGCATCTATGCCAAATTCCAGGAAAGCAAATCTTTGACGTGGATTTTGGATATTAGTACCCATTTTTTTAATTGTACAAGATTAGAGCCTGAAATTATACTTAAAATGGACTCTAAAAATAAAAAAATAGAACTGGGAATGAAATTTCATTTCAATTTTGAATTAAGAAGTTCAATTTCATGTTAACAAGCATTTTCTAAGGCAAAATTATTATTAATATTTTTCTTAATATTTTTACTAAAAGAATTAAGAATTACAATTTTAAAAATTACAATCGTTCTATTATTAAACTTAATTAAAAGCCCTCCTACTCATTATTCAGTCTCAGCCAGCCTAGTTATTTAGGCTGAAACAAGTGCACGCCAATCATCATACCCCAACTGTGTTATTTTAAAATTAAAAAAATATATTTCTAAAAAATATATAAAATCTAATATTTATGGGAAGCAAAATTAACCAAAAATATAAAAAAAATGTTATAAAATTGATGCTTCACTAGTTTTTGAGTTGTGATACGGATTAAGGAGTATTCTACTCTTCCGTTGTGAATCGAATTGGAGTGGGTCAATCTTCATCGTTGCAAATTTGAAACCTGTACACCACAAATTATAAATAAGAGGTTAAAATATTTATAGGATTCACTCCTCAATTTATTCTTCAACGTTCAAATAAAAAATCTTTCTAATGATAATAAAAAGATATAAGGGGGATATTAGATAATATAGAGTTGCATGCAAAATAAGAGATATGAGAGGAGGCTGACTCCCATTGATGTGCTCGATGGAGAAGGGACTTGAAGGTGCGCCTGATTGAAGGGCGGTTTACTGTGGGTGCAATCATGGAGAGTGGCTTATTAGGAATACACTCGCTAAAAGTGATTCACTAGGTGTTGGCCTGGGCTCCTATCTACGTCTGACTGAAGGGTGGCTTACTATGAGTGCACTCGACAGGAAGTGACTTGTTAGGAATGTACTTGTGGAGGGTGACTCATTGGGTAGAAGACTGAGCTCCTAGTTGCGCCTGACTAAAGGGCAATTTATTATGGGTGCACTCGATAGGGAGTGACTTATTAGGAATATACTCACGGAGAGTGGTTCACTAGGTGGAGGATTGGACTTTTGACTGTGTCTGACTGAATGGTGGCTTATTATGGATGCACTCGATATGAAATGGCTTAATAGGAATGCACTCGCGAGGGTGACTCACTCAGTAGAGGGTGACTCACTCAGCGAAGGATTGAGCTCGAGCTCGTGCTCGTGCGCCCATCGAAGGGGGGCTCACTAAGAATCTAAGAGAGTGGCATTGGAGAAAGGAGCAGGCTTCTAGAGGACATTTGAGCCTCATTCGGGGGCATCTACCCACTATGGGTCACTCTTGATCGGGCTTTGTTAACCCCTGAGGGCTGTTCACTAGATGGCGTTATCACATTATGCCCCTTCTTCTCGTAGGTTGCTTTAAGGTCTCCATTTTATCTAGAGTCATCCTTCTTCTCACAGGGAGATGGAGTTTGTGATGCATTATGGGAAAACTTTGGCGCCAAGACGGTTGATAGTTATCCAGTCAGAATTCACCGGCTGCTGGGAATGCTGACGGAGCCACTGTATCAGATGTCGCCTTGTTATGATAAGGTGGCCGCAAGTGGTCCCTTGGTGCAGTTGTCTGGAAGTTTCAGGCGGTATCCTGTGCACGCGTGCTCTAACTGTCTTGCTGGCTGCCTGCCCGGGGATTTTCTATATTGGTCAATCTGCTATACTGTCGGTTGGACCGTTGACGTTGATTGCCTGGACCTATCACTCAATGGGCCTTACTTTGGTTGCCGACCCTTGGGTTGGATTGGTTGGGCTTTCTTAGTGAGGCTAGACCTACCACTTGTTGGGCCCCTTAGCATGTTGTCGATTGGGCATGAGTTTGCACAACCCAAGATGAATCTAGACCCATAAAAAATTGTTCACTTTATTATCATAAAAATTTTATTGGGTCTAAAATTATTTTATTTGAATTTATAATTTTTTAAATAATCAAGAAATAAAATGTCACTTTCAATTGAATTGTGATATTAATAGACGTTAGACAAAATTAATAATTCTAAGGCATAATTTCAATATTATTTTTGTTGAAATTAAGCCTTAAAATTATTAAACCCCAACTGTCTTATTTTTTAAATTAAAAATAAAAATATCTAAAAAAATACATAAAATCTAATATTTATGGGGAAAAATATTAATCGAAAATATAAAAAATATTATAAAAATTTTCACTTTATTATCATAAAAATTTTATTGGGTCTAAAATTATTTTATTTGAATTTGTAAGTTTTTAAATAATCAAGAAATAAAATATTACTTTTAATTGAATTGGGATATTAATAGACGTTGGACAAAATTAATAATTTTTAAGGCTTAATTTCAATATTATAAATTAAATAATATATATTTATTGATTTATTTATTAAATAAAAATTGCTTAAAATCAACGCATAGTCTCGGAGGACAACGTTGCATATTAACTGAGACATAAAATCTCTCTCATCTGTCTCTCTTCTTTGCTTCAATCGCTTTCTTTCATTATCTACTCCACAATTCGAAGTTCTTACACATGCGTTCTCTTCTCTCTCTCTCTTCATGTTCTTAATTTATGCTGCTTCTGATTTCTAGGGTTCTCTTTTTACTGGTTTTTGCTCGACTTCCACTTCAAAATTTGAACTATTTTGGGAGATGTTTTCCTTCTTTTGCACTTAATTAGCCTGTCGTTTTAGGGATACACGCGATGTTATTTATTGTTTTGCTTCAATAGGTGCTTTCGTGGTGAGCGGTTACTCAATTTATTAGCTCATTGCTGCACTGGCTTAGTGAATGGGAAACAAATTTATGATGCGGTGCTCGTTACGAGAGATTTGTTGCTGAGGAATGTGAGGTGAGTTTTCTTATTGCGGTGTGATTTTATTTTTCTTTTCATAATTTCTCTAATATGCAGATCTGTGTTTAGTTAGCCATTGTTTTCTTTTAGTTGTTCAGATCGAACTGAAGTAATAATTAAGTAAATGAAATAAGATAATTGCTTAGATAAACGGGGAGAAGAAAAAGACAAATTGAATCTTGAATCTGGTTATTTGTTCTCCTGTTGATTCTTTCTCTATCCTGGCAAAAGGATAGCAATGCATAAAAAAGGGAGAATATGGTAGTAGTTAGTGTTCTACTGCTTGTTATGAGGGACATAAAATTTTGTAATGGTGCTGTGTATTTGATGTTATTATCGCTGATCGATTGCCTGTTCCCAAAAAGTATCGTCTAACTATAGTCTCCTTTTCTACAACGAAAAAAAAACAGGCCTGCTTGGATAAGCATAGTGGAAAAATATAAGACTGTTTGGATTTCACCTTTCAGGATGAGGGAATTCATCTCACAGATTCGTTCTTCCCATTTTCAGGTCAACATTATGTGAATTTGACCCCAAGCGTCCCTAAAATTCTAACCCACCTCCGTGATACTGTTTGCGGTCTTGTAAAGCTTCCTTTTCAGAATATCATAGCTCAAAGATTGGAGGCTTCTTAGTCTGTACAAGCTGACTCAATGATTATCTTTTAAGACGATTCTGGGTTAAAATAGGAGATTTTCTGCTTTGGTGCTGTCAATCTTTGTTTTTGAATTGCAAATATAAGTATGCCTTCATGGTGGGGAAAGTCTTCATCCAAAGAAGCAAAGAAGAAATCAGGCACGGAGAGTTTCATTGATTCGTTGCAACGAAAATTTAAAAGCCCATCTGACGCAAAATTTGACAGTAGTTCAGGAGCATCTCGCAGACATTGCAGTGATGTGGTGTCAGAAAGGGGATCTCAATCACGAGCGGAGTCGAGATCATCATCTCCTTCTAAACATGTTGCGCGGTGTCAAAGCTTCGCTGAAAGGCCTCATGCCCAACCTCTTCCACTTCCTGCCGTTCATCCTGCAAATGTAAGACGAACTGATTCTGGAATCAATGTATCAGCAAAACCAAGAGCAGAAAAGAGTTCCAAGTCATTGTTTCTTCCGCTTCCGAGACCAGCATGCATTAGAAGCAGGCCAGATCCTACAGAGTTAGATGTTGATTTGGTTACTGCTTCCGTTTATAGTGAAAGCTCAATTGATAGTGATGATGACACTCGTAGGCAAAGTCCCCAAGCATCTGATTGCGACAATGTGGTGAGAACCACAACTGTATGCCCATCCAGGTCAGTATAATCAACCCTGACACCCCCACATGGAAGGAAAATTAAATTCTTAACTATTTATCTTCAGGTTGGTGTTTATTGTTTTCTTGTTTTTCTCCAAAGCATGATGCTCAAGGATCAAGCCTCAAAGGTCATGCAAACAAATCCAGGAGAGGCACAAAGACCAGTTAATACTTTGTTAAGTAGCCAAAATTCTCCTGCATCTCCTAAAAGGAGACCTTTGGGCAATCATGTAGCAAGTTTGCAGGTTCCTCACCACGGTGCCTTCTTTAGTGCCCCAGATAGCTCAATGTCAAGCCCCTCAAGAAGTCCGATGAGAGCATTTGGGAATGAGCAAGTTATGAACACTGCTTTCTGGGCTGGCAAGCCTTATCCTGATGTAAATTTGCTTGGATCTGGTCAATGTTCCAGTCCAGGTTCAGGCCAGAACTCCGGGCACAATTCTATGGGTGGTGATTTGTCTGGACAGTTATTTTGGCAACCAAGCAGGGGTAGTCCTGAGTATTCTCCACTACCAAGTCCTAGAATGGCAAGTCCTGGGCCCGGCTCTAGAGTTCAAAGTGGTGCTGTGACTCCTATTCATCCAAGAGCTGGAGGGGCAGGTAGTGAAACACATGCAAGCTGGGCTGATGATGGGAAGCAACAGAGTCACCGATTGCCTCTTCCTCCTATAACAATTCCACATTCTTCTCCTTTCTCTCATGGAAATTCTGCAGCAACATCACCCTCTGTACCACGAAGCCCAGCGAGGACAGAAAATCCTACTAGCCCAGGCTCACGGTGGAAAAAGGGTAAATTGTTGGGAAGAGGCACATTTGGGCATGTCTATGCGGGTTTTAACAGGTATTGGTCCTAATCATGGATGAAAATATCGGTATCGGTTATGATCTTATCAATATCAAACAATACATATTAGTGTTGGATATATTAAATGGAAACAATTTGCTAAAAATCGTAAGTTTATAGGGTCCTATCGGTGATACATCCACTAATAAATTGGTTGTATTGGTCAATACGGAAATATATTGCATCAGGGCCCTTGATACTGATACATATAAGCTAATATTTGCATCAGCAGTTCTAATGTACTCATTACTTGGTTCAACCTGCAGCTGTATCAGAATGTTGAGGTTACTGACTAATTTGCATCATTTGTTGTGTCTTGCATTTAGTGAAACTGGTGAAATGTGTGCCATGAAGGAAGTTACCCTGTTCTCTGATGATGCAAAGTCAAGAGAAAGTGCAAAGCAGCTGGGGCAGGTGTGTTTTCCTTGTCTCTGTACAATTAGGCCACTTTTTAAAAATAAAATAGTGTAAAGAGCTATCTCTGCTGTCTTATCATTGAAGTCTGTTGCTTTTCTATGGACGTGCAGCTTTGGCAAGCTAGCCTGATATAAGCTGAACTCCCTTGTGTTTCTACCAACCCCCAATGAAAAAAGCTGAAAGTATTTGAGTTTTTGGGCAAGCTGGAGAATTTTGTTTCCTTTGGCAAGTGAAATTTTTATAAAAACCTTGTCTACAAACTTGGATCTGGATAAGCAAATCTAAATGTATACTGTATTGTTGTGCATTTATCTTTTAACTTCGTCTTTGAGTGGTTAGTGGAAAGGTGGGATCATGTAGGACAGCATGTCCTACTATGTAGAAGGATATTAATCTAATCGGAGTTAACATAATCTCTACACGCTAACATTGATATTTATATGTGTTTGGTAGAAGAGGGTTGTGGGATTTATATTTTTAGTTTAACTTCAATCTGTCCAGCCTGACCTGTCTTTAAAGTAATCTTAATTTTCTGTTGTAACTATCGCAAAACCTAATGGATGAAAATATCGGTTGCGGCTATCGGTATCAAATAATAAATATCAGTATCGGATATATCGGAAGAAAAAAATTTCTTGGAATTGTAAGCTGTTAATGTTGTATTAGCCAATATTTAAAATATTGGCTGATATATGCCAATATATTACAGATATAGAAACATATTGCAATTTTGTTATGATATTAGAAGTGTCTAAGATTGATACATGTCGGTCAGTATTTATATCAATGATTCTTTGTTATACCTTCTATTGATACAGCTTTGTAGAATTTCCAAAGAAAATTCTAACATCCAGTCTTGTGCAGGAAATTGCTTTATTGAGCCGTTTACGTCATCCAAATATTGTGCAATATTATGGGTCTGAAACTGTAAGTCAAACTGTATCCAACTTTATTTTATTCTTCATGTGAACAATTAAACTTTCTCCTTTGATTATCTCAATATTTAGACACTCACTTTCTGACATCACCCATTGATTGAAGATTGCTTATTGACCTCGTAATTTGCATCCGTTGAGCAGGTGAATGACAAACTTTATATATACTTGGAGTATGTCTCCGGTGGCTCCATCTATAAGATTCTCCAAGAATATGGGAAGTTGGGTGAAGCTGCAATTCGTAGTTATACTCAACAAATATTGTCAGGGCTTGCATACTTGCATGCCCAGAAAACTGTGCATAGGTGAATCAAGTTACTCAGCCGCTTTATACTGTAGAAATATACAAATCTTCAAACATCTTGTCCTTTATTTTTATAAAAAAAGAAGATAATTTCCTTTGCTTATGTTGTACTGCTTGTGCAGGGATATTAAAGGAGCAAATATACTTGTTGACCCCTACGGGCGGGTCAAGTTGGCAGATTTTGGAATGGCAAAGCATGTAAGGCAGCTGTATTAATTTTGGGGATGTTTAATCAATGCGTTATTGACAAAAAAGGCAATATTAATAGAATTTACTTTTCATGTGTAAAAGACTGAAACGGAAAGAAAATAAATCTTGAACACAGGAAATTTCTCAAAGGCATAGGGTCATATCCCAAATCCCTCAAAGTTCTGCTGGAAAGCAAGTGTGCATGTGTGTGTGTGTATGCATTTTTATGTAACCATGTATCAATAGTAACATGGTTTATGTTGGCTGAGTTTGTTGAGACCAAAAGTTTGTCCTTAATGTTAAGGGGGTTTATGTTGGCTTTGTTTTTTGATACCAAGAGTTTGTCCTTATGTTAAGGGTTCAAGACCTGATCTTATTTATTTTTGTTGTGCTTTCCTCCTGACCATAAACAGAATCAGCATGTGTGACAAAATTTAGATTAGAATTTTGTGGATTTTGTAGATCTAATTCATGGCTTAGCACATAATTGCAGCGGCTCATAGTGCAACAACAAGCACCATTTTGACTCATCAACTGCTTAAGTATTCTTTGTTAGATCTATCTTTCCTCAATCTAATAGACATTTTTGACTGGAAGGGATGGAGACTAAGCACTTCTTGATTTGAATATTAAGAAAAGGCTGATTTGAATAATTTCAAATTTCCTATTCAAAACTCCATTTGAGTATTACTTTTTATCCTAGATTTCTTTTTTCTTCTTTTTTTCATCCACTTACTCTGTAGAAATCCTTGTTAGGTGTAAATTAAGGAGAAAAAGGATACTGGTGTTCAAGACTGACAGCAGATAGTTGAAAGGACTATAGGTGAAATTTTGGGGTAATGATGGGAAAGTACCGAATTTTGTCTGTTTGACTGTGTTTGAGATGTTACTACATGGAGTATGGAGATATAGTAATTTGACGTACAAATTGATCATCTTTGGCATCACATTACGCATAGATAGAAGTTAAGTTCATCTTTTCTTGTTCGGCTACAATAGAATAGTTTTCAAATGAATACATGAGAATCCAAATAGCAATTTTTGCTTCAAGATGGAGAGTTTGCTAAATCATTGCTTATTTAATATAATTATGAACATCTCTTCCTATAAAGATACTTGGTGGTCTATTCATGGCTTGTTCTATATCAATGATATCTAGTATTATGGATGAAAATATTGGTATCGGTATCAATCTTGTCCATATTGGTATCGATTATATTGAGAATATGTATTGTTATTAGATATATCATAAGGAAACAAAATTTTTAAATATCGTAAACTAATAGGATCATATTGTCCGTTATATTGATATATATTATCGATACGGAAGCATATTACGATATTGTAACGGTATAAAATATTTATATTAGGGCTCCTCGATACTCATATATATCAATCAATATTTATAATATCGGTTGATATTTGCATAAATGTCTAGTATGCTTGAATGACAATTCCAAATAAATCATTGAACTCACAAAATCCTCCATCAATGCTCAAAAAATGCTTTCACGGTTTGAACTGTTTGTTGTGACAAAATATAATTTATTTGGTTTGATATGAACCTCTAGTTCTCGTCTCACTTATTCAAGAAACTATAATGGCATAATTGTTGCAGATTACAGGGCAATCATGTCCATTGTCATTCAAGGGAAGTCCTTACTGGATGGCGCCAGAGGTCAGAATGTATTCCGCTGATTTCTTTTCATGTGTTCAACGAAGTTATTGATTGTTGTACTTTTCAAATATATTGTATTATGCTCACACAGGTCATTAACACGCAGGTCATTAAAACCTCAAATGGTTGCAACCTTGCTGTGGATATATGGAGCCTTGGCTGCACTGTATTGGAAATGGCAACAACAAAACCTCCATGGAGCCAATATGAAGGGGTCTGTACTTTTGATATCAGTTATCATGACTTTAATCATGGAGTAAAACAAATTACATTTCTAGATTTGTTTAGATTATTTTTTATTCCTTTTTAGATTATATCTAAATATTTAGAATAGTATAGGGGTTAATTATAGGTAGAATAACATTGGGATGCTTTATTTAGGTTTTTTTAGTATAATTATGTAGGTTTTATACTTGCCCATGAATAATCAATTTAGTTCAATGCAAATTGTTTTTTTCTCAACATGATACCAGAGCCTTCTTTTGTTTGATCCATCACATACAAAAGTGTTCAGCTGCCAGAGGGCAACTAGCCTTTTGGTACTACCTGTTAGCCTTTGGATCTCACTCAACTTTCCTTCTTTGTCATGTGTGCCCTGTTTCTAATTTCTGCTAGCAGCTTTTATTAACCCTGTGTTTTTGTGTGAGGATTTCTTACATTCTCAAGGACTTATGCATACATCAAGTGAATGCATGAACAGGCTACTGCTCTGTTTCTACTTTGCTTCCATCTTACTTTGAGTTTTGCCAGTGCACTATACTGCACACACCAATGTTAGTTGAAGTCTATTGCACACTTCAATGTTTGTGTTTGCTTGTTAGTGTGAGGTTGTGATTTTCATTCACAGACAATTATAGCTGTTCCTGTGTTCCATTGTCCCGTTTTGTTGAGTTTTGGTTTTTGTTCATAGACAGTTTCGATGTTCCTTCAATAGAGAAGATTGTTGAAAACAACCATTTTTTTCATGTACCTATGCTTGCTGGAATTGATAATTAATTCCAAACTCAAGCTGATGTCTATAATCCATATTGAATTGGGAGGGGTATTAAAGAATATTATGTTTTTTGATTTGTTGATATTTTTTCTTCAATTCTCTCTTAAGATTATATATATATATAGAGAGAGAGAGAGAGAGAGAGAGAGAGAGAGAGAGAGAATAAAATCTAGGTTAATTATAGGTAGGATATCCTTGGGATTCTGCAGTTAGTTTTTGTAGTATAGAAATTCATTTTTCTGCATTTCGCATGCATGTCCAACCTAGTGGACCCACTGAATTAAGTCTATCCTTGGTGTTATCATCTAAGGATCATATTTCTTCTTTGGAACCCAGTGCAGAAGGCTTCTACATTTTTGGTCTAGGAAAGGTTGAATAAATGCAAACTTAGCTTTATATCATAAAGAGGTTGTTTCAGTGATTTAAACTTGCACTTTTAGGTTATAATGAAACAATCTTATCTTTCCTTCGAGATTTTCACCCTCTATATCAATTCCTTGGTAATTTTGGAAAATTCCGTGACATAAATCTCGAATTTTTGAGGGTGCGCTTTTTAAGTTTTGTATTCGTATTGGTATTAAATTTCTCCTATTTATTGTCACCTGTCATCTATGGACATATATCAGAACACACATTGTGTTAAATCCAAATCAAGTTCTACAAAATTTTTTGTGCATCATTGAATTTTTCTAGCATTGTAAATTTTTATATAATTTTTCCCACATCAATGAATTTTTCTAGAAAATTAGTTAAATATAGTTTAAATTTTAGCATTTTAGAAAAATTCGATATACTATTGTAAAAGTTGGGGCATTTTAATGTATATTACTGCCAAATACTAAAAGGATCAAAACCTTATATTACGGGGAATGAATTTAAGAAATCTTTATTCATATTCAATTATTGCTTATTGCTATTTTATTGCTCGGTTGTATCTCTGCATCTTCAACTCACGACTTATTTGTATTCAATATGCTTGACATTAATTGCTTGCTCGTGATTGTCTCTTTGGATTGACCCTCATAGTGAAATGTGTTCAAGGGTTATCTTGGCTGGTGTCTGTCTTCCGATGGGAATGGATTACACCAACGGTTTTGCGCCTATAAAAATCGGACCGTGACATTATGTTGTTGCTGGACAACTTTTATTGGAATGCTATTTATTTGAAGTTCATTATTATCATGTTCTTGCTCTTAGTTCTGTCAATTATCTGCTCTTTGGTTATTTGTCATCTGATAGAGATGTTATATTTCCATATGTTGTGCATTTGTAGGTCGCTGCTATGTTTAAGATTGGGAATAGCAAAGAACTACCAGCAATTCCAGATCATCTCTCAGAGGAGGGAAAGGAATTTGTGAAGCTTTGTTTGCAGAGGAACCCACACAACCGCCCTGCAGCTGCTCAGCTTTTGGAGCATCCGTTTGTGAAAAATGCTGCTGCTCTTGAAAGGCCTATTCCGGGCCCCGATCTTGCTCCCCCAGTTGGGGTTACAAATGGGATCAAAACTCTGGTAATTTTTTGTATTCTTGTTTAAATTAATCTTTTTTTTCCTTTGGGCTTAGTTGGTTCCAATGTTGTTGAATGCACACCTAGGCTTGGGGCTCAAAAGCCTAATGCCTCGACATACATCTGTGAAACTCATTCCAAAAGGCGCACACCCATTTTTATAAAAAAATAAATTTTATTTTTGAATTATCCATTATATTGAAGTGGTACTTTTAACACAAACTTGGTATTTCCAAGATTAGAATTGATAAAAGTAATGAGTGATTGATTTGAAGAATGGATTTAGACTATGATGATGGTAATGAAATTGTATATGTGAATGGTTTTTTGATAAATGGTTCTATAGCTAAAATTGTTAAATATAAATGAGGTATCACATAATACTAAATTGAAAATAGTATAAACCTTAAACGATAAGTATCCATGGAGTTACTCTATTAGTGTTTGTAAATGATGATTTTAACTTTGAGAAACATTAAAGATAAAAAAGCCATTTAAGAAAATAGAAGATGAATAATTGCTTGATAATGATGAATATTAGTATTTGTTATGAGTATCTTAAGAATAATATTTTATGTTTTTTGGTGAATTTTATTATTCTTGTTTATTTATGGTGAGTTATGCTTGTAAGTTAGTATCTTTTATGTCATTAATTGAACTATCAGTTTATAATTGTTAGTAAAAATAATTTTTTTGACATTTCTTATTCTTTTATTAGCTTTAACAAATAAAATTTATTATAAGAACGCCCTAAAATCATATTTTATAAATTGACATCTCATTTCCATCTTATCTGTGCATTGTACCGTTGATGCTGATTAATATACCCTGTTTTTGCTGTTTTGCTGTCAGTAAAGACACATCTACATGCTCATGTTATGTGCATGTGTTTGCACATGCACTAGAGAGCACAGAATCCCACTTGCATACATGCACCAATTAATGTATATAATGACACATACATACATTCATACAAGTGCATATATATCTGCATAAGCATATATACCATGGATGAAGATATCGATCGCTTGTATGGTATTAGACATTTCAGATAATGTATATTTATATTAGATATATCAGAAAAAAATTTAAAAATCAGAAGTTGATAGGCAAATATCAACTGATATATTACAGCCTATTGCCAAAACTTTAACATATTATGATTTTTTCATGGTATCGGGAAATGTTTGTATCAGGGGATTGATGCTGATATATATCGGTCAATACATGCGATATCAGCTGATATTTTTATTCTTGATATAAACACATGTAAATAGGGAAACATGCATTCATATGCATGTGCTTGTGAAAACACACAAAATACATCCGTGCAGATAAGTAGACATCTAATCCGTATGCATATCTGTTTGCATATGTCGGTATTGAAAATTATGTCCTTTAGGGATTGCCCATCCATCATGTTTGATTTTTGTGAACTATCCTCTTTGGAATTACTAAACTTACATATTATGAACTGTTTGACTTTAATCTAAAACCTCTAAATTTCATCTCTTCTTTTCATGATTGTAACTTTTTATGCATTCATTTGGTAGTTTCATCCATGAGAACTTACCATTTGGATATAATTTAAGTGGTGATATTTTGTTTTTATACCCTTCTCCTGCAATTTTTGAACTGAAAATTCTCTTTGGAAATATGTACAAATATGATGTATACATTGAGGTGGTCTCGAACACTCATTTGAGTTCATTGGTGACAGACTTTTGAAGGTGGTCATAAACATGTCTGTGTCTGCTTCCTCCCACCTGCATCTCCTTCTCACTCGTTGGATTAAAGAAATCCAACCGGTGAGATTTAAACCATAAAAACCTTGTAAATAGTTTTAAAATTTTTTTAATATTTGGTTAAATAATCAGTAGATAATAATATTAAAAAAAAGAAGTCAAGAAAAGCTGTCTTCAATTTTTTTTTAGTTATTTTTAAACCACCAACAGCTTGATTTTAATCCAATGGTGGGAGGAGTAGGGGCTGCATCAATTTGTAAGCCTGGAATCGGCTGTGAAGCACTAATCCTATGGGCTTATAGTTCATATCACACTGAACCACAACTGGAGAAAACATTTAACAATGAATAAATTTCGATTTGGAAAGAGAATGAGAGGCAAAAATTCAAACAGAAATATCATTTGATTTATGATTATCAAAGAAAAGGGTGATAATGAGGCAGAGAATTAATGCAAATATGCTTTGTACCAATTGCTTGTCTGCCTTAACATCTTACCTGCTATGATTCATCATTCTAACTGCGGTTGCAATGATTCTTCTTCAGGATGTTGGATTGGAAAGGAAGATTTCATCAGAAGATTCAGAAAGACTTGCTGTCCATTCATCTCGAGTTTCTCCCACTCGGCCTCGTTCCAGGTCTGTCTTTTCCTCCACCCAGGATCATGCATGGACATGCTTTTAACATTTCTTGTATATAGAATAAAATATCAACTGATATGTATAATATCGATCAATATATATTGATAACTAACCCTTCGATGTGGCGACAAAATCGTGAGATGCGGTAATGGTATCTCGTCCGATGCTCAAAATATTAATCAATGTGCCTAATACAACTGAAATATTGGCTAATCTTTTTTTGCCAATTCATTTTGTTATGTTTGAAATGTCCAATGACGACATATATTATCTAATATGATTGCGATCAATACTGATACGAATTTTGATATTTTAATCTGTGAAAAAAATCAAGCTATAGCACTTATTCCTATTAATTTTATTAAAGCGTATGATTGGTTGAACGCTACGATACGTTTTGAATAATTTTTTTTATTGGTTAGAAATAATGTTAACTCCATGGATCATGCGTGAGCGGGCATGTGCGCGCGCACACACACACACACGTATATTTAATATATCTCAAGCTTGCATTGAAATATTGATATATCTTGATATTTGGGCTCGTTGATACTTTTTTGATACTGTGACAAAATCGCTATATGGTCATATCAATAAAATATCATGATATATCGTTTGATATTAAAAAATATCAATCATTACGGTCAATATATTAGCCAATATTTTTTCCAATTCATTTATTCTAGTTTGCAAAAAAACTTTTCATGTAATATATTCGATATCGATATATATTATCTAATATGGTTGATACCGATACATTCATAACCCGTATTGATATTTTACTACATGAAAAACATGCTATAGTTCTCCCTATTGGTAATTATACTGAAGCACATAATTGTTGAACATTATCGGGCATTTAGAATAAAAGTTATTTTTTGTAGTTTTTTCATATTTTGATTTTATTTTGGATCGATCTATCAAGTTAAATGGGATTGTTGCTTTGGAATAACCTCGAGATTTATATGAAGTGAGGTGTATTCCTATCCATGGATGAAAATATTAGTATCAGTATTGATCACAATTGTATCAGTTAGGACATATATGACGACATATATTGGTATTAGATATGTTGGATGAAAAAAATTTTAAAAATTATAAACTGATGGAGCCTAATTAGTCAGTATCAATCATAGCGACAGATATATGCCAAATGTCTATACAAGGACATATTATGATATTCTTGTCATATTGAAAAATATTGGTATCGGGAAGGTCTGATTTTGATACCTAATATTTACGACAAGGTTTCTGTCTCTTGGTTTTTTGCCAATGATTGACAAATATGCCTAATATGATTTTGCTCAGTGAATATTACATCCCGAGGAATATATCGTGCCCTGTGTCACCTATTGGAAGCCCTCTTGCGTATCTGAGATCACCCCAGTTGCAGAATGGAGTAATGTCTCCGTCTCCTATATCGAGCCCTCGCACCACTTCTGGCTCATCGACACCTCTCACAGGCGGCGGCAGCGGCAGCGGCACCATACCATCCCACCATTCACAGCACTTGGCTCACTTTCAAGATGGCTTTGGAAGCATACCCCGATCTCCGAAGAGCGTTTTCCTCAACGGTCCCACCTACCACGATCCAAACCTGCATATTTTCCGGGCCCCGCAGCCTGGATCTCATGGCTTTCGAGACCTTGTCAGCTCGGAAAATGAAACAGCCACCAAGCAGCTTGGAAGACCCTGGCATGTCGACCTATATAATGGGCAGTCAGTCTTAGCTGATCGAGTGTCGCAGCAGCTCTTGAGGGACCACGTGAAGCTGAATCCGTCCGTCGATTAACTGGCCGCTTCCTTTCTCCATACACCGAAACCAAGTCATTCATCGAGAACCAAATTGATTGACCACCTGCAGTAACGGTTAGATCCCGTGAACAGGAGCTGGTTCCGATTATCAATTTGCCCTTCATGGGTCAGCGGAGGGGATTTGAAGCTCCATTTATCGGATAACGAAGAAGCTGTCTTGATTTGATAAGTTATTTAGTCAGATTTATGTGGTGGGAGCTGTAATTTTTGTAAGGTTTCTCACAGATGCAATGATTGAGGCTGGAAAATCGTCAGCGTTTTGGACTATTTTTTGAGGGTCGGAATTCAGGTATATACCTTCGTTTTAAGGGTAGCCCTTCTAGCTGTTTGTACATCACATTTCATCAAAGAATCCAAATTCAGAATGTCTCTTATTATTTTGTTGTTTGGCGTCAGCTCTGTTGTGAGGTTTTTTTCTTTTTTTGAATTGAATTTTTTAGAAATAGTGAGATAATGTTTTGCACTTGAAATTTATTAGGAATTCTCGTGCTGAGGGTGATGCGTAATTGGATAATTAAATAATATCTAAAAATTAGGCATTATATAAATAATAATATTAAGATAAGTGGGTTGATTTATATTTATTAGGTATGATTTAAAGTAAAATTGATTCGATCCATTTAAATACCAGACCCGTGAATTATAAGCTTATAGACAACTGCTCACTTGGGAACGAAAGTAAATTGTAGATTTATCCAGGCACATGCCCTATTGACCGTTTGAATGGTAAAATAGTTAGAAATATAGAAGGTCGAGGTAATTAATATTTTGATAAAGAATAAATTTAGTATTAAAATTTGATAAATAGTTATTTAAATTGAGAGATAATTAGTCATATTAGTTGAATAGTCATGTCAATTTTAAAAAGACCGGATAGATTGGCATCAAAATTATAAATACACAATCTTTATTTAGTAAGAGGAGGGGCCGAAATTGGAAAACGTCAGGGAAAGTAACAAAACTTTTGTCTAAAAATATTTGTCCTTCTAATACAGCAGAGCTAAGCCTTCGTGTTTAATCAGTCTTTCACTATCAAATCCATCCTTATTTTATATTTTATTTTTAAATAAAAATTTTGACATAAATATCAAAAAATATATTAAAAAATAAGTCTCATATTTTTTTACCTATTATTAATTATTATGGTACATATGATCCAAATTAAAAAATTTAAAAATTTAATCCGATGTAATTAAATTATGATTTATATATCAAGTACGCATCAATTCTAAAAGAAAACGTGGAAATGGGAATTTTATCTTTTTGATGAAAATAGGATACTATTTTTTTAATGAGACTATTGAAGAAAAATTAAAATTTTAAGGTTTAAAAATAAAAGTATTACATACAATTGTATTTATATTGTTTTATAATATTAACCTTTATTTAATACTAAATTCAATATTTTTTTAAAAAATAATAATTATTTAATATTTAAAATTTAGCTGTTAATTTTTTTAATCTAGTAATTGAGATAAAAAATAGGATCATATTTTTTTCATTAAGAGAGAATTCAGCCATGTTGAGTGAATTTGTTAAAGCTTCTTAATTGTGCACCTATTAGGGTTGTATTAATAAGAAGAAATATGGAATAAAAATGAGGTAAAGGAAATAGCCATCAAGTGAGTTTCACATTGTGGAAATTTCAAAGTTTTAGTAGCACGTTTTGTTGTTGGAGTGGAATAAGGTGAGAATAGAATAGTTATTTTCAGGGAATAGAATTGGATGGGAATAGAGTTGGAAATTGTTATTCTTATATTTGGTTGTTGGAATAGAATTAGTTAGGAATATGTATTACAATATTTGGTTTGTAAATTGTATGAGGAATAAGGTAAGAATTTATCGGAGTGACATTTTTATCCTCATTAATTATGAGAATATATTATATAAAATAATACACACGTGTATATATACATATTTTTATATATATTTGTTGGGACCCAGAAGCAGGGCCCATAAATCTCGGCCCAAATCAAGGGCCCAAGGCAAAAAGCGGAAAATACTCTCAGTTTGGCGGGAAAATGCTTCTTCCTTTCCCCATAAAAGGACAAAGGGGGCACGCACCTCAGGGATCTCCAGGCTGGCATGGTAGAGGCGGGACAACCCACTCATCATTTCTCCCTCTCTCTAACCTCGCCGGAAAAGGGGAGCAAAAGGGAAAAAGGGGGAAGAACCACCAGCCTGCCGCCTCTCTCTCTCTCTCTCTCCCTCTGCGTGTGCCCTCACCACCATGAAAGAAGAAGAGTGAGACTCGGAGGAGGCAGCTCCCCTTCGCTCACCAAACACCAGGGAGCAGCTCTGCTTCCCTGCCAAGAGGGCCATAGGCGACCCTTTGTGCCCGTCACGACTCACCAGTCGAGCACGAAGCTCGACCGCAGGGGTTATCCTGCTTCCCTACGCTACCCACGAGTCGAACTGTGCGCAGAGCCCTCTGTCAGTGGCATCCCATTTTCTCTGCCCTAATTATCGTCCGAACAGAGCACCGAACGCTTCCATAGACGGTGGCCGTCTCTCCCTCTGTTCCCGTGACCATCGAAACAGGACACGGCACTCTCCCTGCCACAATGTCCTACGATTCTTCCACAGACCGGCGTCCGGAGGAGCCTAGAGCTCCTCGTCAATGGCGCCCAACGACTAATCCCACAAACCGGGCGAAACCACACTTCCATCAACGGTGGTCCTTCTTCATCTTGTTCTTATCAAGAACAGAGCATGAAGCTTCCCCAAAACGGTGACCAGATTTGTCCCCAAATCACGCCCAGAGCTCCTCACGGTGGCGAAGCCCAACACGTTCCTTAACAGGGAACGGAGGGCTATCAGCAGAGCATGGAGCGAATCCTTGCTCCTGCCATGGCGTCTGGCCATCGTCCTCCAGATCCGGGCGGACAAGAGCGTTCTGCCCTTCGTTGGAGGCGCCCAGAGCACTCCGAAGTCCTCGGCCAAACCTAGCGTCGTAGAGCCCTCCTTCTAGTACCGAGTCCTCAAAGCGACACCCAAAACCCTCGGGCAGAACGGGCGCAAGGCTGCCCGGGAAATCACCCAACAGTGAACCAGTAAATGAGGCCCGTGCACAGCGGCCCACTCGGGCCCAACGGGCCCCGCACTCGTTCCGGCATATTCCGGGATATCTCCAAATATTACCCGAGGCCCACGAACATCTAAAAGTGGCCCTCCGCGGGCGCACCTATAAACCACCCCTCTGCCGGGCGCACCACAAATCACCCTCTGCGGGAATGCAAATAAACCGCCCTCTGCCGGGCGCATCCACGGAGTTCACGCCTCCGATCATATCCCTCTCACACTCCCCTCATTCTCGCATCTTATGCATACATCTCTCTGTTTATCACCGGAAGATATCTGACTTGAGCGTCGGAGTGTCGATGGGGGACCAAAATCCCCCGTCGGCGTCTAACCTCTCGCTTATTGTTTATGTTGTGTAGGTCCAGGTTCATAGACACGGAGACCAGATCCTTCTCCCAACGCTGCCACGTGCTAGGGAATCCGAAGGCTTTCTAATCCGTACGGCAACCACGGATCTGGGACGCAACATTGGCGCCGTCTGTGGGAAACGCAGCAAAAAGCCTAGCGTCTCCCTTCAATACTCAATCTCACATACAAAGACGGGCAGCACTCAGGTTCCCGACAATGCTATGGCTCAAACCATGGCCTCCTACACCGCCGATCCCACATCTGATAGCTATGCCCGGGGGCTCCCAGCCTCCGCACTTCATCACGGAGATATCTCATCTCTCCGTCCTGCCAGGAGGTCGTCAGTCCTCCTCTTTTCAGCATCAAGGCAAAGACTTCGTCCCACAACACGAAGACGCCTCATTCCGTCATCCTGACGGCGCCGGGGGCTCTCAGCTTCCGCACTTCATCACGGAGATATCTCATCTCTCCGTCCTGCCAAGAGGTTGTCAGTCCTCCTCTTTTCAGCATCGAGGCGAAGACTTCGTCCCACAACACGAAGACGCCTCATTCCGTCATCCTGACGGCGCCGGGGGCTCTCAGCTTCCGCACTTCATCACGGAGATATCTCATCTCTCCGTCCTGCCAGGAGGTCGTCAGTCCTCCTCTTTTCAGCATCGAGGCGAAGACTTCGTCCCACAACACAAAGACGCCTCATTCCATCATCCTGTCGACACCGGGGGCTCTCAGCCTCCGCATTTCATCACGGAGATGTCTCATTCCTCCGCCCTGCTAGGAGTTCCTAAAATGACCCCAGAGCGCCAAAGAGCCCAAAAGTATGCAACCGGTGGAGTACTGTCACGACCACTTCCTGCGAAGACCCGGGCCCGGCCCCGGAGCAGCAGGTAGTAGCCAACAACTCACAGCATTCGACGATCAAAAACCTGGCTGTGACCAGGCGGTCCCAGAGGCCGGGCCCTTGAGGTCATCAAAAACCTGGTTGTGACCAGGCGGTCCCAGAGGCCGGGCCCTTGAGGTCATAAAAAACTCGGCTTCGACCGAGCGGCCCCAGAGGCCGGGCCCTTGAGGTCATAACAAAAACTCGGCTGCAACCGAGCGGCCCCAGCGGTAGGACCCCAGGGGTCAGGCAACAGAACTCGGTCCTTCCCGAACAATCCCATAGGTCGTATTATAAAAACTCGACCCCGTCCGAGTATTCCAAAAGATCGAGCTCTAAGGACTTCGCGCAAAGCCGTGTGATCCGAAAAGTCGGAAGGATCCTTAAAGGCAAACGCTCTAAGCCTAAGCCAGGACGCGGACAACGATAACAAAAAGAGCAACGACTTCATGCCAAACGGTTGAGGACCACACACCCTTTGGCATGGGGGGCTGTGTTGGGACCCAGAAGCAGGGCCCATAAATCTCGGCCCAAATCAAGGGCCCAAGGTAAAAAGCGGGAAATACTCTCAGTTTGGCGGGAAAATGCTTCTTCCTTTCCCCATAAAAGGACAAAGGGGGCACGCACCTCAGGGATCTCCAGGCTGGCATGGCAGAGGCGGGACAGCCCACTCATCATTTCTCCCTCTCTCTAACCTCGCCGGAAAAGGGGAGCAAAAGGGAAAAAGGGGGAAGAACCACCAGCCTGCCGCCTCTCTCTCTCTCTCTCTCTCTCTGTGTGTGTGCCCTCACCACCATGAAAGAAGAAGAGTGAGACTCGGAGGAGGCGGCTCCCTTCGCTCACCAAACACGGGGAGCAAGATCGCTTCCCGACCCAAGAGGGCCATAGGCGACCCTTTGTGCCGTCACGACTCACCGGTCGAGCACGAAGCTCGACCGCGGGGGTTATCCGCTTCGCTACGCTACCCACGAGTTCAAGCGTGCGCAGAGCCCTCGTCGGTGGCATCCCATTTTCTCTCGCCCTAATTATCGTCCGAACAGAGCACCGAACGCTTCCATAGACGGTGGCCGTCTCTCCCTCTGTTCCCGTGACCATCGAAACAGGACACGGCACTCTCCCTGCCACAATGTCCTACGATTCTTCCACAGACCGGCGTCCGGAGGAGCCTAGAGCTCCCCGTCAATGGCGCCCAACGACTAATCCCACAAACCGGGCGAAACCACACTTCCATCAACGGTGGTCCTTCTTCCTCCTGTTCTTATCAAGAATAGAGCATGAAGCTTCCCCAAAATGGTAACCAGATTTGTCCCCAAATCACGCCCAGAGCTCCTCACGGTGGCGAAGCCCAACAACGTTCCTTAACAGGGAATGGAGGGCTATCAGCAGAACATGGAGCGAATCCTTGCTCCTGCCATGGCGTCTGGCCATCGTCCTCCAGATCCGGGCGGACAAGAGCGTTCTGCCCTTCGTTGGAGGCGCCCAGAGCACCTCGAAGTCCTCGGCCAAACCCAGCGTCGTAGAGCCTTCCTTCTAGTACCGAGTCCTCAAAGCGACGCCCAAAACCCTCGGGCAGAACGGGCGCAAGGCTGCCCGGGAAATCACCCAACAGTGAACTAGTAAATGAGGCCCGTGCACAGTGGCCCAACGGGCCCCGCACTCGTTCCGGCGTATTCCAGGATATCTCCAAATATTACCCGAGGCCCACGAACATCTAAAAGCCGCCCTCCACGGGCGCACCTAAAAGCCGCCCTCCCGCGGCGCACCTATAAACCGCCCCTCTACAGGGCGCACCACAAATCACCCTCTGCGGGAATGCAAATAAACCGCCCTCTACCGGGCGCATCCGCGGAGTTCACGCCTCCGATCATATCCCTCTCACACTCCCCTCATTCTGGCATCTTATGCATACATCTCTCTGTTTATCACCGGAAGATATCTGACTTGAGCGTCGGAGTGTCGATGGGGGACCAAAATCCCCCGTCGGCGTCTAACCTCTCGCTTATTGTTTATGTTGTGCAGGTCCAGGTTCATAGACACGGAGACCGGATCCTTCTCCCGATGCCGCCACGTGCTAGGGAATCCGAAGGCTCTCTAATCCGTACGGCAACCACGGATCCGGGACGCAACATTTTGTTCCGCAAGGAAACTCAGGCCATACTTCCAGGCGCACAAGGTAATAGTCTTAACCGACCAACCTTTAAGAGCTGTTTTGCAGAAACCCGAGATGTCCGGCCGGCTGATCAAGTGGGCCATCGAGTTGGGTGAGTTCGACATTGAGTTCCGTCCGAGGCCGGCCTTTAAAAGGGCAGCACTCGCGGACTTTCTCCTCTAGACAATGGCACCACCCACCCGTGACGAGGAGGACTACCATGGACGAGTTCACGAGAACCTCCGCATGGACCTTGCACGTGGACGGCTCCTCCATGAAGGACGGCTGCGGAGGAGGGATCGTTTACGCACACCGAGGAATGGAGATAAAGTACTCGTTGACGTTGGGATTCCCTACCACAAACAACGTCGCAGAATCACGAGGCCTTCACGGCCGGACTCAGACTCGCCAAGGAATGCTCGCCAGAGAGCTCGTTGTCTACAGCGATTCCGAGTTGGTCATCAATCAGGTTCGCGGGAACTTCGACGTCAACAACGAGCAGCTGTCCCAGTACCTTTCAAAGGTCAAGGATATGATCGTGGAATTCAAGACGACCGAGTTCATCCACATCCCACGGGATGAAAACGATAAAGCCGACACGCTCGCTCGAGCCGCGGCCTCTGGAGATCCTGAGCAGTACGCCAAGGGAATGCGAGAGATCCTGGAGAGGTCCAGCATTGAAGAGCCCGAGCGGGAGGTGATGCAGGTCGCGGACGAAAGCACCTGGATGACTCCCTATCTGAAGTTTCTATCCGATGGTTCATTGCCTGAGAACCCGAACGAAGCCAAGAAGATAAAGAAGACAGCGGGCTAGTACACAGTCGTAGATGGCCGGCTATATCGACGGGGCTTCTCGGCCCCCTACTTGAGGTGTCTTACTCCAGAAGAAGCCGAATACGCCCTACAGGAAGTGCATCTCGGAATTTGCGGATCCCATGTTGGAAGAAAGAATCTAGCCTTTAAGCTCATGAGGCAATGATACTACTGGCCGACCATGAAGTATGACGCCATGGATTTCGTACGCAAATGCGAAAGTTGCCAACTCCACGGTAACATGAGCCATCGCCCCCATGCCTAACTCCGGGCGCTACAATCCCCATGGCCGTTTGCCCAGTGGGGACTCGACATCCTCGGACTATTCCCTCTCGCCCTTAGACAAAGGAAGTTCTTGATCGTAGGAATCGACTATTTCACCAAATGGGTGGAAGTGGTGCCACTGGCTAGAATAACAGAGCAAAACGCAACGGAGTTCCTCCGGCTGAGAACATCGTGTGCGATTTGGAGTGCCCGAGTGCATCGTGGACCGATAACTAACGCAGGTTCACCGGAAAGCATTTCACCAAGTGCATCGCGCGAGCCTAATGATCAACCCGGTACACACATCGCTGGCGTACACTGCAGCTAAGGCGAGGTGGAAGTAACAAATCGCACAATCCTGCACGGGCTAAAAACCAGGCTGGAATTATCGGAGGGCTCATGGGTACATGAATGGCCCTCAGTCCTCTGGTCGTATAGAACGACGCCACGGGAGTCCACGAAAGAGACCCCTTTTAACCTTTGCTACGGGGTCGAAGCTGTCATCCCAATAGAAGTATGCCTTACCAGTCCCTGGGTTGGATGCTTCAGCGCGACGGATAACAGCCAAAGGCTCCGAAAAAGTCTCGATGCCCTTGAGGAGATCCGCGACCAGGCGAGACTTAGGGTTGCAACCTATCAACAATGGGTCGCCCGCTATTACAACAAGAAGGTGAAGGCGCAGCCGTTCGAGGTTGGGGATCTCGTATTAAGAAGCGTGGAAGCCACGGGGAAGATAGCAGGAAGAAACAAGCTTTCACCTAATTGGGAAGGGCCGTTCTTAGTCTCAGCCATCCTTCGAGGAGGAGCTTACAAGCTACGTACCCAAGATGACAAGCTGATTCCCCGGGCCTGGAACGCCGCTCACCTGAGGAAGTACTACCAGTGAAAAGCGAGCCGTCTCCAACAAACAAAAACTCGGCTGTGACCGAGCGGTCTCAAAGGCCGGGCCCTTGAGGTCATTAAAAACTTGGCTGTGACCAAGCGGTCCCAGAGGCCGGGCCCTTGAGGTCATTAAAAACTTGGCTGTGACCAAACGGTCCCAGAGGCCGGGCCCTTGAGGTCATAAAAACTCACCAGGATGTCGAGCGGTCCCAGAGGGCCGGCCCTCGGCGAGGTCATTAAAAACTGGGTTGTGACAAGCGGCCCCAGGCCGGCCCCGAGGTCATTAAAAATTGGTGAAAGCGGTCCCGGCCAAGGCCCCGAGGTCATAAAAACTCAGTTGTGGCCAAAGCGGCCCTGCAGGCCGGCCCTCGAGGTCATTAAAAACTTTTGTGACAAAGCGGTCCCCAGAGGCCAGCCCTTGAGGTCATAAAACTCTTTTGACCGGCGGCCCTGCAGGCCGGCCCTCGAGGTCATTAAAAACTTGGCTATGACTAAGCGGCCCCAGGTAGGGGCCCGAGGTCATAAAAACCTCATTACACATGAAGGCCCAGAGGTAGGGCCCCCGAGGTCGTAACAAAACTTGAGTGCAATAAAAAGAAGGAAAGAGAAAGAGGCACTTGCGGCAGAAGTCAAAGATTTCTCTTATTCCATAAAATATAATACAACGATACAAAAGGAAGAACAAAGTCTAGCCCCCACAAGGGCCCCGAGGCGAAGCGGCTCTAGAGGGCTCTCCCAAAGATGAAGGACCGGCCCTGCGGCTCAAAGTCCCCTGTTGACCCGAGGGAAGAGGACCCGCTGAGGGACTCGGCACCAAAGACTCGGGAAACGGCTTGCCCCGAAGACCAAACACGTCCTGAGGGGATACGGCGGCTGCGTTACGCGGATCCAACACGACAGTGGGAAACTATGGGTGCAGGATCTGCATCAACCGGCGACACAGATGGATGCCGTCCCAGAACTTGGACTGCAGCGCAGAAGCCATCTCCGTAATTTGCACCGAGGTCCTCTGTGCCTCCTCCAGCTGAAGGATTCGTCCCATCAAGATACCATGTCGGGCCTCCGAGATCCTAAGGGCCTCCTGAGATAAAGCAAGTGCTTCCTCGGATGAAGCAAGCGCCGTACGAAGCCGCTGGTTCTCTTCTTGGACGGCCTTCAAGGACTCTGCCTCCCGTCGAGACCGGGCGATTTCGCCCACCAGCCGGCCAAGGCCACCAAGCAGACCCTGGAGCTGCAGAAAGAATAAAAAATGTTTAAGTGCAGTTGGCAGGAACGGAGACGAAGAATAAGGCAGCGAAATACCTGGGAGATGATAGGATCCTCACTGGGGGCAACCTCCTCTGGGACCCCGGGCGCGGGTGGGCACTCCGCAGGCGCCGCAGGAACATCAAGAATGGCCTCCGAAGAAGGACCCTCATGGGTGGGGGGCTCCACTACCTCCGGGGCATCAGCAACGACCGGGACCTCTAAGGCCGCGGCCATTGCCTCCTCGCCGCCAAGAAGGTTAAAGATCGCCCCAGCAGTGACATCAGCAGCAGTCTCCGCCTCGTGAGGCTCCATGACCTCATCCAAGACCGTCTCCTCCAAGGCACCAAGGGCCTCAGGATGGGCCTCGACACCAGAAGGCAGTGCTGCGACGGCCTCGGGCTCCGTGAAGGGCCAGACGTCGACCACGGGGCCACCCTAACCAAGGGGGCTATGACGCGGTCATCCTCCGAGGAAGACTCGACCGCAACACTCGGCGGATCCCCAGAAACCTCAACCCGCGGGCTCTTGGAAGGCCGCTCGGAGGGCTCCTGAATCACAAGAGGACCCTCTCTCTTCCTCAGCTTCTTCTTCTTCTTCTTTTTCGACTTGACAATGGCAGAATCCCCGGATGGCACCATCCACTTAGCTTCCGCCAGCTTTTCAGGGGACAGCCAGATGTTTTTCTTCCCCGCGCTAAAGCCGCCCAGGTTCGCTAGCACCAAATATGTGACCTCCCGGGCAGCCTCTCTCTCCTCGTCAGTAACGTCGGAGCCATACTTGCTAGCGACATTACCCCACACGGGGGAGAGCTCCCAGTCGTCAGCCACCTTGAGAAAGAAATACTTGTCCTTCCACCTTTTGGTGGAATCCGAGTTCCCACCGCTCATCTCAGCGAACTCGGGGCGGGGGGTCATGGCTATCCACTCGAGAGTCTGATTAAAGCGGAACATGATCTTCACCATGACCGCCTCGAGGGTCTTGCCGTGACAGCGCGCGAAGACGCACAGAGAGACCAAGTACCTGATGGCGTTAGGCTGAAGCTTCGCAAGCGGGGATGCCCAACTCCTTCATCAGTGGCGGAGCTCAGCCGGAAGAGGGAAACGAAGTCCACCTTTAAGGTGAACTTCGTATACGGTAATGTAACCGACTGGCGGGCTCTTCGCCTTCTCAGAGGCGCCTGGAACCACCATCGAGTCCGACGCCGGAATGTTATACTTTGCCCTGATCTGCTCGAGGTCTTGCGAAGTAAGGGAAGAAACAATCTCATCAACACTAGGAGCCATGGTGGTAAGTAAGAAAAGCAAGAACGCCGTAGGTTTTCGGAGGAAACTGAGGGAAGGAAGGAGAAAACGCGAAGAGTAATGAGGATACGACGAAGGATTTAAAGAGATTTTTGAAAAGGTGAAGAGGCGCCCTCATCATGACCGTTCCACGTGTCAACTCCCCATACGCAGTGGGCAGGCGTAGGCCTTAGGGTTTCCTGGGGCGATGTCACATCAATCGACCATCGCATTTAATGCTCCATGGGGAGGGGAAACGGCGGCAAAAGTTAGGTTCCGTAATTTACAAGAGGACCCCGGACGCCTTTTACGCCAGCAGAAGACGAAGACCGCGGCCTATGATGGCGAAAAGACGCTTGCAAGGCATGTCAAACGGTTGAATCCTCTAACCGCCTGACATGGGGGCTTGTGATGGGTCCCGAACTTGGGCCTGAGAATCACGACACAGCCCAAAAGGCCGCATAAGAAGGGCCCAAAGGCCCATGAACCCGGCCGATTCAAACAACTCGCTCTCTCCAACTTGCTTGGCCGCCCGGGACAGCACAACGAGACTCCTCTAGGACGGGGACCATCGGAAAGACCAAAATAACCTGGGAGATGCCACCGGGCGCATGCAACGGCTCGACACGCCGTACTGCGGGCCATGCGCCTCTGAGCGCCAGATCTGGGCAGGGGCCGTGAGTGTATTTGCCACACCGCACCCACCTGATGGTGGCGATGGTGGCGACAGATCCCGACGTGGGCGCCACGTGTCGCCTCCCTACGGCATCACATTCCCTATAAATACCCAACTCAAGTAGTCGAAGAATGACCTTTGGTTCCCCAGAACTCCACAGCAGGACTCAGCAAAAATCTCGGGAAAACAGAGAAGTGATACTCCTAAGTTGTAATCATCCGAGAACGCTAAGTTTCCCCAGGCTCCCATTCTTGTATCTCCTTTTTTTTCATAGTGAGATTTAAGGGACGATACGTCCACCACCGCAAGTTTTTCACCCTTCACCGTATCGAAGGGTTTTCCACGTAAAGCGAAGTGTTCATCCCCCGCTCCCGTGCTTTTCTATTCACTCTCGTTCACTTTGTGTTGCTCCAACTCTTCAGTCCGCGTGCCGAGAGTTCCCTTCGCATTCAACCTCTTGCGTGGCCAGAGTTCCCGGACGCAACAATATTATATGATATACATATACATAATTATATATATATTATGTACATATTATTATAAAATATTATTTAATATATTATATTATTGTATCATATAAAATACATATTTAATAAATATATAATATATTACATATTATAAAAATAAATATAATAATAATAATAACAATAATAATAATAATAATAACAATTAATAGTAAATAATAATTAATAATGATAAAGATGTTTATCACTTTACTTTTATACTATAATAGTAAATAATTTTAATTATTAAAAGAATAAAATACACTAATATCTAAAAAACTATTACTAAATTCAAATAAATTCTATTTTTATCTTTCTGATTTTATTTTTTTAGGTGAAATACTGACTATTTTTTAATACTAATGAGTGAATTTTCTCTGCTATTAGTATAGAAAAAGGCAAGCAAAATATTGTGATTTCTCTCACTCCTAAAAATAAAAAATATTAGAGATGAAGATTTACCATAATAAAAATATTATTTTATTATAATTTAAATTTTATAAATTTAAATCATATAATACAAATTCTCTACATTATAATAATAAAGTTATATATGTTTGATTGTTTCAAAACCCATGACTTAACAAAGCTTGTGCATTGGCCATACTTAAAGGCACGCAGTGCCTTAACATGGTATTTATCCTTACTCGTAAGGTAAATGTTTAATACTTAAATTAGTCATATTAAATATTATCCGTGATAAAAATAATATTAAATTATATATAATGTGGTTCAACACTTTGGATTGTATCAAGCAATATTGCAGCTAGCCCATTGCTCGTATTGGCTCATGTCTCAATCGAGCGTGCTAGACATGACTCATAATTTTTTTTTTTTCAATATCCAAATGGTTATGCGACTATTTTTTTGGGGGATTGGGAGAGGGGGACTAGGGATGAGCCATGCTGTATTGGCCATGGCATAACATGGCCCATAGTCATAATATGAGTTATGTATTGTATTAAATTGAGATATATAAGTTTTGTACTGTGTTGAATACGACTCGTGATATAAATATATTGTATTGGCACACTGTATCTACATTTGACAACCTAAATAAATAAGTTATATTGGCCCAATAAGGCCCATTTAACACCATTAAAGCAAGTTCAGTATTGCCAACAAATTCCTAAATTTGAGGGATAGAGAGAGGTGTGCCCGGCCCACCACAGCTGAGCTGAGGCGTTGACTCGGGCTTAGTAAACCCGACCCGTAAAGGTAATATGGGACGGATTAACTGCCAACACGTGTGTGTGGTTATATTTTCTCAATCTGTCACGTGCAGAGCACAGCCATCAGCATCCAGACGTGAACAGGAAGAGCGGCAGAAGATACAGAGAGAGAGAGAGAGAGAGAGAGAGAGAGAGGGAACTGAGAAATCAGAAGAAATGGCCTCAGAAAAACCCTAGCTTCACTCTACAAACTTCGATTTTCCTGATTATCGACATCTGTACCTCACATTCTTTTCAGGTATGTGAATTTATGTATGTATTTTTTTCAGTGTATACTTTTTTCTCGAATTATTCAATAGTAGTTTTGGTATTTTAATGTCAAATTAGTTGCTCATTTTCAAGTTAGATTATCTGTTATCACTTAACTTGAAAACACTAGAAATGATGTTTGATGTTTCTTCACTTGGATTATTTTTCACAGAGGTTGGCTCTTATCAATGCGAGTGATGTGTTTGGCTTTTTTTTCTTTGGCTTATTCAATTTATTTCGAAATTTTACGTGAAAATAGAAAAGACTAGTATGATCTTGCTTAGTCTTATGTGTTTGTGGAAGTTGTTTTTATACAGTTTTCTTCTTCAATTTCGGTTTGTTTAGTTTTTTTTTTTTCCTGAGAGAACTAACTCTTAAGTATTCCCTTTATGTGGTTTGCCTTAATAATAACATTGGAAAAGGATCTTTGATAGGAATTTCCCCTTCTAACCACCAGTTAAGTTTCTGGAGTTTGGTTTTAGAGACTAAATGTTTTACTCAGAGCTAAGGAGAAGAATTGGGTTTTGTGTAGTCTGCAGCTAATAGGCTTAATTACGCTGTCATTGTTATTCACTGAAACGAATAATTAAATTGATAAATGGAAGTGTTCATGCGTCTTCCAGTGGCTGACCTGCTTGCGCTGCATTCTCTTTGGAATGCTTCATGTATGTGGCTGACTCCTAGTTTTCTAAAAGGACATCTTTTCCGATTGGACCTGCAATAGGTTGCCGGTGAACTGTATGTCTACTCAAGCTAGTCTCTTTTGTAATCGTTGGCATTTGAGCTCAACTTGTACAAATCACCTCTATTTCAGAATTCTGCTGCAGCTAGCCTTTTGTTCTTTGGTAAGAAATGATCTAGGGAAACATATTTACTGCATATGATTTTGATGACTTCTTCAAAATATTTTAAAGAATGGAAGTTGTTTTTGCGTCTCTCTTGGTCTTCATAATTTAGAAAGTCAGTTATACCAAGTGAATTTGAAAGATAGTACTGACATTGCATTTCAACGCTAACAGCAAGATGCCCACTCATTAAATACATATTGTTTAGGTATCTATCCTAGAATTTCTTCTATATTACATTGAACTTGTTTAACATGAAGTCATCCTTGCAAAGTAGTTATGGTCACATTGATGTTGCATAAGTTTGGTGCTTCTTTTCTTGTCACATTTAACTCATTGGCAATTACACATCATTATTCAAAAGACATTTCTGCCTGCTAGGATTCCATATGGGCTTGAAACTTTGGTATACTAGCCAAACTATTAGGCTCAGACAGAGCCTATCTTGGGGGGAGGCTTATCCAAGACAAAAAATGAGGAAATTGATATGCTTGTAACTTGGTGTTGATCTTCATAGCATTTCTAGGATTATAGTCGAGGGAGGTAATGGCAGCTGTTTACAAATGTAGGGTTCAGAGGAGGTAAAGAATGGAGTTAATTGTAAACATCATGTGGAGTTAGATGATAAAAATTGGTTAGCATAATATGCCTGACTCCACATCTGGTGAAAAATGCTGGAATATGAGGCATAGCTGCAGTAATATTAGTTTGCTGGGTAAATTCTGCCTTCTATGAATGAATTTGTAGTGTTGTTAATGGAAAGTTTGTGTGATTCGATCGACTCCTTTTCTAGAGCATCTTGTCAGCCTTATATTTCCAACTTGGAATTTGACAGGCTTGCCTGGAACTTTTACAGGTGTTTTGGAATTGAATCCTTTATTGAGGTCCAATGGACAATAGATACTAGTGAGAAGCTCTTGGACATAGTCGTCGTTGTTGGATGCATGATGTTATCATTGAAGAAATAGAGAGATGCTGGCACATGTATAGGAATTGCATATTTTTCATATGATGATTTGTGCAATGCCATAACTTCCCATATCCAGTTTTGAGTAAGTATAGGGACAAAAGATATAATATTGTTATTTTGTCCATGGCATGGTTTGCGTTTTCATGAATTCTGCCTCCCTGTCAATCTATGAATGTAGGCTTTTATAGCCCTTTATGGATTCCAGTGTATATTAACAACCATATTTTGTATCAGTCACTTTGTAAGGTGCCCATGTCATGAAATGACTCTACGAAGGGAGTTCTTTGAATTTCATTTTCTGCTACTACCAGATCGCTTAGTCATTAGTGAAGGATGAAGAAAGAAAAAACAAAACATAGAAACTGAAAAATATTTGTCTGTGAAGATAATTCACATCCGTGTTATTTTCTTTTCAGTCTCCTTTTTATTGTTTGAGTTTGCAAATAATTGAGAAATATGGAAATTCATGTGCTGCATGTTTCATTTTCAGGGATCTTTGTGGTTCCCCATTTTGTTTTATGTCAAGTTGCAGTGATGTATCTCTGAATACTGTTTTGATAGCATTCTTGGAGAACTATGCTGCTTCAATATCTTGGTGAACATCAATTGATGACTTTTATCCAAGTGGCCAAGCTTACTGTTTGAAATAAAATAATAGGGGTCTGTATACATTTACTACGCTGCTCACATTGAACAGGGTTGTAATCAAATGCTAGAATCTTTAATGGCAGTGGTTAAACCCGAGGTATGTTGCTTTTGTTTGTTTGCGAATTACTTTTTTTATGGCTTGCCATGATTTGCACATTTCTAGTATGCTATATATGCAGATGAGAAGCTCTGCCTATTTTTGGCAATTCTTTATCAATGCTTCGTTAATTGTTTAATGTGACTTTAAGTTCTAGCTTTTAAATAGTTGTTGGAAAATGGAAGGATGAGAACTATACTTCTTCGAAGCTAATTCCAAAATATCCTCTGCTTAGTGTATTACTGTTTAAGGCATGATGGCACGTTATATAAATTCTGAGATCATATATCAATCTTCTTCATGCTGTAAACTCCCCATTTTATTCACTCTTCCTATTGTCCTTCTCTGTTAGAATAACATTTGAGAGGTATGATGCCTTATATTTTTTTCCAGGAGGGGATGATTTTGAATTTTCTACTTGTTTCAGATGAATATCATCTTTAATCCGAGTATAGCAAAGCATAAGTGATGCAGGGAAGGAGAGGGACAAAGGGAGAAGAGAAGAAAAAAAACTGAAAAGTGGGAAGGGAGAAACATAATTTTCTCACTAATAATTCAATTAATAATGGTTGTATAGGTCTCTAAATACAAAATATAAGAAAACCCCGATGATGAAATAAGGAAATTTTAATAATAAAAAACTCTATGACTAAGGAGACTCTAATTGTAAGAAAACCTATACAATTAGAAACCCTAGTAACAAGGAAACCATACTAAGAAAACTCTAATAATGAGAAAATCGAAGTTATGGCATAAGGAAATCTTACAAAAAATCTGGGAATAACAATTTATAATGAGTAAAGCCTAATATTAGTAACTGTAATAAATAGAAAATTCCTGTCCTCATCAATAAGGAAGGCGGTTTTGTGCATTTCATGGAAGATGAATTGTGAGGGATGTGGATCTGCATTATAGCTATTGCATAGTTCTGCGAAATACTTGGACTTAAATCCATAGTTAGGTGCCTTCATTTCGTGGGCTTAAACCAAACTTCAGGTGTATGAACTCAATCGCAAAGACCATAAATTTGGCAAGTCTAGGCATGTAGCAGTAGGAATCAAATTTGTGATCACGAACTAAACCGCTATGGCCCAAATTGTCATTACCCATTGTGCTAACCCATGCTGGTTCACAATATTTATTGTTACGAGCAGCTTTAGGAGTTTTAGTGACTGTGTTAGAACTGGATCTAATGTTAGGCTTGTACCAGAGGCGGGTCATATTATGCACTAAAATGGCTAATTATTGATGGAATACGTTTGGGAAGATCTGGAAACAGTGATTGTAGTTGTTACTCAAAAGGTCTATCAAATAGCCAATGGGGGACAAAATTATGGTGAGAGAAGAAGACAAGATAAGCCCTTCAATTCATAGTCAGATCAAATGTGGCTTTGGTTTTTTTTTTTTTATATTATCATCTTTGTGTATGATAATGCTCTATTATAACTTAGAGGTTAAGGGCTCAAACCACAGAATTAGCTTCTCAACAATGCGGGTAAGACTGCATATGTATGAGGCTCCAAGAGCCCAAATATGAGAATGTCGTGTGCTAGGCTGTCCTTTTATCTGTGCTAGCAGAAGAGCAGAAGTAGCGCATAATGGGTGATTGGGATTTTCGGAGACTGAGTCTTGAAGGAGGTTTGGGATTTTGCAAAAGTTCGTCTGTGAATGTAAGTGATCAGGCCTAAAAATTGCAACCTATTAGCCAGGCTGTCAGAGATTTTGAATTTCAAGCACTAGAATTCAATCTGAGCAGGAGTCTCTTTACACTTTCGTTGTTTTGGATGGTGTCCTTTGGCATCCATTTGAATGATACTTTATTTTTTAGCATCTGATAAAGTGAACTCAGTGCAGGGTATTCACATGTGTGTCAACTGCCAGATGAAGATGACTTTAATCAGCCAGCGGTCAGCATTGTTAGATTCTATAAGCCAGATCCATTTAGGTTGGGGGGCTGCAGTATCAAGCAGAATTCCTTACCAAGATCTGATGAAGAGGAAGAAGCTGCCTTGCAGCTTTCTGAAAATGTTATGGCTCAATAAAAAGCCGGATATTTGTCAGCCACTGAAAACTTTGTGGGCTCTACCTGTGCTCATAGACAATGATTTCGCTGTTTTTAGTTTTTACTACAGAAAAGAAAGGGATATCAGGAGCAAGAATTGGTTAGTTAACTATAGACCAGAAGAAGTATGGAAGTTACTCTAACTTGAATGTCTATTCCAATCGAGGGAGGGAAGCTTCTGTGGAGGAGCAAGGAATTGTGATTATGGTAATGACTAATGAGGTAAAGAAAAGGTAGACTTGAACTCCAACTCTGGCATGCTGAGAATCCAAGGGGTGTAGGACTGGGGAATGGTTCTTCAGGTGTAGACCTGGGGAATTATTTTTCAGGAACAAAAGAATTGATGGTTATTAGTTTTTCTGGCTATTACAAGGGCATGCCTATGAGCAACCAGTAAGAGTTCTGCGTACTTGTGTTCCAAAAGTATTTTTTTTTTCTTTTTTTAAAGGAGGAAGAACAAAAAGAATTTATGTTTGCTAGTTTGTTGGCTATTGTGAGGTCGAGCTTATGACCAACAGGTGGTAATTCTATGTAGTTGTGTTCATGTCTTGGATTGCCTGCAGTTTACATAGTGGATAATGTTCATTGTAACAGAACTTTAATCTGTCACATTGTATTATTTTTATGCCGAAGATCTTAAACACCTCATTTGGACATGTATAGACCATGGTGGACTTTCTACTAATTATTTATGCTCCTTTCAAGAGGGAGGAAGTTGATGTGGAGTGACAGATGGACCTTCTCAATGCCCGTGACTGCGGGCAAAAGTTCAAAATCATGAACAATTTAGTATTATCAAGAGATGCTATAAATGCTAAACTCGTACTATATATTGTTAAATTTTTAATTTAAATCCTAGAACAACATTTGCTAGATTTAAAGGTTGAGCCTTGATACAACTATAAGTTTGATCCATTGTGATCCAAGGTTACAAGTTCTTACCATGGAAACAATTTTGCAATTTAAGTGTAAGGATGCGTAATTCTCACCCTCTCTATACCCTATAATGTGGAGCCTGTGGATGCCATTTTTTATTATTTGCTAGATTCAATATAGTTCGTTGCAGAAGTTGCAGCCAGCAAGATTGAAGTTGGTTATAATAAGCTATTGATTGTACTGCTGGAATTTGTTGTAATTTCACAACAGAGTGGTGACATGCCATACCAAATTTGGCTCTACCCCTGGATTGTAACGCTGGGAGGAATGAGAGGGGACTTCTCATGGTATATATGATGGGTTATTTTAATGGATCCTTTGGAGCTTGGACGATACTTGTCACCAATTTAGTATAAATCAGATGTTATTCCCAAAATCTTGGGCAGTGGAAGTTTGAGGATTAATACAGAATCTCAGAGATAAGACTTCTCAGTTCTTCCTTGGTGAGGCTTCTTTTTCTAGTTGAAGAGAATCATTAATGTCCTCATTTTCTATTGCCAGTTAACAAGGGGTTAGCCTTTGGTGGAAATCACGAGGTCAAATGCTCTTTTTTTGTCTTTTTTTTGGAAGAAGATCCTTTGTTTGTCACACACTTTCAAAAGCTTGTGCTCTAAAACACTTTGAAATACTAGTTACACATTTGTCGTCGTGATTTGTTGTTACTTTGGTAATGTTGATCAATTTTTCTTTACGTTGGAAGGAACTTATGAAACTTACTTTTAAGTTATATGTATTATTCTTCCATAGTTCTTCATCAAATGTTGGAACTGGAGATTTGTGGTGCAGTACATTTGCTATTACTCTTTTTGCCCAACAATCTTGCCATGATAAAATCTAACCAACTTGGCTTATTTGTATATGAAGATGAAGTCTTACGTCTGGCTTCAAACTGTGGATGGATCAATCCAACAAGTAGAGGAAGAGGTTGCTATGTTTTGCCCCATAATATGCCAAGACATACTTCATAAAGGCATGGGATCTTCTAAAAACAATGCTATTGTACTTCCTGAACGGGTTAACCCTGCAAACCTAGGCTTGGTTCTTGATTATTGCCGTTTCCATCAAGTATCTGGTCATTCTAACAAGGTCTGTAGCATGCTCTCTTCTGTTGTGAAACTTGTTTTCTTTTCTGGCATAGTACTTCTGCTTTGGCTTTACTGCATAATTGTCTTTCTCCTACGGTGTAAACAAGCAATATTTGCTTTTGTTTTGTATGAATCTAGTTTGTGCCTTTTGTTTTTTACTGATTTGTAATGTTCTTTTTGGGTGATGATGGTGATGAGTTGCCTATATCTTGAGAGCTTACAAATTTAAGAAGTTCAATTGCACTTGTTTTGACCAGGAACGGAAGGCTTTTGATGAGAAGTTCATCCGCCTTGATACTAAAAAATTGTGCGATTTGACTTCTGCTGCTGATAGCCTTCAGTTGAAGCCTTTAGTTGATCTTACAAGCCGTACACTTGCTCGTGTAATTGAAGGGAAAACTCCTGAAGAGATACGTGAGATTTTTAATTTGCCAGATGATCTTACGGAGGTAAGTCTTAATTGCTATCAAAATGTTTAAATTTGTTGTTATCCACAAAAAAAAAGTTTAAATTTGAGGATACTCTAGTCATCTTCTCTTTATGATTTAAGTTTGATTTATGGCAGGAGGAGAAGTTGGAGCCTTTGAAAAATGTGACAGATGATCCCCGCATTCGGCTACTAAATCGATTGTATGCTAGAAAAAGGAAAGAATTAAGAGAGAGAGGGAAAATGAAGGTGCTTAAAGTATTGCTGTAGTTGTCAATTCCATGCTAATATTTCACAGCTGATTTTTTATGGAATGATTGTAATGGTGTAGTTCATGTTGTTTATCCATCATCAATGATTGACTTCTGTAATTTCTCACCAATATTTTGGAAGTGATTGGTTTCTATCTCTGTGGTGTTATGATGTAAATTTATTTAAGACCAATGTTTAATGGGTCTGCAATCAGGGTGACTGGAGTATATTTAGAATCAGATGATGTTTATAGTCAAGGTACTTATTGAATTCAATGGTGGTTATTGAACATGTGCAATTTCATATAGACTTAGAAAATGGGGATAAGAAATTTAAACTTCAGAAAAAGGATATATAGTCTGAAGATTTGTATGTATCATGCACTTGGAGCTACGAAATACAGTATAATTATGAGCACAGATCGCATAGACAACTTTATATTCTTCTGCACTGATGTGCCTGCCACATTTTTTTCAGAATGCTGAGGTTGAGGAAGAACGGGTTGATGAACGGTCCGTCGATGATCTTTTGTTATTTATAAATGGTGGCAAGAAAGGTAATAGGCAAATATTTTTTAATGAACTATACTGTCTTTGTTTTGCTATTTCCTTTTACCATGTGGCATTAGGAGCTTAAATTTATGTGCAATTTCAGAAAATCTCATATCTTTTTAGATTCTAGGATCTAGATTCAGTCCTTTTCTTTTATGCCAGGGGGACCATTAGAGTATTTTCACAAGGTTTGATTTTGACTTATGTTTTATTTATTCTGAAGGAAATGGAGGAAAATTGAGTGGATTGGAAAGAAGTAAATGCAGTAAATTTGTTTAGTTGTGAACATGTAGGAGAGAAAAGAAAGGAAAGGAGAAGAATGCAAAGTAAAACATAATTTATATTTTACACTCTGGGCCCAGAAAATATTACTCTCCACTTTGGAGAGTATTCAAGAGAAATGAAGAGAAGGTAAAACTTGGGATGTAAAATTACATTTTAACCCTCCCCTAATTACCCTTCTCCCTTTATCCATCCTCATTTCTCTCTATTATTACTTATGTTTACACAACTTGTCCTACTGTCGACCAGGTAGGATCTCCTTTTTTCATCTATTCATCTCTGGCGTCTCATATCGCCGACGGCCACTTTGTTATGCTACATGGTAACTCTATGTGGTCTTATTTTGGGAAAAATATTGTGGGAATCTTAAAAATAATGGAGTTAGAATGAGGATTTTTTTTTTTTTTTTTTTTTTGGAGGGGTGGGAGGGGGTGATTGAGTGGCATGCGGCAGAGAAATTCATAGCCAAATTGATTTTTTTGCACATTAAAAAACCAAAAAGAAATGGAAATTTTGGGTAACTGATCAACTTTTCTTATTTAGTAACCTTCTTTTCTTTGTCAATTGATGCTGCTATTTTGATTTCCAGTAGGTAAGAAATAATGTAGTAATCAATTTTTCCTTACCACCTTCACATTCGCTGCTATGTAGTAAGCAATCAGCAAGAATGAAGCAAATTTGATTTGCAAGGTAGGAAACATATTTGATTTGCATTAGTAGGAAAGGAATAAATGGGACGGGACATTGTGTGGATACAATGGGAGGAATAATACATTTTTAAAGGTATAATGATTAAATTACCCATAATAATTCCTCTTTTATTTCTTTTTGCTCATATATCCAAACAATGGAAAAGTAACTGTCCCTTGTCTTTTTAAAAGATAAATCCAAAAAATACAAGGGAAATATTATCTCACCTGCTCTTATCTCCCTCCTTTTAACTTAATTTTCACTTCAAGTCACTCCAATTACCTTATAAATAATTGTGCCGTGCCAAACAGGGGGTTAGAAAGTATAATAGGGTACTTGTGTGGAAGTATTAATTTTGGTTGTAGAATAGAAGATTTACTAATTAGTTTGGTATATCAAGGGTATAACTGATCAAAACCAGGCTAAAGGCCTTTCTGGTCTAATCAACCCAAAATTTTATAAGATTTAGTCAATGTGTATTTGTATTATATATGGGCACGGTCTTAAAGCGGTTTTTGTACTGGGTGTGGTCACATTATCAATTCGATTCAGTCTAGATTATAAACTTTTCTTAGAAATAATTTTTTATTTAAAATAAATCCTAAGTTAAAAAAAAAAATCAATTTTGTAGATTATATTTATGTAGTTAATAATATTTTTATCTAAACTTTCTTCATTTATATATATATATGTAGGTAATATTTTAATCTATATATTATAATTATAGAAATATTTAATATTTTTAGGTAATTATATCTATATATATATATATATATATATATGAATTTTTAAATAAAAAACTTAAAAATTAAAAAATTTCCGTAGACAGCCCCTAACTGGCCCGATTTAGATTATGAATGAGCATGGTTGTAATTTTTTACCTAGGTGACTAGGCTGTGTCTATTTTGCCCCAACTTAGTGGTAATGAATTTTATATAAACTTGGCATGTGTCCAATCTGAATCCGATTCTAATCAGGTCCAATCAAGGGTATCTGCTGGTATGTAGACTTCTGAGTTTTCATGTCTTTTGTGTTTAGGGGGATCCTCCAAGTATATGGGGTTGCATTGAGTGGATATTAAAGGAAAATGACAACATGCTTACATTGGCACGTTTGTAGCAGGCGTTCTCCATCGGGGTTTTAGTTTGAAAGTGTTGTACCGTATGAATCCTTGTGATAGTTCATTAAGACATTCTGGTCAGTGACAAAGTCCAGCTTCATGTAACTCAATTCCACTAATAGTATGCTGCACATTCTGGCAGGAATTTGCCAACTAGCTTTCATAGGATTTTACCACAAATATCTAGCAAAATGCATAAGGGGATTCGTAATTTGATATAGCCAATTCTACTTAGATTTTTTTACATATATATTGACCTTGTATTGATGTTGATGTCATCTTAAACAATCAAAATATGCCGAAGGAGTGGAGGAAGGACACTTTTAAGGCTCATTTACCAGAAAAAAAAGTTAAATCTAAGTTGTGCTATTATAGAGATACTCACAACTAGAAGTCATGGGTAAAGGATGATCGAATGAAAGTTAAATAAATATGAAAATGTTTCTCAGGACCAACTTGGATTGATGCCATTATAGATCTACTATCAAAGCTATCTATTTTTGTAAGGAATAGCAATTTAAGAAAATATGGTGGGACTTATTTACGGCGTTTATTGATTTTAAAAAGGCATATAATGTAGTACCATAGATATAAATATTAGTTGATATATATTGCTTTTAGGCATCCTGATACTAATATTTTTTAATACTGAGATAATATTATGATATGTTACTATATTGACAATATATCATAATATACTGGTTATTATTTAAAATATCGGCTAGTATGCTTAATTTTTTATTAATATGGTGGCCAATGTAAAACTTTGAACTTACGATTTTCAGAATCTTTTTCTTCTAATATATTTGATATCGATACATTTTGTTCAATATTTTTGATATTGATATGTATTCTTTAATTTGTTCGATACTAATATGGCCGTAATTAATATCAATATTTTTATCCATATACAGGACAAAATGAACTCCTTTGGAGTTTTCAGTTTTGGAGAAATTAAGTGAATTACTATTACATACGTCCAAGTTATAAAGAATGTACTGTTAGCGACATTTGTCTAATTGGCATATTCCGTGACCATATGTATTATTGTATCGATGTTGGGTTGTGGGTTGTCGAGTTACAGTCCGTTCCGTCCTCCAGTCGCTCGAGCCCGTCCGAAGCATCCGCGCCCTCTGGGAGCTCGCTACCCGCTCGAGCCCAAAATCTAGAATGGTCCCCGCTCGCCGTGCGCTCCCTACCCGCTTGAGCCCAAAAACCAGAATGGTCCCTGCTCGCTGTGCGCCGCCCTGCGCTTGAGCGCCGATGCAACGGACAAGTTTTTAAATGCAAATTTTGAGCCCTCTATAAATACTTGACTTATGTTTTTGGAACCCTAAGGACTCTGGACAGACTATTTTCATGCCCCATTTTGAGAAAAAAGTTGTTCATGCTCCATTGATATTGCTTCTATTGAGAAAACCAAAAGCTACGAGATTGATCTTTATGTTCTAAGAAGTTTTCTCCTCTCTTTCTCTTAACCATTTAAACACTCCCTTCTACCTTTGTTGGAGACGTTGGTGGGTTGAAGAAGGAGACTCGATCGTGTTCGGCAATTCAAGTGGCTAGAGAGGGAAGATTAACGTGAAGACCGGAAGGTGTCCGGTTCCGTTGTCGCGGGCAAATCCAAGGAGTTCCTTGGTATGGATTACAAGACGGAAGTAAGTCGGTTAGGTTAGCGCGTCGTTACCATCCGGTCTGTAAGTTGATTTTCATAGTGCATTACTTCATTGGCTGTTGAAGCCCGGAGGGTTTTTCTTGATTACCGTGGGTATCGAGTTTTCCCTTCCTCACCAAAAATCGTATCTTTTTACTGTTGTTTATGCTCGGTTATATTTTGCATGCTTGTCCTTATCTCTAACATCTAGAATTAAATATTCTTTACGTGTATTGGATATTTAATTTTTACTGCTTCCGCTATTTTTATCGGGGTCAAAACTTGATTGTATATCTTAGGACAAAAAGTCCTTTTTCAATTGGTATCAGAGACTGACCTCGATCCACGACCCCGTTCTAGATGTATACGAGTGGATCGCTCTCCGTACCTCCCTTCTTTGATAGAAACAACTATGCCTATTGGAAGGTCCGGATGAGAGCCTTCCTTAAATCCTTGGATGAGCGTGTATGGGCTAGTACCCAACTTGGGTGGACTCCACCCAAGAGTGGTGATGAATCAAAAGTTTTGTCTTTATGGTCAAAAGAAGAACTTGATGCCTGTAACTGGAATAGTAAGGGGTTACATGCTATTTTTATGGCTGTATCTCCCGATGAGTTTAAACGGATTTCTATGTGCGAAACTTCTAAAGATGCGTGAGACATTCTAAAAATCACTCATGAAGGTATTAAACTGGTTAAAAATTCAAAATTACAAATGCTCACCACTAGATTCGAAGAAATACAAATAAAGGATGACGAGACATTTGATGAATTTTATGCGCAATTAAATGATATTGTAAATTTCACGTTTAATTTATGAGAACGAAACCTGAAAAATAGAATTGTTAGAAAAGTTCTATGATCTTTGCCTGAACGATTTAGATCAAAAGTGATTGCGATTTAAGAAAGCAAAGATTTAGACAAATTGAAAATTGAAAAACTTGTAGGGTTCCTACAAACTTATGAACACACATTGTCACAGTCAAGGAAAAATAAATCACTTGCTCTAAAATCAAGTAGGGAAGAGCACAACTGGGATTCCGATGAAGAGTCGTGTAGCGATGACGATTTTTTCTTATTTGTTAAAAATTTCAAAAAGTTTTTAAGGAAAAATAAATCTTCATCAAACAAACTTGATGTGAATTTAAAACGTTCATCTCAATTTGAGAAGAAAGACTGATATGAACTCAAGGACTACAAATCAAAAAATACTCAAGGAGTTCAATGTCATGAGTGTAAAGGCTTTGACTACTATCGGGCTGAATGCCCAAACCTTAAACGCCAACAAGGTCAAGCTTTTAAAGCTAATGTGACATTAAGTGATGACGAAGAAGAGGGTGAAAACTGTTCTGAAGATGGCCATGTCAAGTACATGGCTTTTATGACCTCCATGTGTGGCAATTCAGTAGAAAATTTTAATCAATCTGATGACTCTATGGATGAGTCTGAAGTTGAATTTGATGGCCTTCAAGAAGCATATGACAAACTGTTTAGGGAATGCTTGAAAGTAAAGAAACAAAATAAAACCTTAAACAGTAGGGTCATAGATTTGGAACAAGAAAAATTAGCTCAACAATCCGAGTTAGATGCTAAAACCCAAGAAATTGAGAATCTGACAACCTCATTTACTAAACAGATCACAACTCTAGAATCTGAACTTGAGGTTACCAGAAAAGATTTGAAACAATTCTTAAATGGGTCCACAAAATTAGATCATATGTTTGAGTTGGGAAAAATTGGTGGAAATAAACAGGGGTTGGGGGTATGCTGCGAATATTGTCAAAAATGACGTGAAACCTAAAACTGTTTTTATTCTCGCCACGAAACTTCCACACCAATACGCTTACAAATCCAAACTCACTAAGCAACCGACTCGACGTGTAAAAAAATCGATTTAACTCACCTCATTTGTGGAAAGATATGAACAAACCCACAAAGTCTCTGCCAACTTGTCATGCGTGTGGAACGATTGGGCATATTCGGTCCCACTGCTATACCATGAACGTTCCATACAATCCAAGACCAAATCTAAACATGAATACACTTGTTGATCACATTCAGATATTAAATGAACAAGTAAAAAGATTGAATGCAAAAGTAAATTCAGTGAGACGAGTATGAGTTAAGAAAAGTGAGCTACATTATCCCTTGGCCATTCGTGACAAAAGGGGGAGACTTGATTCCTTTTGATTGGGGAAGATTAGGGGAGATTAGGGGAGCTGTTACTATTTATGTTAGGGGACGCTTTGTTATTGCGCTCTGTTATTTATGTTAGGGGGAGCCTTATTGTTTTCGTAAGGGAGAGTACTTCGATTTCGGTTACTTGATTTTCATTATTTTCACTGCTGCATATTGGTTTCTTATTTCTATTGTTATCATTTTATTATGCCTTTGTGATACTAACTCTGCTTGACCAGGCAATTGATACAATGTCGACGCAGCTGTCACCACATCGACACAACAGTATTAGTGTAGATCTTTACTTTTTTTGTATCTTTTATTTCTCACTAGGCGTAGATTTTTATGTACACGGGTTCTATCTCGGTGGTGTCTGAACCCGTGATTCACTTGTATTTATTTCCTTTCTGGGTTTTGTCACGGAATTGCCAAATGGGGAGATTGTTAGCGACATTTGTCTAATTGGCATATTCTGTGACCATTATGTATTATTGTATCGATGTTGGGTTGTGGGTTGTCGAGTTACAGTCTGTTCCGTCCTCCAGTCGCTCGAGCCAGTCCGAAGCCTCCGCGCCCTCCGGGAGCTCGTTACCCGCTCGAGCCCAAAATCTAGAATGGTCCCCGCTCGCCGTTCGCTTTTTTATCCGCTCGAGCCCAAAATCTAGAATGGTCCCCGCTCGCTGTGCGCCGCCCTGCGTTCAAGCGCACGTAGGGTTTCTCTAGAAACCCTCCGTGCACTTGAGCGCCGATGCAACGGGCAAGTTTTTAAATGCAAATTTTGAGCCCTCTATAAATACTTGGCTTATGTTTTTAGAACCCTAAGGACTCTGGACAGACTATTTTCGTGCCCCATTTTGAGAAGAAAGTTGTTCATGCTCCATTGATATTGCTTCTATTGAGAAAACCAAAAGCTACAAGATTGATCTTTATGTTCTAAGAAGTTTTCTCCTCTCTTTCTCTTAACCATTTAAACATTCCCTTTTACCTTCGTTGGAGACTTCGGTGGGTTGAAGAAGGAGACTCGATCGTGTTCGGCAATTCAAGTGGCTAGAGAGGGAAGATTGACGTGAAAACCGGAAGGTGTCTGGTTCCGTTGCCGCGGGCAAATCTAATGAGTTCCTTGGTATGGATCACAAGACGGGAGTAAGTCGGCTAGGTTAGCGCGTCGTTACCACCCGATCTGTAAGTTGATTTTCATAGTGCATTGCTTTCCTGCACGTTGAAGCCCGGGGGGTTTTTTTCGATTACCGTGGGTATCGAGTTTTCCCTTCGTCACCAAAAATCGTATCTTTTTACTATTGTTTATGCTCGGTTATATTTTGCATGTTTGTCCTTATCTCTAACATCTAGAATTAAATATTCTTTACGTGTATTGGATATTTAATTTTTACTGCTTCCGCTATATTTATCGGGGTCGAAACTTGATTGTATATATTAGGACAAAAAGTCCTTTTTCATGTACAATAGCGCGATCACATGTGAGGACACTCAGAGAGGAGATTGAGGCTCTTCCATTTAGAATCGACTTACTCAAAATGTTAGCTTTGAGATGTCATCTTTTTTGTCTTGGCTATGGATGAAAAGGCACATCTAAGATAACATGTCGGTTGCATGCTGTTTGTAGATGTGATAATATGGGTCTGTGAGAAAAAGGGAAGGCTTTTAATGCTATGTCTGAATTTCGATGACAGAATTTAGAAGGAAAGAGTTTTAGAATTAGTAGGATGGAGACTGTATGCATGGAGTGCAAGTTCAAGTAGTGGATGCGCCAACGGCCAATCACATGGGATTAATGCTGGAGTGTTTAAGTAGGTTACTCTGCAAATTAATAGCCATATGAAAGGTGATTGTAGATTGAAGAAAGTCTACTCATAAGGAGAATAGTGAGACAAAATAGTGAGCCAAATGTGGTCTTGTACGCAAAAGACATAATCCAAAACAAATTTCAAAGGGTCCAAATGTACGAAACTAGCCCAATCTAATATCCGATCCAATAACGGTCGAAACCTGCGAATATTAAATCAAAATCTCAAGTATCCAAATCAAATGCAAGTAAAACATATTGAAAATCCAAAACATGCTCAAATTGGAGAACTAAAGACCAAAAGACCGACTTTGAGAAAGAATTATACATATTTTTGGTAACTTTAGGCCAAATCATTACTGTTCAGACTCATAGGTGGGCCGTTTACATATTCTCCCTTATAGACGGGGATAAGCGCCACTTTCTTTTGCTACCTGTGGATTGTAGGTGCAATCCTCAAATCTGTTTGAATATATTAGAATATTCGAATATATTAGTTCCGTTTAAATCCTTACGATAATTCTCATGAAAACCAAACCAGGGAGGGTCTCTATAACAAAGTCTAAATCTTTTCCTATTTGGCGGAAAAGTACAAAGTTTTCACTTTAAGAAGCACAAATACAAAGTTTTCCACCCCGGGGGAAGTACAAATACTTAATAGAATCCAAAACAGAGTCTGACCCAAAGTATATGTATGGAATACCATATACAAAGCCCATATGCGACTTTTCATGACTTTTCTTTACAAATATTATTATACATAAACAAAATATCTCAAAATATTTACCCATCTTTTATAAAACAAACAAAACCCTCAAATATTAGCAAAACTAAAACTAAATCTTGAAACATCCAACACAACTACATGCATGCATGAAGAATCCAAGTGGAGGTGAGTAAAATGACATACATGTATACTAAAATCATTAAATGTAAGCAAAACTAAATGGAAACTGAAATAGACCAAAGATAGGGCTTAAAAATAATTGCTTTTAACTTTTGATCTAACCAAAAGATACTCCAAGATCCCTCTTCTTCTCTTTGTCTTGCTTCCTTTCTTTCTCTTTTTCTCTTCTTCCTCTTCCTATGCGAAATGCCCAAAAACAATGCATGAACCCTTTTATAAATGAATTGGCATATGAGCGCTACCTTAGGTGCTTGCTAGGCACCTCGCCTAACCCCAACCATGCACGACCGTTGTCTCAGGCGCTCCTCAAGCACAACCAAGCTGCAGAATCACGTTCGAGTGTCACCTTAGGCGCATATAAGGTGGTGACAAATCTACCTGAATCCTGCTTAAGCGATCCAAAGGTGCTTCTCAGATGTGCCCAATCTACCAAAAATGCGCACGAGCGTGCATCAGGCGTGTCTCAGGCGCCAAGTTTGTTCCGCCAAATTTCCTTCAAATTTGTATTGCACAATTATTTTCAATATATTCAAAATAAACCCAAAATAAACTAACAATATCAAATTAATTAAACGGTGAACCGGGTGTTATGGGTGAAGTTGAACGGTGATTGATTTTCTAATTAATTGTTTGAGTAGTGGTGTCCTCCTGCATCTTAGAGTCCCTTCCTTATCACTATTGCACTTGGAATGAAATATGTGTATCCCCCTGTTATTGGTATTTGTCCATACTATATTAAAATTGTAATATATTGCATGATACGACCAATAATATTTCGACATTGTGGCTGATATTGCCACTTAGGTTACGATTTATAAAAATAATTTCATCTAGTACTCTCAATATTGATATGTATCAACTGATATGACTAATATCAATATAGTTGTAACCGAAATCGACATTGTCATTCATGCTCTTGCATCCTAAATCCCCTTCCTTATCTAAGAGGTGTAAGTTATCGCATAAATAAATAGTAGTAGACATATCTTTCAGTTATCACCTAGTCTTATTCCCTTCATGCAACCTTATGGGTGACTCATTGCCAGAAATAAAGGTGACTAAATCTGGCAAAGGTAAAAAGAAAAATCGCAGAAGGAAAGATCATACAAAAGGCTCTTCATCTGACAACGTAAATGAAAATCATGAAAAGGTCAGCACAAGTCTTTTGATTCTGTCATCCACTCCTATGCATCTACCTTTTTGTTTTGCTCAGTGATGTAAATTTTGACCGATATTGTAAATATTGACCTATATATATCGATATTGGGATAATCCGATACTAATCCTTATATAGTGATAAAATCACGATATTTTACAATATCTGTGATATATCACAATGTATCGGCCTATATTTCCTATATATCAGCCAATGCATTCTTATCAACTTATGATTCTCAGAATTTTTTCTCCAATATTGATATATATTATCTGATTCCGATATGGATACAAGTAATACTACCGATACCAATACTGATATTTTCATCCATTTTGCTAATTGCTGGCTGCTATTTACTATATTATCATTGTAGGGGTCAAATGGCATTCCTTTGTCTTGCCCAGATGGCACAGGTGACGAGTTGTTTCCAGCTTCTGGCCCTGGTTTAATATATCAAGATTATGTGACTGGAACTTTTTCACCAAAGAACGAGTTTGATGATGCAGATGATGATGAGCTTGATCCTGCCATGAAGGAACAATTAGACAGGTACTTACTGGTTTTCTTGATTTGGGTACTTAAAATTATGGCATACATGAAAGTAGGTATGAAGATGTGAAGCCTACATTTAGTGTGGGTGAATTGTTGTGGAAAACAGTTTTATCTCTTGGAGATAAGACAGGAGATATAGGAAATAGTAAAATAGTCACTGAGCTGGGATGAATCTTCTTCTCCACAACAATATCACAGAGTTTTTCTCCATTCCTCTTATATATTATCATAATGCCATTGCTTTGAAATCTTTGTTGCTATTTATCTCAGTAAAATTAGCCTTGTAATTGATTGGCCTACTAATGTAAATATTGGCCGATATATATTAATATTAGAAACCCCCAATACTGATATTTCTTGATATTGCAATAATATCGTGATATGTTATCATATCGGCGATATATCATAATATATTGGTTGATATTTGACCAATATATTGGCTGATACATCCGATATATTGACCAATATAACTCTATTGGTTTACAATTTTTAGAAATATTTTTCTTCTGATATATTCGATATTGGCACATATTGTCTGATATATCCAATATTGATATGGTTGTAACCAATATCAATATTTACATCCGTGTGTTCCATATCCATGATGTGGATTTTGACTAATTGGAATGGATCTAGTTATCATCCTTAGAAATTCATGGTGGATTTCCTCTGTGAACCTGATATTGGACTTTTCTGGGATGCTTAAACATGAAATATATAGATTATTCATAATTCCATCTTCTTGACATTTATGGGCTGGTCTCTCTCTCTCTCTCTCTCTCTCTCTCTCCCCCTCCCAGTCTCGATTTCGGTCTCTTATTTTTGCTATATGACAAAATATGTCCCTTCTCTTATATGTTTATATTCTTTTAACCCCTCAACACTGCATATCAATGAGTTCACCTACGTTGCTAGTGAATTTGCTTCATCTTGAGCATATTTCTCAGATTATAGGGGTGAAATCTTGCATTTCCTCCTATTCTAGGGCTGACCCAAGTTCCAGCTTAGGTATTACAAAAAGGATAATAGTTACTGCAAAAGGATAATAAATAATTTGACAAGTGTTGCTTTCATAGAAGATGATGACAAGCAACACAAATGATTAATTTGATGGGTCAATAGAGGAGGATCTACATTCAGATGGCATTTTTGGTTATCCATAATACTAGTGACTGTTTTGTCCATAGATCCTGTAGTGGGTTCTTTCATCCGAGTGCTGATATGGTACCTCCAGTGGGTTAGCTCCTATATCCACTGAACAGTTAGGATTGTTAAAACAATGAATGGTGCAGATTGTATTGGGTTGTTTAAATGATTATTTAATGTTTAATATTCATGACCATAACAGCTCCTCTTTCATGCATACCTATTCTTGCTCATATAAGGTGCCTTTCCCTTTTTCTTCACTTGTTTACTTTGAAAGCATAAAATCTCAAGTTGCTTCTCGTATACAGAGTGGAGTTGATTCAGGACCGTGAGCCTTGGTGCAAAGGTATAATTGTGCCATTGTTGGCCTAGTGTTTAAACACCGTAGTACTAGACTCTTTGCAATGAAATCCCATAATGTGGGATTCTCACTCTCTGGGGCCCTTTTTTTAAATAGAGTTGATTAAGGAAAATTGATGTATTTCTTTTGTTTTCAAGAATTGTCAGAGTTCAAGGTGGGTCTTAGTGCAATGATAAGATTGTTCTATTATTACCTAAAGGTCATAAATTTTATGAGTTGTTTTTCTCATGTTGGTCCACTTATTGTCATTTTTATCTACTCTTTGCCTCTTACAAAAGAAAAAAAAAAGAAAGAGGTTTAAGGATAGCACAATTGTCGCTTAATTCTTATAGATTCTTATTTAAGGTGGGTTTGATTCTCACACCTTTTTCTATTTAATAATTATTATCCTTTAAGAAAAAAAAATAGATGACTTCTGTGCCATAATATGATGGCCCTTTTTTTTCTGATACTGTGCACTGCTTATTAATTGTAGGGAGGTGGAGGATTTTGCCAGGAGATTGAATTCTGATTGGCCCAAAAGAATGCAGGAGATTCTATCCTTGGGCCCAGGAAGAAGCCCTCCTGCAATTTCTATTGGTGGAAATGGATCTGCAGCTTGAGATATAAGTAAGTCTTTTTAAGAAAAATTTTTAATTGATCTGTGAATTTGTCTATTTCTCTACAGGAAGCTGATAGTTGTGCTAGATAATTGTTAGCAACTCTCGTGTTAGGGATTTAGGAGATTTTCTATAGTGAAACAATAAACAATTGCATAACAAAACGTCAGATTTATATACGAAAACCCTGAATGGAAAAGAATCATAGGTAAAGGTGGAGATGCTTCCAAAATTATGGTTACAAAAGGAGTGGCTACAATTGTATTTTTCTTATTACTCAAAACCCTAGTAAAAAACACGATATGTATAGTAAAACTAATGGGTCTAACAATATAATAGATCTAGTCCTGTCTCTCTAGTGTTACTACTAACCTCCGCCCAAACTTCATATCAAATCGTATTGTGATTTTTTTGAGCTCAATCTTCAATTAAACCAGCTACAGACAGCGAATTCAGGCCATACTTAACCTCTTGATTTCTTATATCTCATATGTTGCTCTCTCCTTCTCTCTCTCTCTCTTGGCTTTGCTGGCTTCATCCTTGTTCGACAGATGAACACATTTATGCATCTCATGTGATAATGTGAACATCTAGCTTCATCCATATGAGAATGCTTTATGCACTTACGTTCATTCTATGCATTAAAATATCAATGTTATTATAATATTAATTGTAGTTGTATTAGTATTGGCTATGGATAAAAAATAGTGTGTCAGTTGTTACAATATTGATATCGGACATTACAGACAATTTTTTTTGCGACTACAGAAAGTGTTATATGCTAAATTTGACTATCTTTTAGTTATCTATTTATATATTTGAGTAGTTTTAGCCAGTTTTGTCAAAATGAGAATATATCATTCTAGATCATTAAAAGATACCTCAAAATTCTTAATCTATCTGGTTTATATATCTACATAACATATGGATTTAGGCTTCTTAGAATATTAAAGTTAAATTATGTAGATTTAAACTTTTAAGAATGAACTAAAGCAAAAAATAAAAATAAAAAGGTTGCAATAGTGACATGTTAACATAATTTTCTGGCATTGAGAAATATCGGCGGATCTTCTCAATAATGATACTTATAGGCCGATATTTCAAATATGAGCTGACATTTTTATCCATGGTTGTATTAGGAAATATTTATCGGTAGTGAACATCCCAAACACAACAAAATATTATTTTTTAGTGATTCTATCACAACTGAGTTTTATAGTAAGTTGACAATCTTTAGTCATATATTTATTTATTTGAAAAGTTTTAGTTAATATGATCAAAATTAAATTAACATATTAAGACATTGAAAAAATTTTTCCAAAATTTTTGTTCTGTATATATTTTATACATGACAAAATATTTAAATTTAGATTTCTTAGAAGATTTGAGTATATCCAATAGCAAAAAGAAAAATTGTGGTGACTTGGACTCGGTTCACAACTGCAGCTCGGATCCAACAATGTGGAAAACCATAACTCTTAAAAAATTATCCATTTCATACCATAAATGATAAATAAGACCAATAAGGTCTAAAATATTTGATACATCCAAAACTCATTGGGGAAAATATAACCCCAAAAACCAACAAAATATAATAGATAATATCTGAGTGTATCTCTACGACATAAAAATAAAAACATCTCCAGTTAGGTTCTCAAAAATTACTAAGTCCATAGCTTTTTCTCCAACTCTGGATTTAGCCATCGCTAACTTAGTGCTATTATGGAAGAAAGAAATAATATGGGATAGCTAAAAACCCAACTAGTAACTTTGACTAAAGTCATCAATAGTGAAAGTCAATCTATCTAGGGAATCATCTATCAATGCAAGCTCCATGGTAATATATAAGATGTAAAAAGTAAAAATTGTCCCCAGATTACAATGAAGCAGCAATAATTAATGGCATCAACAAATAAAGATTGCTCAAATGAACGATGTTAATTAATAATATCCATGATGTTAACTTTATGAACAATTTCGATATCCCGAAAGACGTTCACCGAATCTCAAAAATCCTAATAAATATCATGAGATCTCAAAGTATCTCAAATTCTAAGGTTCTCATTTGAATTTTCTAAAAATCCAACTTAATGTGAGGCCATAATAATATGAAACAATAACAAATTCTAATGTATATTATTTTGTCATTGTGATCGAAGGTTATGTATTTAGTTCCCATTAGCTCGGTAACTCAAGGTCACCAATATCCATGGTATGAAACTATATTATAGTTCTTTTCAAAGGTGATACCCATAATATACTCATATCATCTATGATGTCCATCGCATGTGATATCTAAGATATCACATCAATATAATGGTTATAAGGTTATAAGTATCGCACCTCAACATTAACCTCTATTGCTGTAAATGGAATAGGTATTAAGATATCACATCAATATAATGGTTATAAGGCTATAAGTATCGCACCTCAACATTAACCTCTATTGCTGGAAATGGAATAGGTATTAAAAAAGTATAGGCCAAATTAAGGTCTCATAAACTCCCATTCGCCTAGATATTTTAATTTTCATACACTCTCTTTTACTTATTATGGAGTGTTAAGAAATGTACTCACGGGAATTAAAGGTTAATGCCAACGAATCAAAAGAACCGGAAAATTGAGGAATCAACATGAGTACCTAAGTAATCTACATCGTCATCTCTCACTGTGGCTCACAACTATCCTCTAACACTCCTTCTCAAATTGGAATCATGATCCAAGGTCTCAAAATCTATAATTTAAGTTATGATTTTGAATCTACCCTTGTGACATTTGAGTAGTAGCTCAGCCACTATTTGCACCGAGCCTAAATCTTCAAGAGAATTATATCTAATTCCTCAATTTGGTTGTTATTCCTGCCTCAAAGACTGCATAACAACTATTCAATCGGTCTCTCTTAGAAAAACCAATTGGATCACTCAAATATAAAAAATCTCTCAATCTTCTATTTAACGTTCGAACATGCTCTTGAACGACCTTCAAATATCCGACATAACTCCCTATTTGAGATTTGCCTTCATGCATAAAAATTAGTATAGATTTGTACACGTTTATACTACCAATTAGTAGATCTAATACATGCATAACATCACATAGAAAGTAATACACCATCATGAAAATTAAGCAACATATATATAGTATCAACATAGGCAGTGTTCGAACATTGTTTGAATGCTGCAGCCTTAAAGCAGTGTTGTTCAAACATCTGCTCAAATGTTGATTAAACGCCGCATCTATCTTGAATAATACGTGCATAAAAATTATTCTAACTAGCCAAAAGCGTTATTCTACAACAAACCTACGATTCCTCATTGTTAAAATTGAAAGAACGACATGGATTGAATTATTAAAAAATAAATCAAGAAGGTCATAACTTTACTTCCTTTAAGATGGATGCTCTTCACTTTCTTTTCTTTCCTCCTCTTGAATTGCCTCTCCACTAACTTGGCTATCTTTCTTCTCTCTTGGACGAAAAGTAAGGGTGGAAAATGAAAGGCTTCTAGGGTTTTTATAACTGAAAAGGGCTAGGCTTAGAATAGTTATTTCCTTCATCATGAATTCGAAATTGGGGTGGGAAGTGGATAAAATTTCTCCCCTCTAATAGCAGCCAAAATCTTTAATGTTTTGTTTGGTTTTAGGAATATGTGAATGAAAGGAAATTGCATGGAAAAAATGTAAATAAAAAAATAAAATATATTAAGTATTTTCTTTCCTTTATTTGGAAATTATGGAAATTCATATTAGAGAGAAAATAAATTTTTAAGAAAAATACTTTTGTTGTTTGGTTACTTAAAAACTATTAAAAAGAAAAATGCATGCCTTTAATATCTTAATGAGCTCCTTTTGGTTACCATTTTATATACTAATTTGAACAGTTTTAATTATTAACCTATAGTTAAAAGATCAATTATGGGAGGTTAGAGGGAGGAAAATGAGTACAGGAGAGGAGAAGAGAAGAAGAGAGTAGAACAGAAAGTTTAGAGGAGAATTATAGTGGTTGATTGTAAGAGATAGGGTTTGAAGGAGAGCATTTAATTTTTGTGAAAAATTAAACAAAAAACTCAATTCTTTTTCTTTTTTATTTTTTACTTTCCTCTTATTTTTAAATAGAATGTAATTTTCTATACAAAACTATATTTTCACACACATTTTTGTACTATTTTTTCTCTAAAATTTTCCACCCAATTCAAACACCTTTTCTTTATAATTTTTAGCTTTTTTGGTATTATTTCACACACCTTTTCAATCCCTAAAAAACTATATAATTTTTAGCCTTTTTCCCCCTTCACCTTTTCTTTATGCCTGATATACCGTAAGATAAGCTAACAATCTAACTAACCATAGTCTTCCTTAATGCGAACTAGCAAATCACTGATTTAGGTTGACTTCGAAGGTGTCGGCTACTATGCTTTAGGAAGGGATTAGTTAGTTCCCTCTAATTGAATTAAAATTTGATTATAAACTGCCCGCAAAATCAGCTTTCAGTTTCCTGAAGTCTAGCCAAGTCGCATGCCACCTATACAAGCACATGGCCTCCAAAATAATAAGCTAGGGTTTGAATCTCTCTTAAATTTCCCACCGACTTGAATGATATCTTTCTCAATTTTTTGAAGTGTAATCTTGCTCTTAATCTTGCAAATTCAGCCGAGTCAATAACTACATTAAGTCACCAAATTTTCCTAAATAAAACATAGTATTTTTACTTGATTGAATAGTTAATTGCTAATGGCACTTGTTATATTTAAATAATCCTTGATTATTGTTGCCACAAATTGATAATAATAATATTACATTTAAGATCACCTCGACCAACCAATATTTTTTGTTAACACAACAAGACTAACGCCCCTAAAATCTCTCTAGAAGTCCGCTAGGATTTGATTAGAATTTGAGTTTGTTGAATCCTTCCTATTTTCCCTTTACTTGGTTCAATTAGTCTTGGATCATTATTTCCCAAAATGGCCAACCGGCCAAAGCACAAGGGAGAAAAATTCCCAGTCTAGAGTCCTCCAATTATTCATGCATAACATTTAAGCTTACAGTCAAATGGTTGCCTAATTAGTAGGTCTTCACTTAGCTAGCTTCCCAATATAGTCAAAGAGGTTCGTTAACATAATAACTTTGGAAGAATACTCCACTATAGCGTAGCACTCGTAAGTTTCCATGAGTGTCTCCAAAATATTAGGTGAGGTTTTTTTAGCCTCATATGTGGTTATTATAATTTGTTCAAGACATTGACTTATATGAAATTGTCTACTCATCTGAATCCTTCGTAACAATGTAAAAATTATTGGCTCCGATGAATGATCTTACCAAATGTTTCAATTATCAAAAATATCATAGCAATTCATACTCCAGATATTAATGCAAGATATTAAGTCTCAAATTTTTAGTTGTTAGACTAGTATTTTACCCCTCCATTTTGATCTCGCCAACCGAGTCATCTTCCAATCACCTAACATGCTGCAAATTTCCATTTTCCACAATATATCGGGATAATTTTCCAATGTTAGAATGTCTCATTCTCAATGCACTTTGAGCTGGATTGTTCAAATCCTCATGTCTGTCTAATTTTCTTTTTCGGCTTTATGTGAAACTGTATATTATTGATTTACCGAGTAGATCTAATTTTAGGCTTCCGTTGCTCTGCATCACAATTCAAACTTGTGATTGTGTTTTGCAACTTGGTGTAGAGGCTCGAGATGGTTTGATCTACTTGAAAAACCCGATTTTTGATAGGAGAGGCACGGCATTTCACTTGTTTGCAGCCAACTCGATCTGACCATGCATTTTTGCTGGTTTGCTGTTGCTGCATTATTTGCCCTACATATTAGCAGCGTTGCATGCCCCGGAAGAGTGAAGGCGGCATTCTCTTGGCTGCAACTGTCAGTAAAATCTGCAACTCTTTTCCTGTTTTTCTCTGACTTATGCCCAATGATGGCCCCCGGATATCGGCTACTCCTTGCAAAAATTGTTCCAGCACCTCCAAGGGTTGTAATTGAATCCCAGGAAGGTGGGGCCGGTCTCTCGGGTCTTTCCGGAGCCTTTACATCTGGATGTTTTCAAGTGCTTCTGTTTTGGGATAGTTTGGTGGTAAAACTGGCTTCTTGTAGAGCAGGTGCGCATCCTTGTTAACCTGTGCTTGCCTTGTTTTAGTAGTTTCACTTGGTGTTAAATCAAGTGCAATAACAAAATAGACTCATGATTTTCTCATTTGGTGGGACTTTAAGGTGTTATTATTATTGTTGTTGATTTGATTTTGTAATATTGTAGCCAAACCCTACTAATCAGAAGTAGATTGCATGGCCCGGTGAATTTGTGCCATTTCGGCTTTATAATGGAGAAAGGGATTTTTTGAAAATAAATATTTCATGATCCAAAACTAGCCATCACGGTCACCGGCAGAGTCGCCACCACCACCGTGGTCTCCGCCATTGTTTCACCTGTCACCACCAACACAATCTTGCAGTTCACCACCACTATATATATATATATATATTATTTGATCTGTGTGAAAATAGCTATTTCATGATCCAAGATCAACTATCCCACCTCCCTGATGGACACAGCCGCTGCTCTGCCGCCTGCCACCACCATCGAGCAGTTCATCATCGTCATCATCTACATCATAAAGACATGTTTTTGGTGGCCCATTTTCGTCACCCTCGTTAGTGGCTTGTCGTTCAGATGACTAAGTGATTTGTCATATCGCTTACCGGTGTTCCAATGTGGTCTATTAAGGGCACTCCTATTAAAAGTATGACTAAATTAAAAATATTAGACAGAGACCCAATAATCTATGTTAATATACAGTCTTCAAATACCATACTATGCATAATTTAGTTGCTATAATGCATGGACTCTTATTTAATTCAAGTATTTTACCCTTCTTAAAGAGCCAAAGCCCTAAGAGGCCAACAATTTATGGTTTCCCATAATTAAGATAATGGCTTAGGTTTAGGAAATTTCTCATTCCTAATTTATCTATTTACTCCAATATAATTTCTTAAATTTATTCGGTTATGCTAGGGTCCCACATAAACTAATCCAAAATTTAAATGATTAACTTAGATTGCCTAGGTAAGGTTCTCCAATAGTTCTACAAGGAATTCACATGAATTCAGCCCACATAGAAGGTTAAGCCCAACACAAAAACCCCATTTAAGAAAACAAAAATATAAAAATAGTCATTATCTGATTGTTATAAAAAAAAAATAGTCAAATAATTATTGTAAGTAATCATATAATTTGGTCATAATAAAAATAAACAAAAATAATTGGGATGTTATATGCCCAACCGGCTTGGTCAGGTCAATCAAGAATTTTATAGGGTTTAGTTAAGATATATTTGTATTATGAATAAATACTGCTAGAAATTAAGCTCGATTAATTTTTTTGGGTTGAGTACAATTATGGGTAAAGGTGACTGATTTGATATCATGAGCCTTGTCCAAATAAGTAATAATTATATAATAAACAATCCAATTGATATTTTATAAATAATTAAAAATTTTAAATATTTTTAAAGGCGGGTAAGGCACATTAAATTATAAAACCAAAGCAACAAATCGAATTACTCTATCCAGTATCTAAAAATAATTTAACGACATGCTCATATTAATCTTATCTGTAAATATTTATCAGGCGCCCAAAAAGGATATATAAAAACATGTACAATTATTCATGTTGATAAAGACATCTCACAATAATATAAATCATAACTACGTTGATTAAATAAAACCTTAACATAATTATCAAAAGAATTCAATACATATCAAAATAATAAAAGAATAACAAGCCTTTTGGCTCTTCTATCTAAGATCTTACAAGTGAATCCAAGTACCCTTTAATCTAAAAGGTTAAAAAATTAAATAAATAATGAGTTTAATACTTAACAAATATATATAAATGGTAAAACACATACAAAATATAATACATCAAATGATCCAAATATATCAAATGTTCAAAGATTGAATATCCAATTATCAAACATCCAAATCCGATTTTATTCACAAAATTATAATCCATATACTAATATTAAAATAATTTGAAGAACAAAATTGTTCTTAATGTCCAAATACTAATTGTCTAACTATCAAATGATTCCAAATACTCAAATATATAAGTCGGATAAAATCAAAACATTGTATTCAAAGTATACAGTTATCCAAATGCCAAATATTTTGAATATTGAATAATATACAGATAAAATCCTAAAATCTAAGGCATACTAAAATTTAATGATCAATGATCAAAAGGCCAATTTTATGGAAAGATTATATATACTTTTGATAAACTTAGGCCAAAGCACAACTAATTAGACTTGTAAGCGAACTGTCTATAAATCACTCCATATAAATGGGGTTAAACATTGGTAGATGCAATCATTGAATGTATCTAAATTTATTAAGATATTCAAATATATTATTCTGTTCAATTTTTTTTATAATGGTTTTAAAAAAATAACAAATAACAGATTCTATAATAAAAAATTTAAAAGTTTTTTCTCTTTGTATGAAAAGTACAAAATATTTTATCCTATGGGGAGGTAAAATATCAAATCAAATATTTAAAAAGTATCTGATCTAAAAATATATATAGAGAGAGTATGACATATAAGGACCAAATACGGAAGTTAATGATTTTTCTTCATAAATATTTTCATATATAATCATACTATTTCAAAATATTTACATATTATATAAAAAATAGATAAACCTCCAAATCTTTTGACAAAATCAAATAAATTTTTAAAATTTTAAGTAAATATTATATGTTAGTAATAATATTTGAAGTGTGGATATAACATATGACATGCATGTACAATAAAGTATAAAATATAAGTAAAAAATTGAAAGATTTCAAAATAGATCAAATATTAGGCTAAGAAATATTTATTTTAATCTTTTAATTTAACAGATTTGACAAAAAAAAATTCAAAATTTTCTTCCTTTACTTTCTCTCTCTTCTTTCACTTTTTTTCTCTCTCCTCTCATTTTCTTTCCCACCAAAAAAACCACAACAATACATGCAAGTACTTATATATATTAGTCAACACATGATTGTTAAATAGGCGTGCACTTGACACCATTCAAATCCCTCAGCCACAACTCAAGCGCAACAATCTGTCTAAATCGTGCATAAGTACTAATATAGGTTTAACTTGAACACCATTATTTTGCCTCAAAAGATTATGAGCACTCTAGAGGCATGCCTTAGACATGCAGTTATTGCCTGAAATATGCATGGGTTGAGTGTCCATCAAGTGCCAAGTCTAATCTAAATGATCTGATTTTTTTAAAAAAATTTTATTATATAATTATTTTAAAATTAACCCAAAATTATATTAATAATATCATAATTCATAATTAAAATTAGGCATTACATTCGATCTGACCCAATTATGATTTTTTTAAATATATATATTTTTTATTTTAAATAAATACAAAGATTAAGATTTATTTTAACAAATTATTTTTTATTACTAATAATAATTTATATAAAAGTTTTTATTTAAATATATATTTATATAATATTTTAATCTAAATATTATAATTTTTAAAATATTTTATATTTTTAGATATTTTTATATAAATATAAATTATTAATTAAAAATACTTAAAAATAAAAAATATCAATACACTAATTCAGTTTGTATTATGAATGGGTACTATTATAATTTTTTTACCCTTGTGACCGGATTGTGTACACCCCAACCTGATTTACTAATCACAAATTTGCCTCCAAATTTAACTTGTATCCATTTTGAATTTGATTTTAAGCAGATCTACTCAATCAGCACTTGCTCATATAAAACCTCATCATTTGGTATAGAGTTGCTCCCACCCATCATGGATAATTTATCTGTTGGTCAATGTACGTAACACATTTCCGTGACAATGTCTCCGACTATTGTGCACTCAAGCCTCATGCATCGTAGTAGTGCCAATACTTTGTAAAAGCAACACGCTTTGTAACATATCTTAATCACCCGAGCATGCCAACATTTATTAACCCTTGTGCATTGACAAGTAATATATTTAGTAACCATAGACATATTTTGAGTTAGATGATGTCGCTTCTTTCTATGCCTACAATGTCATGAGTGCCTACTTAGCTCGAGTCTTACAGCTCTCCTCCCACACGAGTTCATTCCTCAAGTATACATAGTCTAGTTCCTACTACAATAGAAGGTCTCAACTTCCATCCCGAATACTATTCACACCATCAAGCCCTTCGACACTCATCGGATAATGTCAATTCGATTTCCAGCCTTGTGAAGACTCTATGTCATTCCTCATGACATAATTATAGCTCATCCTCTTCACAAGCAACTCACTTAGGTGATGTGTAATGCTTCAATACTCTACAATACTTTAGTGGGTAGTGGTAGGGGAACACCTTCTTCCTTATAAAGGATATTTGGATTTTTAATAGTACATATTGAAATGTACTAACTTTTATATTGGGATATCAAATTTTTGTAATCCTGAAATTCTAAATAAATTCACAAAATTTAAAGATGTACAAAAACTATAAGAAATTTTACTCCAATTAGGTTAGATTTTAACACCTCCTTGCAACTGAATTGTTGGCATTTTAGTCGGCTTGGTCTCCATTGCTAATTTGATCTATTATCTTAGCCAAGACACAGTATATCTTCGAATACCCATTTTGAAGCCTATGATACTGATACACATCTTGTCTTGCTCATCAATTCCTCGACTCAAAAAATAATCAAACAATGACAGAAGGGCCAACAATGCCGCTTGCCGGCTACAAGCGAACACTCAACAACTATGAATAAGGTTGCATTCATTTAACCAAATATCCCCTTATCACAGTTCACGTTCCCTTTCCCTCTATTGCCATTCAATGTATAAGTGAGGAAAGAACCCACAATCTTCGATTGAGTTAATAATAATATAAATTCCAATCATTCATTCTCATTCCCGTCTAACAAACATCACCAAAATCAAATGAGTTTTGAAATTGAGTCTATTTTTAATTCGCGCTATTATCCATCTTGGGAGAACTCATGGACGCATCCGATCATTAGTCTTATACCATGTGGATTTATCCTTAAAAAATCACGTTAAATTAAAATAAAGTATTCTTACTTATAAGTAGAAGTCAAATATTCACCCAGTCAATATAAAACAATATGTTCTCATAATATAGTCTCCAATAGAAAGATATTTTACTATTTTAAGAGTGCCGTTATGTATTCCTACTGATAACACCAAACATGGAAATTTTAGATAAGCATATCAACATGCCTTTATTACCTAGTTTTGCTATTGATGAGGACGGCTAAAGTGGGCCGGCCCAAAGAAGCAATCGGCTCAGAAAGGATCGCAACCCACTAGCTCAAGGGACAGTTAATGCCTTAATTAACCGGAGAAAATCCTCAAGCAGCCGGATGTGACCCAAGCTAGAAGCGGCCCATGGGTCTTCTCCAGCACACAACGGTCATCTGCCCTAATTGGATGCGATGTGGAAAATCTCCCCAAATGACAACCTCCTCCGCAACGGAAGCGCCCAAATTGATGTAAATCCTAAAAGGGAAGCCCTTAAATCAATGCATGACTCGCAACGGAAGCTTCAATATTCACGACATGCGACATCTCCGTGGAGAAAGAAAGCCTCCTTCCCGATCGTTACAGCCCTGAATAATGCCTGCATCCTCACGATGGATGGAAAGGATCCCCTCAAAAGGCTTGCAGTTCGCCTTGCCACCTAAGGAAGGTGGCGAGGCTTGACGACTATAAAAGCCCTGGGGACGCACTCCAAATGCACACTCTTTTGAATACTCAAACTCACACAAGCAATCCATTTTGTAAGAAACCCATTGTTATTCTTTTTCCCACTGCACGTTCCCAGCGAACCAAGTGGTCAGAAAAGCCGCTCTCCATGAACGCACTATGATCTAAACCACTCCACGATTAGTGCACCTTCGAATTAGACTCGCAAATCCCCTTCCTAGCATCCATTCTAGTATACTCTATTTTTACCTTCATCATCTTGAAATGCAAATTACTGATTTGAACGTCAGAGGATAAATCGAAGAGCGAGTCCCGCCATTTTCTCTAATTTCTAATCTTCTGTTGTGATGTGCAGGATCCAAAGTGTGCAAGACGAAGATCAGATCCGACTTTAGCATCAACCCAAAAAGTAGCTGAACCCGAATCTATCCAAAACTCGAATCCACAAAGCATTATTGGCACCGTCTGTGGAAAGCCTAACAAAAGGCCTATCCACTATTTTATCATCATTAACCTTATCAACAAACATGGTGAATACAAGAGCGCAAGCCAGTATTTTGGCAGAGGAGATCACCTCCCCCGATAATGACCACTTTGCTGGTAGCTAGGTAGGAGAACAACCAGCTCCAATCATCCTTGCGATGGTGGAGCTAATGGACAAAATGTCCTAAATGCTCCAGGCACTCTGCACACGCTAGGGCAAATAGAGGCAGGGGGCTCCCTCCTCTTCAGTCCACACACCGTCCTCTAGGTAGGGAAATCAAAGAAAGAAGAAGCCGACCAAGAAGGCAGCACGACCGGGTAACTCTAGCATCCCGACGGCTTCAAACACTCAAAGTTGTTTTAGGCTAAAAGGATGGATAAGCCACAAAACCCCAAAGGAGAGCCTAGAAAGAAGGAACCTTCGCTACTCCCAAGACGATCAGAGGCCTCCGGTTCAAGAAGGAGCCTCTCGCATCACCCACTCGACCGACCTCTTTGGCGGCGGGAAGGCTTGCCTAGCACCGGTTCAAGAACACTCAGAGTTGAGGACCTACCTCAACATGAAAAGATCCGCAACCTCCTCATGGGTGGAGGAGAAGGTCCAAAAGATATGGAACTGCATATTCAAAGGGGAAGCTAGCAAAAACTCGGCCAATATGAAGAGATCTCCTTTCACCATGGAGATCCGAACCCAACTGCTACCACCAAAATTAAAAATGCCGACCCTGGAACCTTACGATAAGAGCATCTTGATCACTTCCGTAATCTATTTAGCTTCCAGGGCCTAGATGAAGCTTTCATGTGCCAATACTTCCCCCTCACTCTAAAGGGAGATGTTAGGATCCGGTTCTATCGGCTTCCGGCGAATTCCATTCGGAGTTTTCAGGATATTACTGATAGCTTCCTAACTCAATACGTGTCAAGCCGTCGAGAGGAGAAGCAGCCCTGGTACCTTGCCCTCGTTAAGCAGAAGCCGGGCGAGAATCTAAAGAGGTTCTTGGGGTGTTTTATAGCGGAAACCTAGAAGATGCCTAAACTCCCCGACGAGGTGAAGCTAAGCAGTTTCATTTCTTCTCTAGGCCCGGGTGACTTTTTTAAGCACCTAGCCAACAATGACCCGTAAACATTTCAAGAGGCTGAGTCCATCGTTAGAGCTTACATAGTAGCGGAGGAGGTCAATGAGATGAAACACCTAGAACGGACCAATCATCCTCCCTCCCTGCCAACCGACAGAAAGAGGAAGAATGGGGGCCATGACAACTCCCGGAGGAAACGGCACAGAACTGAGCCGCCCGTGCGCAGGGAGTACATGTCCATTTACTTGACACCATTGAATGACTCATGGGTAATTGTCCTCATGCAAATCTGAGAGGAGAAATTCGTCAGATAGCCAAAGCTGATGAAGAACCTGGAGGGAGAAGATCCGATGAAGTATTGTGACTTCTATCAATCTCTGGGTCAAAACAAAGAAGACTGCCGGACTCTACAAAGATAAATCGAGGAGCTGATCCACCGGGACCACCTCTCAAAGTTCCAAAGGAACTCGGGATAAAATTTTGGTCTCACGGTTGGGGTGGTCAATATGGTGACCATCAGGCCACCCAAAATTCATCAGGCGAATTGCTAGGAAAAGTAAGCCGGGCACAAGAAGTAGAGAGTGGGGGATGATATCAATAGTTTTAGTGACAACAATATGGCACAGGTAATCTCCCCCATACTGACTCTCTAGTTGTATCCGCACTTGTTTCGGACGGTACTCTAAACTACCAATTGAAATGAGTTTTTATCGATAATGAAAGTTTTCGTGATTTGTTTTACCTCGATACTTATTTTAAATTGAGACTAAAAAAAGAGTCAATGAAACCGACCGAATGGCCACTATACGAATTGTACAATGAACCAGTAGCCGTCCAAGGGACAATTCGGCTAGAGGTTACCTTGGGCACGTACCTCAAGACAACGAATAGCATACTCACCTTCCTTATTGTCGGCTTACCTTCCGTGTATAACGCCATATTTAGCCGACCATGCTTGGTGGCATTCGGGGCCATAACGTCGATACCTCATCTAAAACTAAAATTTCCAACAGCATGTGGTATTGGCGAAGTATTAGGCGACCAAATAACAGGTCGAACATGCTACCTATCCCAAGTCACCCCAAATGGCGTCGACCGGCCGACAGACGACCTGGACCATCGAGATAAAACAACTCTGCAGCAGGCGCAATCCGCGAGGTCACCGATCTCATACCCTTGGATCCGAATAACGTGAATAAATGTGTGCAAATAGGAGGCTCGCTTGCCGGATCGCTACGTGACCACTAATCAACTTCTTAAGGCATAATGCAGATGTCTTCGCATGAACGCCCGTTGATATGTTGGAACCTTGGTTGGAGTAATGGTCCACAAATTGGATCTCAATCCCGACCGTAAACCCATCAAGTAGAAGTGGAGGAACCACTCCATTGAGAAGCTGATAGCCATCCGGATGAAGTAAAAAGGCTGTTAGACATCAGATTTATAAGAAAAGTCCAGTGCTTCGGGATTGGCTCTCTAACGTCATTTTTATTAAGAAGAGTAATGGAAAGTGGTGGATGTGCATCGACTTTATCGACGTATATAAAGCCTACCTAAAGGATAGTTTCCCGTTGCAAAGGATCAACCTGCTGAAGGACTCCACTTTTAGGCATGACCTACTAAGTTTTATGGATGCCTACTCGGATTACAACTAGATTCAGATGAGTCTACAAGACAAGAAATATACTTCCTTTACGACGGACTAGGAGACCTACTACTATAAGGTCATACCCTTTAGACTAAGGAACATAGGCATTACTTACAAAATACTTGTGAACAAAATATTCGAGAAGCAGATTGGCTGAAATATAAAGGTGTATGTAGACGACATACTCGTCAAGAGGAAGACCACCAATGACCACATTCACAATCTCTCCGAGACCTTTGAGGTACTCCGAGCACATGAAATGAAGCTGAACCCCTCTAAGTGTGTCATCGGGGTTTCCTCCGAGAAGTTCTTATGGTTCATTATCTTTTAACAGAAAATCGAGGCAAACCCGGAGAAGATCAAAGTGCTCAGGGGCATGACCCCATTACACAATGTGAAGGATATCTAGAGGCTAACCAGGAGATTGGCAGCCCTCTCCCACTTTCTGGCAAAGTCTGGCGATAAATACCTTCCTTTCTTCAAGACCTTGAGGGAGACTAAGACAAATGGATTCCAACGGATGGTGGAATGTCAAGCCGCCTTTGATGAACTAAAAAAGTACTTGGCCAGCCCACCTCTCCTGACGTCACCAAGAGAGGGCAAAGAGTTGTACTTGTACTTGGCTGTTTTAGAGGCGGCATTGAGCTTTGTCTTGATACATCAGGAGTTTAACGCGTAAAAGCCGGTTTACTACGTGAGCAAAACGTTGATCGGCGCCGAGACTCGTTACCCCTATGCCAAGAAGATTGTGTTGGCACTCGTTTTCTTGGCCAGAAAGTTACGGCTCTACTTCCAGGCTCACAGAATAATAGTCCTAACCGACCAGCCATTAAAGGGTATCTTACATCCTATAAAAGCCAAATGTTTCAGGGTGGTTGGTTAAGTGGGCCATCGAATTGGAAAAATTTGACATTAAATTCAGGCCGAGATTGACCATCAAGGGATAGGAGTTGGCTGACTCAATCGTCGAGATTACGACCCCAATCCCCGATGCGGACTACACCAGCGACGTTGACCACCATACTAAAGCACCAAATTGGGTCTTTCACGTGGATGGTTCGTCAACAAATTCGGGCAATGGGGCCAGAGTGATCTTGAGGACCCCTAATGGGTTTGAAGTGAAATACTCATTGAAGCTTGGTTTCCCGGTCACCAATAACATGGCTGAATGCGAAACTCTGTTGGCAAGATTACGACTCGCTAAGGAGTGCTCAATTAGACACTTGACTATCCACAATGATTCGGAGTTGGTCATCAACCAGATCCGTGAAAGTTTTGAGGCAACCAAGCTTTTGCTGGCCAAATACCTAGCCAAGGCAAAAAGTGCGATCGAAAGGTTCAACAAGCTTGACCTAGTTCACAACCTAAGGGTTAAAAACTAGAAGGCCAACCAATTTGCAAGGGCGGTGGTGGCTGAGAATCTAAAATAGTACTCGAGGGACATGCGAGAGATCCGGAGAACTCCTTGTATATATATGGGCAAGAGGCGATGTAAGTCTCCGATGGCAAGAACTGGATGTCGCCCTACTCGAAGTACCTCACGGATGGATTCCTGCCCAAAAATCCGGATGAGGCCAAGCGTATAAAGAAGACAGCCGGTTGGTATACCATTGTGGAAGAAAAGCTATACCATCGCGGGCACTTGACCCCATACCTTCGATGCCTTACACCGAAGGAGGCCAACTATGCATTGGTGAAGTCCACCTTAAAATCTGTGGGTCACACATCGGTAGTAAGAATCTAGCATTCAAGAAGATGTGCCAGGGATACTACTGACCAACCATAAAGAAGAACGCCATGGATTTTATGAAGAGGTACGAGAATTGCCATGTCCATGGCAATCTTCACCATCAACCGCCCACGGAGCCGAGGGCACTCCGGGCACCTTTGCCATTAGCGCAATTAGGGCTCGATATTCTTGGCTCGTTTTCCATCGCGTCCGGGCTAAGAAAGTTCGTTATGGTGGGCATCGATTACTTCGTAAAGTAGGTCGAGGCGGCCTCGCTGGTCAGAATAATTGAGCAAAATGCCACAGAATTCGTTCGGCAGAATATAATCTACAGGTTTGGAATTTCTGAGGTCATTGTGATAGACAACAGAACCCAATTCACCGATAAGTGCTTCACCAAGTATTGCACCAGATTGGCTGTTAGATTGATCTATACTTTGGTAGTGTATCTGCAGGCGAATAGGTAAGTGGAGGTCACCAACCGGATACTACTACACGGACTGAAGACCAAGTTAGAGGATGCAGGGGGATCCTAGATGGACGAACTGCCCTCCGTGTTGTGGGCATACTGGATAACTCCCAAAGAGTCAATGCACGAAATGCCTTTCAGTCTGTACTACAGAATTGAGGTTGTGATCCCGATAGAGATCGAACTCCCAAATCTCCGAGTCGAAGCCTTCGACCCACTTGGAAACTCTTAGCAACTCAAGAAGCACTTAGACCTATTGGAGGAAGCATGGGATGGGCGAGTATGCACACGGTCGGCTACCAACAGCGAATTGCCCGCTATCATAACAAAAAGGTAAAAGCACAGTAGTTCGAAATAGGAGACTTAGTCTTGCGGAGCATAGAAGCTACGAGCAAAACAGCAAACAAGAATAAACTTTTTCGAATTGGGAAGGCTCGTTCCTCGTCTCGACCATTCTACAGAATGGAGCATACAAGTTTCAAACCCAAAACAACAAGCTCGTTCCAAGGACATGGAATGCCATCCATCTGAAACGGTATTTCCAATAAGGTTCACACCAAGTCCAAGTATGTCATGTGTGTATTTTAAGGTTTGCATGTAATATTGCACCATGATTAATAAAATAATTCCTTTTTTCACATGTTTCTGCGTCCCAATTCTTTTTCTTTCTCATATGAATGCTTGTATGAAAATGGATTACCTACATTGCCCCTAAATCAGGCGGGCTTTCACTCACCTGCAATTAAATCTTGGTCTTATACCAAGCGACCCGTAAGTGGTCAAATTAAATCTTAATCCCATACCAAGTAGCTTGTAAGTGGTCAAATTATACATTGGTCCCACATCAAGCGGCCCGTAAGCAGTCAAATTAAACCTTGGTCTCATATCAAGAGGCCTGTAAGCGGTCGAATTAAACCTTGATCTCATACCAAGCGACCTATAAGCGGTCGGACTAAACCTTGGTCCCATACCAAGTGGCCCATTAGCAGTTGAATTAAACCTTGGTCCCATACCAAGCGGCTCATTCGCAGTTGAACATGAAACCTTAGGGGGCTTTAATGACACGCGTGCGACGATCTCCTCCCATAGGAGATAGCACCGTCAGTCTGCAGTGGTTAATAAATTGGAGCAAAGTGTGAGAGAACACCACACGCTCCAACATCAGGTGGGATGCCCGGAATCACGACCAAGGCATCACCATCCAAAATATGAGCATTATCAAACCAAAAGAGATAAAGAATATGCTGCCATTTTATATTTACAAAAATGTACAACACCTCGTGCAACACAAAATGGCATAGACATGATTTTAGGGGCATTCAAAGGCCCCATGTGTACAAGAAATTGTCTACACCTACGACTCATCTTGATGACTACTCGAAAATGGAGGATCCCTTGGGGAACGTGGCATAGGCCTCTGGCCATGCCCAACCGAATATCCGATTAACTCTGATCAGCGAGAAGTGCTAGAGTTCCTCAAGTCTAAGAAGCCAATAGGAAAATGGGGGTCCGCCAAGGAGACGATCCTCCTGCTAAAGTAAATCCCCACCTGGAACAGTTCCTCCAGGGGGGATCCACCTCCTTAGGACGAGGCTTTGTCTTCAACTCGCCTTCGAGCGTCGCAATCCTCTCCATGGTCCCTACATTTGCACCAGAGACTTCTTGCAGCCAGATATTAGACTCCAATAGGGCCTAGTCGAGGTAGTTGGCTCGTGCTTGACTTTGCAGCGTGTCTCCAACCGTAATTGTAACACGGCGCTCCATCTTCTCTGCCATTAGATTGGCCTAAGCCTGCATCATGCGGGAAATCTCATCTCCCTGCGAAGACAAAAAAATCATCCAACCCATGAGGCCTCATTGCAGGTTGACAAGTGAAAAAGGAGTCAACGAAGGAAAACTACTAACATTTATCCATATGGTTACGCAATGGAATAAATATACCTGGCGAGAGGGACCAACAGGCTCAGGACAAAGAGTTGCCCTTGAGACACCTTGGGGATCAAGTTGTGGAAGGCTCGGGTGGTTCCATTCCTCGATGGAGGAATCCTCATCGCCATTCTCAATCCGCATCCTCCCGTCGCTACTCCCCTCTTCGGAGGAGGATTCTGGCGAAGGAGAAGACGATGCCTCCCGTCCCAAACCGAGCAAAGTTGGAATGTCAATTATGTCTTCGTCAACCAAGGGTAAAGGAGAGGAACTTTGAGGACAGGTGGTGAATCAAATCGTAGGAGAAGCAACTCTTAAATAGGCAAAACTGCCAGCCAAAAACGACGCAGTTGCAAAGTTTGAAGGGTCGCATTGCTTCTGTACAAAGTGACACATGTCTTTACCTAATTAAACCCGCCTGTAGCTCCATAATGATAGATGTCACATCATATCTTTGAGCTACACACTGCTAGTTTGTGCAGTCAAACAAAGCCACGATCGGCTCTGTCGTACAATGACCCAAACGCAACGTGGGTCCTGGATCCAAAGTTAAGCATGTCAAACCGGCTGGCCATCGCGGAAAAAATAGAATGGCACATAAATAAAGAAATTGACACATTTATGAAATAAATTTCTTTTCATTAATAAATGTAGTTGTACAAGCAGCTAATACAAGGGAGGAAAAAACAAAATACAAACATATTAAAATATCCTGGCTAAGGCGAGGGGCTTCTTGGAGGACGTGAGGAAGACTCCCCTCCACTGTAGGAGAAGTCAGTCAAGTCATCACGCCCCAAATCCCCACGGTTCATAGGGTTGAGGATGCCCACTGGAAAGTCGGGAACCCCAAAAGTACAATCTGTTTGCAGAGGTGAATACCTTCCCAAAGTCTGGTCTTCAGCGCTTGGCTTACCTCCTCTGGATGCAAGCAAGTGGTCATCTCATCCTCAAGCATGACGTTCTTCACTTGAAGTTTGCTCGCCAACTTCTCGGCCTTGATGGTTCAAGTCTCCAGCCTGCCCAACTTCTCCTTCAGCTTAGACACTTCCAACCAGAGGGCGGCAGCCTCCTCACGATCTTGCTGGGCATGAGCTCTCGATTGGCTAAGAAGTTCCCTTAGCCAGAGAATTTCTCCTTCCGCTCGTCGATCACCTCGCTTCGTTGACGCAGGCCCTTCAACACAGCGCCAACAATTTTCTAATCCTACAATTCCAAAGAATAGAAAGAGAAGAAAAGTCAAATCACACCAGCAAAATAGAAGGGAAAGAGTAAGTCTCATTCGAAGGAATACCGTGAGGAACTTACATTTCTTCCAAGTTGGAGCAGGCTTCTCAGGACTTTGATATGAGAGGTCCTCCAACGGACCGGCGTTGGAGGGCTAAGTGAGGTAGCCTCCTGGGCCAACTCCATCATGGCCGCCATTGCCTCAACGACGTGACCTGCCTCCACAGGGATCCCCATGGAGGTGGCATCCAAAACGTTCATTGAAGCAATAGACAATGCGGTAGAAAAACTAATCTCATCGGCATCCACCAACCCCACCGATGCTACTACCGCTAACTCCAACCTGCTCTCTTGTGATCTGTTTGGTCAGTTGCTTAACCAACTGCTCCACAAGACCTCCGGCCATTGGCCCAGTCAGCCCTCCCTCCATCAACACAGCCGACACTGTAGGTACACTGGATGATGATGGCTCGATGACCGGCTCCCCGGTGGCGACTTCCATATCGCTTGAATCCAAAAGAATGGGGGGAGTCTCAATCCAAGGCTGCTAGCCAACACCCTCTAGTCACCCGACCAAGCAAAAATTGGAGGCAGTAGAGGAAGAAGAAGAAGGTGGAGCCGATGCAACTCACTTCTGGGAAGCACTACTGGAAGGTTCCCCGATAAGAAGAGCCCTAACTTTCCTCTTAGGCTGGGAAGGCCCTGGGGGAGGAGCCCTTGCTTTCTGCACCGGCGAACGCGGCCCCGAACGAGCTCGCCTAACTTCCTCGCTGGATATAAGGTGGTCCTTGCTGAACTCATCTGGATGCGCTCGGACCAACTCCAATAAAGGCTCAACCGCCTCCACCTCTGTTGGTGGGGGCCTCTCGGTGAGGACCTCAGGCATGTCACTCCAATTATTGGATAAGGGCCAATCGTTAGAAACCTTTATGTAGAAGAACTAATCCTTCCAATATTAAATGAACTCATAGATAACTTTGCTAATGCGCAACTCCCTGGGGGAGAGCGAGATCTAATTCCCACTCTGAATAAACCGAAAAATGACCCTCACCGCCTCCATAGTCAGCATCCTTGAATGGTGGCAAAAGAAAATGCAGAGCAAACATAAGTAACGCACAACATTCACATGAAGCCTTACGATAGATACACCAAGGGCTTTGAAAATGTGGAGCAGTTCCTCAAGAATAGGAAGATGAAGCCACTCCGCAAGTGAGCTTCGTAAACAGCAATATATAGCTCCAGTGGTGAACAGGCCCTATCGTGCTTCCCCGTAACAACAAACACGATGGAACACGGGATGTTGTACTACACGTATAGGGCACTAATATCACTAGAACCAAGAACGGAGCAAGTCATATTTATAGTGGGTTCCATGGAAGCAAGAAGACTAAGGGGCAGTAGAACGAGAGTCAAAGTGATGCAAGAGAAGAAGCAGGAAGAAGATTTGAACTGCCCCTCGTTTTTACAAAGTCTTCGCCACCAAAATGAAGCAGTGCCTCAAAAAGGCGTGGCAATTATACTGGACACGTGTCAAACCCAGAGAAAACACGGTCAAGCCAAATCTCCTATCGCATTTATTGCCAAGATTTTGGCTGCCCTCTGCAACAACATGTAGCAAAAAACGATGGGTTGTGCAGAGACGCACGAGTCCCCAAGTGACTCAGCAACCTATTGAATGCCCAGTTGGCGCAGAATAAAACAATACATCATGGCCACTACATTTCTTCTCCGGATTCCTGCCGGTCAACAAAATCGGTCAACTGCCATTCCGATTCCGCTTTCTCTCTGGATCCAAACTATTTGGTCAATAAAGCCAATCAACCACCATTCCGACTCCGCTTTCTTTCCGGATTCAAATGGTTTGGTCAACGAAACTTGTCAACCGCCATTCTAGCTCCGTTTTCTCTCTGGATTCAAATGGTTTGGTCAACAAAGCCGGTTAATCACCATTTTAGCTCCGCTTTCTCTCCGGATTAAAACTGTTTGGTCAACGAAGCCGGTCAACCACCATTCTGACTCCGTTTTTTCTTTGGATTCTAGCGGTTTGGTCAACGAAGCTAGTCAACTGCCATTCCAACTCAGTTTTCTCTCCGGATTCTAACGGTTAGGTCAACGAGACTGGTCAACTATCCTTTTTGACCAGATCATCCCCACTCCGAAACTACAACCGTTCCATATCTGCCTGGCCAAGAACCACAGCCCCTCAGCCATTTCAGAACACAAAATAATAATAGTAACAATAACAGTAATAACACGATGTGCACGACTACAAAAGACAGAGAGGCAAAGGAAAAATTGTTCGCATAAACAGCTACAAATTTTTTCATTAACTTTCTCTTTGCAAGTTACACAACCTTTAGAGGCCCAAAATACAACAAAACAATAGTGATGGGGAAAGAGAAAGGGAAAATACATAAGAAAGCGGCCCATCCCGGAGACCCGTCTCCAAGCTCTTGAGCGGAGTGTCAAGATTCAAATGTGGATTTATGGTGATCAAGATTTGAATTCGGATTCAAATCTTGCCAGAAGCCACCCACACAAAAGAGGTGATCAAAGTGGCCACCTGCACGAAAAGGAGCGACCAAAGTAGTTCGAGTACCATGACTTGAGACGGCAACACCAGAGAACGCGAACAGCCTAAGCTTAGAGCTGACAAACGGAGCAGCAAGCTTCCCAACATTGCTAAGTCCCCACACCATTTTGCCACTTAGCGAGGAGGATGATGCAAAAAAATATCAAAAGCTCCCAATTTATAGCGTGGGAAGCAAACGGAACACTAAACGCCAAGGATCCACCAACTTGATGAATTGCAAAGAATCGAGGAACAGAGGAGTCACGTTGAGAATAGTGGAAAAGGGAATTAGAGTCAAACCTGAGAAGGCAACACGACCAGTCATGTCCCATCATAAATATACCGGAAGCTGAAGATTTGGACCAGCTGCATGGTGGGCTAGTGATGGAGACAGTTAAAATGAACAAGCCCAAAGAAGCAATCGGCTCAGAAAGGATTGCAACCCACTGGTCCAAGGGACGATCAACGCCTTAGTTGACAGGAGAATATCCTCAAGCAGCTGGATGAGGCCCAAGCTAGATACGGCCCAAGCCAGAAGCGGCCCACAAGTCCTCTCCCGTGCACAGCGATCATCTACCCTAATTAGACACGATACGGGAAATCTTCCCAAATGGTAACCTCCTCCGTAATGGAAGCCCCCAAATTGGTGCATATCCCAAAGGAAAAGCCCTCAAATCAATGCGCAACTCACAATGGAAGTTTCAACATTCATGGCATGCGACATCTCCACAGAGGAAGAAATCCTTCTTCTTTATCGTTGTAACCTTGAATGGCACCTATATCCTCACAATGGATATAGAAAGGATCCTCTCAGACGGCTGGCTACCTACCTTACCACTTAAGGAAGGTGGCGAGGTCCGGCGGTTATAAAAGCCTTGGGACACATTTCAAAGGCACGCTCTCTTAAATACTCAAACTCACATAAGCAATCCATTTCACAAGCAACCCATTGTTATTATCTTTTACACTGCTCGTTCCTAGCGAACCCAATGGTTAGAAAAGCCGCTTGAGCCTACTATGATCTAAACCACTCCATGATGAGTGCATCTCCGAATTAGACTCACAAATCCCCTTCCCAGCATCCATTCTAGCATACTCTGTTTTTATATCATCATTTTGGAAGGCAGATTACTGACTTGAGTTTCGGAAGATAAATTAGGGAGCGAATCCCATCGTTTTCTCTAATTTCTCATCTTATGTTGTAGTGTACAAAATCCAATGCACATAGAACGGAGACCGGACGTGACTTTATCATTAGCCCAAGGAGTAGTTGAACTTATCTCAAATCCAAGATGCATCAACTATGAAGTAAAGAAAATGTGTAAGATACTTTAATTAGATAAAAATTTTAATACTTAATATCTTTATTATCATATTTTTTTATTAATTAATTATATATATAAGTAAATTAGTGTATTTGGATCCATAATCGCTAAATTTTAAGTGTCATATCACAATTGTTCTTAACTCGAAGAATAGGGAGATGATTTCTCTATTTTATCCTTTCAATTTGTAAGATTTTATACAAATTTTGTGCATCCCAATTCTAATAGTCAAGAATATTCTTTTATAGAGGGAGAGATCATCATTTCTAAATTATCAAAATATCCATCCTTTCACCCAAAGGATGCATATTGAATAAATATAACTATTGAAAAATATATTATTTCGTTCAATGAGTATGTTTTGAAAAGACACATCTATTAAAAAATAATATATAATTTTTATTAAATGATACGTTTTAAACGGGCATTTCTTTTAAAAATTTCTTTATTATATATAAACCAATATGATCGTATTAATTTAATCAATTAATAATTTATACACCACATCATGTAAGATATATTTTTAATATTCTTCCACTTGATCCATATGATAATAATATTTATCAAAATTTATTAAAATAAACTTTAAGCATGCAATATTATAATTCTCTAATAGTTTATATATCATAATATTATAATTAAATAATCAATAAATGTGAGTCATGACGATTCCACATCATTATCTAACATAGTTTCTTCTATGTACTACAACATTGTAAATTACATAATTAAATCTTAAATGAGAAATATTCATATGTTCCGACAATAATGTCTTAGTGAGAGACTGTTACTATTATCATCAATTTAGAATTGTAGGTTTAAATAATATAAAATAAATAAGAGATATCAAAAACATATTATATGAGATCTCAAATGTCAAAAGTAATAACATTACATCATGGATAACCATAAAGATCCATACTATCAACATGATTTACAAAAATATTTGCAAGTAAACCCTTAGTTAATGGATTTATAATAATAAGTTTGATACTAATATGATATATTGACATCTTTTATTTATGAATTTTACTTTTAATTGTAAGATATTTAATTTTCATATGTTTAACATTCTTTGAATACTTGTTGTTTTTTGAGAAGAAAACTGAAATTATCACAATAAATTTTTCAACGGTTTGGCTATACTGTCGATAAATTCTAGTCCTAAAATAAAATTTTATAGCTATAATATATGTATAATAGTTTCAAAGCATGCCACAAATTCTACTTCCATTATAGATATAATAATCACAGATTGTTTTACATTTTTCAATGAGATTACTCCTCAAACCAAAAAAATATTTCCAGATGTGGACTTTTCGGTATCTAAACATTTCGTATAGTCTGAATATGAATATCTTGTTATCTCCAAATGATCGGATTTCTTATAAGTACGTAGTCTTTAGTTCCTTATAAATATCTTATCACTTTTTTGTAACCTTTCAGTGATCCATATTAGGATTATTTTGATATCGTTCGAGTATACCAATTACAAAACTTATATCTAATCTAGTATAAATTTGTGTGTACAATAAACTTCCTACAGTAGACTGGAGGAATACTTGTTGCACATCCTTTCATTTAATTTCGTTCCCATCTATTTTATGAGCATTACATTAAACTAAATTTATCATTTTTTTAGACTAAAGTAATATTGGCTTCACAGTTCTTCATCCTAAATATCTCTAAAATTTTTATGATATATCTTTTCTGAGACAATCCCAACAATTTATGTGATTTATTTTAAAATATTTCTATTCCTATTATATAAGTTGCATCACCCATATCTTTTATATTAAAATTTTTAGATAGATAATCCTCTACCTCATGTAACAACCGAAGATCACTATTTGTAAGTAATATATCATCAACATGTAGAATTAAAAATATAAACTTGTTCCAACTGTCCTTCAGTTATATACACCGATTAACTATATTATCTATAAAATCAAAGGATAAAATGGTATTATAAAACTTAAAGTACCATTATCGTGAGATTTATTTGAATTTATATATTGATTTCTTTAATTTGCAAATCAAATTCTTTTATAATTCGATTAAGAATCTTTCAGATTGTTTCATGTAAATTTCTTTATCTAAACTTCTATTTAAAAAAGTAATCTTTATATTAATTTGGTATAACTCTAAATTAAAATGTGCCACCAATATCATTATAATTTTTAAGGAGTTCTTTAAAATTGGAGAGAATATCTCCTTATAATAAATAACATCTCTTTGAATATAACCTTTGTACACAAGTCTAACTTTATATCGTTCGATATTATTTTCAAAGTCACATTTGATTTTAAATATCCATTTATAGCCAACCGTTCTACAACCTTTAGACAATTCGACGAGATCCCATATTTCATTATGTGCCATTAACTTTAACTCATTTTTCATGATATTAATCCATTTAGAAGAATCATTTTTTTTTATAACTTGTTGAAAAGAAACCAAATCATCAAGTATTCCTTATATCATACTCGGATTATTGTAAATAAACCAAATAATCATTTGAAATAACAAATTTTCTTTCTCTATGAGATCTTCTTAACACTAATTCTTATAATTGTTCTACATTTTATTCAATGGTAATATTCTCATTATGAAGGATAGAATTATCAATTTATTATTTAATAGTAGTCAAAATAATAATTTTTTAAAAATTATAGGTATAGAAACTTATACTCTAATTTTTTTAATCTTCACATTTGGTAGAATATCACTCCTAATGATTTCATCATTCTTAAATAATATTACATTTTCAATTTTTATTATTTCCATACTATGGTTAAGATAGTAAAACCTATACCACTTCGATTTCTTTAGATAACTAATAAATTATCTACAAACAGTTCTAAAATTTAATTTTTTTCTTATGAATTATACATTCTAACATCTATTAGACAATCCCAAATATATAGGTATAGAATACTCAATTTTTTCTTAATCCATAACTCAAAAGGAGTTTTTAGAACTACTTTATGATAAACCCAATTAAGAATATAAATAACAATTTTAAGAGTTTTCATCCACAAAAATTTAGGTAAAGAGAAATTACTCAATATTCTCCTAATTATATCCATTAATGTATGATTACGCCATTCAAGAACACCATTCTACTGTGGCATCCCTAACATAGTGTATTGTATACATATGTCATATTTTTCTAATAATTTGGCAAAAAGGTCAGGATATTGTCATAATTCATCATATTTATTATACTATTTATCACATTGATCAGATCAAATAACTTTTATACTTTTATTTAATTACCTTTTAAACTCAGTTATATATATCTCTAAAGCATTTATAGTCTAAGACTTTTCATATAATAAATAAATATAATAATAACATAAAAAATTATCGATAAAGGAGATAAAATATTTTTCTCTACCTAAAGATGGAGAATCAAAAAGCCTACAAATATTTGTATGGATAATTTTAAAAAACTTTGTACTTCTTGTAGCACTCTTATTTATATGTTTGGTTTGTTTTTCTTTAATACAATCCACACATATATTAAGATTGAAGAAATTAAGGTTATATAAAATCTCTTCTTTTACCAATCTTTTCAATCGATCTTTAGATATATGATCCAATCTATTATCCTAAAAGAAAAAAAAGTTATCATTCATACGATTATATTTTGTTCCTACATTATGATACAGGGTTATAAAAGTCTCAAAAAAATTTTAATCAAGGTTTATTTTATAAATGCTATCAGAAAGAGTTTTAAAACAAAAAATATTTTATTTTTATATATACTTACTCTTTTATTTTTAAACTTTAAATAGTAGCCTTAAATATTAAATTTGAAAATAAAAATGAGATTTTTAGAAATTAAAAGGTATATATAGAGTTTTCAGTAAATCCAAATACAATCCAATATCAACAATTAAAAAAACAATTCCAATAGTAAAAATAGAAACTTGGATACTATTTTTCAAGAGAATAAAATTTTTACTTTGGTTTAGGATATGAGTTGTATGAAATCCCTATATTGATTTAGAAATATGAATATTAAAACTCGAATTAAACCACTAGATATTAGAAGAAATTTTAATTAGATTTGATTTAAAAAAAATATAAATCAAAGGCTTACTTTTCTTTTTGAACCAAGCATTTTTTTATAGTAATCCTTTTTAAAGTGTTTCACTTTTTTTTTTTATAAAAGTGATACATTAAATTACTTTCATTTCTTTTGAATTCCTATACTAGAACAAGACTCCTTTTCTTTTAATGGTCTAATTTTAACAATCTCTTTCTTTCTTCTCTTTCTGTCCCTTACTACCATAACACGTTAAATTTATTAAATAAATTTCTTATTATTTAAATCTTATATTCTTTTGAATCGATATATTTTTTAATTTATTAACATTTTATTTTTCTTTAATAATATTATAATAAATTTGAAAAGACTCGTTGTTAAAAAAGAGAATTTATTATAAATTGAATAAGAAAAATTCATTCACATCCTTACCAAGGGTTTTAAGTTTGGCAGTCAAATTAATTATCTCAAAATGTGTTCATACATTCCATGAGTACCATCAAACTTTATAATAGTAAGTTTTACAATCAGTATTTTAGCAAGAGATTTATTCACAAAATGGAAATGATTTTTAATAATTTTTGGTAAATCCTTAATGTTTTTAATTTCAGAAAATATTGACTTAATATTATTCGTGATAATTATTCTCATAACTGTTATACTTATTCTATTTAATTTTTTTATACTTTAAAATAGGACTTTTTCTCATCACTGCTTGAACCAATAATAGCAGCGGGCTTCTCCAATTATAATACAATATCAAAATTCAGTATACCGATCTTGAATATCAATATCAAAATAGTTCCATTAAATATCAAAATAGAAGAAATATAAGAATATAATGAAATCAGAATAGATACTATAATAAATTAATATATTTAACATTAATACTTTAAATTAAAAAGTTAAAAAAATATAAAATATAAATAGTGTCATTATAATTCACATTAAATTAACTATTATAGCGATTCTCAATTATTTATAAAAATAATTAATAATGTTCTAAAATTTAAACAAATCTATTACCTTTGGATATCCAGAATCCTATTTAAAGGAATGGACACTTATTAATTATCATATTTAATTAATTAATCACGTAGAAGTTGATGTACATTTGGGCCTATCATAATATCTATTAATTAAAAAATTATAACACTTTAAATTTATAAAGTAATTAAATTAATATATGAGATAACTATATTAATTTTTTATTTTATGATTTAATATCTAAAAATAATATAGTCGGACTACTTTGACGACTATCAAATTTATTATTATATAGATATTTAATTACAATTACTTCATAAAATATTATAAATAATATCTGTATAAACTTCTAAACACATAATATTTAATCATAATAAAATAATAAACTTAAATTCAAATATTAAATCACACTAAAGATCATCAAATATTATACATATAACACAATAAAACTAATATAATCTTATTATTTTAGTTTTATTATATTGTTTTATATTATTTTTCATTTTTATTTACTTTTATATATAATATAATTATATATTTTATTTTAATATATTATATCATATTATTTCCCTTTCCTCTTTTGTCCCATTTTTCCCACCGCACTTACTTTCTTGTTCTGTTTTCTTTTCCATTTTGCACCGCCTCAGTCGGTTCTTCACTTGCCACTGCCGCGAACCACTGGCTCCATAATCGGTTTCAATGGATGCCAATTAGACAGACAATTGATCGAATGCAACCGTTGGAGGCCAACAGCCGTTTTGCATAATTTTTTTATGAAATCCGGCGACCATGTATACCGGCGGGCAATGAACAGCCAGATTTTGGGTGGCCGATGGTGAACACAACGGAAGGCAAACGAGAAAATGGACCGATCGCATCCAACGACGATCGATTTCCTCGTTTCTATTTACTTTTTACTACGGCACCAGTAAAGGGAAATGACCGGCGCCGCTCCCACTGCTGCCGCCAACCAACGACATTAATCGGTTTCAGACAATACCCAATAGGCAGATGATGGGTTTGAGCAGAGCGCGACTGAGAGGGCAGATGCATGACGCCATGAATGAAAACTTGCCTCTGGAATTTTACAAACTTTGATTTTCATTTTGTGCCATTGCCTCTGTTCTCCAAAATTCTCCGTTTTTTCTTAATGCAGCAGGTAATGGCGTGGGAAAAACACGGCCATCATCGGCAACGGAGGTATGACCCCAGAACATGAAAGCAATGAACGAGGGATTTATCATATATCTGCAGTACATACGAATCTTTTATTATGATAATTAATAAAATAATATAATTGAAAAAAAAAATAATAATTAGAATTATTTCTCTTAAATTACATCTATAATATTTTAATGAGATAAAAATTTTAATTCTTATAATTTTTATTATCATATTTCTTTACTAATAAATTTTTCATATAAATGAAAGTGAACGAGGGATGTATCATATATCTGCAGATACGAATCTTTTATTATGATAATTAATAAAATAATATAATTAAAAAATATATAATAATTAGAATTATTTCTCTTAAATCTTGTATTTTATATTTTAAAAATATAAAAAATGATTTTTTTTCTTTTTTACATGAATTTTTAATTTGTAGAGATTTACATAAATTTTGCATAATTGTTCTTGTTTTGAAAAATATGAAAATGAACTTTTTTAATTTGTAAAATTACTGATGGCTGAAGCCAAATATATCCTTTTACAGAGGGAAAGAAAATTATTTTTAAATTATCAAAATATTTCTTCTTTCACCCAAAAGATGTGTAAGGGAGAGAGAATCATTCTCAAATTATTAAAATGTCCCTCCTTTCACCCAAAAGATGCGTCTTGAATAAATATAATCGTTGATGAAAGATATCTTTTCACTTAATGGGTATATTTTAAAAGAACGTATTTATTAAAAAAATAACATATCATTTCCATCAAATAATACATCTTGGGTGAACGTGTCTTTTAAAAAATTTTTCTTTATTATATATAAATCAATAAGATTGTATTAATTTAATTAATTTAATAATTCATATGTCATGTCATATGAGATATATTTATAACAATATGTAGATATATGATGAGTTTGGATAAGAAATAATGTTTGATATGTATGTAAAAGATATGAAATATTCCTTATATTTTTTTAAAACTATTTTTTATATTTCTAATATCCTATTTGATCATTTATTTTTAAATAAATAATTATAATTTAATTATTTTTTTAAAAATTAAAAATATTAGTTATATTAATTATTAAATTAGAACCATTTATTTTAAAATAAATGACTTAAATCTAAAAAATAATCCCGTCCATCTTTTTAAGAGATAGAGGTCCCTTCATCTCTATGGGATTTAGGGTGGATGTATTTTATTAATGAGATATATTCAGTACATCTCTATGACATTTGTTAGATGAAGTAAATTTAAACTGATAAAATTTAAAATATAAAAAATTTAAATAATAATAATTATTTTTTATTCTTATTATTAATTTAATTATTTTTTACTTTTATAAATTTCAGTCTCTGTTATTAAATATTTATTTATTAATAAAGATTTAAATATGTAACAAGAATATCATGTTTAAAAGATATATAACCTCTAAATTTGTCCAATAAAAAATTTGAAAATATTTTTGCTAGATTTTTTTATGTATATATAATTTATTTATAATTAACTCTTTATATATACGATTTGTTATAATTTAAAAAAATTATTAAATATTAAATTTAAATTAAAATAGATGAAAGGTTAACCTTTATTATTTAAAGATTGAGAAGTGCTGCTTATTTAATGCACAACCCTTATATATAACCCATTATTAAAAGGGTGGGCCTATAAAAAAAATATAAAAAATTAAAATGAGCCCTCTGTACTTACTTGCTCGTAGGGTGTAATGAGTATGTGAGATATAATATTATATTTGTATAATAATTGATGAGTCCGGTCCCTTATGAATTGATTAAATATCAAGTTCTATGATAAAAAAGGCTATCCAAAAGTCACAATTCAGAAGAAGACCTCCGTAACCCAATGTTCGAGATTGTAAGTCCAAGATTGCCCAACAAGGCATGGACAGGTCCAACAACCCGTCATAAACCGCCCCATCAGAACGACTCATGATTCTTTTTTTCACTTGCAAAGAAAACTTGACATAACTAGTTAACACAAGCCTGACAGATATTTTAGAAATATTCACTCATGATTTGCACAATCTCTTCCAAAGTGGCAGCTTCCATACTGAGTGCTTTCCATAATCACGTCAAAGAAGAAAGGATAACTTTCGGTCAACCACTGTTGCCATGACAGGTACTCATAATCACATAATCATTCTGAAAAGGGAACTGCCATTGACAACCACTAATGACTATCTACACAGCTTAACAATCCCCTCGTGGACAGCTATCTACCAGCTTAAGCACCTAACAACCTAAGCATTATCAATATCCGTTTGCCCTCACAAGTAAAAAATAGGGAGAAGAGAATAAAAATGAAGAAAAAGGTGCTACAGGCCTTGCTCAATTCATCCAGGAGGCTTGTCAACTTGCCCCCTGTCCTCCCAGAGAAGGCCTACCCTTCATTCTAGGAAACTATCCAAAAGACATACCATTTATTTAGGAAACTTTTCCTTCATCCAAAAAGCCAACCCTTCATTCAGGAGGCTTGCCTTCCATACCTATAAGACGTCCCTCAATCAGGCATACTTCAAAGACACTCCTTATCCAAATGCACCTCTTTCCGCCCTTAGTTGGGCGCATTTATAAGCCACTTTTTAGTCTAGTGCACCTCCAAATTTTCCCTCAGTTAGGAGCACCTCCAAACCATCTTTTAATCGGGTACATCAAAACACTCAATTCTTTACTACATTTATCAACGTATTTTTTTATATCATCGTATCTTTCTATTTTCTTAAAAAGTTATCTGAACGTCGAAATATATATTGAAGTAAATCCCATTAATTTTTTGACCTTTCGTTCATTCATTGTGTTCGTAGAGTTTATATTTAAAGAGATGGGGATCGAATCGACCTTTAATTCGACCCATCATGAATGATCGAGTAGTTTTCTAACCCGTATAACAATCAAAATTCAAAAACGCATCAATAATTATATGGATATATATATATATATATATATTGATTTTTATATAAATTTATTAATATATAAATAAATAAAATATTACAATATTACAAATGTTTATTCTATGGATAAATAAAAATTATATTATTATTCATAATTAAAAATTATAATATAATATACATATTTAATTTTTAAAAAATTTATTTATTTTTTAAATTAGAAATGTCGTGATTTATTTTACTTATTTTTCTCTTGTTACTTTTAAATAAGATTATCGCAGAAATGGAAAATTTTTTAATGCATTTATAAAGTTAATTTCATAAAAATAATGAATACTCTTACCTAATTTTAAAATTGGCTAAATTTTAAATAAAATTTTATTATAATTTTTAGGGTGTTATTTAAATTTTAAAAAATCATATCAAGTCTTGCTTGACTTCCTTAAAACCATATTATTATTTTCCTCAAATATTTTTAATTAATGCTTTTCTATATTCTTCATGATATTTAAACGAAATCTAACTTTAATTTGGGAATATTTCTTTCATAGATGCTTAGGGAATAAAATTATAGAAGTAGTTGTTTTTTTAAAGATTTTTTAAATACTAATATTAATTAAAATATTAAACTCAATATTTAATAATTTTAAAAATTATTTTAAATAAATTTAAAATTTAAATCTTCCTCGTTAAAACATTTTTAGTAACAAATAATTGGCACCTGAGGCACGGCTACAACAGCAGGCAATGGGGCATACCCCATCTCTCAAACAAGGGGTGTTGCGGCGTTGGCTTTGTACGGTATATATACGATGTCATATTGTAGTTATTAAATTTTTATTTAATATTTATTATTAATTTTTTTATTTAAATAAATATTTTTTTATATTTTAATGATTAAAAATAAAAAATATTGGATGGAGATCTGACGATTACAGTATGGTGTTATATGCATGCTATTTGAAGCCTGTATTATAGTGCTCCTGCTCTCTCCCATCTCTTTCTTCCCTCACACTATTTAAACTCGGAGATCTTATTTTACGAAGTAAATTTAATTTATTTATTTATTAGGATTAATTTTTTTTATTTTTTAGCCTAAATAAGAAATTTAATTCAGAAAAAGAAAAAACAAAGGTAAGGATATTACTAAATATTATGTTATTTTTTCAAATATAAAAGTGGAAGTTTTTCTCATTTCATCGACCTCACCCCCTTTTTTCGGGGCCTTTTAAAAAAAATTATAGTATATAGAATCTGTGATATAAAATTTTATAAACTTTTATTAATAAAGAGAAAAAGTGTCAATAAAAAAATTAATTTCAGATTACTCTAAAAGAAATCTTTAAACAAAAATTTAAATATATTATTAATATTTAATTACATATTAGTATATAATTGTTATAATTATTACACATATGATGAGATATATTAATTAAAATAATTAATATACAATTGTTAGAATTATTACACATATAATTTATTAAAATAATTAAAATTAATAATTCTATATGATTTTATTATATTTTATTAGAAAATATACTTTCTTAATTTAATTAATTTTTGATAAAAAATAATATTTTTATTATTAAAAATTTTAATAAAATGATAGAATTATCTATCATAATAAATAGATAATAAAAAAAAATTTTGAATAATAACATAGATGATTTTTTTTTTTCTTATTTTTTAAAAAAATAAATTTTCTTATCTTCATTCTCTTCCTTTTACTTTTTTAAAGGAAACTTTCCCATGGAGAAAGATAATCTGACTTTATTCTTCACAAAAATCAATAACTCTAGAAAGGATTTTGAATTATTTTGAAATAAAAAAAATTAACATGAATTTAAAATTTTTAATATTTAATTTTATATTTTAAAAATAATTTAATAATTCGACCATATATCCTTCTCGTAAGTAAAACAATCATATAATAATTCAACAATTTATTAAAAAAAAAAAATTCAAATATCGCGGAGTTTTACGCCACTTTCTTTCTCAGTTCTCCATCCGTTGTTCAACATTCTTACATTCCTTGAGTCTTTCATGAGCCATTTGATTCTCCAAAATATCACCATTTTCATTCGTCAATCATTACCAAATCCTTTTCAATCCCGCACTTTCTGCATTTATGCCCTGCGTATTTAGGTAAATCAATATGCTGCCATTTCAAGCTCACTTCCTACGTCCACAGATCCAACAAATCCGTCCCCGATTCTTCAATTAATCAGGATTGTTATCCTCCATATGAGTAAATACAATATATAATCTCATATTTGCCTTCTCTTTCGTTGAGCACAAATTTTAACCACCTGAAAGAGGAGAATGAAGCCACTTTTGGCGGTAAGTGCGGCTCTGTTTCTGCTTCTAAGTTTCCAGCCGTGGCGCGCTTACTCACAAGATCGGCTTCTGGTTAACATGACTCTGGTTCGCGGCGCCAGATCTATCGGCGGTTGTAAGTTTTTCACTGAATACTGAAATTTTTTGTTTTGATTTGTCAGATATTTGTATTTTGAGTTAGTTTCGATAAAATGTGTTGGAGTTAATGAACAAAATATTTGAAGATTGCTTGGATGGGAGTCTGCCTGCGTATCATCTACACAGAGGATTCGGTTCAGGAGCAAGCAATTGGCTTTTGCAGTTTGAGGTCAGTTATTGAGTATCATCACAAGTTAAACCGAGTTCGTTTACTTATCTGTTTTACCTATAAATTCTGTGCGCAAATAGCGAAAATCCGCGGAATAAAAAACGCCATAATTAGCACACATTGAAACTCGGCATTCTTCTATTGCTTCCAGCATCTCTCCATTGATTGTTCATTTATCTTCTTTCAGCCATGTGAGGGACTGTAGTGGATAGAGGAAAGACGATAAATGAATATCGGATATATATATATATATATATATTTCCTGCATAGATACTGAAAATCCGAAAAAAAAAAAACGCATTAATTTAGCTCACAATGAAACTCAGCAATCTGTTTGTTAGGCTATGAGTTGTTTTCATGTAAATTTTATACTTATTTAATGCATCATTCAAATGCATGCATGAGGATGCATAGGTATTATATTAATATGTATAAATTATAGTGTGGCACGCGATGGGTGCCTGATTGCCACCTGTGCATTTATCCTAGATTAAAGGCCGCCCAAGGAACACATGAAAGACACACGAACATGATTTTCCGATTGATCAATGCACAATATGCACTCAATAAGGCACTCGTGCGATGCACACGCGACATGCACTCGTGTGCCAAACATAATGGCACTTGTACGTTGCGCACGCGACGTGCACTCATGTGCCAAACATAGTGGCGCTCACGCGTAAGGCACGCCCGACATGCGCTCAAACGCCGGTTCTGATATAAATGTGCTTGATATATTTTAATGTTAACTACTTTCTAATTTTTTACACCAAAAGCGCTGACACTATAAGAAAAAGAGAGAAAATGGAGAAAATGAAGGTTTGAGTATCTGAGTCAATTTCTAATCGTGTTCTAATCTCCACCGATATTGAGTACGCTATTCTTGAAGTTGATAATAACGTTTTATTGGTCTTATTTTTTTCTTTATTTTATACTTATTATTTCTCGAGCTTATTTGTTATAAATATTGTATAATTATATTTATATTTATTAAGATTTGTATAACTGAATGTATATTATATAGTCAATATTTTTGATAAATAATCTCATGATTTTTTTCTCTCATTCATAAGGAAGATTTTCCTTGTAAAATTATGTGTATCTTTTATTATTTATTATTATTACTTACTTATTGAGTATTATTAATTATTTTCTTATAATTTGAATAAGCGGTCCGATTCCCAACAAGTAGTATTAGAGACAATTGGTATTGTTATGTTTAAAACTTATTTGAATTGATAGAGATTAGAAACAAGATAATTTATTTGAATGGCTCAAACTATGACATTTGGAAAAATAAGATGAATAACTTATTGTTTGTCAAAATAATGCACCTTTCGGTATTTGTTACCCAAAATTTTGAGTTAAAATTTGAGGAATGAATTTTTGAATATGAACAATATATTTGATAATTCGTTGATGATAACGTGTATAATCACATTCGAAATAAAATGAATACAAAAATGTTATGGAAGAAATTTGAGACGCTCTATATTTTAAAAATCAATAATAATAAATTGCACCACTTAATAAAATTGATGCAAGTGAGATAAAATGATGGCATGTTTATTATTGATCACTTGAACAAATTTTAATGATATGTTGACCAATTAAGTGGCATGGGGATTAACTTTAATGATGAGTTGTTGGGCTTGTGGTTATTGATCATCTTATCGGATTCATAAGAGGTAATATGGATCATCATCACCAATACCGCTCCAAATGGTGTAGTAACCATAGAAATAGCAAAATAAAACATCATGAATGAGAAAATGAGATGATGATTACAAGGCTCTTCTTTTCATACTCTAAAGTGCTGGTTTCAGAGTCACGGGAAAGAAATAATGGACGTGGCCCAAAATCTGGTGAGAAGAGTTGAAGTAAGTCCAATTGAGGTATCAAAATTTCAAATCCCACCACGGTAGGAAAAATAATATATCAAAAAGTATTGTTACAGTGAAAGCGTGACAACACTAATGGGAATGAGAAGAAAGATGACAAGATTACAAAATGAGGAGAGAACCTCAATTATAACCAAAGCAGACCTTTTCTTTATATGTAAAGAAGATGAGGTGATTAATCTAGCGGATCACAAAATTAATTGGGTGGTGGACACTGGTGCCCACTCCATGTCATATTGTAAAGGAAATTCTTCATGTCTTATACTTTTGATGATTTTGAAGTGTTAAAGATTAAAAATGAAGGTACATCCTAAATTATCAGTTATAATGACATGTATTTAATTACCAATAATGAAACTAAGCTGCTATTGAGGAATGTATGACATGTCCTGAATATTCAATAGAATCTCATTTCAGTGGAAAAACTCGATTATGAAGAGTTTTGCAACACATTTTATGAAGTGGGTATGGAAGTTAATTAGAGAATCTCTAGTTATAGCTTGGGGAAAGAAAGTTTCTAAGTTGTACGTATTGCAGGCCTCAATTTTAGCCAAAGACATGCATGTTGTGAGAAGTGATGAGCTTTTAAACTTGTGGCACCGACGGTCGAGCCACATGAGCGAAAAGGGGCTGAATTCTTTGACCAAAGAAAACTTCCTTTGAGGTGTGAATGAAACTAAATTAAAGACTTGCTCTCATTGTATAGTATAGAAATAACAGTGAGTTTTATTCTATAGAAACTTGTCCACAAAGAAGATGTATCTTCTTGAATTGGATCATACCGATATAAGCGATTTTCTTAAAGTTAAAACACTTGGAGGAACACTTTATTTTATCACGTTAATTGATGATTGTTTAAGAAATTTATGAGACTATTTGAAAAATCAAACTTTTGATATTTTCAAATATTTTCATGCCCCGGGGGAAAGACAAACGAGAAAGAAGTTAAAGTATATCCGAAGTGATAGCGGCGGAGAATATATTAGTGTATTTGACACATATTATTAGACCCATGGAATTTGGCACCAAAGAACTCCACTAAAGACACCGACGTTGAATAGTGTGGCTGTATGGATGAATAGAATATTGATCGTGAGAATTTGGCGTGTGCTTTTAGAGGCGAAACTCCCCAATTCATTTTAGGGTGAAACTCCCCAGAAGAATATTGAATGCTGTGACTCATGTAATCAACCTATTACCGAACAGTCCACTAAATAGATAAGTATCAGAGAAGGTGTGGTTGAAAAGAAAGTATCCTACAATCACTTGGACATGTTCGAGTGCAAGTCCTTTATTTATTCTTGAAGGACGAAAGATTTAAGTTGAAATAAAAATAAGACATTGTATCTTTCTCGGTTATGAAAAAGATGAGTTGGGATATCAATTATATAATTTGATAGAGAAAAAGTTTGTTCAATCAAGGGATGTGATGTCCATCGAGGATGAAATAATTGAAAATATTAATAAAACGGAGAAGGTCGTTCTCAACAACTACAACAACCTATATTGTAATACGAATCTTGAATCAGTGGGACTCCTACACTCGTTGAAGAGGATGACACTATTCCTTATGATATCGTTGAACTCACCAAGACCATTCCACTTCGATGATCCACAAGAAATCGAAGGCTCTCTACTTGCCTATCGACTATTGAGTACATGCTACATACCGATGGAAGAGAGGCCAAAAGTTTTGATGAAGTCATGGAGAATGAGTATAAATCAGTATGGATGGAGGCCATGTAAAATGAAACAATGTCATTGCATGAAAACCACACATTTGAGCTAATTAAATTGCTTAAGGGCAAACGAGTTTTAAAAAATAAGTAGATCTTTCATGTGAAAACTATTGAGAACAGCCCATAACCAAGATATAAGGCAAGGTTGGTTGAGAAATGTTTCAATCAACAAAATGGTATCTAATTTGAGGAGATTTTTACCCCGATTGTGAAAATGTCTTCAATCAAGGTAGTTCTCGGATTGGCTGCAATTCTTGATTTGGAAGTTTAATAATTGGATGTGCCGGGTAGTTTTTCTCATGGTGACCTTGATGAGGAGATTTTATATGGAGCAATCGGAGGAATTCAAAAACGTTTAGCATGTCATCTGGAAAAAGCCTATATAGATTGAAATAAGCCCCGAGATAATGGTATAAGACGTTTGAATCTGTTATGGTAAATTAAGGTTATCAGAAGATTAATTTAGACCATTATATATTCATTCAAATATTTTTTGAAGATAATTTCGTTATTCTTCTACTCTATGTAGATGATGTACTCATTGTTGGGTGAAATACCTCCCAAATCACTGAATTGAAACAACAATTTGGAAAATCCTTTGTCATGAAGGAATTAAGGCTACGAAGTAAATTCTAAATATAATAATATTTCATGATCATAAAGTAGAAAAGTTATGGATATCCCAAGAGAGTTACGTTGAGAAGGTGTTTTAACATTTCAACATGGAGAAATTCAAACTAGTGAGTACTCCATCGCCCAATTATTTTAAATTGAATAATCGGGAATAACATTCTATGGATGACAAAAAGGTAAATATGAGAAGGGTCCCATACTTTTCAGTTGTGGGTAGTTTAACATATACTATGATATGTATGAGACTGGATATTACTTATATTATTGGAATGGTTAGTCATTTTCTTTTAAATCTCGATATATAGTATTGGTCCTAGGTAAAATGGATATTGAAATATTTCTGAAGAACTTTCAAGTTATGCTTGCATTTTGAAAGCGATAAGTCATTTCTAGTTGGGTATATTGATGTAGATATGGCAAATAATATTGACTCTTGAAAGTCTTCTTCAAGGTATCTAGTCGTGTTCGTGGGAGAAGTTATTTCTTGATAATCTAAGTTATAGAAGTGTGTTGCTTTTTTGACCACCGAAGTAAAATTCATTTTTATGATTGAGGTAAGTAAATGGGTTTTGTGGACGAAGAAGTTTATCTGAGAACCTAACTTTAAGTAAAAGCATTGTATGCTACTTTATGACAATTAGATTATAATTCACTTTTGTAGAAACTCGTTATTTCATTTCAAATCAAAACACATTGATATGAAGTATCATTGAGTGCAAAATATTGTTGACTCGGAATTATTAACATTTAACAAGGCCAAGATAAAAAAAAAATAGATCAGACATGATGAACAAAGTAATATAGAGGAAGAAGTTTGAAACTTGTTGAACTATTATTGGAATGATGATTGCCCCTAAACAGTCGTAAGGAAAAATTTATTGGGTTATGTGTTACTCCTATGTAAATTTATGTCTATTTAAAGTATCATTCAATGGCTTACACGAGGATACGCGTATGTTATATTGATTTTTAAAAAATACAATGTGGTGCATGATAGGCGTCTAATTGCCAACTATGTGCTGATCCTAGATTGGAGGCTGTCCAAGAAACACATGAGCATAATTTTCAGATTGATCAACACCCGATATGCACTCGAGAAGATACTCGTGCGTTGATTATAGTGGTCGCGCACGCGATGTGAGTTTGTGCGCTGATCATAGTGGCGCTATCATGCGAGGGGTGCCGAACGGCTGCTTGAGCATTAATTTTGATGTAAATGCGCTTGACGTGTTTCAGGGTTAACTATTTTATAGTTTTTGAGACTTAGAACGTCAACACTATGAGTAAAAGAAGAGGAAGAGAAAGAAAAGAGTGAAGAGGAATGTTCGAATATTCGAGTAAGTTTCGAATCGTATTTCAATTTTCACCGAATTTGGGTTTTTAAAATTGAGAAGAATATTTTACCTATCTTATTTTTTCTCTTTCGTTTTGTACTTATTATTGTTCGGATTTATTCGCTACAAGATATTATATCCTTATATTTATTAGAATTTGTATTACTGAATATATTTGTATAGTATATATTTCGAACGAATAGTCATATGATTTTTTTCTCTTATTTACAAGGAGAGTTTTTTACATAAAATTATATATTTTTTTATTATTTATAATTATAATTTATTTATTATATGTTATTAATTATTTTTTATAATTTAAATAAACTATTCAATTTCAAACACTGCCAGTATCGCTCCATGGATTATTCATTTATCTTCTTTCCACCATGTGAGAGACTGTAGTCGATGCGAGTGATGCTATCCTATTCCAAAAGCAATTTGTATTTTACCTACCAATTCTGACCAATAATAGCATGACAGATTAGCATTCTGTTGCCTGTCATTTTCGGTTTAGGTCACGGGCATGTCTTTCTCGCATGCGGGGCCATTGTCAAGATATACGGTCAATTTGACAGATGTGCTCCAGCAGAAAACAAACAATTGGCTGACCTTGCCATGATGGAGAAGCAAAGTTTTTGCAACTCACATCAATATTTTAAAATTATTTCTCAATAATGGAATAATTGATTCGTTTGTTTATATTATTTGAGGTTCATTAATAAGAATAAATTAATGAAGATTGTATTATTTAAAATTAACTTAAAAATATTAATATTTAAATATGTTAAAATTTTAAAAAATTAATATTAATAGAATAATAAGTAATCACTTAATAAAATATTTAATCAATATTAAAATTTTTAAAATAGAAAAATTAAAGACAAAGAAAAAGAGATTTTACTATATTTAACAAATAGAAATAGAATTTGTTGCGTTTCGGATTTCGGGGTCCAGTGTAACACAAGTGTTAAGGGGTGTGAAAATATAGAGAGGGAGAGAAAAACTCCGGGTTTTGTGTAAAAAATCTCCCATTGAATGAGAAGGAAAAACCACGAGGCACTGGATCTTTTAAAATACTTTACTATTGGTGAAAGTGTTACAAAACACAAGTTTTTATGGGAGTGTCTTCCCTTTTACTTCCTCGTCCCTCTCCGTTGAAAGCTCTTTCTTTGGGAAGCTTTTGAGCCTTCTTTTCTTCTTCGCCTGGAAAGAGAAAAAGGGGGTCCTTTTAAAAGAGATTTTGCTGGGTATTTATAAAAAAAATTGTGCCATTGGGGAGAGGACACGTGGCAGCTGGCGTATGGCTGGAAGGCTGTCCACCTATCTTGTCGGTCACGTCTGGCGCGCCTGCCACCTGACACCTGTCGCCAGCCCTGTGAATGCGGCGTCTGCTCTGCGGATACGACGTGTCAGGGACGCCAGTCCTGCAGATACGACGTGTCAAGAACCGTTTGGATTCTTCATAATGGCGCGTGCTTCTTAGTAATGGTGAAGTTGCTTAGTTGGCGCTTCGGCCGTGTATGAGATAGTCCTCGTCCTTGTGTGGCGTGCTTTGTCCATTTGTGAGTTCGCGGACTCATTGAAGAAGGCAGCTCTTAGATATTAACTATCTTTCGGAGGATCTTTGGTCCTTCGTGGAGTATCCTCGAGTCTTTCCTGGCCTCTCGGACTGATCTGAGATCTGAAGGAACGTCTGAGATCCTCGGGCTTCTTGGTCACTGCGAGTCAACTGTATCGACATACTTAGTCATTTTGGCTTTTTAAACGGAGACGTCAAAGGTTGTCTCATCTGTTAGAAGGTCCTTGGTCCTTTTCCTAGTCCTCGTATTTGTCGGGATAGGGTTCTCGGATGCTTCTTGGGTTTCTTTGATAACATCAGCCCCTCGCGGCGTCCTCGAGCTCCTTTTAGTTAAATGGGCCTCTTGGACTTTCGTCGCCACTTGGGTTTCTCGGACACTAGCCCACGTTCTCGGGCTTGTTAGGCCAATTTAGCTTAATGGACTAAATTGGGCTTTTGGGCCTCTTGGGCCAATCTGTCCTCTCGGTCTGTAGTCGTGACTTTGGGCCTCTTTTTTTTTCTGTATTCTATGGACCTTTATATTGGGACCCAATAGAATTATAATAGAGTTGACAACTAGAAATTTTGCTTTCAATCTATCAAAATTACAATAAATGATTAGCCTAAAAATTTAGCAGATTCATATGGCAGGAGATTTTACTAATTTTAATCAAAATTTATGTCAAATTATATCATAAATTTTTTAAATCTAATTTTCAAATCAAACAGTTCACACAAAACCAAATTAAATGACAATTAATATAATATTTTATAAATGATTAGTTATTAGTTCTTCGCTCCAACTGCCCCAGTGCTTTTTCACTTTCTGTTCTTCTGGAAATTGCGGATAAATGCGTAGTGGCGGGTGCAGTCTGTCGTTACCGTACTTATTTATTTATTTATTTATTGTTCCCCCCACTATGCATCTCGGATCTAACTTTCCTTTTGCGTGCCAAAACTGAACCACCCATAATTTTGGCAGTTTGTTATTACTATTGAAATAACCTTTTTTTTAATTATAAATTTGATTTTCATTATTGTTTAAAAACAATGATAATATTTGTAATAAGTCACTTTAAATTTTTTAATTAAGTTAAATTTATAACTTTTAATAATTTGCCAAAAATACTTTTTAATATAAACTATATATTATAGTTCCTTTTCTCAATAACGTTTTCAAGGACAACGACAAACATTTATTTAGACAAACACCCATTTAGACGGAAGATCTATGCAATTTTTTTGGGATGGGTTGATCCATGGGAGCTTATTGCTATTTTTGGATTGAAAAGGCGAAAACTAGCAATGAGAGTGTGAACGGAGGGCGCAGGGGCTCCGCCGGCCGCTGCGGGCAACCACGATTATATCGGGAAATCAGTGTGGGCAACACCAAATGTCTGGGACACGGTAAGACAAATGTTCGGGGACCATGGGTCCCGGACCCAAAGGTTTCATGTCCGAGAGGTTGAGCCTAGCAACGGACGTTCGCCACCCGAGTCCAATTGGACGAGGACTATATAAAGGTATCGCGCCCCTGGAGGTGGAAATGGGATCTTCTTCCTCTTTCTAAATTCCGACCTAATATCGAATCGAACTCAAGAAACTCGAACTTTCTTCTACTCAACTTCGATCACGGAACATTCCGACACGCAGAGGATTGACTGCTCGGCGGCCATGGAGCTAGCCTAAGGGGATATTACTCTCCCCACCCTACTCGGACTAGGGGGCCGGGTGGCCACCCACTGTGGTGGAACAAAGAATAAAGCTTCCACGTGAGATTGAGAGGGTATTCTGAGACCAGGAAAGCATCTGTGAGTGCATGTAAAGGCAAAAGGACTTTATGAAAGTAAAAGAGGAGCGTGCACCACCAGGTCGAGAATGGAGAAAGAGAAGTCGGAGTGGAAGAGAAAAGAGTGTGCTTAGGACCTCGACCTCTTGTTCGTTGTTTGTTTTCCTCCTTAACGGGTTCATAGAGTGTGGAGATAGGACCCTTCCTTTGGAGCGCCGCCGCGTGCTAATTTCAAAGGCTCCCTAATCCGCACGGTAACGCTTCCGTGACACAACATTGGCGCCGTCTAAGGGTTTCGACGTTAAAAGGAAGTGTCTCTTTTCCTTACTCCGAACACCGAGAAGATGGTAAACTCCGAGTGAGGCTAGTGTTCCGCGATGATTTGTCCCAAAGTCATTGCTCCCCGGGTGAATATTCTATCCGAGCGCCCGAGTGCCCGATGTCAACAGCGGCGCGAGCGTGGGCGATATCAAACTTGTTTTGCGGTGCGAGAACACGGGGACTCCACACAAAATCACATCCATTCGACCAAAATTGAATGGGCGTTGATTTTATTTTTTAATTTTTAAACCGAAAAACCAAACTGCCAAGCAGCCGTTCAATTACACTTTGACAGCTACAATTTTACAGCGCAAGGCCTGTACTATGTCAGTGCAACGCAGACCCCTTGATCCAAGCTCAAAATGCCCTGTCTTGCTTAGATAAATGGAGCAAACCAGTGAAAACAATTTAGGGAGGAGAAAATCTTGCCTATCATCCTAGAATATTACCAAAAAAAAAAAAAAAGAAGAAGCTAAAAATCAATTAAAGAAATGAGAAATATTAAATGTTCAACTATCTATGATTTATTTTCGATCATTTTTTTATGTATAGGTAGGAACTGTGACTCCCTTTTAATTTTTTTAATTTTTTGATCTTTTTATCTATATACAGTAAAGAGTTATGAAGATTGTAAAAAAGTTATACATTTTGTATTTTTTTAAAGAAATCCATTGGTATTTAGGAGTAGAGATTTATTTATTTATACAAGATAGTCTATTTAAGTATAAGCTTATTTCATCCTATATGTTGAGAAGTATTTATAAGAAATTAGGGGATTTCAGGAATGTAGCTCATAAACACTTGATCAGCAAATTTTGATATCTTGTTGGGAAATTAACATAGTCAAAAAATAAAATTTGACAATGGTTTATATAACACATCCCTTTACATAAATGCCCTTTTGCATTTGAAGTATGGATAAAGCACAAACTTATTTAACATGCTATGTACGATAAAATTAATTATGAGAAAATGAAGGGTTTCAATATTTAGCTCATGAATACTTGATATTAAGTTTTGATATTGTTGAAAATTGTTTAAAATAAAATTGATAGTAAGCCCATAAAAATACATGAACTAGCTATGTTATTAAGCCAAACTAGAAATGAATTTAATAGAATGACTAAATTACATAGTAAAAGATGATTGAATTGCTAGAGATACTAAAGACTGATATACTTAATGGTTAAATAGTTAATTAAATCAGATGATTAATTTTAGCGAATGATTACATGAACTAATAGATTAATAGTTGAATCAAGCAAACAATTAATATATTTAATAAATAAGTATTAAACTTATATATAAAATAATTGGACTATTCAATCTCTAATCAGAATAATGGCTCAAAATAATAATCAATCATACCATTTCAAAAAATTTCCATTAATAAGCAATAATGTTATAAATATATCCATTTTTTTTTCTAAAAATGGGAGTCTAAAAGTCACAAAAAAAAAGCAAATATAGAGCTTTTATACTCTAATCACTTGTAAAATCCACAAATCACGGAATCAAACCCTTCAATCTCGACTCTTTTTTATCCTTAATTTCTCATTATCTTTTTATTTTCTAAGAAAAATTTTTGACTTGAATATTAAATGATATACCAGAAAATAAATTTCATACTTTTTTGACATCTTTTTAAGTATTATGGTGTGTAAGATTTAGATATAGAGATTCAAACATCCAACCTAATTTCATTTGAATAATGATTCTAATCTAAGATATGTATTATTGGCATTATTTGTATGAATGCGGTTAAGTCTTTTGTTCCTACATGATTAAGTGCACACCCTCTTGCAAGCTTTTCCTCTCTTTGACAATCTCATGAAAACGGATAAACAAACCAACCATCCAAGGATATCCTTTCACACGATATCAATTCAAAGGGAGACAGTCATAGAAGTGCTCGCTCATCGGCTAATCTTGATATAGGTGCTTTCGACATCGAAATATATGATATGTCAAAGATGTTGAACTCCTTATGGAACAAAATCATGGGCCAACTCATGAGGGTGAAGGTGCAGGCAACAACCATGAGGATGAGGTTGAAGGGAAAGAAGACTGCGTCAAAGGAAAGTCACCTTTTCGAAAAGATACCAGTGGCTCCTAAAGAGCCCATTCACATAATTCCTTCATGACTAATTTCAAGGCTAGGGAAGAAAGTGTTGACAAAATCCTTGATATAATAAAGGTTGGTGAATAAAATATTTAAGTAATAAATTAAAAAAAATATGGAGACATATGTTAATAATATACTTGTCAAAAGTGCACTTTCCAACAATCATATTAACGATTTGGATGAGTTGTTTGAGGAACTTAGAACATATCAAATGAAGACCCGCCAAATAAGATTTTGGACTAACTTTTAGTAAGTTCTTGGAATTTATTATCTCACAATGTGGGATAGATGTGAATCTAGAAATGATTAAAGGCATAATGGATGTGAAATTGTCTCAAACTATCAATAAAATCCAAAGATTAATTGGACAACTCACTCTCATCAAATGATTGAGTTTGTCATTCTTTAATGGATGAATGGTTTCTAATGAATGGATGAGTGCTAATAAGTTTTTCAAGAGTTAAAAGAATATTAGGTAAGTCCGTTTTTATTAACTTGTTTTAAAGAGGGTGATGAATTATACCTCTACTTGTTTATTTTAAAAATAACTCTGAACGCTATTCTAGTCCGATAAGAAAAAACGATTCAATGACCGGTATATAATGTCAACAAAATCTTGATTGATTCGGAAACTCAATATGTACAAAAGAAAAGGCGTCTTTTATCCTAGTTTTTGTTTTAAGAAAGCTCCAACTCTATTTCAAATCCCACAAAATTATAGTTAATAGATCAATGGATTAAAAAGGATTTTACAAAAATTAAAACTATCCAAATGTTTGATTAAATGGTCAATCAAATTGGATGAATTTGGTATAGAGTTTTAGGATCGACCCTCCATAAATGGTCAAACTCTTGTAGACTTTATTATTGAAACAACAACCATAATTTTAGAAGAAATAACCAAACACATAGGGGCTACACCAAATAGGTCATTGCCCACTTGGATGTTGTATATCGATGGAGTATCTTCACAATTAGGGAGTGGAATTGAAATAATATTAACTTCACTTGAAGAGTTTAAGATTAAATACTCAATTATATTTGGGTTTTAGCCACCAACAATATGGCAGAATATAAAATTCTATTAGTTGAATTGAAATTGATTAAAGAATATTCCGTCAAGAACCTAATTGTTTTTCGTTATTTTAAGTTGGTGATCAAGTATTAACTAACTTCAAATTATCCAAACTGGACTTGACTAAATTTCTCTACAAGATGCAATATCTCTTGTTATCCCTCAATAAATTTGAAATTATCTGTATTCCTAGAGCAAATAATTAGAAAGCAAATATACTTTTTAAAATAGTAACATTCAGTTGCCTTAGATAATATGCTAAGGATATGAGTGAGGTGTTTTAAAAACCTTGCGTAATTTCTCCAAATAACTGATGATGAGGTGACTTGCATGACTCTTTATCTTAAGTATTTTAATGATTGAATGCTTTCAAGCGATCCTAGGAAGAAAAAGAAAATTTAAGAAATGGTCAGTTGGTATACTTTTGTATATGGGTCATTTTATGATAGATGTTATTTAATACCCTATATGTGTTTTTTTGAATCCAATAGAAGTCAATTAGTCTCTTAGAGAGGTACATCTCAATACATTTGGGGTATATATCGGAGATAAAAATTTAGCTTTCAATGTTATAAGGTAAGATTATTATTGGCCAATTATAAAAAAATGATTTGATGGAGTTTGTAAAAAATACAAAAATTGTCATATTTATTACTATATTCCTAGGCAGCCACATACAAAACTCCAAACTATGTTAGCTTATTGAGCTTTCACACAATAAAGGTTAGACATGTTCGGTCCATTTCTTCACAACCGATCAAAGAACGTTTATTATCTTTGCAATAAATTATCTTACGAAATGGGTGAAAGTTTCTCCATTGACCAACAAATTGTGACAAATTTTATACATTAAAATGTCATTTGTAGATTTAAGATACTAAGGCTATAGAAGCAACAATAATATCCAATTATTAGACAAAATATTCACAAAATATTATAATGGACTTGGTATTATATTGGTCTATACATTAATCTCATACTCTCAAATGAATGAACAAGTAAAAGTAATAAATTGAATAATAATTAACAAGTTAAAGACCAAGTTAGATGAAACTAAAGGCGCTTGGTTAGATAAACTTTTATTTGTACTTTAGGCTTATCAAACAACTCCAAGAGAACCTATTTGGAAAACACCCTTCAATCTTTATTTCAAAACAAAAGCAACAATCCTAGTGGAGATAGGATTGCATAGTTACTAAGTGAAAAATTTTACTATGCATTAAACTTTTTAACTACTAAGGAAAAATTTGGATCTCTTAAAATAAGTTAGATAAGTGGCATGCATTTAGGTAATGACCAATCAATAAAGAGTTGCTTGATAGTACAACCACAAGGTAATTGCGTAGACTTTTAAAATAGGTGATTTGGAATTAAGAAATACTGAAACAATGGGGAAGCTTATTCACATGAATAAACTATCTCCAACATAAAAAGAAAAATTCTTTGTGTCAGCAATATTCCGTAATAGAACATATAAGTTATGTACTCAAAATAAAAAGTTAATCCCTCGAACTTGAATATCCTTCATTTCAAAAAATACAATAATTAAAAAAATCAGCTTAGGAATGTAGAGATAAGCCCTACCTCTCATGCCAGAATACTTATGCGTTGTAAGTTATCTCTTTAATTATTAATAAATTTGATTTTTTTGATTTGTTTTTTATTAATTTGCATGCATATATGTTATCAATATGACTACAATTAATCTTGAGTCAGATAATTGATTTAAATACTTTATTCACAAATTACACCGATTTTAGAGAACTATCACGGTGGTTCAATAGAACCATACGGCCTCAAACAAGATTATGTACCCAAAATTACAAAAGATTTGGGAGCTTGACAGTTAAATGTTTGATTCTTTTTTGAGAAATCAAAAGATAGGCCTTGTTCGATAGACATCAATTTAAAGGGTAATAAATATTTGGAGACAAAAAAGTTTGAATATATTTATATTGAAGATTTAATTACATCATAAATAACTACAACATTAGGTTGCATGATTCAATGACCAAAAATGAACGGTGACCGTATAATTGGCATTTGGATATTGTTCTTGGAGCTTGAGAGCTTGGTAGTCTTTCAAAACTTTTAACCTCAAAAGTTGAAAAAATTTCAAAGCTTTTAACATCTATTAATAAAAAAAACAATTATTATAAAGATCTTTTTTTTGGTAAGTAAGTATTTTGGATTTAGGAAAAAAATTACAACATCAATTTTATCTAAAGTATTTTGACTTGGAAATAAAACATAAAAAGTTAGGGCATAAAGATCAACAGATAATCCTCATTTAAGGACAGCGTTCAGCAAAAAAACAACAAATATAATCAAAATTCAAGTAGACACACACACATTAAAAGAGTGCGGTTTTTGGGGTTCAAATACACTGGACTTGAAGCTTCACCAGGATCAGCAAAACATTATAAAGATCAATTTCCTCGTTGAATCGAGAATCAAGTAGAGGGTCATTTTTTGGGGTTAAATAAACCTTCTTAGTAACCTCATAAGCCTTACACATTCAACTCTTAGTCCATTTATGACCACGACATCTATTACTGTGCATTGTTTAGCTTTGAGAGTTTTGTTGTTGAAAGAACTAGCTTGGTCTTCAGTGAAATTAAATTGGTTTGCATAATTATGATACTTACTCATCTACTCTGCCGATTCTTTATCAAGACAAACTAATAACTTTTCAAATAGTAACATCCTAATTTTGTCAGCCATAACTTTGAACTTCAAACCCTGTATTATAGAAGGATCAATATGAAATTAAGACAAGCGATTAATCTCAATACCTTGACTATACAGTCTACTGTTCATCTGGTGCATTAGGTTTTTGGATTGTAAAAATGTTTAAGCTAACAACTTAAAGACAAATGAGTAGCTCAAAATTAAAGAATTAAATGCTACCTTTTAAGTCTGATTACCCTCTGTGGGTTCAAAACTTGATGATGATAATTCAATTGGGTTAGGGTTTAGTGTAGGTGACTATATCCGGTAAAGGAGAAATAAAGGTTTACGATATAAAAGAATTTCGAAACCGAGGGCTTTATAGAAAACCTCAGAACCCACGTTGCTTGGAGAGAATGGTATAATAAATAAAAAACTCTCTAACAATATCTATATTATTATTTGTTGGTTCAAAAGAAGAAGGCTAAGTGATGGCCCAACAAATGCAGGAGAGTCAAAAAAGATTAAAATCTCATATTTAACAATGATAGGAACATTAATTAGCTCATCCTCACATAAGAAATGATTCAAAGTATCATGTTCCTCCCTTAAATAAAATAGTGGGAATCCTTTTCTCATAATTTAAAGTAGGCGCCTCCTCTAAAGGACTAGAAGAGAGGGAAAGAATAGTCAGAATTGTTGGATGGGTGGATCCTTTGGCTCTCATCTGGTCTCTAACATCAGCAACATATCCCTTAAAAATTTCAATGACAGTCTTCAAAACCTCATGATCACTAGAATAAGGAGTTGGTAAAGTAGTCACAGAAATATTAGCCCAAACCATATAAGCCCAGGAAGGAGTGACTATAAAAATGTCATTTCTCATTTTCAATTAACAAGGAGGCGTACCGCAATAGCTTCTGGTGTGAGGACAACGTACTAGTGAATAGCATCCAAGGTAATTTGGATTAAAAATTACTATTTTTAGGCAACTTGACTACGTGATAGTTATTAGATTAGTTTAAGATTTAGTCATAGTAAATTCTTTCTTAACAACCGAATCAAAAAAGGTGGTACTAACATTAACCTATATATTTGATGAAATCCAATTATTGAAAATATTAGTGAATATTATATATTTGATGAAATCCAATTATTGAAAATATTAGTGAAGAAAAATCTGGCTTTCTAATTTCTCACTGAATTTGGGTTTCCTCCATTTAGTTAGAACTCCTTTCTTAGAGTCTAAGAAATTTAATCATTTTCTTAGTTAAAGTGAAAAACAACTTTAACCATTCGAACATCCAATCTAAGATCTTGATGTTGAAAAAAATATATAAAGTTACAATATATCTAATAGCGTTAAGATAAAGATGGGTGATAATAATCTTCAAAACCTCTATTATTACTATTAGTTCTCTTGTTAGAGGAATCTATAAGTCATCTATTAGATGAACTTCATATATAGCAATGAAACCATCCCTTGGAAAGTAAGTCCTCTATTTGGATGAAGAGACTTAGAAAGGAATAATAAGAGAAATATTATACCTATTATAAATATCAAGTATATCTTCCATGAAACAGATAAGAAGCAATGTTGGTCATATTCTTCAAGGTGCCACATGGAGCCATAAGAGGTTGCAAGCTAGACCATCAGATAAAGTGGAAAGTTGGTTCTTTGATACAAAGTAAAGAAGAAAACACAGTTAGAGTTTAAAGAGAATAGTGAAAGACGTTGGATTTTGAAATGGTAACTAGAATTAGAAATGATATATTTCAAATAGCAATGTTGACCCAAACAAAGCGTTATTTAGATGATGACATGTTTTCCTTTCTACTTACTAACTAAAACATTGCGTATTAAAATGACTCAAAGATGGTGTAATTTATAAATCATGTATTACGGTATTAAATATGCTACTAATTGGTCATTTCCATTGTGAAACAATGATGGCTATGATGTTATTATGCAAGTTATCAAGATTACACTTTAGAGGTTCAGCTTGCATCAGAAAGTATGACTAGTTAATATTTAGGATTTGAAATTTTAATATTTAATTAAGGGCCTCAATTTATCATAAGATCAAATTATTAGAAGTCCAAATTGTCAAAAGTCCAAACTATCACAATACCGACTGGTTAAATTTTTATAAAATTAATATTTAGAAAATTTTGAAGGATTGAGATTGATAATTGAAGAAATATTTTTCATTCTGATAGTTTGATTAATCTAAATTCTTAACGATTTATAATCCCATACAAATGAATATAAATCTAAAACACGAAAGAAATATATTAAAAACTACAAATTGAATACAAAAATAAAAATTTTTCTTTTATTTATGGATACACTTGTATACAAGACACATTATTATATGATAGGCAAAAAAATTATTCAACTTGAAGAAAAAAGAAGAAGGGTTGAACCTCAATAGGAGAAGTAAAGCATCTAGAAAATTCACTATCCCTCTCAAATTCAACTCAGTCAATTGGCTCTTTTTGGTTAATGTTAAGCCAACAAATATGTTGTAACACGAGTTGAAAAACATTAAATTGAACAATTAAATCAAAAGTCTGATAGGAATCTGGATGCCCGGCAATGGATGTTATAAGGTATCAAGAGCAACTACCTAGTTAAAGAATTAGCCCAATTCATAATATTATATAAAAGAAAAAAATTAAAATAATTTCTCATATAAAAAAGAATAATCAAGGCAAATTTTACAAACATTTTCTAAATGAATGTGAAAGTATCCAAGATAGCTCCGTAATATCCCAAATTTTTAAATATTGTAATTTCAATAATTAAGGTAATAAATTAAAATATTAAGTTGCGAGGGCAATAGGACGGATGAGATAATGACCAGAAAGATAATATGGTGATAATATGGCCACAAATGGAAATGGCCGGACAAGAAGAAGTTGACCAGTAGAATTAATAAGTGGACCGACTGAAATAATTGTTAACCAAAAATTAGTAAATGTTGACCGGTATATAGTCGACCGGCTTAAATAACATTATGGCTAGACAAGAATTATTTACCAAAGGATTTCATAAGTTGGCCGGATTGTTGACGGGTAGGAAAAGAGGAAGAATCCGGTCAACATGCGTTGACCGGCTAATATGCATAATACCTAGCTGAGAGAGAGACTAAGAAATATTGAAGGCAAAAGAGGCCGGTCAAACACGTGGACAAGCTAAATGTACAATTTGACCGATATGCTTATAGATGGAACATGATGGGAATAATGCAAAATGCCGGAATGGATGCATGACTGGAATAAATGAAATCACAGGTATGAATAAATTTACAGGTATGGGTTTCGGACAAAAGGATTGGTTTGCATAAATTACCAGTATGAATATGGCAAATGACTAGTATGAGAAGCGATCGGTATGCTTGTGAGAGGAATGACTGGTATGATTGCAAGGAGAAGCGATCGATATGCTTGTAAAAGGAATGACCGGCATGCTTGTAAGGAGAAGCAACCGGTATGCTTGCGAGAGGAATAACCAGTATGCTTGTGAGGAGAAGCGACCGGTATGATTGTGAGAGAAACGATCGGTATACTCGATCGGAATGATTTTATTGGTTTGAATTGACAAATTGGTAGGGATGCAGTTTTGACTACTTTGAATTTACCAGTGTGCTTTAGGAAAAAAGGGAACGGTGTGAAATTATCGGAATAGCTATGGGTAAAATACCGATATGGGTTTTGGGAAAAATAACCGGTATGCATGAGAGGACAATAACCGGTATAAATTGGGCAAAATAACTAATTGGCCAAAATACCCGGATTAATAAAAATGTCAGAATGGTGTATTTTGTCGGTTTAATACAATGATGCAACCTGCCAAATGATCGGGATGCTTTAGTAGGCGGAATAACGCATTTTGGGCCAAATAGTGTATTTTATTAGAAGGCAGTACAATGACGGAATGCAATAAAATGCCAAAAGGGTTAAAAATGCGGGAAAGGTCATTTGACCTGTGTGAGGCACTTTACCAATATAAAAATGACCGGTATGCTGTAAAAGAAGATGACGACATGTTTGTAAGGGAATGACCGGTAGGAACTTTGAGAAGATAATGCCTAGTATGAGAAATTTGTCCGGAATGGCAAAATATCGGATGATGCAATTTGCTCTGTAAGAAGCAAAATACCGGAATGATGCAATGGGCGAAAAATTGCATTTTGGCGGTTTGGTAATTTTTTTTGAATAAAGCAAATTGACGGAATGAAGTAAAAAATGACAGGAATGCCTTGCAGCCAAAATGTCCGGTATGACCGGTTGGCAAGATAACCGGCATTAATGAATGGTAAAATTACCAGTTTTGCATGAAATGACCAAAATGGGTTGTGTACAAGATAACTGGTATGGATTGAAAGGGATAAATTATTGGTTTGCATTTTGAGGAAAATGACCAATGCTGGTCTACATAATGAGGAGAAATGTCTAATTTTCAAAATATTTGGTCAACATCCTCTTGACCGCGACCGAGAGAAAGAAATCTGGCCAGTGCCTTCTTGATTGATTAGGTGGGGGAATTGGAAAAATGATCCGGTCAACGGAAGGTTGATTGATGAAGAGAAGTTGAGTACTATTGAAGAAAATAATGAGAAGGGATTTCTGCTAGAGACAACTAAGTAAAATCCGAAGACCATTTTCGGATACAATTCTGAGTAAGTTTCTAGATACGTTAAGTGAAAAATCCGGAGGTGATTCCAGAGACAATTCAGCAAAATCTAGAGACGTTTTTCGGAAAAGATTAAGAGCAAATCTAGAAACGGTTTCCGGAGACGAATTGGGCAAGTTCCCAAAGGCGATTTTTGAAGGATTGAGAGCAAATTCGAAGATGACTTTCGGAGATGAATTGGGTAAGTTTTGGAGACGATTTCTGGTGAGAATTGAGAGAGTTTCCAGAGACGATTTTCGAAAAAAATTAAGTGGGTTTCCGAAGTCGATTTTCAGAGAGATTTGAGTGGGTTTATGGGAGAACATTAAGTGAATTCTCAGAAGAAAATTGATAGTGAATTTTCGAAGAAGAAATTTAGAGTAAATTTCCAAGAGAAGATTTACACAAAATTTAGAGAAAATTTTCGGAGACGATTAAGTAATATCCGGAGACGATTTTCGAAGACGATAGGGTAAATTTTGGGAAATGAAATTTGGAGAAGAATGAGTGAACTTCTAGAGGCAGAGTGTTCAACAAGAGTGGGTGAACTGTTTTCACTTGTTCGAATTCTCTGAAATTCTTTGGAAACTTTCTAGAATAGGATATATGAATAAAATATCGATAGTAGGTGACTTGCCCTACCCCAATTATCTATAAATCCTGATGTGAGGATTTGGGTGTAAGGGTAAAAAGGAGAAGATAGAAACGATGGAAGCAAAGGAAAGGAAGAAGATGAAATTAAGGAAAATTCCAACGCTAGAATTGAATCTGCAGATAAAGTTAAGGCAAGTATACCTTACGATTTTGATTATTCATGTTCAAAGCCTGTTAAGTAATATTGTTTTCATATTCTCTCTCTATTATGTATCTACGTGGAATATAATAATTATAAGGTAATTACTTTCTACATATTGTTAGGCATCGTTGAAGAATTTCGATCATTTGTATTATGGAAGAATTTCAGTTATTTGCATACAAAAGAAACCTGGTTAGTTGCATGATTAAAGAAGTCTGGCATTTGAATATTTTAAAGAAATACGGTTATTTACTTAATTGCATGAAATCTGATTATTTGCTTATTTGTATGAAATCCGGTTGTATGCATCACTGAAGAACTTCAGTTACATGCATCAATAAAGAATTGCAGTCTTTTGCATGTTTAAGAATTTCTAACTTTTGGCCTTTGAGAACTTGGGATGTATTGCTTCGGGATTTTGGACACTCATGGTTTATGAAAATGGATTTGATGGTCGAGTAGTTGTAGGCCTTAAATGTAGCCGTTATTTGATATGTTGGTTAGGAGTTATGGGCCTTAAATGTAGCCGTTGATGAGATATGATATGAAATATGGTAGTCAAATAGTTGCAGACCTTAAATGTAGCTGTTCTCCTATGGTCAAGGAGTTGCAGGCCTAAAATGTAACCGTTTCTGATGGTCAAGGAGTTACAGACCTTAAATATAGCCGATTTTCAGCATTTGGTTCTGGATCTACATTTGTTTTGGAATCCATATGCATGTTTTATGACTTCGGTTTAAGTATTATGTTTTCATGAAAAGGGACTTTGGCCCATATTTTATATTATGTATGCATTCTATTTTCATTCGGTTATCTATGCATATGGGTACCTTACTGGGCATTTGCTCACCTTTTGGTTGTTCTCTAACTTATAGAAAAACAAGGACTTAAGCCGACCGATAAAGTTTAGTTTAAAGTTGGATGGACTAACTAGGAAAAAAGGTTGATCCGGACGCATATAGCAGTTAAAGACCGATCTCAATGTAATTTTTTCCTCTGGTTATTTTGAAAAATTTTGTAAGACAATTTTGCTGTGAAATTTAATGGATATTAGTATGTTTCCGCATCATTTTATAGTTTTAGTAGTTTTGGTTCCTAATGGTGACTCATTTGTTTTGGCCGACCGATCCTAATTCTTGGGCGGCCAAGATAAGACCAGATAAGCTGAGAACGTCCGACCAATTGCGATCCAGTGCGTATAAAAACAAAAGAAAATTTTTTATACCTCAAATTTAATTGCTTTTGGTTCAGAATTTATGAAGGAGACGTTAAGTATGATTTTGAAGGAGGTCATATATGAGTGAAATATGGCCGGTCCGTCACAACTCTCTCTTCAATTCTTCAAACATAAGTAACTCCATAAGTGTTGAAACTTCAAATTTAGTTTAAAATCGAATAACAGCAACCCCATTCAATAGTAAAAAATGAGTTGTAAAATAATGTGTTTGGAAACAAAGATAAGCAATTAAATGATCAAAAAATCTTGATCAAAATATCAGAAATTAGATTCTGGTTGACAATATAAATAAATAATAAATGTACGTTGATGTAGATTCTATCCATAAAAAAAGGTAATCGGATAATGTTCAAAGCAGGTTACTTGGATTTCTATTCTAGCATACTTAAAGTTTAAATTTAAATTTCAGGCATGAAGAGCTAGGTTGGGATTTGTGTTAGATAAGATCGATCTAACTCACTAAAATACGGGGCTCACAAACAATTGTCTATGAAGAGGTATAAAATAATCGAGTTGTTAAGCCCAAATCATAAAGGAATCCAACCGAATGACCGAATTATTAAGTAGACAAATTATCAAACCGTTAAAAATATTAAATACTAATATACCAAATAGCCAACAGTTAATCTTAACGAATGATTATATAAATTGAGAGATAAATTATTAAATAAAATAAACAGTTAATGTATTCAATACACAACTATTAAACTCAAAGCATATAAAACAGTTGGACTATCAAATTTTCAATCAGATTAACAACTCAAAATAATAATCAATCATACATTTTTAAAAAATTTTCAATGATTAGTAATAAGATTATAAATAGTTTATTTTTCAGAGGGAGCCTAAACAATCATTGATAAAGTAAGTACATAGTTATTATTTAGACACTTTCAAAAGCTACAAAATACGAAACCAAACCTTTTAACCTCTACTCTCTTTTATCTTTTGTTTTTATTATCTTTTTTATTTAAAAAAATTTTAATTAAGCGTCAGAAGATATATTAAAAAATAAATTTTATATCTTTTGACATTTTATTAAATATTATAGCGTGTAGGATCTAATATAAATATTCTAATATTCAATCCAATTGTATTTAAATAACTATTTTGAGACAAGGTACACGTTAGATATCTTGTTACAAAATCAATGTACTTATAAGATTAAGGCTATTGATAAAATTTTAAGAATAAATTTATATTTTTTATATTAGAATAATACTGTGTATTTACACAGAACAATAAAGTTAAAGTCTCCTGCGCGTTGGTCCCACCGTTTTTCCTGTATTCTATATGAAAATCTCTATTCATTTAGCAAAACTTTTGCATATAATGATCTTTGATTGTTTAATCTCTTGTATGGTCAAATGTCAAATGGAACGAGGGGGTACACCAAGGGCAGTACCTTGTGAGTTCTCCAACTTTTCTCGGACCTCCGCCGGATCAGTTAGACCAAAAACTTCTTGGAGATTTAAGACAACTTAATAGTACTTTTTTTGCCTTATCATTCATCGATTTTAAATCAGTTATGCCTTTCGTCCTTTTTCTTGCATTATCTCGTCGAGAGAATGAAGTTGTCATAAATGTCTTAAATGCTTAATGTTCAACGGTAGATTCTTCAAAGGATGCCATTAAAAACAGAGTATGGAACCTCTCTCTGATACCACTTGTTGGAATTAAAAGCTTGTTTAAACCGCGAAAAAATATGTAGTAGATGATATCAAGTACACAATAAGCAAGCACAAACAATAAATACACGATTTTTACGTGAAAAACTTCCTATGAAACGATGAAGAAAAAACACGGGACACAGAGGCTGAAATTTTTACTAGTAGCAGTTGATTGGTTACACAAACCCCAAATCACAAGAATAAATATCAACTAACTTTGGACAGCTCGTACAAGAAGTATAAAGAATAAGAGTAGAGATAAAATCTCCACAAAACATCGTATGTGTGATTACCGAAGATTGGAATTTGATTGAAAACCCAAACGGAGGCTCAAATCTTCCTCTTCTTCTTCTCTCTCTTTCTCTCCTTTTCTCCCTCGGAACGCGTTCCAATTAATTGAATTAACCTAAAACGCAAAGTGCGCATTTTATATAAATAATATGAACGATTGTCAAAAAGCCGCTCGAGCATGAGCCTTGGCGGCGGGGTTAATAGAATTCCGCTCGAGCGCCTAGCGAGATTAGTGCCAGCCCGGCCCGAGTAGTAATTTCCGCTCCAAGCTTGCACAATGAGCGGGAACATATTGAAATTTAGGCCCGAGCGCGCGGCGGCGTGAACTCGATCTTTCTTCAAGGTGAGTCACATCAAGTGGTATACGAAGTGACCGTAATTCAACAATTGGGACGTTGGATGAAGACGACGTGACTATATTTATTTTATATTTAAAAAATAATATAAAATAAGTACTTTGTAAAAAATTTAAGATAATAGATTATCAAATTACTTATGTTATAAAAAAATTTTAAAAAAATATAACTTTATAATATTATTATTCTTTTAATTTTTAAATAACATCAAATTAGGGAGGGTTATTATGGTCCTTCTAGTAAGAAGGCTCCCCACGTTTACCCAATCATTGGATGGAGATTGAATATCAATTAAAATGATAAAAATTAAATATTTATTTAAATTATTTAATATAATTTTTATAAATTATTTAATTTTTAATTCTAATCATTTGATAAATTTAGGTATTTTTACAATGAAAGGACCTGGGCAACTTTATGAATAAAGGCTATTGGATTTTAATTCAGTGGCCGATGGGTTTGGGAAAAGTTGTGGGATAGCCATCAATCCATGTCAAACAGATATCCATGCTAGGAAGAACACAATTGACTGCTGGTTTAATGTGGACTTACGCAAAGCAAATTAAAATCTTAAGACAGTGAATTTTGAGCTTCTGACTTCTGCTTGCGGATCTGGGCAGGGCGGTGGGTGGTGCAATGATGTGCAATCTTGTTTGTGGAGAGCTCAAACACGCCGTGGATCCACACGTTATATGACCAGGCAGGAAGTCTTTTCAGGCATTCTTAGCAACAATGCCTCTCTTAACCCAGGTTATTTCTCTTTCATCCCCTCACCTCATCAAAAACTTGTTGAAAAAATAAACTCACCCAGAAAAATATAAAGTAGATTTTAATCTAAAGTTGTTATAGTCAAAATTATAATATTATCCATTTATTTCTCATATTCTTGAAATGTTGATTCACCTTCTCAATGGTGAAATATTCTTCAAAAAAAAATACTTATAATATCTATAGTGTAAATGCAAAAAAAACAAAAACAAAAAACAAAAAAAACAAAGATAGAGATAAATTTAGGGTGATGTATATTTATAAATAGGAGGGACAAACATTATATATAGTCATTCTAGTTGTAACTTCTGATTGGATAAGAAAAATAGATAGAAAATTCACTTTATTATTAAAGATTTACTATAGACACCCATTCAACTTCAACAATTATAACAAATTTTCATTGTGGGACAAATAACAGGTACAATTACTAATATATGAGCACGTCATGATGTTGTGTTAGTTTGATCTTTAATGGAGAAGTTGTGGAAAACCATATTTGGAGAGGCAAAGCACTTGAAAGAAAACTATAGAAATCAAATCATATGCATTTGTTGGATTAAATGAATTGGATTAGTGCCTGTATTAAGGTGATCCGATTCGGTAGTAGGTAAACTATAGTTGCCTCCATCACTTGTGGTAAAAAATTATTCTATCATGTGGGTAGATGAAAGGTTATTCATGATAAATTTCATCCATTTTTTTTAAGGTTTTTATATTTATATGAATCGTTTTTATCATTAGAAAAAAAAGAAAAAAAAGAAAATGATAATAGTAAGATGAGGAGAGAGAAAGCCAACAAAATTCTTCTAAATTATTAGCAATTAGGTTATGAAAAGTGAATATTTTCCTTTGCAATTATATTCTAACCTAAAGTTTATTTTGCTGAAAAGTATGCTGATCATCTAATTAAAATCTTAAATTTTCAACATGTTCTAAAGTATATTTTTATTTATTGTATTTTTTCTGGTATGCTCCATATTTTTTTATTAAATATTTATTTAGTTTACATGATATTAAATTATAGTAATTTAATTTTCTATTATGAGATGCTTTGGGAGTGTACAATGTGTTCATGTCCACCGGCGTTGCTTCACTCACCACATTGAATTTCTCTTTTCCTTTTCATCTAATGAGAAGCCCTTGCTTTCACAGTGGATGAAAATAGTTTAACCCCTTCGGTACATTAAAGAAAAGGAAAGAGTTAGGCCTGAAGGAAAAATAACAATAATAAATTACACAATAGAATATTAAATTTATATAAAAAACAAAATTTGAGGAAAGAAAAATTTTTAAACAAATGTAGAGAAGTTTCACTAATTTAAAAAGGAATATAAAAATAGGCAAAAATGCTCCTAAAAGTTTTTGAAAAATGCTTCTAGTACAAATTTTAAAATACCACATTACATTTATACCTCTACAAGATTGCTTGAGCAGCTATCACACAGTACACTTGTACTTTGCTATTTGAAATATTTCTAATCCTACAGTATGAGCAGATATCTCATGGATATCTCGTGGAATTTCAATGAATGATTTTTATTAGAATGGAATGTTGTGCAAGATTCTCCTAAAATTAAAAATCAGTAAAATTTCACAAAATTGATTTTTTGGGTTGTATTTTTAACTAGACAAGTCATACAAAACATATTTGGATCATACTTAATCAAAGGTTAGTCATGTGTTATTTTTCTACTACATATTTGAGTTACGTCTTGAATTTAGAAAATATGCAAAGCATATGTGGAAAATTGTTGCTTCAGTACCATTTTCTTCTTTGAAATCTAATGGTTTGAACTTATGTGTTACTTGATATGGCCATGCAGACTTCTACAATTGGAACCGTGTTAAGCTTAGATATTGCGATGGAGCCTCATTTGCTGGTAATTCTCAGTTCCATAACGGGGTAAATTTCTTTGTCAAACATCTATTTTTGGTCAATATTTGCTTTCTATCCCCCAAAATAAAAGTGAAAAACAATCTCTTTTTTCGAAGGTCATTTTCCAATCTCAATTCTCCTCATTTCGTGACGTTAATCCATAATTTGGGCTTTTTCTTTTAGTTTACAATACTAATTATCAAAAAATGGGATGATGGTGAGACTTGAACCGCATCAAGCATGAATTAGAAGAAATTAAGCATTCAATATACTACAGTTACGCCTCTAATTATCATTATTTGTGTCTCTTTCTCCTTCTCTTTTACATGGGGAAGTCATATCTCTATGGTTCTATCTTATTGTTCACTTATCAAGAACTTTTTCGAGGATTTTTAACTAAAAGTTACAACAATTTAACCTTGATTGCTGACCCATCTACCCATTTTGAGACAAAAGCTCTTTTATTGGGGGATGTAAATGTGTTTGCTCACGAATATTCAAGATATTGGCAAAAATATAATGATATTAGAAGACTTTAATACAAATACTTTTTGGCGGCATAAAAATATCTATCATTATATTAGTGATCAGATATCATATATCAACTGATATTTTAAATATAAATTAATATGGATATTATATATCCACAATTTTTGTATATATATTTTTTTGCTGACTTTACTAAACATAAATTCACATGTTCTAATTATAACTAAAATTTGAAATCTTCCAAGAATATTAAATCAATGTATTTTGCAAATTTATAAAACTTGCATATTTTAATGATTTGGAAGGATAACATAATTGTCTTTTTTTTAATATAAAATTGATTAAAATTTCTTAAATTAATAAATAAATGACTAAAATGGATCTTACTATATATCTCACTTTTTTATATACTGATAAAAATTTTTTATATAGAATGTTTAATATCAATATGTATCACCTGTACAACCATGATACATATAAATATTTTTTCCATGTGTTTCCATTGTGCTCATGAAGTATCAACTTTTTTGTTTTTTTCTTCTCAAGGAGTTAATATGGGTTTAAAAGAAGTTAACTCTGAGATTTATATTGTCTGTGACATGCACAGACTTCATTGCTTTATTTTAGAGGGCAAAAGATTTGGGAGGCTATCATTCTTGACCTTCTTCGAAAAGGCTTGAGACATGCAAAAAAGGTAAGCATCCCAATCTAAAATACATCAATTTTGCTATCTTCTTCCGTTAGTATGCGTTTAACATTGTGGGAGAAGTACTCTCTTATTGGGTAAGGCTGCCAGTAAGTAAAATAGGATAATCATATTACAACATAAAAAACTATGAAAAATTTAAATCAATCACAAGAGACAATAAAACAATTTTGTTTTTTTTTTTTTTTGGGTGAAAAATCCCTTCAAATCAAAAGAATGTAACCATGAGACTTTCATATCCAACCACAGCTCTATTATAATCAGTTATAGGTATACAAATTTACTGTATCTCTCAAACATGAGTATACAATTCTAGTCTTAGCCAAGTTTCATACAATGCTATACGAATAGAAAATTGAGAATTACACCAAACAAAAGTATAAAAGCCTAAATTAGCAGGCTCCTTCTACAGGAGATTTAATACAACATAAACAAAAAGTGAAAGAAATAAAAAAAAAAAAGTTCAGATCAGGCTACCACCTCATCCCTTTTTCCTTCATTATCCGTCGTCTTGTATTTATTCTCAAAATCAAAAGGTAATTAATCAAAAATAATAAGAAAATGCACACCTATCCTCAAGTTATATAAAAAACTATTTATTAGATTGAGAACCAATTGTGCATGTAATTTCTATCGATTGTCCGTCTAAATCCGTATTATACATAAATACCTAATTTCTATCAATTTACGCTTAAGTCCCCGTCATGAGCATATCAAGTAGGAACAATTTGTCAATCTTAGAGCTAATCCTTAACAACCAAAAGTATCTATATATAATGGGTCTTGCGTTTCACAGCTGAGCAACTAACCCACCCGCAACATTTAATTGGATCTAACAATTGTAATTTATGTAATGCATAAAAAGAAATTAATAATGTTGTTAATTCTCCTTTGGTAGGATTATTTGACTAATTGAATGTTGTTACGATTTTTCTAATATAGAGATTTACAAATTCATTCAACAGTTAGCATAAAAATTAGATAGATAAATAATAATAATTATATTAAATTATTTAAATAATTATTTAATCTATACTATCTATCCAAACAATTTCTAATTTTATTGTTAGGTAAATTTAAAAGCCTCCTCATTTGGATAGCCATGACAGCCGTACAGTTCTCATAGTGTCTCATTGGTAGCCTCTATCTGCAGGCTTTGCTATCGGGTTGCTCCGCGGGTGGTTTAGCCACCTTCTTGCACTGTGACAGCTTTGCTAGGTTTCTTCCAAGAAATGCCACTGTGAAATGCATGAGCGATGCTGGATTTTTCCTAGATACGTAAGTCTCTTCCCCGTAAATTCTGACACTGTTTGGCCTTTTCCCCTTTTCTGACTCGAGATTTTTCCAACTCTTTTTTCTGCAGAAGAGACGTAAGTTTGAACCATTCAATAAGGTCATTTTATGATGGGCTTATTTCTCTACAGGTAAAAGCATTTATCAATAGAGTATTACTGCTATACGTGAAAATATCAATCGATATATATTAATTTTAAAACCTCTATTATTGATATTTTTTTAATACAATAATAATATAGTGATATATTGTCATGTGGACGATAGATCATAATATTTCTATTGATATTTTTCTGTCAATTTATGATTATTAGGAGGCTTTTTTGGTATATTAGTATCAATAAATATTATGTAATATGTTTAATATTAATATAGTATTGATTAATACCAATAGCAATATTGATATTTTTATCCGCAATTTATATCTCTCCATTTTATCTCTCCAATTCATCCAACATTTTTTTTGGTACTTTTTTGGGGTTTATATCAAATTTATTTGGAGCAATATTTATAAAAGTTAAAGTTAAATATATACATTTTTTTCACCTGAATATTGTAAATCAATTTATAACTTAAAATGAAGCTAAAAAATACGTTATTTTTAATTTTTCCTTATTTTATGAATTTTTTAAATATAATTTAATTTTGAGAAACCAAAGTTGGATGAATGATTGAATTTTGTGAAATAAAAAGCATTTTCCTCTCTTTTTTTTTCCCCAACTCACTAGTACATATCTGTTCATAAACTTGCTTACTCAACCTACTACTATAGTAGATTAAATTGAAGGGATAAGAATTAAAGTCCACCCCGAGAATTTTTACTAAGTAAATTTAAAAAAGAGTTGAATATATTTGAGTTTATTATATATAATCTTATCTTCTACTGTATAAAATTTTTAAATTTACAATTACTAGATTGTATGATAATAATTTTATAATTACGTCAATATTCCTATAGACAATTTGAAAAAATGTTATATAGTAGTTGTAACAGTTTATACCCTTGCCTATGAACAGATTGTATATGATTTTCGTGGAAGGCTATATGATATTTAAATTATTTACGGATCGTCAAAATTATTATATTATTTTACTATTTTAGACTGTAAAATTAAATATTAACAATATACCTAAATTTATATTTAGTATTCTTTTTTTTTTAAGAACATGGAGAATTCTCTCCCTTTACCCTTACCTTTCTTCCTTCCATGAAAGTTCCAAAATTTGTACCATGCAGAGTACCCATATAATTGTTCTGGATCATGCTTTCTTAAATTTAGAATTAATGAGAAGTTAACAAAACTTTTTCCAATTCAAATTTTAAGACTCTCTCATTATCCCAAAAAATACCACTTATTATTTTCAATCAATGATGGATAATTTTATCATTTATATAATAAAAATAAATAAATTTACTTATTATAAAAGTATACTTATTTCTATTAAAAAATAGGCCCATTAAAAATACTATTTAATAAAATATAACAAATTATATATAATAATAATCTTAATTATTTTAATAAATTACTAAATATAAATTTTTTATAAAGACAATTTTAGTATTTGTCCGTTTCTTTTGGCCTTGTCTCTTCCATTTGGTACTCAAGCATGCTGGTTCTTTGGCAGGGAGTAGAAGAGAATTTGGACAAGACCTGCACTAGTTCGCTCATCTTCCCAAAGCTTGTAAGTTTCTGCAGCCTTCCCTTTCAAGTCCTGTTTAACTCGTGACTCAGTTTTCATGTCTTGTGGATTCTGACTAGCGTGCTTTATTTCAATTCATGGAGCAGTGCTTTTTCCCGCAATATGCATTGGAATACATAAGAACACCGTTTTTCATCTTGAACACAGCATACGATGTGTATCAGGTGAAGTTACTCCTCTGGCTTTTCCTTACAAATTGATATACTATCTATCGAAGTAATAGCCGATCGAGACATAAAAAGTAAGCATAATTAATGTTTAATTCTTATAAATTCATACTCCATAAGTTTCACCATCAGCCTTGTAAACTAAAAAGGCAATATCCCAGTTTATTTGGCTCGTGTCTGTCTGTCGATCATGTAGTAGCTGCATGCTAAGCTAGTGACACGCAGCAATAGCATAATAAATAAAAAGTTACTGACAATTTATCTAAAATGTATCAATTCTAATACCAAGTTTATCAGAGTCACTGAAAATAAGATGACAAATGATCTCTGATAAGGAATAGAATTTTTTGGGACACTGTATTAGGTTGCAGATGAATTTAGTCTCTTGCCATGTTAAATTTCGTTTCACAACCTGCCATTGATATGTCATACTTCCCCTAGTCCATCTCAAAGCGAAAGTTCTAACTCTGAAGCTTTGATCATTTCACTCCTTTGTTGTGTTAATTAACTACTGCAAATACTCCAATACGCCCTATCCTGTATCATTTAGCTTTGCCCAATCTACTTTTTTTTTCCTAATTCACTTTATTTTGAAAATAATTTTAGGACCTTTGTAAGTTGAGTACATTTGATTTGAGTTTTCAAGTTTCTTCTACGAAAAAAACACTAGTTAGAGGGCTTTGGGGTTTGTTCTCTAATATAAGCCTTTTCAACACTAAATAAGTTTAAAAATATATGATAAACGTGTGAGATCCTACCATTGATAAAACTTCAAGTAGCAAATATGGTGCTCCTAATGTTGTCGATCAACTCTCACTAATTTTTTGTTACAAGAAAATTAGATTTTTGCAGTGATTCTACCAGTAAAAATTTATTCCTATATCGTTTGAATTATATTGTAGCATTTAATCTACTTATACAAGGGATGTATTAAATTTTATATAGAAAATCGCTCTCAACTAGAAAAAAGCTTCAAATATAAAATGTTTGAAAAAATTATTCAACTAAAATAGTCATGGTTACAAAATCATAGCACATCTCACAATATGTATGCAAATTTGATGATAACTATAGCGATCAGTTTACAAGTAAAAACGTGAGCACACAACCCTAATAATTACTAATATCACAACAGAAGTAAATATAAACTTTGTTGTGTAATTATTCTACCAACTCTTCATCATCTACCTTCTACATAGAACTCCCGACACCTCGGGAAAATTTTATCACTCGAGCTCCCACTGAGCAACCTTTATACAGCAACACATACATCATAAAAAGCAAAATAAAACAAATAAATAAATAAAAAATATATATAGGTTGTGGGACTAATAGGAGACTAACCCCCCAACACTTCTATACTTGGTAATCTATGGCATCCTTGAGGTTTAATTTTGAGGGTTTAAATGGGAAACATTAGTTGTGGTTTCCGTGGAGGAAGTGATCCAAATGTCTCGTGATTTGCTTGTTAAAATTATTATCCTATGGGGCATGCTCTATATTAATAACTTATTAAAATAATTATATATCATAATTTTATATGGTTTATTTATATTTTATTAAAGAAATTATTTTTTAATTACTTTAATCTTAATAGAAAAAATGACACATTTATCTTATTAAGAAATTAATCTTCTTATTCTATAAATGATATAATTATCATTGTTTATAGAAGATAAGATTAAATAATTTTTTTTATAATTATAAAGGTGATTTTCAAATTTATGTTGTGGAGGAAGTTTTGATACTTCTATAATAAATCTAAATTTATAAATCCCTCCAAAAAACTGTGATAATTAGGGTGATGCATCTTTCCTCTTATAAATTTTATATTCTTTCATAATGAAAGAAAAATTATAGAAATAGATTTAACTAAATTTATAATATTTATTTTTACATTATAATACTATATAATAAAATAATAATTTTCACAATCTATATAAATGTTTCAACGTCATAAAATTTTTCTTATACTAACACATTTGCACGTGCCATACTCTGATTGGTTAGTATTGTTTATCTGCAGCGTATAATTCACTCAATCATGCGACTGCGAGGTACATTTGTCACATTGGGTGGCATCTATTTCGAAAAGTAAAATATAATATAAATTAAAAATTAATAGTCGAATCATACGAAAAAAAAGAAAAAAAATCACTATCTTTAGTATTCTTTTTACTTTTCTTGTCCTTCTTTTCTTCTTTTTTTCTCCTTTTTTTTTTTTTTTTTGGATGTGGTAAGGCTGTGTAAATGAGTAGAAATTGTTATTTCAACAGTATCATCACATATTGGTGCCACCTTCAGCTGATGTGCGCGGACATTGGAATCATTGCAAGCTTAATATTACAACATGCAATCCAAATCAGATCAAAGTTTTACAAGGTTGTCTCCTCCTCCTAATAATGACTTCTCTTCAATTGTGATGCCATCGCACTATTATAGACACCTGTTACTTTGTTGTTTCATACTATATGCCTTTGAACATAAATACATCTTTTTTTAAGTTTATATTTAAAAACAGCTTAATATATAAAATTCCCATATTATGAGATTTTAGAAAATTAAATATATTCAAACTTTATCCACATAGAGACTAATTTTTTATAGTTTAAATATATGAAATATATATCATATTAATAAAATAACATTATTATAATACCAAATATTGTATATTTTTTTAATAAAGAATAAAAAAAATGTGCATGTTTAAATTCTTATAGCTCTTATGAGCGTGTGTAAAGTGTTTTTGTGCTTCATATAGTCACGTTAGTAGAATGATGTTACTTGTGTCCAGATGTAAAGGTCAATTTCAAATTCAAGAGGCTTACTTGGTATTAATATGACTTTCGACTCCATCATCAACTGGCCAACAATCATAAAAACAAAATGATAAAACTTTTTGAATGGACACAACAATTCAAAAATTTTAAAAAATGATTAGAAAAATATAATTGAATGAACATTAATTGAATATTGGATAATCTTATTTTCCATTAAGGTTCAAGGTTTAATTTGTTAACATCAAACACGAACAAATATAAATGCATCATCGTAAGTAGGAAATATTTCACATTCTAACCCTTTGCAATATTAGATAAAATGACAACTACAACAAGCCTTTACTTTTTATTTTCCTCTTCGTTTTCTATTTCGTTTCTGTCCCGACAGTACTCGTTGTCTGCTACGTTCAAACTTGCGTTTAAAGAATTAAAAATAAAGAAATTGCATTCGCCATTGATACGTGCAAATGAATATGTGAATCATATGCACTCATGCATCTATCTATAATTTTCAGGATTTCGGCTGGATATTCTCGCAGCTTTGAGCTCTTTCTATGAATATTCAGCAACGGGTGGAATGTTTATAAACTCGTGCTTTGCACATTGCCAGAGTGAGTCGCAAGATACGTGGTTCTCCGTTGACTCCCCAAGAGTGCACAACAAGGTATTTGCTTCACTTAATCACTGGTATTAACTATAAAGTTGATGAAATAAAGGTTTTTTTTTTTTTTTTTAGTTTAAGTTGTTAATGATCAAGAAATAGGAGATTCAAACCCGATAAAAATGGGGCATGCANGCCGACCGGGTATACTTAGCCTCAAATTTATAGAATGTGGTTAAAGTATATAAACATTAATGACGGTTAAGGTAAAAAAGTCAGGTCTAATTAAATTTATGGGCCAAACATGATTATAGATAAAAAATGACTGATTTAATCTGGATCTACCTGTTCTTTTTTTTTTTGGTAAACACAAGTTTTAGTATTTTAGATAAACAATTTTTTTTCTTTTAGAAAATCATCTCAGTCTATTAAGTTTTTTGTAAAAATAATAATGTTATTATGTAAAAATTATTCTTTAATTATTTTAGACAATATTTTTATCTAAATATCATTTTTTTAAAATAACTTATGCTTTCTTGAATATTTCTATATGAATATGAATTTTCAAACGAAAATATTTAAAAGTTATAATGTTTATAGCCGGCCTGAATTGGCCTTATTTTGATTATAATTGGGCACAATTGTGATTTTTAACTCAAAAGCTTGCTAAAAATCCAACCAAGAATGAGTATTTTCATGTAGTTTTAACGCCTAATTTAATTTGATTGGACTTATCACTCATAGATGTTCCTTTTAACTCAGGCCTGATTTGGCCCGGAGTCTGAGTTTAATATCAAACATAAGTGCACTGTCCTAGTACCCTAGTAAAGTGCATTTTATAGAGATTATGGCCCGATTTAGTGCTCAAACTTGAATTACTTAATTCACATTGAAGAACTTATTGGCTTGAGGAAGACCATCACAATAATTTAACCTGTTGTTACAAAAGCTGACATATGTATCAAGATCAGCGAACAAACAATCACAAATAAGCCAAGTTATTATACAACAGATGGGAAATTCGACTCGATATATAATCATTTGAGTTTATTTATCTACGTAAATGGATAATACTCAATTATAATTTTAAATTTGTTTAAGCAAAAAAGCCAAGCCAAAGATTAATCAAAGTTCATTACATTTGATGCGCACGTCGAATCTAAATAATAATCTGAATTGAGTCGAGTTAAATTTTTGAACATCTTATTTGGATTTGACAACTACAACGTCAATAAGAGATTAAAGAATATATGGTTTATTTTTTGATATATCATTCAACGTTTAAATTAATAAATCTTTTTAAGAAAATAAAAAAATAAAAATAAAATGAAATGAGGATATATAAGATTGGGAAAAGTGGAAGATTGGGCTCTCTAGAGAGTAGGATGCGAAAGACTTAGCTTCGTAGAAAATAGAGGATTTGGCTCCAAAATTTGTAAAATTTTAAAGTAATAAGATGATTTGAGCTCTGTACTTACTCTTCAAATTATTCTCCTTTTCTTTTCATTTTTCTTAGAGGAAGTGGATGTATTCATAACCCTATATACCTATTAGTGGCGATTTTCCAAAGATGGATAGCCGTTTATTATCTAAGTTGTTCTTTTTGGGAGTTAAATAGTTAACGGTTTAATATTTTCATAAATTTAATTCATATCCGTTAAATATATTAACTGTTTAGTTGATTTTGCTGGTTAGTTATGATGTCTTCTTGGTTCTTTTAACCATTCAAAAGATTCAAATGATTGTTTGGCATTCAAAACTTTAACCTTTTATATTCTTCACAATTCGGTCACTAAATTGATCGGTTAATCAGTCATTAAGTCAAATACCTGTCTAATTTGAGCCTAATAATTCAATTGATTCATACTCTTTTATGAGTTTATTATTTATAGGCCCCCACATATTAGTGAGTCAATTATTTTAGACAATACCCAATATCAACCCTCATATTCGATGGTTGAATACAAGCTTAAGTATGTTAAAATTAGAATTCACGTGATATACTTTGAACATCATTCAAGAGCTTCTTTTCAATGCAATATTAATCAATGTGTATTTATTTTCATCCAATCCTGTCAATTAGAATATGATTTTTCGTATCCTTATAGCAATTCTCTGGACCATTTGACTACTTTTTTCCAATGTAAAATGCTTCGTTTTGCAACTCTTTTTCTGCTATAAAAAGTGTTGCTCTTGTTATATCTTCATCCCAATTCTTAAGTTTCAGCCTCCAATAGAATTGCTTACAATTGGAGGATTGGATATGAGAGAGCTCACTTAAATGCTTTTGTATTCTTCTCAAAAGTATTTTGTGAAAATTATCTTGATTTTTTTATACAATATCTTAAAAAGATCGATTTTTCCTCTAGGTAGCTATTCTTGATGCCATATAACATCTATTATGGGGCATCTAGGCTCTTATTGGACTCCTAAGAATCATTCTAATTTATGTTTGTCTGCTCTCGTGTTGTAACATTTTTGTCAATCAGTTAGAGTAACTCGATAAATTTTTTTTGAGAGGAGTGAACCTTCTACATGCTCTACTTATGATGAAAAAATTCACCCCTTTTTCTTTTATCTTTGAGCTGAACAATTTAAAGTCTTTCATGTGAGAATTTATTTTGTACATAAATATATCCATGGAAAAAAAGTTTTTATTTTTGCACTAGAATTGTTGTTGTTAATCTATTCTTTTGTATTTTAAACTTGAAGTATTCACATGGGATCACAAGTCATCAAAACCTTAAATAAACTATTCAAATGGGAAATCTTCTTTAATTACTAATTTTGATATTTAGGATTTTCTAGATACTAACTTGGTATAGACATTAATCGTTTGACATTTTGACAATTTGAATTTCTGATAACTCAGCCTTCTAGCAAATCAAAAATCTTAATTGAATAATTTTGATTTCAATTTAAGAGTTTTCTAGTATCGTATCTTGAGGCAAGTTGGAGCTCCAAAACATTGTGCCTTAATAAGTAAATCAACGGTATTGTAGTCACAAGAACTTTTATAATCGAAACAGCCCATTATTAGTGCATTTAATACCTTAATTGACGGTTTTTGACCCAAGCCACCCTAGATATTATTGGCTAATATGTTATCCTCAGAGGAAAGACTGTCGCTGATCTGTCTCCTCACCCATTGAAAAGGAGGAATGGTGTTTTTATGAACTTTCTTCCTAGGGTTGGCATTGTTCGGTTTAATATTCATGTGGCAATTTTACTAGCTCCTCATTCTGATGACAATGAGATTTTAAAGACTTTCGGTAAATTTTTTAATAAATGTGTTATTGAAATTAGGGCTAAGACAAGAGTTGTAGGATTTATGCGACCATCAACTCCGAAAAATCGTCTCTTCTCCCATCAGATCTTCAAAGGAGACACATAGTTTAAATTTGAAGGAATTCCCATCGTTTCAAAAGATAAGGAACACGATTCATTTCATCATTCCTCTTAAGAATGTGCGCTAATAGTCAATGATCTTGTTATTGCTGAATTTGTGGTCCTAGTCACATTAGGCTCTTCTACACTTGCTGAATTAGCACATAGTTCATCTATAACTCGAGCTACTTCACCCGAATAAATAATGATGTAGATGTTGTTAGAGGATCTAACATTCATTTTTTAATCATCCTCTCAAACTGATATGGTTTCTGAGGATTCACATGGAGCCTCAGGATTTGGGATCCTCCTATTTCATAGATTGTTGCCTCTCCTTTGCTAGAGACGCTCATCTACATCAAACTCTGATGAAGTCGAATCATCACTAGGTAATACTTTGAGAGAGGGTTTTCTAACCCAAGAGGTTGTCTCTAAGTCATTAATTTCATGCTTCTCATTTGCCTTTATATTGTTGACTCAATTCTCTTACTCGGCGTATTAGATAAGGAACAAGTTTTATAATCAAGAAATTTAATTGATTGCTTGTCTCGATCTCACATTGATGATTATTTATGGTGGCTGAAATTAAGGCATTGGTTTTTGAGGATTATTTATTTTATCTTGAGAGAGAGGCGACCTAATGGATGAGTAAAATTTTTGATTATGTAAATCGAGCTTCCATCAAAAGGGACAAAGCCACTTCTTTTAAAGATAGAGTTTTTGAAGCAAAACTTTGGGTTTTAGTGGCTATTGAAGTTATGGAGGGACTTAAAGTTAAGTGTGGTAGGCTTAAGGAGTCATTAAAGAAGGATATCCATCATGAAAAGATAAACATGTTTATTAAATTTCGATTCAATGAAGGCTTTGAAACTTGTGAAAGAATAGTTTTCTTGGTAGTTTCTAACTTTCCTATCGATTATTTAGATGTTAGAAACTCCGAAATCACTTCTAATTCCAAAATTAAGGATTTCGGAGACCAGTCACGTTCCTAGGCTCCGAGATTCGAATCCAAATACTTTCCATAGGACTGCCGATTTGAAATCAGTCTCTTGAATATTGTAACCCCATATTATAGTTGTGTGTGAGGTTGTTGTAATTTGATTTTCGGTATGTACATTCCAATTTGTTTACCTTCGAATGTCCATTGCTTTTAAATTGAGATTGATCAGGCGATCCAACCCCCAAGTGTGTACATTTGAGTCTTAAAATATATTAAAATCGGTTACTAACTGAATTTTTAGACTATTATTACTGGTTATGAAGAATCCTAATTCTTAATCATTTGACCAATTGTGCATATCCTATGGAAGATAATATTGTCACTTTCGCATTTATAGTATTTATGAGATTTAATAGGTCAGTTAACAGCTTATATTGAGTATTGATTAACTTTATCCGATCTATATTTTGACATCTCAGAGGAAAATTTATTGTTCAGTTTTTAAGCCCTAAGCCATGTTAGAGTTTTGGATGTGTTGCCGTTCTTGAGGCCTGAGGGTTCTGCTAAACCTATACCACGATTGTTCATTTAAAATGGTGCATTTTTTAAATAATTTGTTAAGCTCTATTTGGATTTTATTACCCGTTTGATAATAAAAAAATTTTAAAAGAAATAAAAAATAAAATAAAATAAATAATTTTTAACTGTAAATATTTAGTACCCATTTTTAATGATATATTTTTATACTTTTTCATAAAAATCAATTTATTTTTTCAATATAATTCCTTCACCTTTTTTCCTCTTTCTTGAAACATTGTTAGAATGACGAGTTTTCTGAGCCACAATTGAATCCTTTGCACCCTATTTGGATTCCAAAAGTACGTTTGCCTATATAAAAATTTAAATAAGTATAAAAATAATTTTGAAAAATAGAAAATGACAGAAAAATTAAAAAAAAATTACATTCTCTGAATATAAGTATTTAAATATACATTCTTTATTATATTTTTTGTTGTATTTTTCCGCATCATGCTTTTTTTTTTCTTTTTACAATTACGTATTCCTTTAATTTTTATTTTTTATATAAACAAAAATGGGAAAATGTTGTTAAATAATTACACCTTGATCACATTTTCCTTCCCTCTCCTTGATACAAGTCCCACGTTAAAAAGCTTGAGGTAAAACCTCCAATTTATAAGTTGAGCCTCCTCCTATTAAACCTGGGTCTTTTGGGATGAAGCGCTTCCTCCCAACTTACGCCGCATCAAATCAAACGCTGCTTTTATTGAGAAGCGAGCCCGGCCGGAGAGATTTCACCATGTGGAGGTTTTAAAGGAGAGCCTTTCCAACTTAAGTTACAAGTTTTTTCTTTTAAAACTTTTAATGTGGACTTCCGACCACTCCTCTTTATTTTTAGTTTTGGAAATTAATAATCCTGACAATCTCTTGCAGACCATTGCAGAGGCAGTCGGCGACTGGTACTTCGGGAGGGCTCCGACGAAGCTGATTGACTGTAAATATCCCTGTGACTCTACCTGCCATAATCTTATAGCAGCATGAATAATTTAACATTATTATTATAAAATTAAAATAAAATAAATATTTTATTATTTATTTACATAATTAATATATATTACCGTTAAAAATAAGGCAAAATTATTACATGTAGCCCCGGTTCCTATTCCGTGAAAATGAAATTTTATACTTTTTTTTTCTTTTTTTTAACTATTATTTTAATACAAATTTTATTAAAACAAGTCTAAAAAAAAAAAAAAATCACGAAGCAGTAGCTTCACAGAGCAAGATCTCTGGGGGCATGCTACATAGACCCCTCGCAAATAATAGTTATAAGTTTTGCTATATGTTTCCCTAGCCTACAATTTATTTATAATTTTTTTTAATATATGGGGTTTATTTATAATTAAAAATTAATAATTAATAATAAAAAAATAAGTTTCACTTTGAAAGAATAAATTACAAATAAATTAGTGTTATAATTTCTCCAACCAAACATTAGTGTTATAATTTTAGAATTAAGTAAGTTTATTATCCTCCTTTATGTCTTGTAATGATTGAGTTCCATTAGCTAATTATATATTATAAGTTGGATGGCCAATATTTTTTAATAAATTTTTTCTATCTCTATTTTATACATCTACATTATAAAATATTATGAATGAATTTTTTATAAAATATTTCACCACTGATATTGTAATATTTAATAACATATAAAATAAATTAGTAAGATTCTAATTTTAACTAAATTAAAATATGTCAAAATTTATTTCTATCATGTATAAATTTATATTTTTAACTATAAATGCCACGGTTAGGATAACAGTAATAACAATTTATTTATGAAGACATTGATGTTAAAAATAAACTGATAGGTTTGGTAAACCTAATTCAAAAATAAGGTCTACGAATGAAGTAAATGTTCAATAAAATTCATAATTCGAAACTTATGAAACACCTAAACAGACCCTAGTTGGCAACCCTTAATAATTTAGCCCAAGAATGGCCGAACGGATCAATAATATTTACCCAAAAAGTAGGCCCATGTGCTATATAACTTGCCATAACCCGCTAAATAAATCTCTACAAAATAATCACCCGCTTCCCGCACATGGAAGCAACCTACTATAACTAATTGGTCAAAATAATCGTCTTGTCCTGTTTGTGGGTGATTATCATTGGATAAGAATAATCCAACCACCATTCGTCTCTATAAATATCCCTTCTTTCCCGAGGAAAAAAAGCGAGGGAGGCCGAGGAGGAAAGAAAATAAAAAGGGATTATAGACTTTATTCGGTGATTCTAGGAAGGCATTGTCCCCGTAAATCCTTCCAGAAGCCGTCTCTTCTACTAAGTGGTCAAATTTCTTAAGAATCTATCCAAGTAAAGGATATCCATCCAGGAGATCTTCCATTCAAATGACTGATCATCCCTTATGAGCATCCTGGCAATACTTGAATGGCCGTACAATCTATAATAATGCTCACTCCTTAGCATATTTTCGCCTCTTAAAACACTCCTCATTCGGGCACACCTGTAAGCCATCCTTCTACAGGGTGCATCCGAACGCTTAATCCATCACAATATGTATCTGCGCATATTTTCATACCATCATAATATCTATATATTCTCTTGAAAAGACTTTTAATTTGAGTGTTGAAGGATATATGATGAGAGCAATTTTTACCGTCTTTTAATTTCTCATTTTTAGTTGCGTTATACAAGGTCCTAGTTTAAAGAGATAGGGATTAGATCCGCTTCGGTTTGACCCAACGTGAAAAATCAAGCAGCTGTCTCACCTGTACAATAACTCAAATCAATGGACACAATATAAACAAAATAATTTTATTTACTTACAATTTATTTATAATCTATTCTTTATATATATTATTTTTAGTTTTTTATATTTTGATGCTGGCCTATATACAAAGAATGAAATTATAGGTAGGTCGAACCAGTGACATTGCCCTTAATGCTTTATGCAGTCCTATCAATAAAAGGGTTAGAGACTGATTTGGCAAACAAACATACGAGCTTTAATTTGTAAACATCACACATTTGTTCTTGAAATTAAAAAAATAATAATTTTAAATATATTGAGGGATTATTCCTTAGTTTTATAAGAGATTGATTAGAAAATTTACCTATATATTAGGATTTATTTTTTGTTAGAATATTAATAAAAAGGTTAAACTTTAATATCGTAAAAATTCTTAGTCACTTATCTATTTTACATTGGCTCGCAGATGCTAGGAATTTATAATCCAAATCGTTTGTGGGAATTATAAAAAAAAAAAAAAAAGAAAATTAACTCTTCTCCTTTGGTTTGAAAATAACCCTCGCTGCCAAAACCTCCCCAGAACCCACGGTCGCCGTGCCCTGCATAGGGCGAGGTTTCACAAATGCAGGAGACTTCCCATCATACTCTGGAATCAGTATTCAGGTAATCATCAAGTCGACTTCTGTTTCCCTCTCTGGAATTTTGGGTATTTTTGAGTTTTCTCTTTCCGAAACTGGGGACATAATGCAAGGCTTCAGTAATATGCTAAATTTTGCTAAATTGGCGGAAAATCTAGGAGCTTACGCACCGATTAAACGCGCTGAACAATGGTAGAGTATTGGGCTTCCTTAATGGTGTGTGTGAGTTGTAGAAAAATACAGGAGGGGTGTGTGAATGTGTTGCTCAATTAATGTGAGAGAAAGAATGTGTGTGTAATGGCATCGTTAGTTTTAGATGTGTTTGTCCGTTTTCTCATGTACAATTCGTTTATGTGGACAGAAATATGATATTTTTCGGTGACCTCATTTCTATTTATTTAGTCTACTAGTATATATGTATGAATATGAACAACCATTGGAAAGACGAAAGCTCGGTATATGAATGATATTAATTGGTAAAAAGGATATATTGGGTCCACTTCCAAACATTCTACATTCTGGACTTCAAATTATCAACATCCAGAATGTTTCCTTGTTATGTTGCCCCCAATTTGGCTAAGAGTAAATGATGAGTTGCAAAATGTTGCTAAGAGTAGGGTTTTTACTGTTCCCCCAAGTAATCTCCTTCAGAAAAAGCTAGGAAAAAGATGTTGGTGGGTAGTTTGTGATTAAATAAGGCCCCATTTGCTTTGACTAAAGAAATTTTGTATTCAAAAGTATTTTTCCAATGAAATTAGTAGTATATCGATCTTCTTTGGTTGAAGAAAATATTTCCTGTTTATAATACTTTCCATGGTTCAGTTAGATGAAGAATTTGGTGAAGTAAGTGTGGTAGTGATGATGGGATTGTGGTAGTGGTGGGATGGTTAGTGGTGGTGGAGTAATGATGGTAATGGTCATGTGGTGGAGGAAGGCAATACGGTGGTAGTGGTCCTCGGGTGGTGGTGATGGTGGTGTGTAGAGGCAATATTGGTAGTGACTCTGGTGGGGGTGGTGGAGAGCCAAGATCCTTTTCAATCGTAAGGAAAACCATTTTCTTTATTTGGGAGAATTCAAATTTCAGTCTCCATGTCCTACCAACAAGAATATTATAAAGTTATTTCCTTGTTACATGTTTCTGTCCATCGTTGCAAATATCAGTTGATATGTATTGATATTCAAGCCCTTTAAATATTGATATTTTCCGATATTGTGATAGTATCACTATATGTTTCCGTATCGATAATATATCGTAATATATTAGCTGATATATCAGCTGATACTGCTCTATCAGCTTATATTTCTCAAAAATTTTTTTTTTTCGTTTGGTATAGCTGTTACCTATGTGTCTTCTCCGATATATTTGATACTAATATGGCCGAGACTGATATAGATGTTGATATCATCATCCATGTTTATGTCTCATCAAATGGATGTCACATGCTCATGAATGCCCTTTCTCAAACTGGAATGTTCTCTTGTCTCAGTTCTGTAATCATCTTGCTGTTATTTTTTTTCTTGAATGATTTTGAAATATAATTGAAATGCATTGAATGAGTGATAAAAGTTACTGACTTCTTTTGCCTATAAACTAGATGTTTATTGTGATTTTGACTTGTTCTACTTAATTGTATGATGTTGGCATTTCATTCAAACTATAGCATATCTAATTCTGTTTAAATTTTCAAATTGGCTATCCTATAGACTCTGGGTTTTTGTTTTGAAAATTGTGAAAATTCTGGTTGCAGTGAACTCATTTTCCCTCTTCATTTTACTGTTGCCTATGGATCCTTGGGAGGCACTAGATTTGGATGATTCTGATCTTGCATCATTACTCCGCCCTTGCAAACGCCAATCACAATCCCTCATTCAATCTCAACCTTCCATTAAATCCCATATTTCCAATTCATCTCCCATCTCTCCCTCTCAACCTCCCTCTTTCACAGATCTCTTATCCAAAACCCAACATGGGATCTTTTCTCATGCTGATTCCCTACCCAATAACCCGTCTCCATCACCATCACCATCACCATCACCATCACCGCTGCCGCCATTGTCACCACCTCTGCCGCCACCATCGTCACCACCACAACCATTACCAATGGAGGCTGTAATCTCCCGCCGTCTCATTCCAGGATCTGCTGGTGCTATCCAAGCTGCTCTGCACAGAAGGAACCAAGTTCACAATGACTTTGCAGGTGATAAAGATGTTGAGGTTTCAACCCAAGAGTATATTAGGAGGTTGGAGGATGACCATGCTGAAGAATTCATGCATAATCCGTGGCTTTCAGCATTAGATTTTCTTGGCAAAGAAGGTTTTGTTTCTTTTTTCTATTCGATTTTGTGTCTGATTTATTTGGATTTGTTCTTGTCTTTGTGAAAATTGATTGTGGCGGTCAGTTGATGAGTTTTGTTTGAATTTGGTCAGGTATGGTTTATAGGACTCCTTTGATTTCTGTTAAGAAGTATGTAAATGCTGGTACGATCGATAAGGTATTGTCAAGATTCACTTGCTGATATTCGTTTGATGGAAAAATTTAATATTTGCAACATATTCTTGCAAATTTATTTGGATTTATTTTACGCACGATAATTTATTTTTTCCCCTAGTATGTTATTTTTGAACTTGGAAGAAAATTCAAGAATCATTTTATTATGTTCACTGACATGGTTTTTCCTGCATTAAGAGAAGAGGTTCCTAAGGCTTCTGACCTCATATTGTGGGACTTGATGATTCAACCACATTGATATTGCAAGAGTAGAAATGTATCAACAAATGGAGAGGGGCCTTCACTTATGTACGAAAATGATGAATAAAATAATTGGAATGATAAGAGGAGAGAAAGATGTCCAAGGTAGTTCAAATATATAAAACATATGCCAAAAGAAGTATTGGTAAAAAAAATATGAGTTAATTATAGTTGGAGGAAAAAGAAAGAAAGAAAGAAGTGGTAGATCTAGGAAAATATGGAATGATGTGATAAAAAAGATTTAAAATCACTTGTACTTGTGGAGTTGTGAAAACAGATTTATATAGCCAATGTTGCATTGTTATTGCTTATAAAATGACTACTAAACTACAAATATGTGCAATGTTGACAAATCTACGAAAAATGAATGGATTAATAGAAAAGAGCTATTCGCCTCCCTCTCCCAGGAATAATATAGTATTATCAGACACCCTTGCATTTATTCCTTTTCACAAAGGTGAAATCACAGCCATTGCAAATTTGAAGTTTTCCAAAACAGTAGCACCTCTTTCATTGAGCTGAGTTGAACCCATGAGATACCCAAAAAATGAAACTGCATGATCCCAAAAATGCTCAAGTTTTTTATTTTAGGTCTTCTTTGTAGAAAATAAGGAGTTTTTCCAGTTTTCTTATTGTAATTCATTATTGATTTTGATAGGCTAAGTCACTTCATCCAAAAAATAGAACTGCCTTATTTTTGTCTGATTGAGCATTCTAATTACACGTGTCTTTGGCCTTTTATCTTGTCACTGGTGCACATATAGGTTGTCGCCATTATCAAATCTTGTGCTTCAAATGGTCTCGGTGATATGATGGCTGTGCTCAAGGTACATGGAAGAATTTTCTAACTCAATGAACTTCCAATTTCACTTTCTCTTTTCTTTTTCCCTTGAATCAATTTTTTTCAACTTTATTGAAAGAATAGCCCGTGGTATGAGGCTTCCCATATTTTAGGCTCTGGGGAGGGCAGATGTATGCAGGCTTATTGTTGCAATGTGGAGAAGTTGTTTTCTTGTTCTGATCTATGATCTCCACAATGGAGCAATCTTACAATTGTGAAGGCTCCCCCTTTTTCAACTTCATTTATTAAGATTTTATTTCTTTTTTTGTCAAATGAAGTGTTTGTATTCAAATTCTGGTCAAGGACCCCACTGATACGATCGGTGCTAGCATTCACCGCAAAGTCCTTACTGAAGGAGAGTTTGGAAGCGATATTGCTGTTGGCTCAGTTTTGATATTGCAGAAGGTATTTAAAAAAAAAAAAATTGTCACTTATTTTTAAGTATAGCTTCCTTGATTTTGGTTTGTGATCTACACAAATGTTTGATGCCTGATTTAATATTTTCTCATTTTGATTGCATGTGGAGAAAATAACCTCAATCCTGCACTACTGAAATTTGAATGAAAAATTGACATCATTAAAGATAACATTCAAAATTTCTTTCTGAGCTGCCAAATGTTCTACTAAATTCGTTATCCCTAGCTTGTTATATACTTCATGAAACCTTGCAGTCTCAAACATTTTTCTTACGTTATGAACTCCTAGATCCAATTTTTAACATCATTAGCTGTTGCATTTGACTGACATTTTGTGTTTCCAGGTAGCCGTGTTTCCCAGTTTACGAAAATTGTGTTTTCTGAATATTACACTCAACAATGTGGTCAAGGTATGTGTCGATGATATGAATCCGTTTTTATCATTCCATTCTAAATTATTGCTGGGAATCTTTCTGGAGTTGCTGGTTGTATATGTCTATAGGTTGGAAAAGTTTGTGAATACCTAAATTTATTCTATTGTACATTGGGTTTCATTTGGATGTAGTAGATATCGTGTGGACACAGCTAAAGCGGAAGAAAAAAATCAATGTTTTGAATGAATTTCTTTCCAATTTTTGTTCCTGTTTCTTCTTGGAAGTCCTAGATGGAGCCTATAGACTTTCATGAAGTATGTTCTCCTTATATTGGTGTACATATAAGGAAAACATATGGTTTACTTGGTCTAGCCCTTGTTTGATGTTTAGACAAATAGCAGCATGCCATTTCACCATCTAGTACAAAAAGTGAATGTTTATGTGGGATCATGGATGAATGTTTCTATATTGATCGTGTCTATATTGATATCAGCCATATCAAATAATATCTATGACAAAACAACTACATTCTTTTTTTGCATTGAATCCTTTGAAGCAAAGACCAACCAATATATTGGAAAATATTGGCCGATGTATTAGCATATATCACCCACACGGAAATATTGCGATTTTGTTCACGTTATTAGAAAATATTGATATGAAAGGCTTATATTAATATATATTAGCTGATATTTTAATCATGGATGAGATTCAATACAACCCTTTACTAATTGAAGTTAATTTGAATTCAAATGCTAGAAAGCATCTCATTGTGATCTAAGATGTGAAGTTTCTTGTCCAGTTTTGACCGAGTGGCTAACATCATGACAAAAGAGTTCATGTTTCAGGTTTTCACTCCTGAGAGGGGCTGCTGAAGATGCTAAGCGTAAGTTTCTCCATTTATCTTCACAAGGGTGCGAAGACCAGTTGTAATAAGTGCTGGTAGGCATCTGCCCTTTTATTTTTGCAGATCTTATTACATTTTTGTTAAAGAACACAATATATCTCCCCACTTTGTGAATAGCAGAACAATATATTCTTATATCTTGAACTCAGTTCTTCGGCAGTGAACCTAGTTTAGATTACTTTATATTATAAATGATATTAAAAGATGAACATGTGTGATGACTCTGTTTTCCATGCTACTTTGAGACCCCAAAAAATGTATGGATCTTTCTTCTTTCTGGTTGGTGGTTGTAGGGGCATCTCGCTTATGCCAAACTCAAAGCTAACATGTGGACGCATTGATGAAAATGTCAGTATTGATATCTAATATGGTTATATTGGTATCAAATAATACGTTTTAGTATCAAATATATTGGATATAAAAATATTTTTGATAGCATAAGTTGATAAGTTCATTGATGAACATTAATGTTTGTATTTTTTTCTTATTAGTTGTTATTTTTTAGTAATTTTTATTTAAATTATATAACTGAATTATATATTTTTTTCTGTGCAAGCTAATAAGTAATTATATTTGAGATATATTTATAAGTTGATATCTTCTTTGTTCTTATTTGATGAACATGTGGACGCATTGATGAACATTCTGCTTAGTAATTTTTATTCGGTAGCTTGACAATTTTATCTCCACTGGGATTACCGCATCTGTTTTGAACCATAGACAAATAGGTGTCTCCCAAGTGGGTCTTAGAATCGTTTGGTATGCCCAAGGTATATCTGCAAGTTTGTCCACTTAGATGCCTTTAGTTTGGTCCAATTTGATACTTAATCTATTGAAAATCATTCGGTTTGTTACTTCTTTTTACCCATTCATTTGAGGGTATAAGATTGATGTATGGATCAATCAGATACCGTGACTATTACGATATTTTGTGAACCTTTTATTGAAGAATTGAGCACTATTATTGGTTACTATAACCTTCCGTATTCCATATTTACAAATGATATTTTGACGTAAAAAATCAGTTGCACTTTGTTCAATAATTTTAGTCAATGAAGAAGTTTTGACCCACTTTTTGAAGTAATTTATTACAACGATAATAAACTTTGTTTGTCTAGTTGCTGGAGGAAAGGGGCCTAGTATGTCTAGCCTTCATGTGCGAACGGTTAGGGGGCTATGAAGTTTGAAGCTCTATATGTAATTGTTTGGATTTATTTTCATGAATTTGGCAATTTTTGCATTTTCTAACAAATTCTATCACGTCCCATTTCATTGTTGGTTAGCAATATTTTTATTTCATGATTTTGAAGGCAAGACTTTGTCTCTTAAATATGCTTCACATACGCTGAGATGCACCTCTTTAGGAGCATGATTAGCTTCCATTAAAGTTAGATAGTGTAATAGGGCATCGAAGAACTATTTTGTGCAATGACACATCCACCAAAGTGTACCAATCACCCATTTTTGAAATGTGTTTGGCCTTTATGGAATCGCTCGGAAGCATTTTATTTTCAAGGTATTAAAAATAAGGAGTCATCCAAGTTACATTGTAAGGGCTAAGTTTCGAATTTTATAAGTTTGCTAAATATTTTAATTATGTTAAGAATTTAGATAGTAGAAAATCACACCGGCTAAAAGACCCACTCTGGCAATATATCCACTTCGGCAATTGTCATTTCTACTCCGGCAATATACCCACTCCAGCAATTTACATACAAGTAACCCATTCGCTAATTACCATTTTGGAAATCTATACCGGCCAAACCATTCCGGAAATACATGGCGGTCAAACCATTCCGAAAATCTAAACTAGCCAAACCATTCGAAAATCCATACCAGCCAAACCATTCTGAAAATCCATACTGGTCAATCCATTCTAGAAATCCAAACCAACCAATTCATTCCTACATTATAAAATCCAAACAGGTCATTTGTCACTTTTTGAATATTTATCATTCTTGTAATTATTATTCCGAAAATTCAAACTGGTCATTTGCTACTTTTCGAATATCCATTCCGGCAATTATCATTCCTTAAATTTAAACTGGCCAAGTAAATTATTCCAGCAATTGCAATCACACACACACACACACACACACACACACATATTGTAACATATACTATAACCTGCAAATCTTATCTATTATATAACTGCGTATATTAACTAATTGTCGCGCTACCTGAAACTTCAAAACTTAGCCTAATGATACAACCAAATTAGACTAGTGACTAAGCACTATTAGAGACACCTAAGTTAGCATGCTAACAGCCGCTCAACTTCCCATATACGATATAAGGACACCTAAGTAAGTATGTTGGCAGTAACTTAACCAATGATATACTCTATATAAGGCTATGTGAGGTAAGGAAAGAATAAGGGGAAAATAAGAGGAAAAAAGAGAGGAAAAACTGTGTGGCCAAAGGAAAGTGAAGGGAAAAGATAGAACTCAGCAAGTCAAGTGACCAAAGAGCAAGTGTACATATGCCTTCTTTATTGTATTTCTTTGATTATTCCTTTAAGTATTGTTGTTTCAATACTTCAGTTTTCTATTTTACTGTTTCATTACTATTATAATATCATGAGAAAATCAGATTTAAAGAAGGAAAAATGCTACTCGATCATTTGATATTAATTTTGAAATTCAGAACCGAGTATTCAACCAATGACTAATTATCGAACAATAATCCAATAAATATATCATGATTCAAACTCTTCTTTTTCAATATACAAAAATATTTTCATATTCGAATATTTTACTGCAAGTATGGATATTATTTGTAGAATTGAATATTTTACTGTAAGTATAAATATTGAATGGGAGCTCTATACCATGTTAAGAAATTTATAAGAAAGATTACTTTCTTTTAGAATAAAGAAAATTCAGTATCAGTATCAGAAACAGACTGTAGAGTTTCCATAAGAAATTTTGAAGTAAAGTAAATAACTGAACCAATGATTAATTAACAGATAGTATATTCTTATATGTCTTAATATATTATGGTGGAAGGTTGATGTTTGATAATTCAATTCAGTATCACTGAGGCTATTCCGGTCCTATCTACTGGGAGACAATCAGTAATACAATCCTGTCTTCGGGATGTAAATAGAGAAAATAAAACCTTCAATTGTATGGACAAAACACAAACCAAATTTCGATCAACCGCTCTTTTAGTTGGTAAACCTTATTGGCCCTGATTCCTACAAAGGTAAGAAAAAAAATTATCTACAAAGTTTAGAGAAAAGTATAAGAAAAGAAATTTGTATTTTTCGTTATTTGTAATGATTCCTATGTATGTTATTATATTTTAAATAAGAAAGTTGTATGATCTTTGTTATATATATTGTACATTGTTGAGCATTTAGCTCACTCAATTACTGAATATTTAGCTCACTTTATTGCTGTTTTACTAACCCTTCAGATGGTTTGAACGAGTTTGTACCATACGAGTAGGAGCGAAGGATAAAGAATATAGTAGATATTTTGGGAATGTTATTTTGTAATATGTACTGGTTTATCATGTACGTAGCATGTATGTAGGAAAGAAAAGAAGAAAACAAAAATGTACATAATGTAAATTATCCGGATAAATTTTGAGATTTGTGTCTATTATCAATATATGACAACTTTATTTTGATCGACACTATTGAGTCTTGCTTTCATAAAATTTTGTATAGTAGGTATTTTTCCTTATTTTGATCCAGTGTATGAGGAAACTATGATATATGCATAAAAGGATATAGGAAAAGTTTATGTCCCTTTATAATATTGATTGGTAAAAAATAAGTACGATTAAGAATAAAACTAATGATGATTAGTACGTGAGACGTAACAGGTGGTATCAGAGAATGAATAAAGAAGATTCTTTAGGTTGAAAAAGATGCCTTAGGGCTTGGATTGCCTGATTTTGTTTGAGAATAAGTTTGATCAAATTGGTTTTGAGGTCAAGATTTCAGTAATTTTGGGTTACAATTGAAGGTTGATAAATTTCAATTTAAGGTCTAGCCGGTGGATTTTGGCTTGAACTCAGATTTTGACTTTGGATCGAGGTTGTTAACGTGATTAATATATATTGATCTAACTTGATTGACATTTTAGGACAGGATTAAGAGATCACAGAATATAGGAAGCCAAGTGTTGCAGGTGAGGATTTTAACTTCAGTATATCTATTTGTGAAAAATTTGGAGCCTATACTCTCCTTTATATTTCTTAAGTTTAATTGTAGATTCGAGGATTAGACCTTGTAATAGTTCTATCGATATCCATTAGACTATTTGAGGTTTCCAATAGGTTGAGGAAGATATACATGGGAATGGAAGGACGAGGTTTGAAAAGAGTACCCCCATCTTTTCCATCATTAAGGTATGTGATGCTATTCAAACTTCGAGGACAAAATTTTAAAAGGATGGTAGAATTGCAAGGGTCAAGTTTCAAATTTTATAAGTTCGTTAAATATTTTAATTATGTTAAGAACATAGACACTAGAGACTCACACAGGCCAAAAGACCCGCTCTGACAATATATTCACTTCGGCAATTGTCATTTTCACTCCGGCATTTCTTTACTCTGGCAATATATCAACTCCAGCAATTTCCATTTCCATTTCAGCAATGTATCCACTCCGACAATTTACACGCAAGTAACCCATTCCACCAATTACCATTATGAAAATCCATACCGGTAAAACCATTTCGGAAATCCAAATCGATCAAACCATTCCAGAAATCCATACTGGTCAAACCATTCCGGAAATCTAAACCAGTTAAGTAGTTTATTCCGGTGTTATAAAATCCAAACCAGTCATTTGCCACTTTTCGAATATTCATCACTCCGGCAATTATCATTCCGGACATCCAAACCAATCATTTGCCACTTTTCGAATATCCATTTCGGCAATTATCATTTGGAAATCCAAATTGGCTAAGTATTGTAATTGCAATCACACACACACACATATATATTGTAACATATACTATTACCTGCAAATCTTATTTATTATACAACCGCGTATATTAACCAATTGTCATGCCACTTGGAACTTTAAGACTTAACCTAATGACTCAACCAAATTAGACTAGTGACTAAACAATATTAGGGACACCTAAGTTAGCATGCTAACGGCAGCTTAGCTTTCCATATACGATATAAGGACACCTAAGTAATCATGCTGGTAGTAGTTCAGCCAACGATAAACTCTATATAAGGTTACATGAGGCAAGGGAAAAACAAGGGGAAAGGAAGAGGGAAAAAGAGAGGAAAAATTGTATAGCAGAAGGAAAGTGAAGGAAAAAGGCAGAACTCAACAAGTTAAGTGACTAAAGGACAAGTGTACCTATGCCTTCCTTTCTTATTGTGTTTTTTTATTTATTCCTTTAAGTATTGTTGTTCCAATACTTCAGTTTCTACTTTACTATTTTCTTACTGTCATAATATCATGAGAAAATTAAATTTAAAGAAGGAATAATGCTGCTCGATCATTTGCTATTAATTCTAAAATTCAAAATCGAGTATTCAACCGGTGACTAAATATCGAATAATAATCCAATAAATACATCATGATTCAAACTCTTCTTTTTTAGTATACAAAAATATTTTCGGATTCAAATATTTTACTACAAGTATGAATATTATTTTTAGAATTGAATATTTTACTATAAGTATAAATATTGAATGGGAGTTCTACACCATGTTAAGAAATTTGTAAGAAAGATTACTTTCTTCTAGAATAAAAAAATTCAGTATCAGTATAAGAAACAGACTATAGAGTTTTCATAAGAACTTTTGCAATAAAGTAAGCAATTAGATCAAGAATTGATCAACATATTATATTATGATGGAAGATTGATGTCTGATAATTTAATTCAGTATCGCTTAGGCGATTCCGGCCCCGTCTACCGGGAGACAATAGATAGTACAATCCTATCTTCGAGATATAAATAATGAAGATAAGACCTTAGATTGTGTGGACAAAACATAATTTAGATTTCGATTAACCGCTCATTTAGCTGGTAAGACTTACTGGCCCTGGTCTTTACAAAGGTAAAAAAAGAAAAATTATCTGTAAAGTTTAGAGAAAAGTATAAGAAAAGAATTTTATATTTTTGGTCATTTGTAATGATTCCTATGTATATTATTATATTTTAATTAAGAAAGTTGTATGATCTTTATTATATATATTGTATATTATTGAATAATTGGTTCACTCTATTGCTGAGCATTTAACTCACTCTATTACTATTTTACTAACCCTTAAGATTGTTCAAACGAGTTCATACCAGACGAGTAGGAGTAAAAGATATTGGATATAGTAGATATTTTAGGAATGTTATTTTGTAATATGTACTTGTTTATCGTGTACGTAGCATGTATGTAGGAATGAAAAGAAGAAAACAAAATTGTACCTGATGTAAATTATCTAGATAAATTTTGAGATTTGTACTTAATATCAATATATAACAATTTTATTTTGATCGATACTATTGAGTCTTGCTTGCATAAAATTTTGTATAGTAGGTATATTTTCTTATTTGGGTCATGTATATGATGAGACTATTATATATGTATAAAAGGATATAGAAAAAGTTTACGTCCCTGTATGATATTGGTTGGTAAAAGATAAGTATGGTTAAGAATAAAACTAATGATGAATTAGTACGTGGGATGTGACATACCTCATTAGTGACTTAGAGAATTTTACCTTGTTTCTCAATGTTAGGCCTTTGAAACACCTTTCTAATATTTTGGATTTATTGTTCCAGTCATCCGAATGTTGCCATATTGAAAAGTTGGTCGACTTTTTGATTATCTTCTCTAGGAATATGGATAATTTTTACCTTATTGAGGAATGACAAGAGATCTCATACCTTAAGGGGGTGTTTGGCACGGTCCAGGTTAGATAATTTGAAATTAGCCAACATTTGATTGACTACTAGCTCAGAATCACTAAAGATAATTACTTTTTTTGCAAAGTATTCTTTGGCTAGTTTTAATTTGGTTAGGAAAGCTTTGTATTATGTCAAAATATTAGTAGTCGAGAACCTAAATGTGATTGAATATTTTATTTTAAGTCCTTCGAGTGTTGTTAGTATTATTCCGGCTTTTATAACTCAACTATGAAGATACTTCGTCAATGTGTAATGTCTATGTGGGTAACAATTCTTTTGATGTAGCCTCGTGTATTCACATGTTTCTCCCAAGATTGGGATCATTGTTTCAATAATAAAATCTACGAGAGTTTAACCCTTTATGAATGGTTGCACTCAAAACTATACATCGAACTCTCTTAACTATATCAAGCACTTGATCTGATGTTCAGATTCTTCTGGTTTTTGTAAGACCACAATTTTTGGGGATTGAAAATGCAGTTAAAGTTTTTCTGTAGCAAATATTAATGCTAAAGTAACCTTTTCTGTTTAAGCATACCAAGTCTCTGGATCTGTTAGAATCTTGCTGATATAGTATATAGATCACTGAATCCCTACCTCTTCCCTAACCAAAATAGTGCTCAAGGTTATTTTTGAGATGACCTGATAGTGGTGCAATTCTTCATCCTCTCTAGAATAAGTCTCCAAAGGTGGATGTGTCAATATTCTTTTAGATCTTGAAGGACTTGCTAACATTTATCTATCCATTAGAAATTGTTTATATTTTCTCCTCATAATGCCTTAAAGAATGGTAAATATATCTCGGCTGGCTTTGCTAAAAATCGGGATAGAATAGTTAGTTGTTTAGTTAACATTTGAATTCCTTAATAGTTTGAGATGGTTCAATATCTATTATGACTTTAATTTTTCTAGATTCACCTCTATTCCATGTTATGAAATAATAAATCCCCGAAACTTAACGAAAGTATACAAAAGACACATTTGTGGGGTTAAACTTCATTCAATATGTTCTAAGTATCTCAAACATCTCAACCAGATCGTTAATATGGTCATCGGAATGTACGTTTTTAACTAGTATGTCACCAACCTACACCTCTATGTTTCTTCCGATCTGTCACTCAAACATTTTGTTTACTAGCCTTTTGTATGCATTTTTTAAACTAAATGGCATTATTTTATAGCAGTCAGTTCTCTAGTCGGTCATGAATGATGTCATCTTCTTGTCTTCTATATTTATCCGAATCTAATAGTATTCGAAGTAAACATCTATCAAGCTTAGTAGTTAGTGTTTGGATATTAAGTCCACCAGCTGATCAATCCTCGGAAGTAGAAAACTATCTTTCGAACATGTTTTATTCATATATGTAAAGTCGATACACATTCTCTATTTTTCGTTACTCATTTTGATAAGGATAACGTTGGATAATAAATCCAAATAATTTACCTCTCTAATGAATCTAAATATTTTTTTGACATTTAATGTTTTTCAAGTAACAATTTTGTCTCTTTTGCCTAGCTGGCTTATGCCCAGTTGTAAGGCTCAACTTGTAAACCATCATGTCCGTTAGCATGCCTGGCATGTCCATCGATGTCCAAGCAAAGGTGTTTGCATTGTTTTATAAAAACTCAATGAACTTCTATTTCAGATCTTAGGTTAATGAAGAATTGATTTTTATTTTAAAGATGTGGGATTAGAGAAATCTCATCTCGAAGATTAAACTTCTCAACTAGTTGGGAAGAAACCGAGCTAGTTGATTTGTGTCAAGTAACAACTTTGTCTGGTGACCTGATCTCCCATGACTTCCTTGATCCTATATTGAGTTGAAAATTTTTATTTTAAAGATGTGGGATTAAGGTGACCATATATTGTATTGCTAATATACCGAGGAAAGAGGAAAGATCCATGAAAATTAGGTTATGGGAAGCCAATTTTGGATATGTTCTCAGTGTAACCTTCGAATGTACGATTTCATTCTCTTGAATCGATTTGTTATCGAGTTTGTATAGCGAGTCCATCCAATGATTTCATTTAACTACTTTTAAAGCCTAATTTAATGAACACATCGAAGTAAAGAATATTTCTACCACTAATTTCTATCTCTTATTAAAGGAAGCCTTTTCTGAATGATCTAGAGCATTTCTACTAACAGGTCTGCTTAACATCATGTTAATAATCCTTGCCACCAGTCGATTTTATGATCGCTCAGTCAGCTCCTTGTATATTTTCTCATTACTTGGGATGGACCAAGGATTTTATAAATATTTATTGAGGTATTTCTTTTGAATTAAGGTCACAGTCTCCTTCTGTGGTATCAAATAGTCTTTAATATTGTGCTATGGAGATCGGTCTTTAATATTGTGCTCGGAGATTGGTGATACAAGCAGTATTTAGATTGACACCTCAATTCGGATTTTTAATTAACTTGGGCCACTTTAAGAACTTTTCGTTTTGAATCTATATCAGAACATTTGTTGTTATTTAGTAGCATGAGCTTTAGCAGCTTATATTCTCTACAAACTCTTGACTTGGTTCTTTATTACTTCCTGTGATTTAGAATGAAGTAGTTATTATTGTTTATCTTTTTCCCTCCATTGTTTGACCCATGTTGATGCTCATAGTCTGAGCATTCTGGCCACCTTGTTTTGTTGATCTCTTGTGTTGCAATGTGAGCTCAGGCGATAACTTCTACCTCAAAGATTGTCATAGGATCATGTTTAACTAAATATATAAAAAAAAGTTCATTCAGTTATATCATAAAAATAAAGCAATCAGTTTCACCTCATCGGTGGGTTTCGATATACCTTTAGTTTTGGCATTAAATTTGGCCAGAAAATATTTTAAACCTTGTTAGGAGCCTATTAGATTTTGATAAAATATCAGGGTTGTTTTTCTCACCTCTTAGTAGAGGTAAATTGGAATAGAAACTGGTCTACTAATTTCTAAGAAGATCAAATTGAATTTAATCCTAGCTTGTAGAACCACATTTTTATATCTCCTTTACAGTACGTTTGGTTGTTGGAATGGAATAATGTGGGAATAGAATAGTTATTTTAAAGAATAGAATAGGATGAGAATAGAGTTGGAATTATTATTTTCATATTTGGTTGTTAAAATAGAATAATGTGATAATTAGTATTCTATTATTTAATTTGTAAAATAGTACGAGAAATAAGGTGGGAATAGTGATAATAATAATAATGATAATAGTAATAATAATAATAATAATAATAATAATAATAATAATAATAATATAATAATAATAATAATAATAATAATAATAATAATAACAATTTATATGGAATATTTATTTTCGATTAAATTTGTAACCAAACGGAGAAATATCTATTCCCAGGGAATAGATATTTTATTCTTTCCTTATCCCTCCAACCAAACATGCCATTAAAGTTAAAAAAACGTAAAGGAATAACGTTGCATTTTTAGAAGTCGAGAAATGTTCAAAATTGGGCCAAATGATCCATTGGATTAGTTCTTCTAGAATAGGGCTCTTATATTGAAATTTTAAATTTATGAAAAAATCAACGCCTTTTTATCTTTGAGGTAAAATGTATACAACTTAATTTGGTCATTTACTAAGTAGGGTTTTTTTGAAAAACTAGTTTGATTTTTTATTCTTTCCTCCACTTTTGTCATGGAGGTAATTCTTTTGACATTAAGAAATGTCATTAACTCCAAATGATTAACAGATACTCTCATATTTTCTTAGTTGGAAAGGTTTTAAGTATACTATTGCATGACCATTTTTCTTTTGGTTTGATGGCTGCCTAGAATCTCGGATATTCCGAGGATTCCATCGCTTGAAATTCTCTTCCCTAACTTTAAAGTTTAAGTGTCTTTTGAGCCAATAAGATGTAATGCGGACAAGCCTCTTGAATCTTTGACCGTGAGTGGACTCCCTTCGAGACAATTTTCTTTTCTCTTGATTTCCTTCTTGTGGTTGATGCCTATGAGTGGAGTACCTTTGCCTTATGAATTTGGCCCTGATCTTTGTCCTATGAAAATTTCAGCATCTTTGACATGGTGCTTTTTTAGGCAGCAAAGGATCTGATTTCTGAATTAGATGATTGGTTGGCATCCCTATGGCTGCAATCCTTTAAGATGAAGCCACGAGATAAGACATCCTTTTGCCGTTGGCTCAACTTTCATTGTGTTGGTGTGTTCACCATTTTTACTTTGTCAAAGGAGAAGGAAGTTTTTTGATTGGTGTGAATTTGATCAAGTAGGATTAAATGGCTTAACCACGTACCCTCATGTGATGCTAATAAAACATACATTTGATTTGGATAGTCATTTGAATATAGTCGGGTTGAATCTTCAAATTTTTAAATCTAAATCTTATACACCACAAGATTTAACAAGAAATCAAAGGATACTCGGACTTATTATCCGAAATATCTTCAAATACTCAAATTAGAAACATTTCTTTAAAATGAGAAGATGATAAGAGGATGAGGATGGAAAAGAGATAAAGTTGAGAATTGGAGGGCTTTGCTCTATTATTTTTGATATTTGTAAGTATTCTGAGGGTTAAAATTTTATACTTGTTATTCTAATAATTCTTCTTCTCTTTCCCTTTGTTTAGGAAAATAGACATTTTTAGTCTTATTACTAAATATACCCTTCGTGAAAGGGGTGATTATGCATTAATTGGGGCATTATATTGATCGAAATTGAATGATACAACTATTATATAAGCTCTAAATTTAATACCTTTTTGTTGAGTGTATTAACTATTTACTTAATCCAATTGTTTATCCCTTGGTTCATGTAATTATTTGTCGAAATTAACCATTTAAATATATTAATCGGTTGACTATTCAGTACTTCAATCTTTTAAATTACTACCAGTCTAGTTATTCGACTATTCTGTATTTTGATCATTTAGTTTGATTCTTTCTTAATCTAGACCTAGGACCTCGGTTAATTCATTCCTTTCTATGAGCTCATGGTTTGCGGCCCTCATGTATCAACGTGTTGGGTTGATCTTATTTTAAAATATACCCAATAATTATAATTTTAAAAATATTTTATATTTTTTAATATTTTTATGTAAATATAAATTTTTAAATAAAATAATTAACAATAAAAAATATTCATAGATCAACTTAAATCTGCTTTATAACTGAACATGGTTATGGTTTTTGGTTTGAGTGATTTGATCTAATTTAGCCGTTGTAGATTTTTACCTAAAATTAAAATTAAATTTATTTTAAATTTAAATCACCACACTATCATTGGTTTATTAGTCAGTGGATTATTGGAAATGCCACCATTGCCTGTATCTGTCATCGGTTGATGATGTGATTTGCCATTATTGTGGGTCGCTGATGTAAATGGAGTGGAAAACAGAACCGCTCCAACAAAATACAAGAGAGAATCGTTAAACAAAAGAAAGTAAGCAACCTAACAGAGAAGAAGACTACTGATTATCCCCCTCACTACAAGGAACCCATCAAATATCTCACCTGAATTCGTGTAAATGCGCAAGTGATTTGTTGAGGCAATTAAAACTTCCTGTGTTTGAATAATGCTTCTTTGTTTGATTGGTAGAGCTAAAGCTAGGTATTTTAATAGTGATCCGAGTCTATATAATAATATATCATTTGTTATAAAGAAATATAAGTCTTATTATAAGGCTTTTTTTTTTAAATATTTTTTAGGTCACAAAGAATCTTAAAATATGAATTCCTCCAACTTTTTTTTTTGGTACGTAATTAAATTATATTAAAAGAAAAAAAATATAATATTTATATTCTATTTCAAGTAGTTTTGTCGACTTAAAATAAAAAAATATGATAGCAGGGTAATCCTGGTCACCAGGACACAAATCTTAGATGATTACTAAAGTTCACTTCTTATGAGTAGCTGATGGAAGTGTGGCAGAGTAATTGGAGAAATTACACAAATATAATATGTGGTTTTTGCAGGGATTGCTGAATCAAGTTGAGATGTGTAGTCTGTGACATTTGCAGGCATTGATTATGGCCATCTCAGGTGCGTAATCTGTGATATTTGCAGGCATTTATTGAGTCAACTCGGGATGTGTAATCTGCTGGTTTCTGTAGCTTTTGAGGCAAAAAATGCAGGAAAGAATAGGCATTCTTAAACAAATTTTGAGTGATATGGTAAAAAAATATCAAAGTCTGCTAGCCCCTGGTTCTTCCATCGTTGTGTGGCTAGCTAGCATGGCTTGGCATATAGCGTGGATAAGGCTTGTTGCATAATTTTGCTAGTCAGCAGGCCGACTGTGCACGGCGTCTGATTGGCCCACAATCTGAGACCAGTCTTGTCGGATTTTGGCTACACCACGTAGTTGAACGCTGGGTGGGTTTAACGGAAAAAGATGTAAATCGAGGAGACAATTGTTTTCGGATTTGGACTTTCGTAAGTTATTTTAACACAACGTGATGCCCGGGCTTTGACGTTATATTTGTTTGATTTGAGAAACTCATAGTTCTAAATATTAGTGATTTGATGAAGTAATTTGATGGTTGTGATCACATGAAATGCACGGGTGTTTAGGAAAATAAAGATCAGAAACCTAATCTCATGGGCCTCTAAGCTTACACGTCTTCTGTGGACCTCCCCCTTAAGCAACCCTTTTAGGTAACTTAGGTATACAAAGAAGATTTTATTTCAAAAAAAAAAAAAATTAAGTTTTAAAGTCAACTCTACCATTCAGATTAAACTGTAAAAATTGAAGGATTTTAGATTATATCGTTACAATTTTAATATGAATCATTCAAATTTTTATCATTTAATCTAGACAATAGGGTTTATTGTGAAACTTTTGTTTTTTTTTTTTTTTTTGGGGGTTCATCTTAGCAAGGCTATCATGCCATCACATATTGCAAGGCTAGTTTTTGAGTTACACAATCACAAATCCAGTCGCACCAACTAGCCACAATGTGTGACAACCAAGTCTCTCCTTGGCCCAGTGCTTTTGAGACCAAGTAATTCATATAGAGGGTTGCGTGGCCCAGTTCCATGCCATCACATGGCCCACTTTTTCCTGTGGTTGCAGTTGTTGTTGTTGACACATCAAGGGACCGCTAGGCACTCTTTCAAAAAGCTAATGTTGATAACTCGTCGTGTTATTTTAAGTTTTTTATTGGAGCTGTCTGGATTGACAATTTTAGCCAGAGCTGCTTCACCTTTTCTGTGTACTTCGGATACTGATTCAAACTTCAGAAGTTGAAATTGTTCAGTGCTGAGATCCCCAAATGAATTTTTTTTAGTGAGACTTGTCTGATACTAAATTTAATTATGACACCAAATAAAACTAAGAAGTAGAAAAGAAGACAAGGAATGCTTGCCGGACCTAAGGTAAAGTCGACCTAGATCTTGGTCGAGTATAAAGTTAGCCAAGAGATGGCTCGAAGGATGCTCGTAAAAGGGAGTTGAAGGGACAATCCAAAAAAACTAGCTCTATATCTCTATTGGCAATAGAGGCATAGAGAGCTGTATCGGCCAAAACGGGTCTATGACAAATGCTACTTGAGTCTCTTAGTACCGAGCATTATGACAAAAGACGTCCTTTGTTATTGCGCTAGATTTGAAAGGGATCACCGTTGCAAACGTGGTTACAAGCAAGCAGTCGGCATATCAATTTGCCTGTTACCCTGATGTTGAATGAGCCAGTCGCTTTCCGTATTATTTGATGACATTGAGTTAAGAAAGTTAACTAACTTTTTGGGCTAGCATGCTTTTTTTTGGATCCAAGTAGCAAGGTAATGATCTCAAATTATATTTTGACGATGATTATTTCAATTAAAACGATAAATTATTAAGATCAATTAAGATTTTAAATCAAATTTGATGCGTACCTGTATCCGATTTCGAATAGATTTGGATTCGTATGGGATCCTCCGTAATGGAGACCTTAACACACCACTAAAATGAATAAGAGGTAAAGCGTGAAGAGCCTCTTTCCTCCGAAAAGGTGGCGCTTGTCGTAGAATCCTTTAAGCGAGGAAGGTAACCGAGAAGCAAAAGAGAATGGAGACGGTTTGGAGTGTCGGCCTTGAGTAAGTGCGTTCTCTTCCTGCAGAGTGATTTTATGAATCGTCAGAGCGTGGAAGCTTTAGGGAATGAGTCTTAGAAGGCCAAAGAGATCTTCGAATCCAGATTTGGGATTCTCACGCGTAGAGAGAATGAAGAGAGGGGCCTCTTTGTCGTAAGCGTCGATAAGATCATAAGTCTCTCAAGAAGCTCGTTTTTAGTGTTCTTAGGAAGATGAGTTCGAGAAGATCAACTTTAGTGAGCTTGTGTGATCACAAAGGAGTATCTCGGGATGCATGCAAGAGAGCGTTTTAGAGCATGTATTCGCCATGCAAGCATGTAAGGGTCATAGGGAGACCTTAAGCTTTTAAAACACTTAAGGTGGGGCTCCTCGCGACAATGGCGGCCTTCTCACCTTTCGTGATTTGATGAATCCTCTTTCTATTATCGGCATCCCTGCTTGGCCGCTTTTTGTTTCATTTTGTTGATTTGAGATCATTGCCGTCTTTTTAGAAAAGAGCTTTTAGGAGGCCTATGGTCATTTGGGTCAGCCCATTTTCAGATTGATACCCATCACGCTTTTGGGGCTGCTACTACATTTGCATCCGATGAGCGCCGGCGTTGACCATCTTTGCCCTCCGATTTGGGTTAATGATTGGATGTTTTTGAGTTGGCCATCGGTAAATCGTTTTGGGGCCTCGTTGAGGATCCGTTTGAGGACTACTCATGAAAGCTCCCAGAGAGGAAAATTTAAAGGTATGTTAATGATGGGATGCCCCTTACCGTTAGTTTGTGGAGAAGACTCTATGAAAGGCGGAGAAAAAGTTTGACAAGAACTATTGGCCGTCTTGGTCGGCCGGGAGAAGAATGTTAACAAAATTGTTGACCGTCGCCTTTGTTTCGAAGAAGAATGTTGACCAAGAAGTCTTGGCGATTGGAAAAAAAAAATGTTAACTGTTGGCCGTCTTTGCCGATTTTGGGAGAAGAATATTGACAGAATCGCCGACTATCTTGGTCAATTTCGAGAAGAATGTTGACCAAAATCGTTAATCATCTTGCCGGGCCGAGACTTTTTGTTAGCCTTGATGGACGCATGGCCATCAGCCGGCTTACAAGCTAGAAGAAGACACGCGTCTCCTTTTGGTTGGGTGGATATGTTGGGCATTAATATGTCGGAGATCCGCCTTTTGAAGAGCCAAGTAGGTAGGCGACACGTGGCAGGACTAACGACGTCCTTTATGATGGGGGTTTAAAGTTTTCTTGCCGTTCAAGTTTCCCTCAACGTTTCAAAAGCCTTCTACACCTCCTAGCCTTCGTCTTCTTTGTTCCCAACTTCTTAGAATCCCTAGTCCTTCCAGTAATCCGTGGCCTCCTGTGCTTAGAGAGGTGGACATTAAATCTTTGTGCGTAGAGTTTAACATTCCAAAGGAAATTGCTTGGAGGGTCGCTGGAAAGGATGACAGAGCCTTTGCTCCACCGGCAGGGCATATCACAGTGTATGAGGCCCACCTGAGGAGTGGCCTCCATCTTCCGTTGTCGGATGATTTGCTACCCGTCCTACGAGCCCTACGAGTCCCAATAGTTCAACTCCACGCCAATGTCATCGGTATCTCTGTACCTTATGTATTTTTCTTCGAAAATATTCTAAGAGGCTAAGAATGTGGATGGTGAGGGGCTTGTTTAAAATAAACTAAGGAGGAGAGTGGATATTGCTCGTTCCCCGTTCTGGCATGAAAATAAACACGGCCATATACGACTCGTTGAAGAACTGGAAAAAGCGTTTCTTTTTTGTGAGTGTGGGGGCGACCTGGCCCCTTGCGAAGGACTGGGGCCAGGTTCCGGAGGTGTATACGGGGACGCCATCTGTGGCGGAGATGGCGGCCCTGGAGTGGTTGACCGATTTGGCTAAGGAGAACCCTACTAACTTTAAGAGGGACTTCCTGGTTTCCAGGGCGGAGACCAGGAAGGTGAACTGGAGACCACCTTCCCCGGTTCAAAAGCCTACGCTGCCAGCAAGGATGATGCGACCGGAGGACTCCAAAGGCTTGATCATCCGTATGCGACATACTGATGAAGGGTTTATTGGCCCGTTGCCTAAGAAGGTGCCGAGACATTCATCGTCATCCCGCGTTGATTATGTCATTTGCCGGGATCTACAGAGGTCTCGCAGCACCGCGGGCCTAGAGGGAGACCCACGAGAATCGCCTGGGTGGACTGCGAAGAGGGAGTCATCCCTAGCACAACCCGCGCCGCAAGTGGTTCCTCGTTCAGCGTTGACTGAATCCTTTATGAAACCTACTTGCGAGCCAGTGGCGGAGGCGCGGGAGCCATCCAGTAGCTCTCTGGTCACGCGGACTTTTGCTGTGGAGCCAATGGTGGAGCTTGATCCTCCAGCAGTTGCTCCGGAGGTTACAGTTGAGGAGCCCGCAGTTGCCATGGACGATACTAAAGAGCTGCTGGAGATCATTTTGGAGGAAGATGCCACCAGCTCGGCTCGAGAGGGTGCTCCTGGTCCATCGCCGCCTGGGCCAGGTCTGGAGGCTAGGCCCGAGAGGCCCGCGAGGAGATTTTGTTAGGTATGATTCTTAGTGATGGCTTCCTCGTACTTTCTCCTTTCTTAGATTTATGACTTGTTCTTCGTTTTTTTTGTGCATCGCTGGTTTTTGCCATCTTCAAGGAAGTGGTGTCGCGCGACTAGGCGATTGCCGATAGGGAGGCGGAGATCGCCTGGCTGGATGCCAGATTAGCTGCTTCGGGAGGTGAGCACCCGAGGAGACTGCGGCCCTCGAGGCGGTCTTGGCGGGAGTGGAGACGGAGAACGCTAATCAAGGCCGAGGTTGCCCACAAGGAAGAGGTCGAACAAGCCAAAAACACGCATCGGGCCAACTTGTCGGGTGGATAAAGAACATCGAGAATGACATGAGTCTCCGCATTTGCCCCCACGAGGTCGAGGGCATGATGCACGCGGCTGTTGAGGGGATCAATGTCACCACAAGGTTGCGCGGTTGATTGATCCTAGCTTCCCAGTTGAGTTCATCAATCTGTCCAATAGAGTGACACAACATAGAGACGACCTCGTGGGGGAGCCTCGTGACATTCAGGGGCCTCCGCCGCCCCATAGCCTTTTGTGCATTTTTGGGACCTCCTTTGTACTTTTGTAATTTGTAGCACATTCAAAGCAATAAAATGGAAGTTCTTCCCAATTTTGTGTCCCTTTGCTTTTACTGCTTTTGTGTTTGCATGCTTTGTTGCATTGGGCGGCCAACTTGGTTGGCCGGCTGCCGTTGTTGGGCTGCCTGGGAAACGAAATCCTTAAGCTTGGCAGGTGGTTGTGTTAACCATCCTAGTGGCGCCATCCCAGTGATGATTTGGGCGGCCAATGTTAGAGAAGGATGATTCTCCCTTCGATCATCCCTGACTGATCACGCTATCTCCTCGTAGAGGAGGTTGTTGCGTGTGCTGCGTAAGCCCCCTAAAGTTTTGACTGCTATGGGGCCACTTGGATGACTAAGGATTAATACGACCGCTTATGGTCTACCTAGATGACCAGGGTTTATATTAGACCGCTTATGGGCCATCTGGATGACCAGGGTTTATAGTAAACCTCTTGTGGTCCACCTGGATGACCAGGGTTTAAATACGACCACTAATGGGCCGCTCGAATGACCGAGGTTCAAGTTCGACTGCTTATGGGCCACCTGGATGACCAGGGTTTCACGAGAGGGTGAAGACCTTCCCGTCTTAGGAGCAGTCTAGGTCGGGTAATCTGCAAGGAAAACATATGTACATGCACATAGGAAGATGCTAAGTAAACACTTATTTTTGCAAATTCAAAACAAGCAAGTGAGTGCAAACAATAATGCAAATGCGTACCTGCGTCTGCTACTGGAAGTATCGTCTGAGGTGGATGGCATTCCACGTTCACGGAACCAATTTCTCGTCCTAGCTCCGGAGTTTGTAGGCTCCGTTTCGCAGGACGGCGGAAAAGAGGAAAGGCTCTTCCCAATTAGAGGAGAGCTTATTGTGGTCGGCTAGCTTGCCTATGGCCTCGATGCCCCGTAGGACCAGGTCTCCTATATCGAATCGTCGTGCCTTGACTTTTTTGTTGTAGTACCCCGCAATTCGATGCTGGCAGGCCGCAGTTCGTTCTCTGGCAGCGTCACGGGTTTTCTTTAGCAAGTCTAGGTGCTCCCTGATTTTTTGGGAGTTAGCCAGTGGGTCAAAGGACTCCACCCTGAGACTTAAAAGCCCGATTTCGATCGGAATTACCGTCTCAGTCCCGTAACAGAGGCTGAAGGGAATCTCGTGCGTTGGTTCCTTCAGGGTTGTTCGATAAGACCAAAGAACGAAAGGGAGCTCGTCCGCCCGGGAGAGCTTCGTGTCCTCCAAACCTTTTAGTTTTTAACCCGTGGAGCAGCGTTCGGTTTGTCACCTCCATCTATTCGTTTGCTTGGGGGTATGTCACCGAAGTGTGGACCAGCTTGATGCCAAGGCTAGTGTAATACTTGATGAAGCGTTTTTCCGGGAACTAGGTCCCGTTGTCGGTCACAACGACCTCGGGGACGCCGAATCTATAGACGATGCTCTGGCGGAGGAACTCCAGGGCGTTATGTTCTGTAATCTTAGCCAGTGGGACGGCTTTGACCCACTTAGTGAAGTAGTAAATGCCCACGATGACGAATTTTCTTTGCCCCGTGGCAATGGGAAATGGGCCGAGAAGATCAAGCCCCCATTGCGCGAAGGGCCAAGAGGCCTGAAGGTTCTTCAGATCTGCGGATTGCTGGCAGTGAAGGTTGCCGTGAAGCTGGCAGATTTCAATTTCTTCACGAACTCCAGCGCGTCTTTTTTCATCGAGGGCCAGTAATAGCCCTGGCGCATGATCTTGAAGGCCAAGTTCTTTCCGCCAAAGTGTGAACCACAGATCCCGAGATGGACCTCGCTTAATGCATAGTCAGCCTCTTCGGGAGTTAGGCAGTGGAGGTATGGAGTCGAGTAGCCACGGCGGTATAACTATCCGTTAACCACAGCATATCAGCTGGCTGTCTTCCTGACCCGTTTGGCCCTCTCCACATCCTCTAGCAACGATCCGTCCGTCAGATAGTTAAGGTAAGGCGTCATCCAGTTTTATGATTTGGAAATCTGCATTGCTTCTTGTTTCTCGATGCTGGAAGCGATTAGGATCTCCCGCATGTCCCTTGAGTACTGTTCCGAATTTTCGGCTGCAGCTACTTTGGCCAGTTGGTCTGCCTTCCAGTTTTTAGTTCGGGGAACATGAACCAGGGTCAATTTATCGAAACCCTGGGCGGCCTCCCTTGCCTTTGCCAAGTACTTGGCCAGGTGAGGGTTGTTAGCCTCAAAGCCCCGTTAACTTGGTTAACGATTAGCTCAGAGTTACTGTAGACTGCTAGTCTCTTGACAAAGCATTCCTTGGCTAATCACAGTCCGGCTAACAGGGCCTCGTACTCGGCAACATTATTGTTTGCTGGGAAATTGAGCATGAGGGAGCATTTCACTTCAAATCCGTCGGGGGTCGTAAGGACCACCCCAGCACCACTGCCAGTGTCCGCGGACGATCCGTCCACATAGAGCATCCATTTTGGAACTCCGTCAAGCAGTTCTGTGCTTTCTTCGGGCTGTTTCTCGAGAACTGGGGTTGTAGTTTCAATAATAAAATCAGTCAGCGCCTGCGCCTTTACAGCAGGCCTGGGTTGGAATTTGAAGTTGAACTCGCCCAACTCGATAGCCTATTTTACTAACCGTCCAGAAACGTCGAGTTTCTGGAGTATGCTTTTCAGAGGCTGGTCCGTGAGGACCACTATTCGGTGGGCCTAAAAGTAGGGCCTTAACTTTCGCGCAGAGAAGATAAGTGCCAGGGCCAGTTTTTCTGCCCGCGAGTAGCGGGTCTTTGGGCCAGTTAACATTTTACTTACACAGTAGACCGACCGTTGAGTGTCGGAGTCCTGGCGCACGAGGACAGAGCTGAGGGACGCCTCCAACACTGCCAGGTAAAGGTATAGTTCCTATCCGGCCTTGGGTGACACCAACAACGGTGGACTGGCCAAGTATCGCTTCAGTTCATCAAAGGCTGTCTGGCAGTCCGCCGTCCATTGAAATCCATTGGATTTCGTCCCTCTAAGGGCCTTGAAGAAAAGCTGGTATTTGTCGCCAAACTTCGCGAGGAAGTGGGACAGTGCTGCCAGCCATCCAGTCAATCATTGGACGTCCTTCACGCTCCGCGGAGGAGCCATGTCGGTGAGAGCCTTGATCTTCTCTGGGTTTACCTCAATGCCCAGTTGGGAGACGATGAAACCTAGGAATTTACCGAAGGCTACTCCGAAGACACACTTAGTTGGGTTCAGCTTCATGTGATGTTCACGGAGCACCTTGAACGACTCTTCCAGGTCGCGGATGTGGTCACCGGTGACCTTTTGTTGCGACCTCCATGTGATGCCGTCGACGTAAACCTCCATGTTGTGATCAATCTGTTTTTCGAATATTTTGTTGACCAGCTGTTGGTATGTCGCTCCGGCGTTTTTCAGTTCAAAGGGTATCATTTTGTAGCAGTAGGTGCCCTTATCAGTCATGAACAAGGTGTATTTCTCGTCCTCTGGACTCATTCGGATCTGGTTGTAACTCTAATAAGAGTCCATGAAGCTTAGCAACTCATGTCCGGCTGTCGAGTCACCCAGCAGATCGATCCGAGACAAGGGAAAGCTGTCTTTGGGCAGGCCTTGTTGACGTCGGTAAAATCAACTCACATCCGCCATTTCCCGTTACTTTTCTTCACTCGGATGATATTAGAGAGCCAGTCCGGATAGTGGACTTCTCTAATGAAACTGGCGTCTAATAACTTCTTTACCTCCTCTCGGATAGCGATCAGCTTTTCGACGGAGTGATTCTTCCGCTTCTGCCTGACAGGTTTTCGGCCAGGTTCAACCCCCAGTTTGTAAACTATCACCTCCGCTGGAATCCCAGGCATGTCCGCTGGAGTCCATGCGAAGAGATCAGCGTTCCGTCGCAGGAACGTGATCAATTCATCGCGCAGTGGTCCGGCAAGTGAGCCGCTGATCTGTACACACTTTTTCGATTCTTCCGGGTCTAGTGGTACTAGATCTGTGGCTTCACCGGACTGCGCTTGCTGAAGGGTCGTCTCGTCCCGGTGGTTGAGTTCCCTAATTGTTCTAGTGCTGCCGCTAGGGGCAATCTGAGACATGTGACAGGTTCGTCCGATAACTTGGTCACCCAGCACCTCTCCTACACCGTAAGGCATTGGGAATTTCATTTTGAGGTGTGGAATTGAGGTGACCGCCCCGAACGCTATCAAGCAAGGTCTACCTAGTATGACGTTATACATAAAGGTAGGTCGACCACCAGGAAGGTGAGCGTTTAGCTTGCTATTTTCGGATACGTACCCAAGATGACCTCCAACTGGATGGTCCCTTGAACGGGCACAGGCTCATTGTTAAGGCCATACAATGGCCCCTCGGCAGGTTTTAGTTGATTCTTTTTTAAGCCTAATTTGAAGAACGCATCCAAGTAAAGCAAGTCTCTAGAACTTCCATTATTAATGAACACTTGCTTCAGTTGGTAGTCAGCACTACCGTTCGAAACGAGCGCGGATACAACGAGGGGATCAACATTGGGGGATATTACATGAGCTAAATCATCACTATTGAAGCTAATAGTGTTGTCTGCCGTTCGTTACTTCTTCCTCCCAGTCTGTTGTTCCTCGCCGCCAGATGGGTTCTTAGCAAGTCGGGTGGTGATTATGTTAACCACCCCTACTGTAACCCGATTTCGGGGTGGAGACTGCTCCTGCCCCTCTCAGCCAGCCGCTCCAGAGCTCTGTTCGGACCCCCTGACGAACTTAGTGAGGTGCCCTCTGCAAATCAGCTCCTCAATCTCCCTCTGTAGGGTCTTGCAGTCCTCAGTCGAATGCCTAGCAGAGCGGTGGAAGTCGTAGTACTTCGACTGGTTTCCAAAGTCCTTCTTCAGTGTTTTTGGCCACTTTAAGAACTTCTCTCTGTGGATCTGCATGATGACGTTTGAGCGCATGTCCGTCAGAAGTGTGAAGCTGGTGGGCCCATAGTCTCTGCGCTCCGGGGGCCCAGTCCATTGCTGCTTCCGGCGGGGGCGATCACTACCGCCGTACTTCCTTTTTCCCTCTCCAGGGAATGATCGAGGCTGATTTGCCCGCTCTGGGCGTTTTGCCTCGTTGTTCTTCTCTGTTGCAGCATAGGCCTGGGTGATGGTTTCCGCTTCCCGAAAGGTTTGAGGATTCTTGTGGGCCAGGTACTTGAAGAAGTCCCCGTAGATCAGTGCAGATATGAAACTACCTAATTTTATTTCCTCCGTGATCCAGGAAATTTACCTGGCCTCTGCCACAAAGCGGTCTAGGAAGCGTTGTGGGTTCTCTCCCGGTTTCTACTTAATGTGGGAGAGGTGCCACGACTGCTTCTCTTCCCGTCGGCTCGAGGCGTACTAAGCCAGGAAGAGATCCGTGAGTTCCCGGAAGTTGCCGATGGTGCCTAAGAGGAGGTGATGGAATCAGATTCGGGCATCTCCCTCTAGCGTGAGAGGGAAGCAGCGACACATGCTGAGTCTTCTAACCCTTGTAAACTCATATGGGTGCAGAAGTGATCCAGGTGGTCAACCGGATCACTACTCCCATCGTACGAGTCAAGGGAAGGCATCTTGAACTTGCTGGGCAGTGGACGGCTCAGGATCTTTGCCGTGAAAGGGGATCGGTCCAAGTCGATTGCATATTCTTCGTCCTGGAACAAGCGGTTCCAGATTTTATCCACTCGCTGGTCTATGCGAGTGGCATTTGCAGATCTTTTAGAGTTGAGGTAAGCCCTCAACTCCGTCTTGTCCCTGGGGGGTCCAGCAGCCGGTTGGCTATTGCCTCCAGCGGACCTGGCAGTTCTAGAGGCTCGCTCCTGGACTGCAAGCTCGTCTTTAACCTGAGAGTATCGGGGATTTCTTCTCTCCGGACTTTCTCGCGGAGATGTGCCTCCGGAGTGTTCTTCAGGCCTGTTTTGGCCAGGAACGCGTGATGAAGTTGGGATTGGATTGTTCTTGGATCTCTCGGGCTTCTTGACCTGCTTCTTTTTCCTCTAGCTACCTTTTTTGGTGGCCGATGCAGGACTGGCTGTCGGAGGAGCCGCCTGCAGTTGCTGCTCGTTCTGATAGTAGAGTATTTGGAGCAGACGATTATTGGCCTACATCTGCTCCATCAACTATTGGAAGAAGGGCGCTGGTACTCCGCCCATAGTCCTATTGACCGTGGTACCAGCAGCGTGGTCCTGGTCGGGATAAGCGATGTCTCTAGCAAGGTTGCTAGCTTGGGCTCTCGTGTTCACCATTGGAACGAATCAGGATCAGATGGTGTAAAGAGAGCGTTGTGTAGAGTAGTGGTTGGCTTTTCATAAGCGCTTCCCACAAATGGCGCCAATTATGCGTACCTGTGTCCAACTTCGAACAGATTCAAATTCGTCTGGATTATTTGACTCGGCTCCGTTCACTAAGTTCGAATCCTGCACACTATTAAAATGAACAAGAAGTCAGCGTGTTGCCGGGAGGTTGTCCCACCGAAAATACTCTGACGCTCAAGTCAGTAAATCCTTCTAAGCGAGGAAGGTAACTGGGAAGCAAAAGAGAGTGAGTGTGAGACGGTTTGGAGTGTCACCTGTTGAGTAAGTGCGTTCTTGCTTCCTGCTTACAGAGAGCATAAAGAAGCGACATCCCGAGAGCGTGGAAGCTTTAGGGAATGAGTCTTAGAAGGCCAAAGAGATCTCCAGGAATCCAGAGGTCTCTGCTGGGATTGGAGGACGAGCGCTTGAATAGAGAGAAAGAGGAGAGGGGCCTCTGTTCAAGCTCTGTAAGAGTTCGTGTGGAAGACTGTAGTAAGTCCCTCAAGAAGCTCATTTTCAGTGTTCTTAGGAAGATGAGTTACAGAGCCAGCAAGAGAGCTTCCATTTCTGAGTGAGCTTGTGTGTACGAAAATGGGTATCTCAGGATGCATGCAAGAGAGCGTTTTAGAGCATATGAAAGCCTATGTAAGCGTGTAAGGGTTTATAAAAGCATGGGTCCTCCAGAATGGAGACCTTAAGCTTTTATGGATCCTCCATAATGGAGACCTTAAGCTTTTATGGACAGTGGAAGAGCCTCCTTCTCTAGTAAGGTGGCGTGCTTCTCTTGGACTGACAATGGCGGCCTTCTCAGAGTTGGTGGCCTGACAGTCGCGATTTGATGAATCCTCTTTCTGTTATACAGTGCAACAGATCTTCAGACTGTCTCACGCTTTTGTGATCGTTTTGTTGGCGCTGAGATCATTTCCACCTTTTTTTTGGAGAAGATCAGCTTTTACGAGGACGCGTGGTCATGAGGAGACCATTGCCTTTCTTGCACGTGTTCGCCTACCAGATTGGGCCTGGGCCATAGCAGGTTTAAAGCGTTTTTGGGGCCCGCTGCTACAGTGCATCCGGTCAACGCTTGAGTTGACCATTCGCGCGCAAGCTAGCCGCTTGCTGAAGTCTAGACGATCAACGCTGGTGTTGACCGTCTTGGGCCTTTCAGGATTTGGGCCTTCGCGTCCTGTTGGGCCGTTTTTGAGTTGACCGTCCAGCAAGCCGTTTTGGGCCTACGTTGACTTTGGGCCAGCCCATTTTCGGTATACCCATCAAAATTAATTCTCTAATTAGAATAAGTTAAATCGAGTGACACTTGATGAGTATTTGAACTAAACATATGCGTAATTTAAACAGTGAGGTTGCACCTAAAAGATACTTCTAGGGGCCTCGTCCATACATTAGGTAGATTGATTGTGCTCGATGCATATCTGATTGGCATATGTGTATATTTGAAATAGAATGTTGACACTTGATATAAGTCTAACAGATATATGCGTTAGATTTTTATATAGGCCTCGTAGCCGATTTTTAATAATTTTTTTAGAAATTCTCAGAGAAAAGAAAAGATAAAGAAAGAAAAGAAAAGAAAGAAAACAGGACAAAAGAAAATCAAGTAAAATTTAGAAAATCTTTACTAGATTCAAGTATAAGGTAAGTATATTTAAATTCTTATTTTTTTGTTACTAATCTTTTCTTACCTCAAGTGTATTTAAGCCTTAAAATATAATTATATTTGCATGTCTTAAATCTTAAATATGTGTTGTTGCATGTCTTGGATTATCATAAAAGTTTTCTTGCATGTTCTATACTTAAAAAAATTGATAAAATTATACTAATTATATTAAGTTTCTATAATTTTTGAGATTATAATTTCTTTATGTCTTTAATATGCATCTTAACAATTCTATATATTTATAAATTATACAATATTCTTCATGCATATTTTTTAAAATGTGCATACTAACATTTACTAAATGTTTATATGTTCATATATGTAAACATTTTATCTAATATAAAAAAATCTAAAAATATGTTTATATCTGAGTAAAGTTTTCAATTCAATAATTTATGAACCATTACAGAGAATTAATAAAATATATTCAAATATGCCATAATATATTATGAGTAAATCAAATAACATAGTTATAATTTGTGGATCAAAAAAATAACATTTAGCCTTATTTATAGGGTTATATGTAGACGGTCCACCTATAAGTCTTGAATAAAAGCATATGGCTTTTGGGTATATTGAAATAATTATAATCTGAGTTTTAATATTTATAATTTATTGCTGAGATTTTCACCAATCATTGATCCATTATATTTATGTATTATTTGAACATAGTTTATATAGTAGTACAATTTGTTAAAACTGATCATTAGTTAGGATTATGCATGATTAGTAATAGGATAATGTTATTAGTTTTTTAGGTATTTGATCATGATATATTTCAACATGTTCTTTAATATAATGTTTACTTATAAAAAAAATTATATACATTATTGAGTAATTGACTTATTTTTATTTTTATTTTACAAACTTTTCTATTTAAATGGCTCAATACTTTCTTGTAGGTGATTTGATATGAAGAATGGCTATTCAAGGATATACCTAGGATTATTAATTGGTTTCATGTATTATCATTCCAAAAGAACAACAATTTTCTGCTGATTGTTTAGTTTATTTAGATTTAGGTTATATTAAGTCTATCATGATGTATGGTGTCGGTCATGAGTTTGATTTCAATTTCATCTAAAAGTATGATTAAATCATAATTTTTGATTACTCTGATTAAGTATGTATGCCTTTCCTTAGCATGTTTTAATGTTATCTATTGTCAGTATTTGAAATCAGTTTTGAATATAGTATTTAAATCCTATGATTTAAATTATTATTTTAGACCTTATCATTTTCTGTATTTGACATTCAGGTTTGCATCCCGATATCTTTTTGGATTTTTGCCAGTTGTATAAACAATTAAATTTTTAAATAATTAAGGAGTAAAATCTGATTTAAATTATTTATGGATTAAGAATTTAATAATCTGATTTTAGGATCAGAGACGTAATAAAAAATGGCAGCAAAATGGTCATAAGGAGAGTGTCTTATTTGATTTAAGAATTTAATTTTGCTAATTGTCTTATGATAGGATTATAGGATGCCGGCTGGATAAGGTGAACCAAGCTCTAGTCCCAACCAAGAGGAGTACCTCACTATCATAGATTGGATGGTAGACATTATGGATAGAATAGTCCAAGGGCAGCAAAATCCGGCACCGGTGGTAGCAAATCTAAAGGTGGCTATAATGGCATACGATTGCTTTAGTAATAAATGTGTGTTGATGTTCATGGGAGATCCGAACTCCACAAAGGCGGAGATTTGGATATGACAAATCAAGAAAGTTTTTGAGGTTATAAGTTGTCCTGAGAAGGAGAAGGTTGTATTCACTCATACAAGCTGGAAGGAGAAGTGGACCATTTGTGGTCCATGAAGAAGAGTATTTTGGGACTTAAGAACAAGTAGATCATTTGGGATGTGTTCGTAGACGCATTTATGAAGAAGTACTTGGTGAGCTTAAGGAAGTAAAAGGATGATGAATTTGCCTGTTTACAATGAGGAAATAGGACCTCAGTGGAGTATGATATAAAATTTATGAAGCTATTTCATTATACTCCCCACATCATCCTAGCCGAGGTTAAAAGAGTAATGAAATTTTTGTAATGGTTGAATGACACAATTTGTAAGCAACTAGTGGCATTGAAATTGAGGACTTATTGAGAGGTATTTGATCGAGACCTCCTTTTTGAGCAAGTGTTAGAGAGGGAGAAGTTCTTTGAAAAAAGACTACCAACCATTGAGACTAGAGCTTAAAATTGACAGGATCTCATAAGAGGACTAAGTCAATGGACAAAAGGAATAAAAAACTAAACACTCGAGAGCATTGGGCCCTCAACAATGAAAGCTCATGTGCCATCATTGTGTGAAATCACACAGAGGGAAGCCCAACTTAAAGCTATCAGGGACATAGTTCAATTGTGGTAAACAAAGCCACATGTTCAAGAATTGTCCTCACCCCTGCCCTCACCCCTTAAGGCAAATGCCGAGGAAGCCACATACTTTGGAAAGAGTTTTTGCAATGACAACCCAATATGCAGATTCGTCTCCAACGGTGCTTGAAAATAAGCTTACATGTTTTTTTGACTTTCGCTTATGTATTGTTGGATTTTGCTAAAAAAATACCCATGTTCTGAGTTTGAAAATATTTTTTCAGAGTATCTCCTGCACTAGCTGCCAAATCAAGAGGTTGAATTTGAGATAGAGGTTATGTCAGGAGTAGTGCTAGTGTCGAAAGCCCCATATAGAATGGCACTATCGGAATTAAAAGAGTTGAAGAAACAGTTATAAGAATGTTGAGAGAAATACTTTATTAGGCTAAGTGTGCCTTCATGGGATGCACTAGTGTTATTTGTGAAGAAAAAGGATGGGTGACTGTTCATAAATTTATAAGAGTTGAATAAGATAAACTATTAAGAATAAGCACCCGTTACCATGGATTGGGGATTGATTTAACCAATTATAAGTAGTAGAAATGTTTTCAAATATTGATCTCCATTTACGTAATCATCAATTACAAATTAAGAAGGAGGACGGGTGAGGACAACTTTTAGAATGAGGTATGGTATTATGAGTTTTTGGTCATACCTTTTGAGTTAACTAATATCCTTTGTAACTTTTTTGACTTAAAACTGGTGGAGGTGATTTTTACTTTGAAAATTTCGAGGCACTATCTTTATGGGGAGAGATTTTTAGTGTATTTGGATTATAAAAGTTTGAAATATTTATTCTTACAAAAGGGGTTAAGATGAGGCAAAAGAGGTTGATGGATCTCTTAAAAAGTTATAATTGTGAAATGCATTATCAATTGAGAAAAATCAATACAATGGAGGATGCCTTAAGCAGCCAATTCATAAATCTAATGACTCATTTGAAAATCAAAGAAATAAACATGTCAAATTGTATGAAAAAAGGTGATATAAAAAGGCATTCTCAAGGTACGCAAATAATTTTGTCATATTTTCAAATATAATTGGAGATATTGTAAATAATTAAAGAAAGTGGAATGGACAATCCATTTCTAGTAGATATTGCAAGAGATATGAATGGGAAGTTATTGGTAGATTTTATTATCTGAGCTGATGGAATCTAGAGGATTTGGAAGCAGATAAATGTATCGAATATTAAGAAATTAAAAGAATAAGTTATGAATAAAACTCATCGATCAAAATATACTATTCATCTAGGAATTAACAAGATATATCAATAGTTGAAGAAGATCATTTGGTGGCGAATATGAAAAGAAAAACTATAGTCTATGTAGAAAGATATTTGATTTATTAACAATTAAAGACTAAGTATAAGAAACAATCAGATCTTTTATAACCTATGCCAACCCCAAAATGTAAGTGGGAGTGTATAACGATAGACTTTATGATGAGATTGCCAAGTACCATGAGGAATCATGAGGCTATTTGGTTGATTGCAGATAAGCTAACAAAGTTAACTCACTTTATTGCAATTTATATGATATTTTTAGAGACTATTTGGCGAGGCTATACTTTAATGAAATAGTTAGATTTCATGGAATATTAGTTTCTACTACAACGGATCGAGACCTAAAATTTGTCTTGAAATTTTAGAAACCTTATATTAGGAGTTGGATGCCAGTTTGAGACTTAGTATAGCATATTATCCTTAAATGAATGGGCAGTTCGAGTGAATGATCCAGATTCTATAGGACATGTTGCGGGCTTTAATTATGGAAATGAAAGGGGATTGAAATGATTGTTTATCATTGATTAAGTTTGTATATAATAATAGTTATTGAGTGAGTATCAGCATAGCCCTATTTAAAATTTTGTATGAAAGAAAATATCATTCCCTAATTTATCGAAAGGAAATTGAAGATAGGAGACTCTTAAGATCAAAAGTTATCCAAGAAATATCTGATAAGATTGAACTAATCTGAGATCGATTAAAGGTTGTTCAGAGCCGATAAAAGAATTATACTAATCGTAGAAGATAGGAGTTGAATTTCGATGTCAAAAATGACGTATTTTTAAAAATATCTCCATTGAAAAGAGTCTCTCAACTTGGGCTTAAGAGAAAATTGAAGCCAATTTATTGGATCTTTTAAAATTTTAAAAAAAATCGAAAAGGTGGTATAATCGATAACTCTACCTTTGAGTGTAGAGGATGTCTACAATGTTGTTCTTATTTTGATACTCCAAAAATATATTTGCGACCCCTCGCAAATCATTGATCATGAAATGTTAAAGATTAGTGAATATATAATCGGTTTAGATTTTGGGAGAAAAAATCAAGTGCTTCACACAAAAGTGATTCTACTGGTAAAAGTATTGTGAAGAAACCGTTCACTAGAGGAAGCCACTTGAGAGAGAGAGTATGTGATCCAAAAGAAATATCTACATTTATTCCCGCACTAAAGTACATCAAATTTTGAGGATGAAACTTTTATAAGTAGCAAAAAAATATAAGGTATGGATTCCAAATTATCATTTTATGGTGATTAATTAAATTAAATTGATCAATTATCAAGGTCAATTGAGATTTTTGGCCAAATTATTTTCGAATCGGAATAAGTTAAATCGAGTAATATTTGGCTAGTACCTAATTCACACATATATGTATTTCGAATAGTAAAATTATGCCTAAATGATATCTTTGGGGTACTTGTGTGTATTTTGGATAAATTAATTGTACCCAATTAATGCCTAAATTATCCCAATTGACGCATGTATATTTTTAAAATATAATGTTAACGCTGAAAGCGCATTTATGGAATACTCGTACGCCATACGAATTGTACATGGGTGCTTGATACGTACCTAACAAACACATATGCACCAATTTTCTATATAAGACCTCATTAGTTAATTTTAAGTCATTTTCATAGAAATTTTGAAAGAAGAAAGCAAAAGAGAAGAGAGAAATAAAAATAAGGAGAGAGAGAAGGTAGGATAGAGGAAAATCAATTGAAATTTATGAGATCTTTACTGAATTCAAGTATAAATTAAGTGTGTCTAAACCTTTTCTCTTTTATTACTAATATTTTTATTTTTTTAAATATTTATTATTTTAAATGACCATCATGTATTATTATCATATATAGAGTTTATACCTTGCATGCATACAATTTCACTCTTATATTATAGAATTTTTATAAAATATATGTTTTGAATCAATACACATATGTTCTATACATGATAGAAATTGATGAAATCATACTAAGTAGATTATATTCCTATAATTTTTGAAATTATGACTTTTATATGTCTCTAATATTATCATAGAATTTCTATATATTTGTAAATTATACAATAGACTTCCCACATGTTTTTTAAAAAGTACATATTAACCTTCTCGCATATTTGTGTATTCCTACATATCATAAATTTAAAGAAAAGATAATAAAACTCTACATAAATTTATTAATAAGTGTATTTATCTAATATGAGAAAATCTAATAATATATATTTGTATTTAAGTAGAATTTTTAATTCAATTATATATTAACCATTGTAAAGAATTAACAAAATATATTAGGATATATCATAATATATTATAAGTAATCGAAAATCAACCTATCATTTGTAAGGCAAAAAAGTTATGTTCGGCCTTATTTATGTGGTTATATTTAAATAACTCGTTTATAGGTCTTGAATAATACCGTATAACCTTTGATTATGTTAAAATAATTATAATACGAATTTTAATATTTATCTTTTGTTGGTGATATTATCATATGATGGATCCAACCACAACACGGGCTGATCCAGTCATAACGTGGGACTATCCGATAGCTAGCCCACTTGCCAGTGAAGCCCAATGCGGAACAAGGCCTAGGAACCATCCAACCGGCCCATCAACTACAAGCAGGCCTAGGGAGGGGTAACAGCCAAGGGTCGTGGAATAGCCTCTACGGCTCAGCCAATCATAGTAAAATCCAACCTCCACCTCAATAATAGCAGTTTCGCAGTGTAGAAGACGTTAGCACAGCAGGTCCCAACCAATGGCGATGGCGCTCAACCATTGGTAACCACCGTGACCCGTAGACCAACAACAACCCGGCCAACCCACGGGAGAAGCCGCTTGACCCCTATCAGCCACCACTTGCTGAGGTCACGCCATCGCCACAAGACGAAGTCTGACACAACAGCTCCCGTTAATGCCCCAACCGCTGGTGAATCCTGGCAGAACACTTATTACCAGTCTTGGCACCAAAACCTTCTCTACGAAGTACTATAAATTTTTCCATCCTTCACAGTATAGGGGATCGAGCAATTCTCTGCTAAGGCTACCCTCGAGAGATATACAAGAGTTCAGAAAGAATCAAGCTCTCTTTCTTGGACATAATTCTTTCTCTACCTCACAAAGCCATTCCTCATCGAGTGCATCTTTGTGAGCCACGCACCAAGTGCGATATATCGGAACTCAATTCTCCACCTCTCTAAGCCACTCCCCCGTCGAGTGCATTAAAGGAGCTCAGACCTCCTCTCATTTTTTCCGCATAAGTGCATCATTGCATTCCATCCACCTTATATCTTTCTATTTTCTGGAGAAAAATTTTTACTTGAGTGCTAGAGGATAAATCGGAGAGTGAGTCCTACCAATCCTCTAACCTATTGTATGTAGTTTGTGATGCGCAGATTTTAGATTAATAAAAATGGAGACTGGATCCGCTCCAACTGGACCCACGGTGGAAGATCAAGTGGCTCTATAATTTGTACCACAACCCAGATCTTAGGACGTATTATTGGCGGTGTCTGTGAAAACGACATAAAAGTCCAACTACCACCAAACATGGTCAACACAAAGGTGTAGACTAGTGTACCGCCCGGGACGCTGCCACCCAAGGCGACGACCCTTCTGCGGGTACCCATGCGGTGAGTGTCTTAAGCCCGACGTCCTCGTGCTGGTGGTCCAAATGGGAGGTATATTCAAAATACTCCAGAGGATCAGGGGCCGTCTGGACGTGTGACAACCTGGGGCTCCCGCCTCCACAGCACAATCAACAGCTTATAAAAAAGAGCCAAAGACTGAAGCCTCTGGTCAAGAAGACCCCGCGGCCCGACGACGCTAGGGCCTAGGAGGCCTCAACCATCAGGGCTTGGACACAATCGGAGGGCCAACCGAGCCACTAGATATGAGAGAAAATACTTGAGAGGCGGAACCCTCATTATTCCCATAAGGACCAGAGGCCCTCAACCCAAAGAAAAGCCTCCTGTAGTGCACGACCACCAAGAGCTGGGAGCCACACGGCCGCGCACCCCTCTCCAAACCACTCAGAGCTGAGGACCTTCCTCAATGCCAAGAGGGTCGTGTCCACCTCCCTCATGGAGGAGAAGGTGGAAAGGATATGGCAGCACGTCTTCAGGGGCAATGTTGGCGGGAGGGCTGCAGACATGAGGAGGTCTCCCTTTGTGGTGGAGATTTGCACGCAGCCATTGCCCCAACAAGTTCAAGATGCTGGCCCTCGAGTCATATGACGGGAGTACCAATCTAATGGACTACCTGGACGACTTCCGCACGCTACTAAACTTCCAGGGCCTAGGTGAGGCCGTCATATGCTAGTGTTTTTCGTTAACCCTCAAAGGGGATGCCTGCCTTTTGTTCTATAGTATCGAGGCAAACTTTGTCCAGACATTTGCGGAGCTTGCCGATTGCTTCCTATCCCAATTCGCATCCAACTGAAGGGAGGTAAAGCAACTGTGGCACCTGGTCAGGCTTTAGCAATGATGGGACGAAAGCCTAAAGAGCTTCATAAACCGTTTCACCGCCAATGCGCAAAGGATATCTGGGCTCACTGTCTAAGTGAAACTTAGCACTTTTATTGCCACCCTAGAGCCCGGTGACTTTTTCAAGTACTTAGCCCATTGGAACCCTCAGACTTTCTAGGAGGCCGAGGCGATCATCTGAGCTTACATTGCGGCCAAAGAGGTCAACGAAGCGAAATGCCTGAAACAAGTGAATCAACTACCGAAGAGGCCAACAAATGAGAAGAAGAGGAAAGGGGATGACTACTGTCCCCAAGGACCGCTCAAGTAGCTACGGGTGGAACCAGGTCCCCAAAAAGAATTCTAACTACAAGACCTGACCCCCCTTACCGACACATGCACCAACATCTTAATATAGATTCGAGATGAAAAGTTCTTGAAATAGCCCAAAGTGCCGAAGAACCCATAGGCAGGGGACTAGACCAAATATTGCCACTACTACCGGTTTCTCGGTTATAGAATTGAGGATTGTCAGACTCTACAGAATGAGTTGAAAGACTTAATCTGTTGGGGGCATTTGACAAGGTTCCTTTGAATCCAGGATAGGCTCCTGCAGCAGTTGAGGAAGACACATTGGAGCATCCAATGAATTGAGTGGCGGCCGGGGTTTTTAATATGTCAATAACCAAGCTGGCAAAGGGCAATGCCCTAGACCACCCAGAAAACACTTCCAACAGCAAGGAGTTGAGGATAGGGATTAGGACTGATATCATTAGTTTTAGAGACAACAAAATGACACATGTAATGATCCCTCATTCTGACCCTCTGGTTATATCTACCATCATTTTAGATGGTATTATAGATTACTAACTGAAATGAATCTTTGTCGATAATGAAAACTCTCGTAATTTACTGTATCTTGATGCCTTCTTTAAATTTAGATTGAAAAGGAGCCAAATAAGGCCCACTGAAGGACCCATGTATAGCTTGAATAATGAACTAGTACCCATGCAGGGAGCCATTCAACTGGAGGTCACGCCGGGGACATACCCATGCATGACTTCCTGGATGATCATGCTCTTGGTTGTCGACTTTCCGTCTATCTACAGTGCAATCCTAGGATGACCATGCCTAACCTCTTTCGAGACAGTGACATCAATCCTGTACCTAAAGATAAAGTTTCCAATACCTTGTGACATTGGAGAAGTCCTGGAAGACCAAGTAATGGGCCAGATGTGCTTCCTGCACCAAGTCTCTCCAACGACTCCAAGCTAGCCAATTAGAGACCTTGATTTCCAAAACGAGCCCACCCTGTCGCAGGCTCAATTATAGGAGTCAACTGATAGGATTCCCTTGGACCCCAACAAACCAGAAAAATGTGTACACGTTAGTAGCTTCCTTCAGGTCCCGTCCGCGACCAACTCGTCACCTTCGTATGATAAAATACCGATGCTTTTGTGTGAGCTCCTGCTACATGTAAGGGATACCGACCAGAATAATGATCCACAAGTTAGGTTTTGATCCCGGTTATAAATTTGTCCGGCAAAAATGCAGAAACTACTTGGTTGAAAAATTTGTCGCCATCTGCAAGGAAGTAAAGAAGCTACATGACGCGGGGTTCATCAGGGTGGTCCAATACCCCAACTAGTTATCGAACGTTGTCCTCGTTAAAAAGAGTAATGGAAAATGGTAGATGTGCGTAGATTTTACTGACGTAAACAAAACATGCTCAAAGGACAGCTTTCCACTACTGAGAATCGACCAGATGGTGGACTCCACTTTTAGCCATGAGTTGTTAAGTTTTATGGATGCCTACTCAGGATACAATCAGATCAGAATGAGCTCAGAGGATGAGGAGTATACCCCATTCATGATAGACCAGGGGACCTATTGTTACAAGATCATACCTTTGGATCAAAGGTTCACCCATTAGGAGTAAACATCCTCAAAGCTCATTTTTGAAATTAGGAACGCATAGAACATTTACATACAAGCTCAAAGGTCACAAACTTAATCTGCGCCTTCACCAACTAAATTCACCTTCTTACTATCCCGAATGCCAAACTGAGAATGATTCCCAAAATAGCTTCCACAAAAACATCTCAAGAAGTGGAATACGGCACTGAGAAGCCTACCACTGGCTTGCCTCACTCACTAACTTATGGTAATAGACCAAACTTCATTTGAACTGTCAGAAACCTCGAACACCTACTCCACTTTCTGAAGTTCAATTCAAGCCTTAATTGAGATTAAACATCCCAAAATTTTTCAAATCGGCTCACATTCAATCATTCAAAGGACTCTCCATCTTGCCTACAACAAATCATCCTTCACAAAGCAACCAAATTTTCATCTAGTCTTTAACTGAACTTGGTCAAAACATCGCTCGCGTGACTCAACATAGCCTATTAATCGACTTCCCGAGTCGAATTCAACATTTACAACCCAAACATCCCTTTCATTATCAAAGGCTACATTTATCACGCCAGATATTCAATCAATTTTCTTATCCGAGATGACCCAAAATCACCTCTCCATGTGATCTTTTCTCTGATACCACAGCTGTCACGACCCGGGACCACAATATACGCAAGTCAAAAATAAAATCAATAATAAGATTTTCATCAACAACAATAACCCATCCCGGATGTGACAATCAAACATATGCAGGACCCAATATAAATAAAACCCGCACAAGATCTCATCGGATATAAATCCGGACAATAATACATGATCTGCTATCCATAATCGCAAGGGAGGTATCCAAATTTAGAACAACTCATCCACATAATGCAATAACTTCAATATTTCTCATACAATGATCAAGGCACCATCCGGCCATAAATAACAATCATAACATATCCTCGAGACCAGAAATATACCAAATGTAATATCTCCACTCGCCAAAAGGAATATCCGAGCCCGATCACGTCCGAGCTCCTGCAAGCGTATCCATGCCACTAGTCTGAAGGGATAAAACATGAAAACGTGAGCCTAGAGCTCAGTAAGCATCAATAATCGTATAAAACAGTACTCATAAATCAGAATCAGGGATATCGCAAAGTAATCACGTAAAACAAAACACCATGTCCGTGAAATCCCTGAAAATCGAGGAGATGTCTCGTACTAAATCGTCGTCCGTAATAACTTTCGTCCCTCGGGACAAAATCATATAAACCACGATCCGGTAAAACCTCATAGACGATATCATATCATATGATCCAGGAGGTCACATACGCCGCAACCGTCACCACATCCACGTGGAGACACATACCGTCGTCCGGATCTAAAACTCATAATGCGAGAAATCAAGAGAAAACCACCGGAACTAAAACATAAATCAAAACACGTTAAAGGGTTTTATCACATCAGTACGCACGAGACATTCCTATCGCCCATCTCAGGCCAAACCACGTATCTCAAATCACAAGTACACCCAAATACGTGCGTAAATACAAAGCATGCACGAAATCGGAGAACCAAAGATCAAATGATACCAACTTGAGGAAGGGTTACCTCGTCCTGGGTAACCACGGCTATATATATCGGCCACGAATTAGGCCGATGGCTCAAGGCCATCCATGTACTCTGTCTCCCATAGATTAGAACTTGCTCACTATGTTTTACCACCCTTTGGCTTTGGGTGCAACCTCAAGTTTTAGTTATATATTAGGACGTCCGAATACATTAGTTTTCCGTCAATTCCTTACGATGGTTCTCAATTAAATACACGGTGGGCGATACACTCTCATCTTCCTTACGGCGAAGTAGCCAATACATCATCTTCGTTACGGCGGAAGTAGCCAATACCTCATCTTCCTTACGGCGGAAGTAGCCAATACCTCATCTTCCTTACGGCGGAAGTAGCCAATGCCTCGGATCACGTAGTGATCCCGCCCCCGGCAGCATGCATGGTTAGTGCAAGGCTTGGTTCATGGTTCCACAATATACGGATTCCAAACATACATATATATCGTCCGGGTGTCCAAAACCCCCCCAAATCATAAATACAAGTACAAAACCATCGCACAGCCAATAAAACATACATGCATGTATACCATTGATAAATTGAGGGTATTTAAAAATACATGCACGTTAGTAAAATCTCCCACAGCAGTCAAAATGCATCGAAAATTAAATCGGACCAAGAATAGGGTGGAGGATACTTGCCTTAACATCATACTGCGCAGACCAAGAAAGGATGTCCCAAGCACTCAATCGAGCCTTTCTCTCTCCCGCCTCCCGCGTCCTCTCTCTCCTCCGCGCACCCGTCCTCTCTCCACCGCGCGCGCTCTCGCTAGCAGCCGCCCGGCCGCTCTGCCGCCTCTCGAACGGCCATCGCCTGACCTTCCCGCGACCCCGTCGCCGCTGCTGCCCAGTCCGGCCGTCGCCCGTCTCTCTCATGCAGCTTCTCTCCTCCGTTCTTCTCTCGCGCACGATTTCGCCCGCCGTCGCCTTCCTCGCACCACCCACATCGCACGCCACCACACCCACCCGAGCGACACGACCACCGCACACCACCGAGACCACCGATTTCACCGCTACCACCCGAGCGGCCGCCGTCGACTCACCCGACACCGATTTCCTCACCCATCGCCCGCCGTCGCCTCAACCGCAATCGCCGCAACAATCGCGGCCACACCCACAACCACCATCGACCACCGTTCACCCGCGACGCTGCCGCCGTCGCCGCCTTCCTTTCCCCTCTCCTCTTCCTCTTCCTTCTTCCTCACGCTCGAAACCCTAAATCCCCTTTTTCCCCCTTCTCCCTCTCTCTCCCCGATTCCTTCCTCTTCTTTTTCTTTCATTTTCTTTTTCCTTTAACTTTTTATTATATATTATTATTATTATTATTATTATTATTACTTTTATTATATATATATATATATATATATATTCTTTTATTTTAAATTCCAAGTCGACCTCCGAACATTATGGGTGCACTCCGGGCCCCACTCCGCACCTTCGATCATTCCTAAAAATTTTATAATATTTTAATTTATTTTCACCACGTTCGAAATACCCAAAAATCACAATTAATATTAAAATAATCCAATTGAGATCCGAAATATTACACAGTGTCCACGAAGAAGATGATACTGCTCCTGGGACTCGTTGAGCGACTCCTCGAGGGAAGTGATTTTCTCTCCAGCCATGAGCAGCTCAGCGTCTAGGGCCAGACTTGCTCAACCATAGCTTTGGGTTCCACCATACTGACATGCTCTCGAGCCAGAAAGCTAATGGCAACCAAAAGCTAAAGAACCCTCTCTTGAACCTATCAGCAGAAAGGGTGTTAGAAGGACAAAGGCGAAAGTAGAAAAAAGGCAAAGGGATGCTAAATGAGTACCTCCGTAAAAGAAAACCCCTCAGAGGGAGGTCATCTCAGGCTAGCCCGGATAACTCCATAGCCTCTTTGGCTCCAGTAGACTTGATGCTTTTGGACTCTTTACTTGGGGGCTCAAGAGGGGTGCCACCCCCTCTTGAGCCCCCAACCTCAAAGGGTATGAAGGATGCGCCTCGACAACCTCTCTTGCCTAAGAGGGAAGCGCATCGACGGTGACCATCTTCACCGAGGGAGGCTCCTTTACAACCTTGACTGCCACAAGAAGAGGCATGTCGACAGCAATGATCACCTCGGAAGGAGACTCCTTCCACAGCGTCCTCGGTGACCACCACAACCTCAATAGCCCCATCAGCCAAATAGACATCCTCCACCACGAGAATATTGCCAAACGCCTCCACCATATAGATGGGAGACTCAAATCCTCCGATGTCAACCTCCAACTCTAGTCCGACTGCCACCTTTGATGTTGGCTCAACTGTGACATCCGCCACAGGCTTAGCTGGGGCGTTCGCCAACGGCTCACCTCGTAAAATTCTGATGTCAACTAGGACCCCAAATTTTGCCAACATTGATGTAAAAATCAACTCAACTTTGGCTCCAATGGTGCTAGATCTAAGGATCGGCGCAGGACTTGCTATGGTCACAGCGCCCTTAACTCCATCGGAGCTAGATGGCTGACCCAATGAGGAGGCAAAAGTAGAACTTGCCCCCCTTGAAGTACTCCCGAATCACCGCAGCTGCCGCACGCAGCCTCGTCCTCTCCAAAAGAAGAGGTAAACTCATAAGACATGTCGTCAGAGGAGGAGTAACGCTGCTTTGACCACCAACCCAAAGGCTCTCAAATTACTAACATATCTGGCCTCCTCTGGCCGGCAAATGTCCCCCGGGGGCCAGCCCCCACGCTATTGCAGCAAAGGCCTCTGGAGTCAACCAGTGTCCCCTCTCCCAAAAAGTGATGGCGTTGGCCAAGATCTTATCCACTAGAGGCTTCTCTTGAGCTTTCTCTCTATCTTCCAAAAGCCTAGTGATGTTGAGCCAGACCTTCCCCTACTTGTTGGAAATAGCGCAGTCAAAAAGAGTCTCCAAATAAAAGAAATGGTCCTTCCAATGCTTGACTGAATCAGGTTCGCCCCTCTAAAGTTAAAACTGACGTGATGAGATAATGAAATCCAGTCAGCCTTCTACGAGAAGGTGAAGATCGCTCTCATTGACGTGGTACTGAATTTGTAGCCATGATAGCAGGAGAAGACGTAGAGTGACACCAAGTACCGAACGGCGTTGGGCATGAGCTTCACCAATAGCACCCCTAAAGCCGTGAGGATTGCATACAAGTCCGACGGCATTGAAAAACAAAGTCCACCTCATAGATGGGTCTCGTAAACAGTAATGAAGTTGTCCAGAAAAGAATTGGCCCTGCCATTTTCCCCGGGTAGAAAGAACGTCGTGCCCGTCGGAACCCTAAATTAGGGAAGTAACAACTGAACATCTCCAATAGTGAGGATCGAGCAAATCCTCCTAACACCATCAACAGCCATAATTGGAAGGGAAGAAGCAAGAAATGAGCAAAAGGAAAGGGGGCCCCGCAATGAATTGAAGACAAAAACAAAGTGTGAGAATGGCGAGAGGCATGCTGTTTAAATAAGCGTACGCCCTGAGCAAGAAATGACGTTGCAAGAAAATCGAATGGCTGCCCTTGTGATGGAAGCTACGCGTGTCAGAACCGCGAGGTGTCTCGACACACTTCTTCTGGCCGTCCTTTAAAATGGCCTGATGCCTCAGATTTTCGCGCACCAGCAATGATGCAAGATAGTCAAACCGTCCCGTCAGCAATAAATATGGCACTCAGACTCCAAAATGGCCAGCACCGTCTGCCGAAGCACCCATCATGACAGCGTATGCTCTCACTAGGAGACTCATGACTTAATGATATGGAAATCGTCACACAATGTGACTAAGGATAGAATGCGGATCACACGCAATCTAGGCTGACTCGACAACGTTCTACCTGGCTTGCCTCCCAGCCAAGCATTCGAGACGGCCAACCGAGAAGCTAGTCATCGGATAACTGAGCTGCTGGGCGTATGATCCATCTGACTATCGGATGCTAGGTCACACGCGACGGTACGAAGACATTGCAATCATAAAGTTACAGCAGAAGATAAAAGGACAAGATTACATAAACGCAATAAGGAAAATACTTGGTGGTTCCATTTATTAAATTTTTCATAAATTACAAGACTTACAACTATAAAGGTACATAGTAGAAGAAAATACATTGACCAAAAAATTGGTGGCATTTGCTTATAAATGGTTTTAGGAAAGACACGTGTAGGGAGGGCAGCCGCAGGTGAATCACCACGCGAACCGTGTCTAGCTACCTATGGAACGTGCTTAATCCAAAACCAGGTGCCACAAGAGGCAAGTGGGATGCAATTCTAGGAAGCAGAAACAAAACACCGCTGCCAGCATCAAAGGAGCTTCCCACCCGGAGAATCCAGCTCTAGCAAGCTCCGACGACAACCCCCATAGAAGAGATCAAGGCAAGGCCACTTCCATAGATCCTAGAGGATTACGGGAAACGCTTGCCCCAGGGGATCCCTTCAGAAATGCCGGCTAGAGGAGGAAATGGAAAAAGGGACCCTACCATCGAGCTGTTGAGGCGGCATGGGAATAGCAAGAGTAGGGTCCGGGCAGCACAAGAACAGCCGGAACAATGGCAACACTGTAATTGCCAAACTCGTCTTCGAATCTTCCAGGATTCCATCCAATCCCAGGGTAAGGCTTTGAGAGGCCCAAGACAACTTTGAATTCCCGTATCACTTAGCTGGTTTGGAGATGAACCTTGAAGCGAAGGGCAAGAAGATCCTCCATTTATAGTGAGGCAGAAAGGTGATGTGCTCTCGATGAAAGGACGCATCCACCAATTATTGGTAAGGAATCGACACTAAGCCTTGGTTCGGAACAAAATCTTTCCAAATAGAATATCGAATCCTTACACTATCGTGTGGAAAGCTGCAAAGGACCTGGGGAAGGGATATAACTCCTAGAAACTGGTGACTGAAGCATCTTGGGAAGAGGCGTGTGAGCAGGCTCAATAGGTAATGTCCCATCATCTGACATGTCGGAGACCAGAAAAGCCCGGCTCCCCAACATGGGGGCTAGTGAAGGGTGTCACGAACTCTGACCAAGCAGGTCAAGCCACAACACGAGCCGATCCAATCATAACGTGAAACGATCCAATAGCCAGCCTACTAGCCAGTGAAGCCCAACATGGAGTAAGGCCTAGGAACCATCCAATCAGCCCATTTTCTTTGAACAGGACCAAGGAGGAGTAATGGCCCAGGGTCGTGGAATAGCCTCTACGGCTCAACCAATTGCAACAAAGTTCACCCTCCGCCTTAGTAATAGCAATTTGGCAGCACAGAAGACACCAGCGCAACATGTCCCAACCAATGGCAATGGAAGTCAACCATAAGGAACCACCGTGACCCACCGACCAACGACAGCGAGAAGCAACCTGGCCCCTGTCGGCCACCACCTATTGCAGTCACGTCGCCGCCATAAGAAAATGTCTGATACTCAGTAGTTTTTGTTAATACGACGAGTGAATTTCGGCAAAATATCAGTCACTAGTCTTGGCGCGAAAGCATTCTCCACAAAGCACTATAAATTTTCTCATCCTTCATAGGATAGAGGATCGAACAATTCTCAATTAAGGCTACCCTAGAGATACATAAAAGCCAAAAAGAACCAAACTCTCTTTCCCGGGCACAACTCTTTCTCCTCCTCACAAAGCTACTCCTCGTTGAGTACACCTTAGTGAGCTACCCACAAAGTGTGATACATCGGAGCTCAGGCCTCCACCTCTCCAAGCCGCTCCCAATTGAGTGCATCATAGGAGCTCTGACCTCCTCTCACTTTCTCCCCATACGTGCATCATTGTATTCACTCATATCCTCCTTATATCTTTCTATTTTCTCGGAAAAGATTTCTACTTTGAATGTCAGAGAATAAATCGGTGAGTGAGTACTACCAATCCTCTAATCTCTTATTTGTAGTTTGTGATTTGCAAGTTCCAAATTAATAGAGACGGATACCAGATTCACTCCAACTTGACTCGTAGAGGAAGATCGAGTGGCTCCATAATCCGTATCACGACTCGAATTTTGGGACGCATCATCGTCTATATTTGATCCCCTCTATTTTTGTATGATTTGAGTATATTTCATACAATTGTATAGTTTGTTAAATTTGATAATCAATTTTGGATTATATATGATAAGTTATGAAATAATGTTATCAATTTTTTAGGTATTTGATCATGGTATATTTAAACATACCCTTTGATATATATATACTTATAAAAATTTATATACCTATCTAAGCATTTGACATACTTTTATTTTTATTTTACTAATCTTTTAAATTAGGTGGTTTAATACTTATTTGCAAGTGGTTTTGACTTGATGAATAACTATTTATGGATAAATTTAGGATTATGGACTAGTTTAATATATTATTATTCAGAAAGAATAATAATTTTATGTTGATAGTTTAGTTTATTTGGATTTTGATTGTATTTAGTCTATGATGAGGTATGGTACTGGTGTCTTGTGTTGATTTTGATTTCATCCAATATTAGGGCTGAATCATAATTTTTTTATTACTCTGATTTGGTATGCATAATTTTTTTTACGTGTATTTTAAAGTGTGACATTTGGATCTTATGATTTAAATCATTATCTTATTTCGGGTCATTTGTCAACATTCAATTTTTAATTTTTCATCCTGATATTATTTTAAATTTTGATAAGTGGAATAAACAATTAACAATTAAAATATGATTTAAACTATTTATGGATTAAGAATTCAATACTTTAAAATTGAAAATGTGACGCTTTGAATGTTATTTGGTCCGGTCGTACTCGGCCTCACCGGACCTCAGCCATGGCCGTTCGAAGTATTCTGGAATATATGAATTATCTAATCAAAATAAAATATTAAAATATGATTAAATTAGCATGTGTCACAATCAATCTATTTGCATAAGGTCTCACGTCAGCGGCCGATGCTCAGCGCCAACAGGCAGCGATCAAAATTTCTCTGCCCCTTCGGTATTTGGCGATCAAAATTTCTCTGCCCCTTCGGTATTTGGACGGTGCAGCAGGTCACCATCATTAACAAAAACCATGACACAACCGTAGCCGCTCGATCGGTCACAATCTGAAAGCTCCAATTCCGTCCACGTCACCCAAAAAACCGTGAAACGACGCCAGCTGACGTATCCCGCGCTGAACTCTCAAGGTAACCAGACCTTTCAACACCGAAATGAACGGCCAACACGCGCACACAGTTTGCGGAACATCACGTGACAAGTCCCCTCGACCCCACCACATTCTAGAAAAAAAAATATATAAAATAATAATTTTAGTATATTATTTTATAGTATTAAATAGCAACTAGTGTTAAGATACCACAAATTTGTGTAAACGTACTATTTGCCCTAGGAAAAGTATGGGCTCATCTAGATATTAATTTGTTATATGTGAGTTTATTGTTAAATGACACAATAAAAAAAAAAGAAGAAAGTAATGATATCTATAAGGAGGTCATCATTTGGATTGGGCAGTTAACCATGAATTATCCTATCCAAAGTGCTCGGTCTCTCTTGAATGGCTACCCATTGAAAAAGGCATAAGAAAGAATTCTCGGACTCCAAATCCGACCAAAACCAAAGGACTGCCTCCACCTCATGTTGAAAAATCTTCCAAGCCAATTGAGGAGTAAAGAAGCCATTGTTGAAAGGAGACCACACTACCTTATCTCGATAATGGTGGTTGGAATTATAAGATGACATATTGAACATAATACTATCCACGATATGATCATCTTTATTCGGCCATGCCTATGCTACCCTTCAAACAATATTCATTGTTTCAGAATCAATAAGAAATATCTACTTAATTTACAAAAAAGCCTCCTAAAGATAATCAATAAGAATTCTTATAGGATGCCAATCATCGGTCAACAAATACATCTATAATGAATTTTAATTGTCCAGATGTATCTAACCTGAAATCTATAAGAATAAGACAGATCAATCCAAATAGAGTTTTTATATGATAAGATAAGTCTCCAAAACTGTCTAAATAGCATAGTTTTATTTCAGGCTTTCAAATTCTTAATCCTAAGCTCACCCTCATCCTTCGTCTTATAGATATCAACCCATATCACCGTAGCATATGAATTGCCACCCAACATATTTGCCAATGGAGATTACGTAAGAGGGCTTTCGTCTGTTTGATCATACACCTAGGTAGAATGAAAATAGAAAACCAAAACACATGGAAAGTAAAAAGAATAGACTTAACCAATTGAAGGTGGGCCACAAAGTAAAGAGTCCTACTCCATGCCCCAATCATCTTCACAATCCAATTGTTAATTGATTCATAGTCGAAGACACTCGGCCTAATAAAAATTAGAGAAATACCCAACTAGGTAGATACTCACTCAAAACCTTTGATGTTCCCTAACAAATGAGAAGGCCAACTCATCTGCCGTGAAAAGTAAGAGATCACTTTTTGACTAGTCCAAGAATAGCTCTAAGAACAGAGAGAATATACAAATGCTACCTTTTAGTTTATAAATCAAGTGAAAATCCACTTCAAAGAACAATAGTAAATTATTAATAAAGACTAACACAGTTAACTCATTCGGTTTACATTTTCAATTATACTTGATATATACTCTGAACTTCATAAAAATTATATCATACAGTACCTCTATAATTACGGTAAAAAGATAAGGAGAAAGATGATCACCTTATGCGAAACCTTCAGCATCATAAAAGAAAAAAAAAAACTAACTCCCCATAATGGATAAGGAATAGGAGCAGGATAAGATACACCAACTCACTAAACTACTAAATCGATGGTAAATCCCATAAATGCATGGCAACAATAACAAAATCTCACTCAACAATGTCATCAATCTTCTACTAATCAAGTTTCAATGTGCGCCTTGTCAGACAAATGGTACTTGTTAAGGAGCTTTTGCTCAAAATGAATTTTATCATTGATACATCTTTTTGGGATGAAGGCTATTTAAGACTTGTGAATCAATCTAGGAAGAAAATCTCTCAGACAGGTGGCCAAAACTTTAGAGTTAGTTTTATAAATCAAATTATAGCATGATGTAGGTCAAAACATAGAAACTTTGTAGAGACCAGAACCTTAGGAAAAGGCCAATGGGAGTGGCATTAACTTGTTTGAGAAGAAAGCCCAACAAGAAGAAGTCTTGGACAGCTTCAACAAACAAGGATCCTGTAAATCCCTTGCATTCTTAAATAAGCCTGCAATAAATCCATTTAACGCAGGTGCTTTGCCATCTCCAAAGCTAAAAGGCTGCAATCTCTTATCTCAGCTCCCTTGGCTGGGGCAACCAGTGACTCAAGCAGCACTGAAGAGACCCGATTAAGAAAATAAGGATGAATAGACACAAGATTAAGAGGTCCTAGCATGTCCCTAATCCTCAAATGTAGAATAATGACGAAAATAAAACATGATCAAATATCGACAAGCAACTTTTAAACCAAACTATTAGATAAATCCAACTATTTTGACAGATTATCGTGAACAAATTGTCACAATCCAAAAATGATCCTAAATTAATCTATCTAATCAACAATAATCCGAATTGTTAGGCATATTTTTAGTTGGCATATTCCGTGACTATATCAGGCTGTTTATTTAGTCTCTTGTCTGTACGTTCGGTAACTACAACAACGTATCGACCTAGAAGACTTTCATCTGCTTCATGCCCAAAGGTCGTCATCGTCAAACCTCCGTGTTCTCCCCTTTCCTATCGCGTTTTTCTTACCAACCTGGGAAGGCTGCCCGATGGTTCCTAAGGCGCCATCTAGGTGAGCCTCCTGTGCCGGACGCTCGATGAGCTCCCGAAGTGCCCTCTGGGCACATTTTTGCAAACCGGGTGCTCATCTCGGAGCTCTAGCTACGCGGGGTAATTGCACCGAGCCCTGGCCAGCGCCCGTCGAGAGCTCGAACTGCGCTCCAGCGGCGCGGGACCCGTGTGTCTAACGGCTCCTTTGATTTTGAATTTTTTTGGAGCCCTCTATATATACATGACTTAGCTCTTTAACCCTAGGAATCTTGACAGACTTTTGAGGAGCCTTCTCACTTGAATATCCATTTATTTTATACTCCATTTTCAAGAACACTTCTCTCTAACAATTGTGCTCCATTGACAAAGTGTTCCTTTCTCATCTTACTTTCTCTTCTCCCGCCTATTAACCTTCATGATGAAGTTGGTGGCGTAAACACTGGGATCGAGTGAGTTCGATAATTCAAATGGCTCAAGAGAGAAGATTGACGTAAAGACCAGAAGGCGTCCGGTTCCGTTGCCGTGGGCAAATCTAAAAAGTTCCTTGGTAGGGATCACAAGACGAGAGTAAATCAGTTAGATTAGCGCGTCATTACCACCCGATTTGTAAGTTGATTTTCATAGTGTATTTCATCCCTGGCCTTTGAAGCCCAGAGGATTTTTCTCGATTACCGTGGGTATCGAATTTTTCCTTCGTCACCAAAATATTTGTCTTTTTATTATTGTTATTACTTTATTTTTATACTCGTATCATTTATATACAAATATTCTTTACGTGTATTGAATATTTGATTGTACATTACTTCCACTATTTTATCTTACATGGGGTCGAAACTTTATTGCGTAATTTGGGATCGAAAAATTCCTTTCATGAATAAGTAAGAAAAAGTATGTCTATTCAAAATATCAACCCTATTAACTTATAATACATAACTAAAAAGCCCTTGGCAATAAATACATACAATCTACAAACAGATCAATCAATTGAAGCATAACCAATTCTACTATAATTTCAATACCAATTAAGAGAAATATCATAAAATAACTAAAAGAAGGTCCTCTATCTAAGAATTCTACAATATTATCTAAGTTTGCTAATATAAAAAGTTATAAAATACAGTAAGAGTAAGTCTAACACTTAGTGAAGCATATATAATTTATATATATTGAAATATATGAATAAAACATGAGAAATGATAATAATAAATAAATACAATGAGTTAAAAAGGATGATATATTGATAAAACATACAAAAAATATAGAAATTAAGGATTAGTAAAAATCTCACTAATAAAAATTAAATATTAAATATTCGGCTGTACGCTATTATTTAAGACTTATATGTAAGCTAATTAATAGTGTTCCCTATAAATGAGGTCAAACATTAAATTTCTAATATGTGAATATTAAATTTGATCTTTAATTTACAACAAATGTACTAAGATATTTCATCAATTATCTATAATAATTTTTATCTAATTAAAATAAAAAACTCAATAATAAATAATAAATATATAAACTTTTTTAATTTGATAGAAACGACCATAGTGGACTGGCCCAAAAGGATGAGCGGCCCAAACTCTATAGCGGCCTATTCATTATTGGGATGGTCAACGCTGTCGTTGATCGGAAAAGCACCCCAAGTAGGTCAAACGCAACCTAAAATAACCGCGACCGAGATCAAAATCGGGCCAGGCGCACCTTCTCAAGCCTCAATGGTCGTCTGCTCTAATTCTCCACTACTCCGAGAATGGTAATCTCTTTTGTAATGAAAATCTCCCAGAATCAAAGTACATTCCAGAAGGAAAGCTCACAAATAAGTGCACGACTTTAAGAGAAAGCCTTAATGGTCACTGCGCACGACATCTTCATAAAAAGAAAGAAATCCTTCTTCCTGACCGTTGCAATCTAGAATGACGTCTATATCCATACGGGAGAAGAAAGCGATCTCCTTAGAGGGTGAACATCCCGCCTCACCACCTAAAAAAGGCGACGGAAGCCCATGCCTATAAAAGGCTATGGAGACTTACTCTATGGACATGTTCTCTTGCATATTCAAACTAACAAAAGCTCATCAAACCCTCAAGCATCCAATTACTCTGCACTCTCTTTTACTATTAGTTCCCAATGAACTCAATACCCAGAGAGGCCGCTCTCTACGACCAAAGTCGCTCTCCACGAGTGCACCTCCAATCCTAATTTTTAAATCCCTTACCTAGCATTCATCTTTGCATTCTCTACATTTACCTTTTTATTCTCAGAAAGCCAATTACTGACTTGAGAGTCGGATAATAAACCAAAAAGTGAGTCTCGTCGTTTTTCTCTAATTTCTCGTCATTTGTTATGGTGTGCAGGATCTCAGGCGATAATCGAAATCCAAAGAGTAGTTCAACCCGAATCCGCTCATAACTTGGATTCGAGACGCATCACAATTAAAAAAACAAATAGTCTTTGAAAAATAAATTTCTTGCTAAATATTTGTATAAAAATGATATATAAGGTCACATATCTAAATATTTTAAGATTTATAACAAATCTTATAAAACTAGATATAAGCCTTCAAAACATCTAAATTTACAAGTAGAATGGACATGCTTGCAATATATATTCAAGATGAACAAATAAAAGTCACATGTATATATATTCAAATAAAAATCAAAGAAAAAAGACAGATTTTAACAATAAATAAAAAATGGAGCTTAAATATAATTATCTTAACCTAAATAATACAAAAATCCAACGTGAAAATATTTCAAATTGAGTTCCTACACTTTATCACTCTTTTTCGCCCTTTTCTCTCTCCACTATCGAGTCTTAGACAAAAAATGGCCCAAAAATTATAAAGAAATCCTCATATCGTCAAGCTAGCACACCATTGCCGGTCAAGTGTTCATTAAGCGCAAAAACTCTAGTAGATGTATGCAGAATCACGCATCAGTTACACTCGAGTATCACACATCCTACTAAACTATGCACAAATGCCTAACCACGCATAAGTGTCACAAATTCTATTGAGTCACGCTTGATAGCCGCATATGCATGAGTCAAGCTCCAGCCTCCCCTCTCTGAAAAGGTCACTTTTTTTTCTCCAAATACAAAATTATTTCCTAAAATTACACAATATAATTTAATTATAATATCATTATATATAAATTGAAGATTGAGTGTTAAAGGTTCAGTTTTTCTAAACTAATAGGAATTTTCTGAAAACAAGATGCAGCCTCATCGTCATCCATGCTAGTGGTAGATGAGTCATCCTACTTAATAAAAAAACAAAATGTCACTTCTACTACTCCTTTTGGCCAAAGTATGGAAGAAGGAACTAGAACAAAGTCCTCCTCTTTAAAGGAATGGATCTTAACTTCTTGCTTGTTAAGAGACTCTTCATCAAAGGCGTAAGTATCCAAGTAACTTCTCTTTAACCACCCCTCTTTTTTAATAAGGAACTGTCTATGAGGAATTGAAACAATTAAACTTGGCAATGCTCCAACTCTGACTTTGCCCTAATGGTAGCTTTGATGATATTGTCGTACTCAAAATTAAGAGCTTTTAACACATATTTAACTGTAATGAGTTTGGTAATCATCTTAAATATAGGGTAGCCATTCACCAACGAGGGCCACTGATTCTTAACCTTTCAACACAAAAATGGGACGGCTAGCACGCACAAGAATTGAGGAACCTCATATCGTGAGTCCTCTCGACCTCCACCATACTCACTATCTCAAAAAAATACAAATTAATAAATTTAATATGTAATTTTATGATATTTGATACGTACCTGGATCTGATTTCGAACAAATTCGGGTTCACTTGATCATTTGGATCCGACTCCGTTCACCGAATCTGAACCCTACACACTACTGCAACAAACAAGAGATCAGGTGTCGGCGGAATGTTGTCCCACCGAAGACACTCCGACACTCAAGTAAACAATAAGCCTTCGAATTATAAAAAGATAACTAGAAATGTAAGTTGAGATAGAGAGGGAGATTGAGGTTGGAAGGAGTGTTCGCCTTCAGATGTAAGAGGCGTTCTTGCGACTCTCAAGAGCACAGTTTCCTGACTCAATGTTCACGAGGAACAAGCGGGCCCCCAAGTCCAGTAAGCGTGAAAGTTTAAATGGACGGATCTCATAGAGTGGGTGAAGCTTCTGGAATCTGAAGGCTTAAACTGGGATTATTGTAGTAAGCGGTTGCTTGCTTAGGGATGAGCGTTAGTATGCTCAAGGATTTCTCCGTCGTAGCTCTTTGTTATCTTTCTTTTTCATCCCTCGCACAGAATAGAGATTTTGTGAGGTTATATAAATTGTGGCAGGGCGACCTCCTTTGACTAAAAAGGCGTGATCAATGTATCATGTTGGGCGGCCTTTCTTGTTGGGGTTGCAAGAAGGATTCTTGATTATTTGTGCATTTTGTAGGAAGAGAAAATATGGCATCTTCTTTTTGGTGATAACTGATTTCTCCGAGAGGCGTGATTATTTTCATTGCTTATTGCATATACATTATCGTTGGGATCCATTTATAGACAGGTTAACAAAAAGATTGAGAGATGGAGTGCGCCTTTCTCAATTGGGAATAGCGTTGGCTCATCTGATAGGCCTTATTTCGAAGTTATTTTTCTTATTAGGCATGCTTATTATGAGCTTACCCATCAATATTAAATGATTATTGGTATCACGAGAACATCTTTTGAGTATATTGAGTTTAAAGGTTGGCTTGATTACATTTAAAAAATAATATCTTCATTAAAAAAAAGGCATGACACACATTCAATAATTACTTAGACAAATAAATATTTTTAGTTATACACAAATGACCGCCTTTTCACTCAACCAACATAAGATATTTACGCTCATATAACCTTGGTGAAGAGGTGACTATGTAGCAATATTGTATGTATCGCCCGCTGTAGTGAAATATATGAGACATGTTTAATTGTTAGTCCCGAATTTATCTTTAAAAAATGTCCTAAAAAAGTATTTTCTCTGTTAAATAAAATATAACCCTTTTATTTAACTAATATGTTATTTTTATATATTGATAAAAAATATATAAATATATATATATAATTAGATATTTGATTACCCAAGATGGAAAAAAATATTCTCCGATGTTGTTTATTTAATAATCATATATTTATAATAATTATATATTTTAACAGCAAATTATTATACAATCAAAATAAAAACTTCCCACGTATCTGCCACCAACTTTCGCGATCTTGCAACCTTCCCCAATTCTCCCCTCCCCTGTCATAATCCTTTCACTCTTCGGCCCGCCTGTGATTTTTTACCTTTTTCTCCCATGCAGTTTATAAATTCATAGTTTCGCCTCCTTGTTCTCACCATCTTCATATTTCTAAGCTTTCAATTTTTTGTTTAATCTCCATCGCATCTCAATTTATTTAAAAAAAAAAACTCAATTTTTTTCTCTGAAAATGGAGAGTTTGACGCTCACCGGATTGTTGAAGCAGAGGGCCGGTGAATTCTCTGATCGCCGAGCGCTGTCGGCGTCCGGAAAGTTTGACCTCACCTACTCTCGGTTGCATGATTTGATTGAGCAGGCGGCGTCTCGCCTTGTATGCGCCGGCGTTCATCCCGGCGATGTCGTTGCTCTCGTTTTCCCCAACGCCGTCGAGGTAAGCTTTTTATTTTTTTTTCATCATCCGTTTGCATTTTGTGTTTGACGATGACGGTTTTCTTCTGCTTCAGCTTTCTCATTGAGAAAATTGGATTTTTTTTTTTTTTGGGTGGAGGGGGGGGGATAATTTTAGTCATTGGAAGGTCAATAAACGATTCGCTGGCCATCGATCATCAGATCAATTCGCTGGCCATCGATCATCAGATTAGTAAACGCATCTCTTGGTTTCGAAAGCTCAATAGCACAGTTCTGAGAACGATTTTCCTTTTCAGACCATAGCCAGTAAAAAAAATTCAATCTCAGAAAATGAATCAAGCGGATTAGGGAACTTATTCATTTTCAAATTTCATAATATGATTCAAATGTTCACTGTGCCAAAAAAATCTTAAATTTATGTAAATTTGCATATTGTTAAAGGAATTAAGCTATCTGGAGCTCAATCGAATTCGACTTGACGAACAGTTTACTTCACGAAAAAGCCATTTCATATCTTCTACCCTTTATTAATTCCTTTAATGCATGAAACAGTTGGTCATAATGTTCTTAGCCGTGATTCGAGTACGAGCAATCGCCGCGCCGCTAAACTCAGCCTACACGGCGGAGGAGTTCGAGTTCTACTTATCAGATTCAGAGTCGAAGCTTCTCTTAACTTCACAAGAAGGAAACAAGCCAGCCCGAGCAGCGGCTTCCAAACTCAACATTCCCCACGCCACAGCCGCTCTCCCACAACCTGACTCGGAGGTCATCCTCTCGCTGAATCAGTCCGAGTCAAAGCCCAACTCGCTGGTCGAACTTGTCAACGAGCCCTCCGACGTTGCCCTTTTCCTCCACACCTCTGGCACCACCAGCCGCCCCAAGGGGGTACCCCTGAGTCAGCTCAATCTGGTCTCGTCCGTGCGTAACATCATATCAGTCTACAAACTCACCGAATCAGACTCAACCGTCATAGTCCTTCCGCTGTTCCATGTCCACGGGTTAATAGCCGGTTTACTGAGTTCACTCGGAGCCGGAGCCTCCGTTGTTTTCCCAGCCGCTGGTAGGTTCTCGGCTACATCATTTTGGTCGGACATGAAAAGGTATAATGCCACATGGTACACTGCGGTCCCTACGATACACCAAATCATACTGGACCGGCACCTAAATAACCCGGAAGCTGGTCACCCGAAGCTCAGGTTTATCCGAAGCTGTAGCGCTTCGTTGGCTCCTTCTATCATGGCCCGGCTTGAGGAGTCATTTGGGGCACCAGTACTCGAGGCGTATGCAATGACCGAGGCAGCTCATCTTATGTCTTCTAACCCGCTACCCGAAGATGGCCCGCATAAGCCGGGTTCTGTTGGGAAACCCGTGGGTCAAGAGATGGCGATCTTGGACGAGAATGGTGTGGCCCAAGGAACTGGGGCTAGTGGTGAGGTGTGTATTCGAGGCCTGAATGTGACCAAAGGGTACAAGAACAATCCGGAGGCAAATAAATCGGCTTTTCAATTCGGGTGGTTCCATACGGGTGATCTTGGGTATCTCGATTCGGACGGTTACTTGCATCTGGTTGGCCGGATTAAGGAGCTAATCAACCGAGGAGGTATTTCACTCTTTTTTTTTCCTTCTTACAATTTCTTTTTGCCTTCATTTTGATGCATACAAAAGACCATCATCTACTTTGTTTGGCCAAGAATGAGAAAATAGAATAAAAAGAAAGAAATAGTTGGTTTTGAATCATATAGCCTTTCTTTGGAGTTTGTGGTGGGATAGAGGAAACAAAACCCAATTTGAAATTTGGAGGTAAAGAGGAATTTGACTGAACGTCAACTTCAGAAATATGTTCCTTTCTAATTAGCATAGTGGCAAAAACAAGAATGGTCAAATCCTACTTACTGAACTTGTTTTGAGGTTTCCAAGGTGTTTCTCGCTTTGGAAACAACATCTTATTTGTAAGTAGGCGATTATGTTTTTACTTAGTCAATATAAGGGTAATCCAAGCCTTACTAATAATGTGGATTGGTATATATGGATTATAACCGGTATGGTAAGTCTTGAAAAGAAAAGTAGCAGACTATTCTCTGTTTCATTTTGACCATTGCTAGTGATCTAGGCATCCTCCATTAGGTTTGGAGTCTTGTCATCCTGCGCGTGAATTTAAACACACCTTATTAGCTATCATTTTCAATTGTTTTCAAAAAAGGGAGTTTTGGAGCAAGCCCCAAAAAGGACCCGACTTTTCTTCGTACCTTGCACATAACAAGAGATTTATGCATCAGACGGATACATATCCCACATTGAAAAATTAGAGATAAAACTTCTAATTTATAAATTTGGAGGGCTTTTTTCCTATAGGACGTCCTTTTAGAATGAGTTTTTCTCCTAGATTTATGCACGCATTAATGGTGCTTTTATTAAGAACGACCCTGACCACTCGAAGATGGCTACCTATAGAGGGTTTTGACCGAAAAGAGTTACTGCACGGGAAGGAAGGTGACTTGCCACGAGTTGTTGGAGTGGAATGAAGCGTTATAGAGTGAAAGCCCATCAGTGAAATCGAAGTACAGCCCGCCGGTGCCGGTTGTTGAAGGAAAGAATGATACGTGTCCCACATTGGAAAGTTAGAGACAAAACCGCCAACTTATAAGTTTGGAAAACTTCTCTCCCATAGGATATTCTTTTGGGGTGGGTTCTCTCTCTGAATTTATGCACGCATCACAGACTACTTAATTTTCTTACTTTCCGAAGTCCTAGTGAATCCGAGATGAACATATGGGCATTTTTCTTTTGGAATCGATGCATTTCTTTGATGGGCATCGGACGATGTTGTTTAACTATGATTCTTTTGTTCCCCACAAATTTGTTCAGGGGAGAAGATCTCGCCAATTGAAGTGGATTCTGCCCTTTTATCTCATCCTGACATTGCTCAAGCCGTGGCTTTTGGAGTTCCGGACGACAAGTACGGGGAAGAGGTAGAAAAACTGATCTCCTCTATCCTTATATCTATGATTTCATTTAGTTCAATCATTTGAGAATCTGAGTCATTCTTTGATAAATGACTGCTATTTTTTTAACAATCTCTTTCCGACTTAGATGTTATTTATTAAAATGGACAATTATGTTCATCCTTACAAAATTCTTTCTTTGAATTCGTTTCTTTTAGAGAAAAATTTTGGTCAATTGAATCAGCAGATCTGTGCCTTATGGCTCTAATTACTGAGGAACAAGTACAAATTTTGAGAAATTTGATTATCTTTCTTTCCCGTGAAACAAATGCTAATAATGGCTCTACACATCCCCGTTACCTTTGTGGCAGATTAACTGTGCAATCATTCCAAAAGAAGGATCGGAGATCGACGAGGAAGAGGTGACGAGGTTCTGCAAGAAGAATCTCGCAGCCTTCAAGGTTCCTAAGAAGGTATTCATTACCGATTCTCTCCCGAAAACGGCCACCGGAAAGATTCAACGGAGAATCGTAGCAGAGCACTTCCTCGCCCAAATCTCTACAGCTAAAGTCCCCAAGTTCGGAGCCTAAATCTCCTCCGGCGACTCGTTCGACATCTCCATTTTCGTTGGTTTCTTTTGGCTTTTCCTTTAGTTCTAAGATGGCGTTAGACAGAGAGTAACTTTCAGATGCATATTCCGATGTTAGTATTCAGCAGCGATTTTTATTTTTTTTTTTTTTTTTATTTTTAACTTTATTGAAAAAGTGTAACAAATACCCTATTGATATATATTTATATTTTTTACAATGCAGGCAATCCAAACTTTGAAATAAAGTCAAACCAAATTGATTGACGTTGATGATTTGATATAGTTTTATTAAAGTTTTAATTTTTTATTTAAACTGAATATTTTAATTTAATTTTAATTTAAAAACTTAAACTAAATTAAATAAAATCATTCTTAAATACGTGCACGTGTACGCGTACATAGCAAAGTAAAAACAGGAAAGTAAGCAAAGGTAATAAAAAGTCATTTTTTTAATATTAAATTAAAATTTTATTATAATTAGAGATATAATAGTCATATATATTTTTAGAATACTTATCAATTGTTAACATAAAGTAATTCAATTATTCATTTCTACAAGACTTTATTAATAAGCATAGTCGACATTTGAATTTAAAGAATCTAATATTGGATGGCTTCCTTTGGCAGCTGCTTCTCCTAAAAAAAATTGTATTTTTCTTTCAAAAAAAAACTTTAGTAAATATTCTTATTTATTATATTAAAAACTTTTTGGATCATACTAAATTTTTTTAATTTAATTTTTTCTAAATAATTTATTCTATTATTCTTATTGTTGGGTCCGGTATCGCGGATCAACCCAAAATCGAAAGCGTGGCAAAGAAGCTTCGCCAAAACGGGAAACATTTATTTTTGGTGGAAAACATTTTATTTTTGGTGAGAAAGATTCATTTTGGTGGGAAAGATTTATTCCATTTGGCGGGAAGATTGTCGCTTCCTCTCTTGATAAAACGAGAGACAGTAGGCGAGAAAAGGGGGGCCATTGGGGCAGAAAACTTTCCCAAAAAAGGGGTCTCTCTCTCTGTAACGCCCCGAGCCCAAGTCACCCGACCCGACCCGAAACCGCCAAGCGGAAACCCAAAATCATACATGATCTCATAAATGCATCACTAAATAATACATATTGATTTTTAATTTCCATAATAAATGTTCTAAATATAATAAATGCTTATAAAAATCTAAACTCTGGGAGCGCAATCCCGACAATAAAACCTTGATCAATCAAGTTAACACTAGAGCTTCCAGTCACAAGTTTCTTATCCCAAGATAGTCTCTATCCTAAAATTCTTCAGCCACAACTTGATTTTTTCTAACCTGTCATAACCTTACACTGAAGCCAATAAAACGCAAGGTAAGCATAAGGCCCAGCAAGTAAATAAACAAAGAAATAATTAAATACAATAAAGCGTCTCGGAACATAGTTACATAGATAATTATCCGAGATTCAACATGTCGTATCCATGACTCAAAGCCATATGACAACAAGACTCAAGTATGCAAATTGGATTCCACCAAATCCAAGTAACAATTCACAAATGAGGTCCCAAATATACAAGATATCACAAAAGTCTCCTTGGACCTTACACATCACTGTGAACCCTTAATTCATACACCCATCCCTTGGCGAGGTAACTCTCAAGGTTCCGGTGCTCGCAAATTTGACAAGTGACCCTATGGTCTCATAATGCTTTACTCCCATTGTGCACAAATATTGTATCCAATCCATACATGCATACATTCTCGTTAACCTTCGGGTAACCTTCACGTATTCTGAGATCTTCAGATCCATAATAAGTTAAACTCATAAACCCGTTACCTCATTGGATAACTCGCACGTATTCTGTGATCCACTGATCCACGCCCCTTTTGGGAACAGAATATTCATATTATGGACAAGTCAACTCTGCACCACCTCGGTACGATATCCATTGATATCTCACCATTTGTTCACAGGATTATAAGCATCCATCCAAACGACCTCAACCCCGGAATATGGAATTCAGTATTGGAAAGTGTAGACTACACTAAGGTTTCGTAGCCTCTCATTCGACCCGATACCTTAGTGTCTTCATACGATCTCCTCAACTTAGCCATAGAGCGCCAAGAAATATACGCATGCTGACAAAGTTAACGCAAAAGATAATTTACTAGAATTCATTATTAAAATACAAGAATACTCACTTAACAATCTTACACATGCACACAATATAAAACACACGCTGCCAGCACATCATATATATATATATGTGTGTGTGTGTGCACGCGCGCACGCGCAAACCACATTAATATACATATGTAATTTGCCACCACACACACACACTGTCCAACACAGTGCACACCGACACAGCCACTCACACACACATCCATATGTATATATATACCCACACAGCTGCCATTAATATATATAAATATACCAACTAGATATATATATATATATATATCTGCACACAGCAGCACCCGTACACACGCACGCAAATGCTCTTTGCCTATGAATACACACACCTACGCACGTACCTCATTCGTATAATACATCCAAATATGCATATTTTAATCTTTTACCCTGATGCCAATCGCACGAGTTCTGCAGATTTCTAGAACAATCGATAGAAAGGGGGAGGGGAGTGTTGACAGAAGGAAGAGAGAAGTCCAGAGAGTTCGAGAGAAGAGGAGAGAGAGAGAGATTTGGGAATTAACTTCTTCCCCTTCATTTCCTTCCTTCTGTTCCTTGATAACCACACAATTCAATAACAGAATTAGGCAAGTGCAGGGCCCAGGTGAGTAACAAACAGAAGAGGCATAATAACAAAATACTATGGCATAATAACAGAATAACAAAATAACATTCAAATAAAATCACGTTATTTTCTAGGCGTCCGGATGTTTCGGCTGTTGCGTCGTACTGCCACGTGGCCTCTATCCTGGCGCACGGGTTGAGCCGAGGTTCGGGATGGGTCTCCAGCAGCTAGGCCCGTAACATACCCACACACGTACATAACTATATATATACCGTATACTTACATGGCCATATACACACATTCACGCACGTAGCACTGTATACACATACAGCCGCAATATACACATACAAATAAGTATGTATACACTGTTTTATACCCGCTCATATACACATTCTCATACCCAAACATATATACCTGCACCCACAAATGTGTATACTGTATTTCGTATAAATTATAGAACCAATGATGTACGCAATTCCAACCAGCAAAGCACGATGCTCTGCTTCCTCACCATTTGAGCCGGCCACGAAAAACAGAGTAAGTGGCCTTGCTCTCTCTCATCCATTTCCCAAATTAATTTATATAACTCAAAATTTCAAAAGTGGAATAAAGATTTGCAAGAATGAGAAGGAAGCTTTACTTGCAGAACATGGAATACTTACTTGCAAGAATGAGAGACGTTTTACTTGCAGAATGAAGTTTGTTACTTGCAAGAATGCGAGAGGAACTTTACTTGCAGAACGAAGATTGTTACTTCAATTTATCATCGGTCAAGTTCCAGATTAATCAAATCCTTCGGTCCACTGTACCGAAGTCGGTGGCCCAAACAGAGCACCGATCTCTGTTTTCCTTCTTTCTTGAATTTCACCGAGATCGAAAGAGATTTATACTCTCCCAGTTTAACATGTAAAACCAACAATTTTCCTTGCCTCATTTTACGAATTTACCAAGTTCAATTTAACATGAATTCTGGAAATTTTGACCTTCCAATACATGAGCCGTGGCTCTGGTTTCCAATCCACAGTCAGGAATCGAACTGATTCCCACATAATACACGACACTAACAACAATTGACAAGAAACAATAACTTAGAGAATGTAGAAAAGGGTTTTACTTGCAAAAGAGAGAGGAGTTTTTACTTGCCTGTTGAACAGAACGATTAGGGTTAATGGCGGCGAGGGATTAACGGCGACGGCGACGGCTCCGACGGCAGCAATTGATACGATCTCCATGTAGTCGCCGGCGATTGATGATGAAATTGCGACGGGAGCGGAGCTCTGCAGAGGAGGGAGACGGAAGAGTGCGCTGGGAAGGAGGGAAAGAGAGGAATGGGGAGAGGGAAAAGGTAAACCCGAAGGGGTAGAAGAGAGAGAGAGAGAGAGAGAAAATGAAATGAGAGTAATAATTCGTTGTCCTCCATTAAACACCTTTTAGCCTATATATACGGGAATGGGGGTCCTGTAAGGAAAACGGGGAATCGGGAAACGGGGGTGCTTTTGTAACTGTCCACGTGAAGGAGGGGCAGGGACTATTCTCAAAGAAAACAAACCAATCAAACCAAGGAGAAAATGAGAAAAGGAAATAATTAAAGGTTCGTAACATTACCCGCTCCTTCAAAACAACCTTGTCCTCAAGGTTGAACAAGAGGGGGCCCGGATGAAACTCAGCAACGGCTCTCCCAGTGGTCTGTCGATCCCATCCAGTCCACCCGTCAGTGATATATTCAACAAATGCAAGCTGCGGCACAAAACCACAGGGACTCTTATGCATGATTGCCTTCCTAATCAAAGGTATGCCACAGCTACGGAGCCTTGAAGCATAAACTACATTTTCCTTGGTGGTGCTGAGATCTGAATAGGATGCAATGACGAAGGACCCATTATTGCAGACGTCCATGTTAATTCTGTCTTCCATCAGTGGCCAGCTGCAAAGATCTCCAGTTACAATGGTGCTGTTTTTCGCTTGTAAGCTTCCAAGATTGAGACTCAACACCAATCTGCCAACAGGAATGATAAGAGAATGAAGACTCAACAAGAAGAATGCAGCACTTGGAGCCCACGAAGCAAGTCCAAAATCTGCCAGCTGAGGCTCAAATTCATCAGAGAGTAATATATTTGATGAATCACATCCCTATGGATCACGGGTGCAATGCTGCAATTGTGAAGATAATTCAGTGCCTCAGCAATGCCAAGTGCCACCTTGTATCTCTCATTCCAACCAAATGCACGAGGGTCCTTACAACCATGAAGATTCTCTTCGAGGCTTCCCCTAGGAAGAAAATCATAAACCAAGAGAAGATTATCGCCCTCAAAACAAAACCCAAATAGCGACATTATGTTTTTGTGATGCAACGAGGTGATTATTTCAATTTCCAAAATAAACTTCTTCAGCATCTCTTCAGAGTGCTTCAAAATTTTTACTGCCAGTTCCTTGTGATCAGAAAGGCAACCTCGATAAACTCTACTGCTGCTTCCTTTTCCAATCAAATTTCCCGGTGAGAAATTTGATGTTGCCAATTGAAGTTCCTGGTACTTGAACACTCTGCAAGTTGACAAATAATGCTCATGAAGACCTTCCAATTCTAGAGGGAGGCATCTGGAATTGGTGAGTGGAGGAGTGTGATGAGACAAAGTCTCATTACTAACTGGAATTATAGCTCTACTTTCATGAGCAGGATCTGATGATTCATCTTCCTTCTGATCATTACAGTTTAGTGGTGTTTGAGTTGCAAAAAAATATCTACTGGGAAATTGCATGGGCAATTGACCTACAGAGCCCCAGAAGGAAAAAATTTGAATCAGACCCACAATTGCACTCTTCCAATTGAACTCTTGTGACTTTGGAAGTCTTGCAATGCTCCTGTTTGCACGATCCATGTGGCACAACAGAAATGATGTAAAGCAAAGTAGTACAATGACCCATCGTGTTGGTAACTGCTCCCACCATTTTGGAGGGCCATGTTCCTCGGTGCATTTAAACTTCCAGCAATGAGTATATCGTTCAATGGATAGCAAATACCATGCTGCCCCCAGGACATGACCTGCTAACATGTACAACAGCAGATTGTATGCAGCCCCAGCCCATGCAGTCTTTGTGACTACCCCCGTAGCTTATACAATTTGAGAATTCAATGGAAAAATCTGATACAATCTGGGAACATATTGAAGCAAAACTATCAATGCAAGCGCATTATTATTGTGATCAGTTTGTGGATTTCTTGTCGCTGGAATGATGAACCAAGTGACAATCTGATACTCAGCACAGGCTTCATGGGAACTCCTCACGTCAGCCTCTACAACATAGAATGCAGCAGCAGAGGTCGACCTGCAGGTTTGCTCCCTGCAGCTCCCATCCTGATCTCCCTTTTCATCGTATTGAATTTTCATCTGCTTCCACAGTAGTTTTAAGACAATCCCCCTAAACCAGCATCTTTGAAAATCATTATCGTTGGGCATCAACTCACTCTCTTCATCAACCTCCAAAACCTGGCCATCCCAGCATTTGCTGAACAACAAATGTTTGAAGGTAAACAATCTCTTGTTAGACACATAGTAGTTGAAATTGTTTCTAGTTCTCCCAGTTCCACGTACAGCATTTTCATCAGCATCAAAAGTATTACAATAAAAATTGGTAGCTCAAACTAATTGGACAGCATTCGGCCCATTCTCAATCTTTGATTTCATAGCATCAACCCTTCTTCGAATAGGACAAGCATCCTGTATTTTTGCTACTGGATCATGTGAAAATGTACAAGAATTGGACACTTGTCCAGGACCAAAAATACCTTGGAAGTCAGACCAGTGGGCATGAGGAAGACTGATGTAGATCTGCCCTGAATTTTCTCTGCCATACTGGCATCCTTTGGGCTGGGTATAATGCTTCACGGCACCTGATGTCATATGCTGGACATGCCCATACAGATGAATAGGTAGGTGCCTTGCAAGCCTCGAAGCCGGGAGATTAACAGATTTCAGCAACAATTTGTGGTTAGGAGGAAGGGCACCTTGGAAATATCCATTTCCACTGATTCTTAAAGTTTCTCCTCAGTGGAAATTCCACTGATATCAGCCCCTGGTCCACCAGTAAATGAACCCCCAGTTGGAGGCCCATGATCCTCAAGGCCATTCCTGCTTCTTTCATTCTTGAAGTGAAAAGGGGTGATAATTTGCATCAGAGGAGTCAGATGTCTGCCAGGAGAATTCGACTTGATCATGAGTTGGTCGTGAAGGACCCCTGGTTGGACTGACAACCCATGGAATTTGTAATGTCTCTCAAATGTTGAGTGTTAGGAATACCCACTGTTGAGGGTAGCAGGTGTTCATCGTCCAACACAGGAGGAGGGTGATGAACTGTTTCTAGAAACGATTATGTTGGAAATTTGTCCTCATTGGAACCCGCTTCTGTAAGTGGAACGAGACTCTGACCACCTTCACCCTCCAAATCCAGGTCTATCGGATTTAATTTCTTGAGTGGGAGAAGGTAGTTTGGCCGATGTGAGACCGTTTGTGGCTTAGCGATTTAGAAATCAGAGGATGCAGTCGAAGGTGAGAAAAATGAGGCAAGGTTTGGAAGCCACGGTGGTTCGACGAATTGTTTCTCGACGCGAGGCAAGGAGGGAGAAATTTCAGTGAAGGTTCGCTGGAATGTTGTGGTAGATGGCTCACCGAATTGAAAATCAGGAGACGCATGTGGATGGAGTTTCTCGATTTGAGTTAGAGGCGGCAAGGGCTCAGTGATGGAGGTAGTGGTGGGAACCACAACCGATGGTGAGTTTGAAATTAAAGGGGAATTAGTGAGGGTGGAAGCCGAAAACGGTGATGAAGGTGAAGACGACGAGGACTTTGTAGTTGACAATGGAAGTAGGTCGAGGCGGTTGGGGAAGGGTGACCTAATTGGTTCGGAGATGAGAGCAGAAAAGGCGATTTGAGGAACGGGTGGTAGTGGTACGGAACCCGTGATGGAAGAGATGGCAGGAAGAGAAACGAGACGATGGAAAGCCATCGTAGAGGAAGCTACAGGAAGCGAAGAGTTTACTGACCGTCTAGTGTCTTGCTCGAAGCTGTGGATGGAGTTGCTGAGTTCCGCCATGGACGAGCTGAATTCGGTGCAGGACGACTAGATCTGTTCCATTTGTGAAACCGTGGTGGACAGGCGGGCACCAAATCGGTCGGTAGCTCGTCGGAGAACCTTCATCTCGTTGGTCAGTGCGGCGACAGACCTCTCGAGCACTTCGAGAGCTTGTGCTTTGATCTCCTCTGCATTCCTCTCAATGAAAGCACCATTTGATACGATCTCCATGTAGTTGCCGGCGATTGATGATGAAATTGCGACGGGAGCGGAGCTCTGCAGAGGAGGGAGACGAAAGAGTGCGTTGGGAAAGGAGGGAAAGAGAGGAATGGGGAGAGGGAAAAGGGAAACCCGAAGGGGTAGAAGAGAGAGAGAGAGAGAGAGAGAGAGAGAGAAAATGAAATGAGAGTAATAATTCGTTGTCCTCCATTAAACACCTTTTAGCCTATATATACGGGAATGGGGGTCCTGTAAGGAAAACGGGGAACCGAAAAACGGGGGTGCTTTTGTAACTGTTCACGTGAAGGAGGGGCAGGGACTATTCTCAAAGAAAACAAACCAATCAAACCAAGGAAAAAATGAGAAAATGAAATAATTAAAGGTTCGTAACAGCAATCGGCAAGGGTTTGCGATGGTGGCTCTGGCACCGAGGGACAACGGCAACACTTCCACGACTCAAGCTTGCAACGGCGACTTCGATCCACTGCTACCCACAACGCTCAGCACTTCCCGTGCACCTCAATATAAACACCACAACATTGTCGCCCGATTAATTGAACGGAATTGAAACCGCTTGACAGTCAAAGGGGTGAAACGGCAGAAGAAATTAAGAGGGAGATGGAGATACGAAACGGAAGGGGGAGAGAGAGAGACGGAAAGAGTGAGAGAAAGAGAGAGACGGGAGAGAAAGAGAGAAACGAGAGTGCGAGAGAGAAACTGAGAGGGAGAGACGAGAGATGGGGAGAAGAATCGAGAAGGTGAGGTGAGGGAGAGGAAGAAAGGGGTAATAATGGTGGGAAATTAATTACATTAATTTTAATATTATTTAAACGTTGATATTGTTTATTATTGTTTAACGTTTTATTATATTATTAATATCATTTATTATTAATTATTATTATTATTATTATTAAAACGTTATACGTTTTATTTTATTATTATTAATTATTATATTTTGACATTATTATAATTATTATATTTATTTAGCACAATTAATTACCTATTATTAATTACTAATTATTTAATATCATAAATATTAACAATATTTATTAATATAAAAAAATATATTATTATTATTTGTTATTAAATCTATTTAATAATCCGATACACTCTCTCCTCGTGAACGGCTCCAGACCTCTGTTCGCGTTCTCAGCCGGCAGAGCACAAGGCCTTTTCTCCCTTCTCTAGTTTGCTGCTCGACAGTGAAGGGAAGCATATCGAAGCCCTCTTTAGGACACCCTGCTCCTTGGTTCCTGTAGCTGTCGATGAACAGAGGCGTCTGAATACAGCCACTAAACAGAGCATCAAGCTCCCCCCAAATGGCATCCAGCTCCTCCCTGCTGCTCGCGTGACCAGCAGAAGATAAGGTTCTCCCTTAATGATGCCCAGATCCTCCGCATCTACAGAACCGGGCTTGAAGCTCTTCCGGCAACGGCGCCCAACGATTCCCCTTCGAATCGGATTGAATCGGTGCGCGGAGCACTCAACGATGGTGCCTGGGTGCTCTCGCTAAACAGGGCATAAGGCCCCTAGAGCCCAACGCTTAGCTTCACCATCCTATTCCAATGAAACAGAAGCCCAAGGCACCCGAAATGGAGCCCAGAACTTCTCGGATCGAAGCAGAGCTCAGAACATCCCAGCAATGGTGGTCGGCTCCTTTCCGTGGAATTTGAGCCAGGCAGAGTATGGGAATCTCCCTTCAATGGCGCCTACCTCCTCCATCCACATCTCCAGCAGGGCTAAGTGCGGGGCTCTGAGTTTCAGCCCCCAGATGTCCTCGCCCGACAGAGCTCAGAGTTCCTTCCACGGCGCTCCGCGAAGCTCCCCAAAAATGGCGCTCTCTCCCCTCAAGCAAAAAGGGAATAAGGCTCCTCGAAAAGCCGCTCAGCATCAGCGCGCCGTACGTTGCCTCCCCAAAAGCGCCATCCAACACCTTTAGCATCTTCAACGCCATATTTCGTCCACCAATGAGGGCGATCCGGATGGGCGAGGCCCACCGCGCCCCGCTCTCGTCCTGACAAAATTCGCTAAGCCTTCTGTTATTACCGAGGCCAACGGACACGCCGTTCTACCCCCCTGGCGAGCACGCCTCCAAGTCGCCCACCACGGACATATCTCTAAGCTGCCCTCCGCAAACGCACCTCCAAGAAGGATTCTTATAAGTCGCCCTCTGCGGGCACACCAGTAAGCCGTCCCTTTGCCGGGTGCATCCATGGAGCTCAAGCCTCCAAATACATCCCTTTCACGCTTGCCTCATTCTTGCATCTTAAGTATCCATCCCTCCGTTTATTGCGGAAGGTTTCTAACTTAAGTGTCGAAATGTCAACGGAGGACAGCCTCCTATCGGCCTCTGACCTCTTATTTGTTAGTTATATTGTGCATATTTCAGGTTAAAAACAACGGAGATTAGACCCACTCGTGATTGCCTTTGGACAGCGAGGAATCCGATGGCTCCCCAATCCGTATGACAACTTCAGAACTAGGATACAACACTTATATTATAATATTTTTTAATCGGTAATCATTTTTCTACTTAGATTATTGTTATTTTATTATGCTGCATTACTTGTTATTTTAAAATATATTGAAAATATATTATCACTACCATATCAGTGTTATTATTCATTTATTTTAATTTTTATAAAGATTATATTATTTTTTTTTTTGACTAATAATTTTAATATTAAAAATCACATTAATCGTCCGAATTAAGCTAACTTATAATTCAACAATATCTCAATAAATGATTTGATTTGATAAAGATGCGTCGTGGATCCTAATTTAGGGCAAATTCGGGTTCAGCTGCTTCGTGGTCTACTACTGAAATCGAGTCCGATCACCATCCTGCGCATTTGGAATCCTACACACCACAACAGAAGACGAGAAATTAAAAGAAAATAGCAGGATTCGCTCCCCAATTTATCCTCCAATATTCAAGTCAATAATTTATCTTCCAATATGATGAAGGTAAATGTAGAGTATGTAAAAATGGATGCTGGGAAGAGAATTTGTGAGAACGGTTCGGAGATGTACTCGCGGCTGAATGGCTAGAGTCGAAGTGTGCCAGTGGAGAGTGGCTTTTCTAGCCATTGAGTTCATAAGGAACAAGCAGTGGGTTGGAGATTAGTAATGGGGAGTATGTGAGTTAGATTGATTGGGAGAATTTGAGTATTCCAGATAGCGTGCCTCTAGAATGCGTCCCTAGGACTTTTTATAGTGTTTGATTTTCCCACCTTTCTTTGGTGGTGAGGTGGGCAGCCAGTCGTCTAAGGGGATATTTTTCATTTATCGTAAGAATGCAGGCACCATTTCAGAGTTACAACGGTCGAGAAGGAGGATTCTCTTCCTCCGCAAAAACGTCACATGCCGTGAACGCTAAAACTTCCGCTGTGAGTCGCACTTATTGGAGTGCTTGCCTTCTGGGGTGTGCGCTGATTTAGGAAATTCTGCTACAGAGGAGATTGCCATATACGAGATTCCTTGCATCGTGCCCAATAATGGCTAATGACCGTTGTGCGAAGAGGGCTCGTGGACGGCTTTTGACTTGGACCGCTGTCTGACTGTTTAAGATCACCTCCAGTCAATTGGGTAATTGACTGTCCTTTGGGTTATTGGGCTGCAATTCCTTTTGGGCCTGCTGCTGCTTTGGACCTGGCTACTTTAACTATTTCCATCAGATAAAACTTTATACCAATATAAAATTAAGTTATAAATTCTTTTTAATCTATATCTATATTCAACTTTATTATAGTGAGAACATTTTTTATAAGAGCCCAAACAACAAATTATATACAAGATGACACACGACATCATGCTGATAACTCAACACGCCATAGTTTAATTTATCTTAGCATTTGGGGAAAAAAAAAACAAAAAAAAACAAAGAAAAAAAACAAAATCAAATCGGAAAAAGAAGAAGACGACGACGACTTCCACTATGAGCAAGAACATATGCAGACCCACCCTCTCTTATTCACATCTTCTGAAAGTTGATGATCTTCCCTTAAAAGTACGTCGGCTGACTACCGGAGACCTGGCTCCCCCACCGCACCACCACTCTGGCCTGTGTTTCCGGCCACGGTGCTAGGTACACCACCATTTCCTGGACGAGAAAATACAGTAGAAATGGAAAATTCAGTCAAAATTTCTTCCATTATAGTAACTCACTTTGCCCACACAGTCTGCCTGGACCGCTTGTAGGGTGCGTTTTTCTAAAACCTGTAAGAAGAAATTACTAAAAAAGGGCGTAGGCAGGGAACAACTACCTTGTAAATTGTCATGAAAAGCTTGTGATGGATGGGTTTCTCCAGCTCTTCCAAACAATGAAGTAACCACAGATTTGAGCTTATCCATCACATTCTTCCTGGGACTCGCACTGCTGGAGCGACTGCCGCAGCTGCCTTCTCCTGCCATCGCATCTTCCGATTCTGCCACCCTCGCTTTCACCTCATCCCTCTTATCTTCCTCCACCAGCTTATTTCCCTCTTGATCCCTCCGCTTCTTCCATGCACCCACCATCACTTCAGATAGCATCTTATCCTCATCAGCAGGCCTTAGTTTCTCAGCCAAATATCCCTTCACAGACACCCCTTTGTTCCACCCCCGAGCTCCTCCTTCATTTTCCCCTCCAGAACTTCCCTGCACTTTCGCCATCACTGCGCTCCCAGCCTCCACCACCTTCTCCTCCACAGTCACCGCCACTTTCTTCCCATATTCGATGACAGAACCTGTCTTGGATGTCTCCTGTCCTTCCGATGCTGCCACTTTGTCATCACTTCCATACCCCAGCTTTGTTGTCACCAAGTTTTTAGCTTTTCCCACTTTGTCTGCCAAAAGAGAGGTGGCCGATGCTATCTTCTCCGTGTAGCTCCCCTGCTGCGGATGATTCCCTGGCGGTTTATCAGCAAACCCAGGGCTCATTTTAGCAGAGATTAAGGGCTCCGGTGAGAACTGATCATGGCTTCCGGTGCACAAATTTTGGCCCTTTGTACCAGTTACTGAGCTCTCATCTTTCCCTGCACTTGGTTTTGACGTTTCAACTGATTCTTCGCCAATTCTCATTTTATCGAACGATTGAAGGATTGATCCAACTTCCATTTGTTCACCGTCTAGGAATTGAGAAATGACAGCTTAAGATATCAAAAAACTTTCAGTTATTTCATAAAGACTAGCTCAGCATTTAAAACTTCCGCTATGTACAAAGAATTGGAAAATTAACTACTTTAGATCTATCATATTATTAGATTTTGGTCACTTATTTATGGGTACTATAATAAATGAAGTGTCATCCAATCGGTAAAAGATATTAAATGGTCGTATAATATTCGTGCAAGAATCAGCTGAGAATCGGTCGAAAGTTAGCAGAGTGACACATGACAGGCGCCTGATTTATACTTGTGTGCCGATTCTAGATTGTGGGTCGCCTGAGACACGCATAAGGGAGCACTCGTGTGCCAATTTCAGTAGGCTGGCACTCGAGCACCAAGCTTGGTATAAAAACACACCTAATACAATCTTAAGGCAAACCGAAATCATTTCTTACGTAAGAAACACTACACGGAGAAAGAAAAGAAAAGAAGAAAATAGGAAGAAGTTCAATATCCGGTTGAGGTCTGATTTGAGTTTCATTATTCATCAAGGTCGCGTACGTTGTTTTACAGTAAATTTCTAAAACATATTTCATTTGGCTGCTCTTATTTCTCGTTGTACTTTCTCTTATAAGTTGTTAGGTATATTGAGGGGGTTGAATCAACCATTCTTCATTTGGGATTGTAATAAAGAGATTTCAAATTGAGTTATCTGTAACCAGCACTATTATTATAATGGATTAGTTTGGAATTTGTCCTATGATTTTTCTTTGGTTGAAAAGAATTTTCTACATTAAAAGTATTATGCATTATACAAGTTTGGTAATTAATGTCTAACGGTGGGATTCGGGTTTGTTTTGTCACGCTAGATTGTGTGTCCAACTCGAACCCCAATGCATATATGGTCATATAAAGAATGCCATTTTCACCGCTCAAATTTATAACTTTTAGGTCACACAACAACAAATCTACCAATTGCACCGAACCTAGGTTTCTATGTAAGACAATAAGGTAAAATTTTCATTATATTACTTGCAAACATAAATAATTTGTAGATAACACAACAGAATAATGTCCTACATTGGAATTCTTATAGTCATTATATACATGCAAGTATTCTTTTACTTTGTTAAAATATATTGAATGCTATTCAAATTGTATTAACTGAGGTATTTTAAGAACAATCGGCGCTTGTCACGTTCACGTGTCAATATCAGGTGTACATGACCTTTTTCTGCACCGGAACCAAGGGGTTACATCTCCGGTAGATATGGTGGTCGTTTTATTTTATTTTAAATTATCTATTTTTAAATAAATAATTATAATTTAATAATTAATTTTAAATTTTTTAAAAATTATTTAAATAATAATTACCTACTTAAAAATAAATAGTTCAAATCCTTATTTTCATTTCACACCACCGAGGGTAAAATGATAGATCTCCGGAACAGCTATTCAGAGAAAGTTCGTCCATCTTCCATTAAAGCAAAGCTCAGATTAATTTTCAAGGTATATACAAGATCAAATTCGCAAGAGCAATCACAAAGTACTAGACAGTCTTTGCCTTTCATTGAAGGCAGTCAGTTCGGATTAGTAACTAGTCTTGGCGTCCTTTTTTTTTTTTTACCCTTCTTCCAACCACAACATGCCGCCCACCACTCATTGCCTATCTACAAACAGAAGTTTACATTCTTGCTACGTCGCAACTTTTGAATATTGAGGCAGAAAGAGAGATCTTACCACTGCCCGTAGGATCAGCAACTTTGCTATGATAATTCTCTGGTTCAGGAGCTTGTCCTCGATCTTTTGGGGCATGAGGATCTTCCTTCAAGTGCGTTGGTATCACTAGATCATCCCTGAGTTGAGCCCTAACTTCCCCCTGCCCGGCTCCATAGCCGCTCATAGGTTTGCTCATGGATTCTTCATCCCCGGGTCCAAATCTCCTATGGTAGGAGACATTGGTTCCATCATCTCCGCCAGCATTTTGCCTTGGATCTCGATCTTGACGGGGAATATAGCTCTCGGCCGCTGATGAATCCTTCGCTGCACGTAATGAGCTGGAGATATCATTTCGCCGCCCGTAAAAAGACGTGCAATCATGGTACCGGAAAACTAGGGTTTATGTTCGTATAATACTTTGTTTCTCTTGCATAAAATCAGAAATGGTGGAAATTAAACAGCGAAATACTAGGCGCAGTGATAAATTTGTACGCGGAATAGGAACCCGATTCATTGGTTAGCAGCGACGAACAGAAAGGCCGCCATGTGGATCGGCAATTAATCTGCAACTAAGAGGAGGGAACACGAGCAAGCATAGACGAAGATATAGTTATAGTATTGGTATTAATTACATTAGATACATTCATAATGCCTATTAATATTAAATATATTATAATATATTTTTTTAAAATTATAAATTACAATAATTATATTTGTTGCGTTTTGGATCGCGGGGTCACATGCAACACAAGTGTTTTGGGGTGCAGGGTGTTGAGAATGAGAGATTAAAATCGGATTTTTACATAGAAAGCTTCCTCTTGAATGAAGAAGAAAAACCACGAGATTCTGGGCCTATGAAAATACTTCACTATTGGTAAAAGTGTTACAAAATACAAGTTTATGGGAGTGTTTTTCCTTTTTCTTCTTAGTCCTTTTCCGTTGGAAGCTCTCTCTTTGGGAAGCTTTTTAGCCTCCTTTTCCCTTTGCCTGGAATGAGCCAAAAAGGATCCTTTTAAAAGAGATTTTGCTTGGTATTTATAGAAAAAATTGTGCTGTTGGGGACGGGACACGTGGCAGCCAGCGTATGGCCGGAAGGCTGTCCACTTGTCTTGTCGCGCGCCTGCCACCTGACACCTGTCGCGAGCCCTGTGAATGCGGCGCCTGCTCTGCGGATACGGCGTGTCAGGGACACCCGCCCTGCAGATACGGCGTATCAGGAGCCATTTGGATTCTTCATGATGGCACGTGCTTCTTGGTAATGGTGAAGCTGCTTAGTTGACAATCACGGCCGTGTATGAGATAGTCCCCGTCCTTAAGTAGTTGGCTTTGTCCCTTTGTGAGTTCGCAGACTCATTGGAGGAGACAATTCTCGGACGTTAACTGCTTTCTTAGTGGTTTGGAGGATCTTTAGTTCCTTGTGAGGGGTCCTCGGGTCTTTTCTGACATCTTAGACTAATCTGAGATCTCAAGGAACGTCTGAGGTCCCCGAGCTTCTTGGTCACTGCGAGCCAACTGTATTGACATACTCGGTCATTTTGGCTTCTTGTACGGAGACGTCAAGGCTGTCCTCGTCTGTTAGAAGGTCCTCTGGTCCTTCTCCTAATCCTCGTATTTGTGGGGATAGGGTTCTCGGACGCTTCTTGGGTTTCCTTGATGGCGTCAGCCCCTCGCGGCGTCCTCGAGCTCCTTTTGGTTAAAATGGGCTTCTCGGACTTTTCTCGTCACTTGAGCTTATGGGAAACTAGCCCACGTTCTCGGGCTTGTTATGCCAATTTAGCTTAAGGGACTAAATTGGGCTTTTGGGCCTCTTGGGCCAGTCTGTCCTCTCGGTCCGTGGTTGCGACTTTTGACGTCTCTTTTGGTTCGTGGACATATCTCTGGTCTTTTTTCTTGGGCCATTTCTTTGGACCGTGCTTTATGGGCCCCTATACTAGGGCCCAACATAACCCCCCATATCAAAGGGTTCGAGGTCCTCAACCGTTTGGCATGAAATCGCTACTCTTCTTGGGATGTTAATCTCTTCCTGCTATGGTATGTCCGCGCGTGCGTTGTGGCTTGAAAAGGACGTTCCTGAGGAGGAAAGAGTATGACCGTCCGCGTTTGGACTTAGGCCTTTTGCAGCGGTAGTCCAAGTGCATGTGTGTCCTCGGAGTAAATGTGGTGCTAGGCTTGGTGGAGAATTGTCTTAGAACTTCCTCTGAGTCCGAGACCTTTCTAGCGCCGTTGTTTGAGTTTCTGCAGGGCATTAAATGCTGAAGTGACGCGTTGATAGGCGCCTTGGAAAGGCAAAGCCATCATTTTCCTGATACGAACAGCCGAGCGACGCGTGGCGAGGGTAATGAGTGTGCCTCTTTTGAATTTCAGGAATATTTAAAGGTCTTCTCGTCTCCGACTTTCCATTTCTGCGTCTGCTTTCCATTTTCTCCTCCAGGTGTTGAGGCCTTTATTCTTTCTTTGTTGAAGCTTTCTCTATTCTTCTGCTTTTGCTTTTCGATGTCCATGGCACCCGAAGTGAGGGACATTGCCTCTAGGATGACACTCGATAGGCTCAAGGAGATTCGAGCACGGTATCGGATCCCTGAGTCTGTGGCTATGATGATTCCGGAATCGCACGACAGGGCGTGGTGCCCTCAGGACAGTTTCATCATCGTATATGAAGTCCACCTCAAGGGTGGGCTACGGTTTCCTGTGCCGGAAGAGCTCTACGAGATCATGAAGGGACTTGGAGTTCCTTTTGCTAGGCTTCAACCAAATGCAGTAAGGTATTTGGTTTCTCTGTGCGTTTTCTTTCGGTGCCATAAGAAGCTTTTGAACGTTCTTACGGTCAAGATTATGTTTCACTTCACAAATAACCTCGATTGGATCACAATGACACCCCACCCAGACTTTTTCTTGATGTGCGGGGGGAACCCGGATTCCACGAAGTGATGGAAGGATAAATTCTTCTTCCTGGGCGTCCGGGAGAATTGGGCTGTCCCCATTGTCTGGGGGATGGTGGCTAGCCAGTACAGCTCGGATCCTTCGAAGAAGGAGAGAGAGAGCGTAAAGGAGTTCACGGACTTGGTGCTGGCCAACCTCGGGGGCTTTCACTTGAATAAGCGCAATATCTGGCTTTCGCCCGAGAACCTTGAGAAAGCAAAATGGGGGCCACGGGCCGAGGCCTCCGCCATAAACTCCTCCCGAGAAGTCCAACAAGAAAAGACTGAGGAGGAAGGTGGAGTCTCTGAGGATTGAGGGTCCTGCTAACCGCGCGGAGAAGAGCCTTCCGGCTGAGAGTTCGAAACGTCCAGCGGCCGTTGTTGAGTTTCCTTCTTCTGATGATGATGACGATGATTTTGACATCGATGATTTTGATGATGATGATGTGATTGCTCCTCTCTTTAAGAGGTCGAGGACTGGTACTTTACTGGAGTCCTCGGGAGCTGAAGGTCTCGCCCCTCCCTCGCTAGTTGATCCTCTCGGAGGGTCTTCAGGGACGATCGTGGAGATAGTGGAGCTCTCGGACGTCCAGTCTCCCAGTGATGATCCCACTCCTGGAGTTCCCATTGATCTTCCTGGTGACGTCTCAGACAGGATTGATCACCATTCCGAGGATATAGGAGGTAGGGACTCCGCCGTGGACGCTGAGGTGGGAATGATAGCTGAGATGGTCCGAGAGGTGGAAGAGGCTGATGAATTAGGCATCGTTGACCTGATGTCCCTTGATCCTTCCAAGCATCCCATTGCAGTCCATGCTGAACAACTGTCTGAGCCCCCAGGGGATGCTGACGTTGGGGCAGGCTCCTCAGTGCCTTTTATAGCTACGGAGCATGTGCCTGGGGAGGCATCTGCGGCGGCTGAGAGTGACCCGCAGGGGTCTGAGGCCCCGGGGGAACGTGGCCCAGGGCATGATCCTCTCGTTTCTAAGGTAACCGACCGTTTCTTCTTTTGCCTTACTTCTAGTTGCCTGTGTCTTGATGGGCCTCTCTGTTTGCAGTTCCAGGATCTGATCGGAGGACTTAATGAACTGGTGGGAGAGGTTGCCCAGTCCCTCTCGGAGATGGAGTCGTTGAGGGCCTCCCGGGAAGCTGCACAACTGGCTGAAGCGAAGCTGGCTAAAGCAGAGAGGAAAGTTGCCTCTTTGGAGGATACCGTCATGCTCCACCGGCTTTAGCAGGAGCTTCTCCGGGATAGGGTTCTTCGATAGGACAAGAGGTTGAGGATGTCCGTGCAGACCGCGAAGATTGCTTCATTATTGGTCAGCAAGTACTAGGAGGGCATTCGCATGTGCCGCCGAGTGCTGCGACTGATTCATCCGCGGTTCCCTATGGCTGTCATCGATCCCAAGAACGCCAGTGCCTTAAGCGCAGGAGACTTATACGGCGTTGCTGGGAGGCCTTTTCCTGAGTCCTCACGGGCAGGGCCTAAAGGTGAATCTCCTTCTCCCGAGCAGCCAGGTATCACGGACTAGGCGGGGCCCTCTGAAGCTCAGGAGGTTCAGGGACAAGAGAGCCATGGAGGGCTCTTGTAGAGGAACTGCGACACATTGTCTCTTATCTTTCCTTTTTTTTTCTTTTGATGTACAAGAGCCTTGTTTTATAAATAAAACTTATGCTTTCTAATGTTGAAGCTTCAGACTCTCTGCTTGATTTGTGCAAGTGTTCGCTCTTTTTGTGACGCAATGCTAAGAGTCTTGTCCTTAGCTTTAAGCGTGTTCCTTGAAGGATTGTGCTGCTTTTTGACTTCTCGGAATGCATGGCTTTGCACGAAGTCCTTAGAGTTCGAACTTTTGGGGTACTCGGACGGAGTTGAGTTTTTATAATACGACCTATGGGGCCACTCGGGAAGGACCAAGTTTTTTTTTATAGCGTGTTGCTAAGTAACTTGTCATTAGCCTAACGCGTGATCCTTTTAAGATTCTCTAATCTTTTAACCTTTTAGGTTTCTTGGCATTGGATGTAGTTGTCAGAATCTGACCTCTGGGGCAGCTCGGATGGGACCGAGTTTTTAGAATACTACCTTTGGGGCAGCTCGGACGCAACTGAGTTTTTAGAATACGACCTCTTGGGCCGCTCGGACACAGCCGAATTTGTAGAATACGACCTCTGGGGCCGCTCGGGCGTCACCGAGTTTTTAGAATACGACCTCTGGAGCTGCTCGAACACAACCGAATTTTTAGAATACGACCTCTGGGGCCGCTTGGAGGGATCCGAGTTTGTTTGTTTTTTTTTTGACTTGGGAGTTGTCTTGATCTTAATGAGGGAACACGAGAATGCATGATAATGGGCATATTGAAGGGATCCTTTCATTCTTGTAGATGTGTTACATTGAGTGGCCTCTAAAGCCATCTTAATCCTTCACGTTACATCAGTACCTTGAGTCCTACATGATGCACATTTGAGCCACAGCGTCTTTCTTGCCTGCTCATGTCCTCCTTGTCGTTCCCTCGTAGGTCGTGGCCCTTTGGCAGCTCTGTTCTGCGCTAACCTTTATGAAGTCGGCACGTGTAGCCCCCCAGTCGGTGGTTAGGCGTGTTCCGTGCCCATTACGGCTTTACCTTTTGAGCGACGTGACCGTTTGCCCCCTGCTGTTCCGGGGTCATGCCCGGATTGTGGCAGGAAACGGTCGAGATAGCCCTCCATTGCCAGCCTCTCGACCTCTGCCCGTAATGTCCAGCAGTCTTCGGTGTCATGGCCATGGCTGCAGTGGTAGCGACAGTATTCCCACTGGTCACCCCTATCTGGGTTTTTCAGCGCCTTAGGACTCCTCAAGAACTCTTCGTCTCGGATCTGCCTCAGGATGCTGATGAGTGACTCAGTGAGAGCAGGTGGGCCTGATGGCTCATCTCTCCCAAGGACAATCCACTCGGGCTCGTTTTTCCTGGACGGTCCTTGGGCCTTCAGCTGGGCGCTAGCCCTTCTTTTTCCTTCCCCTGTCCTTGGGGGCAGGGAGTCTTCTCGTCCTCCCGACTGGCTTGCTTCGCCGGTCTTGGGTCTGAAGACCGACTTTCAGAGCCTCTTGAGCCCTCTCTTTGTCGGGGCCTGGGTCATGGACTTTTTTTTGTTGAGGTAATCCCTCAACTCCCCAGGGGCTCGCGCAGTTTGTCGCTCCTGGGGCGCTGCTGGACACGAACTTTCGGGGTATGCTCCCCTGGACTGCTCGTTCACCCTCTCGCGGAGGGTACGGACTACTTACGAGAGGCTGTCCACCTTCTTCACCAGCTTGCACACGCTAGTACCGGGGCGGCCACTCGTCGTGCCGCTTAATGGGAGGCACCTGTCGAAGGGGTCCCATCTCCCTGGTGGACGTGCTGTCTTGTCTGCTCGCCATCTTCGGAGCGCTTGTTGTTCTGTAAGGGTAGGAAGCGTAGAGCTTTTTGTCAACGCGTTCCCACAGATGGCGCCAATGTTACGTTTCGGATCGCGGGGTCACGTGCAACACAAGTGTTTTGGGGTGTAGGGTGTTGAGAAGGAGAGATTAAAATCGGATTTTTACCTGGAAAGCCTCCTCTTGAATGAGGAAGAAAAACCATGAGACTCTGGGCCTATGAAAATACTTCACTATTGGTAAAAGTGTTACAAAATACAACTTTATGGGAGTGTTTTCCCTTTTTCTTTAGTCCTTCTCCGTTGGAAGCTCTCTCTTTGGGGAGCTTTTTAGCCTCCTTTTCCTTTTGCCTGGAAAGAGCCCAAAAGGATCCTTTTAAAAGAGATTTTGCTGGGTATTTATAGAAAAAATTGTGCTGTTGGGGAGGGGACATATGGCAGTCAGCGTATGGCCGGGAGGCTGTCCACCTGTCTTGTCGGTCACGTTCGACGTGCCTGCCACCTGACACCTGTTGCCAGCCCTGTGAATGCGGCACCTGCTCTGCGGATACAGCGTGTCAGGGACCCAGCCCTGCAGATACAGCGTGTCAAGAGCCATTTGAATTCTTCATGATGGCACGTCCTTCTTGGTAATAGTGAAGTTGCTTAGTTGGCAATCACGGCCGTGTATGAGATAGTCCCCGTCCTTAAGTGGCATGCTTTGTCACTTTGTGAGTTCGCGGACTCATTGGACGAGACAGTTCTCGAACGTTAACTGCTTTCTTAGTGGTTTGGAGGATCTTTGGTTCTTTATGAGGGGTCCTCGGGTCTTTTCTGACTTCTTGGACTAATCTGTGATCTGAAGGAACGTCTGAGGTCTTCGGGATTCTTGGTCACTGCGAGCCAACTGTATTGACATACTTAGTCATTTTGGCTTCTTGTACGGAGATGTCAAGGCTGTCCTCATCTGTTAGAAGGTCCTCTGGTCCTCCTCCTAGTCCTCGTATTTGTGGGGATAGGGTTCTCAGACGCTTCTTGGGTTTCCTTGATGACGTCAGCCCCTTGCGGCGTCCTCGAGCTCCTTTTGGTTAAAATGGGCTTCTCGGACTTTTCTCGTCACTTGGGCTTATGGGACACTAGCCCACATTCTCAGGCTTGTTAGGCCAATTTAGCTTAAGGTACTAAATTGGGCTCTTGGGCTCTTGGGCCAGTTTGTCCTCTCGGTCCGTGGTCGCGACTTTTGGCGTCTCCTTTGGTCCGTGAACATATCTCTGGGTCTTTTTACTTGGGCCTTTCTTTGAGCCTATTTTATGGGCCCCTATACTGGGGCCCAACAATATTAATCAATATTTTAGATATCAAATAATAAATATTATCAAATATTGTAAAATGTAATTATCAAGGGATCCAATAATAGTACATTATCAATCTATATTTCTAATATACGTGCAAGACTAGATTTAATTGAAATTAAATTGGGGTTAGATTGAATTAAGATGAAAGTTTATAACCACCAAGTCCGGTTAATTCTTTGGGTTAAAAATTATAATCCTATCCATTCATAATCAAAATTATTAAATACGGTCTAAAATAATATTAATACTATCTAATGAAATATAATATCCTTGAATTACAAGCTCATGGAAGAATGTGAAATAGTCAAATTGTTAGACTTAAAATGGATGACGATCAGAAATCTATCTGGACAACTGGTCCATCGAATATTCAAATGGCCTAATTTTTAAAAATTACAAAAGACTAAGGCACCAAATGATTAAGTAAAAAATTAAATCAAGCATTAAATCATGAGTAATAGTTACATTAATCGACAAATAAATGGTCACATCAAAGAGAAATTTACAATCATTAAATAATATGTATTAAATTCTAAATAGTTAAAAATGTATATAATAGTTGGATCTTCAACCAGCATAAAATATCAATTGATGCATAATCATTCCAATTCCAAAAAAAAAAAAAAAACTAATTGATTGTTGGCAAGGCTACAAATGCATATCATTTCCTCGGTCAAAGGAATCCCAAATTTAGAGGAGAAAACGCAAGTATATAGTACAGTCTGGAGTCACTTGTGTCTTTTGGTAATTCCAAAACTAAACCCTCCAATTTGAATATTCTCTTACATTGATTCATCTCCAATTCTTTATTATCTCTCATTCTCATAGAAAGATTATTATTTAAACGTCGAAAAATATATTGAGATCGAGTCTTGTATCATCTAAACTATTATTAGCTACTGTAGTGTGATCGAGTCTCATATCCTTTAAATTATTATTAGTTATTGTACAATATCCAAATTAAAAGATTAAAAGGCCTGACTTATCTTTATTTAGATGATTATTTTGACCTCATGCACACATTATTTGATACTTTTATTGAAACATTATATTAAATAGATATCCAAGCATTACATAAGTTTGTAATTATTCGAAATTTAATGCCTGTCATTTAATAGTTGTGACTGTTTATTTGACATAGTAGTTTATCTTTTCATTCTTGTAACCATTAATCAAGATTTAATATCTGAATTAATTTTCTGTCAAGTCATTTGATTCCTCAGTCTGGTTTAGCAATCCAACCATTCAGATATTCAGCGGCCCAAGTATACAGACAGTTTTCTAATCCTTATCCATTCTAAATTTAACAACTCGATTTTTTTGTTTTCTTTAACAAGCTTGTAATATGAGGGCTCATATTTCACTTGGTTGAGTTGATTTTATTTTAAAATGTATCCAGTATTAGCCTCTCATACTTTGAGTATGAGAATGGAAACCCAGATGGTGAGCCTCACAAATCGTCTTAATGTTCCTTCCTGGAAGATTCTCAATCAATGTCAATTGATGATTGATTGATCTTGTTAAATCAAAATTTGGCTTCCTACCTTATTAATCAAAGATTATTTGACCCTTAGACTACTCTTATGTGCTCAAGGACGCTCCATTTTGCTGCATGTTTTGCTATGAATTATGTGTTAGATATTTATAATTGGAATAATATTCTTTCTACTATTCATTTTTAGGTTCCTTCGCCTGAGAAGAAAGCTCGCTCTCTAATGGATTGTTTTATAGGACAACCTTCAAATTCCTTTTGCTTAGGAATTCATTAATATAACGAAAGTTTTAAAAATTTCAGTTGCTGGTTTCCACCCTAATACTGTTAGATATGGTGTTTTATTGTGCATTTTGGGTCTTAGATTAGATGCCCAGATGATTAATGTGGTCTTTCATTCCAATCAAGAGAGTGACTCGATCTATCTGGCCCTAGGAAAGATGTTTAAAATAAGTAGTGGAAATTAAGATTCAGTGAAAAATTGAAATGAAAGATTTTTCACTATTAGGGTTCCCATTAATTGGATTTTGTCAAATAATTGAAATGATGTCAATGTTGCATTTTCTGATCCTATTCTAGACAATGAACTCTTCATGACTAAATCTTAAACTAACCTTATTAAGAAAAATATTAAGGAAAATGAGGCTGAGTTGTGTAGAATTGATAGTTTCTTAACCCATGATGCCTTAGATTGTATCAATTGGTTTGTTATTCTTAGAGGAGAGGTTGTCGCTAATATGCCGTCTATCCCTTGAAAAGAAAAAGGGATAGCCTCCTTATTGATTCTCCTTCTTAAGCTAACATCCATCAACTTGAGGTTGAGATATCAACTACTCCAAAGCCTCCGTCACATGATTATGAGGTCTTAAGAATTATTAATGTGATTTGTACTGAGATGGCTAATAGGAGTACGGGAAGATCTCGTAGATCAACCTGATTTTTGCCTCTACAATTGCCCATTTCTCGGAAGAGAGGATTACTTTTAACTTAAAACAAAGTATTCCTATTATCACTGCGAAAGAGGAGCACGATTTTTTACTTCAACCCTTGTAAGAGGATGAGACGATTAATGCCCCTGTCAATATTGAGTTTGAAATTCCAGTCTCGCTAGGCCCTCAATTGTAAAGTGAACTAGTTATTGTACCTTCTAAAACTCAAATTATTACTTCAGAATATGGTATTTTGACATGGTAAGCAAGACCATAGTTGTCAGATTTGGAACGAATGAGGATTAGAAATCTAGTTGGACAATGAACTAGCTGAATATCTAAATGACTAAATTGTTAAAAATCACAAAAGATTGAGAAACCAAATATCCTAATAGAAAATTAAATCAGGCAATAAATCTTAATAGTTGCATGAACCGATAGATAAAGACCGCATTAAATGGGTAGTTATAGTCACTAAATGGCAGGCAGAAAATTCTAAACAGTTACAAACTTGTGTAACGATTTTATTTTCAATCAGTGTAACACTTCAATCAATACACAATCATATCAATTCCATAAAAACACATCAATTGACAATAGTATTATAGATGTGCTTCATTCCCTTGGTCAAAGGAATCCCAAATGCATAAGGGATAATGCAAGTACAAAACACTAGTCTTGAAACATTTATGAATTTCAATAATTATAGAGCCAATTCTTCCTGTTTGAATATTCTCTCATATTCATTCATCCTCAATACTTTATTATCTTTCACTTTTTTATAGATATCTGGCATAAATATTAGATGATATATTTTGGAACAAGTCATATACTACCTAACCTCTTATTAGTTTTTATAATGTGTAGAATTCTAGTCAAAAAGTTTAAAAGTCTAACCCCTCTTTATTTAGATAACTATCTAGATCTCGAAAATGCATAAAAAATCAACTCAGTTTGAATTAGTCCATGAATATTTTTATTTTACTAATATATAAATACAAAAAAATACCTAAAAATAAATATAGTTATTTATTTGAAAATATAATATTTAGATTAAAAATATTACATAAATATTTTAAATAAAAATATAATTTAACGAAATATTTTTTTTAAATTTGATATTTATCTAAAGATATTAATTTTATAAAAATAATTATAATCCAAATTAGACTAGATCAAACCAATCATTTAAATCGTCCTTTTTACTAATGACCATGCTCACCACCAAAGAGCAATCAAATAATATTTTAACTATCCATCTATACTAATTATATAGATTTACTATTCCTATAAAATTTTAGATCGGTCAAATTAAATTAATAAACTGGTCTAATTTTAACCGTCTCTACACTTAAGGGACATATTAGCTAGGCAAAGGACTATAGAGAGCATGCCATTATAATTTAACTGGCTCTTTCTATGTGTCTTTCCTCCTTAAATGGAGCCCCCGACAAAACATGAGACAGATCCGGCCCGAAAAGCACGGCTCAATGAAAGTGCTAAATTAAATTATTAGATATTTTGCATGTATGAAAAGATTCTTAACTACTTGCTTAATTTTGTGTTCGATTTGAATAATTAATGAGGAATGTAAGTATAGCTTGCATTATAATCTTCTACAATCGAATTTTAGGCTTTGAAATTTAAAAGATTTTTCTAAAATGTAATTTTAGAAGCATTTGTTAATATTGTTGCGCCCAGTGAATCTGGCCATACGTCAGATAAAGTGCGAGCAGCTTTTTAAGCGTGCGGACGGACAGATTGGAGCAACACAAAATAAGCAGAACTCAAACAGAGAAAGAAAAGTACGGGGACAGTGGGAGAACGCGTTTGTTTACGTGGAAAACCCCTTAATCTGATGAGGGGTGAAAAACCACGGCAGCGGACGAGCAGTCCGAGAAATCTCACTATAGTGATGAAAAGGTACAAAGGATGCCTGGGAAGCTGTTCGCCTTCTCAGGGTATTACAACGTAAGGAAAACAGATTTCTCTCCTCCTCCCTTTTCTCTTTGCCTTAGTTTTTCTCTTGAGAATTCTTGCTCGAGTGTGAATAGATGGATCCAGAATCAGGACATTTCTCAGTTGCTGAAATGGGGTATCTATAAGGATCGTGATGCCGTAAGGGAGGCGACACGTGGCGCTGGCGTGTCAGGGCTGCCTGCCAACATCGCTACCACTGTAGGTGCGGTTGTGACAGGGACACCTGTCACAGTCTGCAGATACGGCGCTCAGAGGCGTATGGCCTGCAGGTACGGCGCGTCAGAAGTCGTTGGTCGCTCGTGGCAGTGCGCGCCGTACAAGTCATCTGAGCTGGCATCCAGGCTATTTTGGCTTTTCTGGCGGTCCTCGTCCTTTAATGGGCCATAGCGTCCTCTCGGACTGCCAGCGACTTTGTCACTTAATCCTGATTCCTCTGGTGCTCGGAAATGGGCTAGTCATTTGGGCCTGATTTGGCTTGTGGGCCTTTTGGGCCAGCTTTCTCCTACGATCCTGTGATTGTAATCTGGGCCTTGGGTTCCAGGACCCATCACGAGCCCCCCATGTCAAACAATTCGAGGACTCAGCCATTTGACATGTCCTGTGGACACTTTCCTATTATGATTGTCCGTGATCTTCGCCTTTTGCCGGCGTAAAAAATGCCCAAGATCCCTTCGCAATTCCGAGACCTGTCTTTCGCCGTCGTTTCACTTCCCGTGGAGCATTAAATGTGATATGTGATTGATGTGACGTCGCTTCGGGAAGCCCCAAGGTCCACGCCCGCCTATCGCGTATGGGGAGCTGACACGTGGAATGGTCATAATGAGGGCGCCTTTTCACTAATTTGAAAATCTCTTTAAATCCTTTGTCGCGTCCTCATTAATTCCTCCCGCTTCTTCTTTCTTTCCTTGACGTTCGCTGAGATTCTTCGCGTCCCTTTGCTTTCGTTTCTTACGTTATGGCTCCCGGCGTTAACGACATCGCCTCTTCCCTTTCTTCTCAAGACCTCGAGCAGATCAGGGTGAAATATGGCATCCCTGAGTCAGATTCAATGGTATTTCTAGGGGCCGCAGAGAGGGCGTGCAGTCCTCCAAACGGATACATTACTGTTTACGAAGTTCACCTCAAAGATGGGCTTCGTTTTCCTGTTCCCACGGAGCTCCACCGCCTGATGAAGGAGTTGGCCGTTCTGTTCGCAAGGCTCCAGCCCAACGCCATCAGGTATTTGGTTTCCTTGTGCGTATTTGCGCGCTGCCATAGCAAGGTTCTCGAGGCGGTCATGGTGAAGATCATGTTTCGCTTCACTCACAACCTTGACTGGATCGCCATGACCCCTTGCCCTGAGTTTGCGGAGATGAGCGATGGGAACCCGGATTCCACCAAAAGGTGGAAGGACAGGTTCGTCTTCCTTAAAGCGGCTGAGGACTGGCAGCTTTCATCTGTATTGGGAAATTTCGCGAGCAAATATGGCTCCGACATTACTGACGAGGAAAGAGGAGCCGCCAAGGAGATTACGGACTTGGTGATGGCGGACCATGGCAGCTTCAATGTGGGGAAGAAGAACATCTGGTTGTCCCCCGAAAAGCTGGCCGAAGCTAAATGGATGGCGCTGCCCGGAGATTCTGCCATTGTTGCTTCGAGGAAAAAGAAGAAGAAGAAGCTAAAGAAAAGAGAGGGTTCTCTTGTTATCCGAGAGCCATCCAAGAGGCCTCCAAAGAGCCCACGGATTGAGGTCCCTGAGGACCTGCCGAGCGTTGCTGGTGAGTCTCCCTCAGAGGATGATCTCGTCATAGCCCCCATGGTTAAGAATGCCACGGGTTTGACTTGGTCATACGTGGAGTCGGGGTCGTATGACACCTTCCTCTCAGTATTGAGGCCCATCCTGAGGTCTCTGCCGTCCCTACGGGTCATCCTTCTGACGACCCTACAGCTTTTGATGCCTCGGGGGAGGCAACCTTGGACGAGGTCGTTGAGCCTCATGAGATGGAGGCTGTCGCCGCTATTGCTGCTGAGGATATCTTTGACATTCTTAGCGGCGATGAGGCTGTGGTCACGGTCTTGGAGATCCCGGCCGTTCCTGACGTCCCGGAGGTAGCGGAGCCCCCCATCCCTGAAGGTCCTTCCTCCGAGGCCGCTCTTGATGCTTCTACAGTGCCCGTGGAGTGCCTGCTCGTGCCCGAGGCCTCAAGGGAGATTGCCCCTACTCAAGATCCTGTCGTTTCTCAGGTACTTTGCTACCTTCTCATTTGTCTCACTTTCTGTTGACCGCTTCTACGTGGCTTTCGTTCCCTTCACAGCTCCAAGACCTGATCAGTGGCCTTAGCCAACTGGTGGGCGAAATCGCCCGGTCTCGCCGGGAGGCGGAGTCTTCAAGGGCCTCTCAGGAAGAGTGCCAGCGGCTTCGCGCGGCGCTTGCTTCATCTGAGGAAGCTCTGAGGCTCATAGAGGTTCAATACGGCTTCCTGCAGGAACGTAACCTTCAGCTAGAGGAGATGTTAAGGACCTCGGTGATGGTTGCTAACATGGCTCCCTTGCTGGAGGCCAAGTTCTGGGATGGCATTCATCTATGCCGTCGGTTGATGCGGGTCCTGTACCCACGGTTTCCTGCTGCTGTGTTCGACCTGCGCAACTCGAGCGTCGCGCGCCCTGAGGATGTGTATGGTCTCCGAGGCAGGCCATTTCCCACGTCCTCGGGCCCGAGCTCGTCAGCAGGCCCTCGCTCGTCAGACCAGCCAGGAATTTCGAGTCATGGGGAGGGCTCTTCATTTTTAGAAGAGCGATCCGGAGCCGTTCCACCTCAAGGTCCTGGCGAGGGCTAACTTTCGTTCGTTGTTTTTCCCTTTCCTTTGTTGTACCGTGTACATGAATAAAAAGGAGATTCTTGAGATTGTCACAATTGCCTCTCTTCTTCTCTTTTTTTTTTTTTTACTCGGAAAGATCCGAGTGTTGCTTACGACTTCCTGGGCCGCTCGGACGAATCCGAGTTTTTGGTGTGAGCTCTAGGGTCCGACCTCTTGGGCCGCTCAGTCACAGCCGAGTTTTTAGTATAACCTCTAGGGTCCGACCTCTTGGGCCGCTCTGTCACAGCAGAGTTTTTGTTGCCTGACCTCTGGGGTCCGACCTCTGAAGCCTCTCGGGTTGGCGCCCAAGTTTTTGTTGTGACCTCTAGGGTCCGACCTCTTGGACCGCTCGGTCACAGTCGAGTTTTTATTGTGTGACCTCTGGGGTCCGACCGCTGGGGCCGCTCAGGTTGGCGCCCAAGTTTTTATTTGTCTGGGACGACCCGCCTTTCACTGGTAGTATTTTCTTAGGTGAGCGGCGTTCCAAGTCCGGGGTACTAGCTTGCCCTCCTGGGTGCGTAGCTTATAAGCTCCTCCTCGAAGGACAGCCGAGACCAAAAATGGTCCATCCTAATTTGGTGAGAGCTTGTTTCTGCCGACGTTTTTTCCCGTGGCTTCCACGCTTCTCAGTACGAAATCCCCGACCTCGAATTGTCGTGCCTTTACTTTCTTGTTGTAATAGCGGGCCACCCGTTGCTGGTAGGCCGCTATCCTAAGCCTCGCTTGGTCACGAGCTTCTTCAAGAGCATCGAGGCTTTCCCGGAGCCTTTGGCTGTTATCCGTTGCGCTGAAGCACCCAACCATGGGGCTCGTGAGGCATACCTCTATTGGGATGACAGCTTCGACTCCGTAGCAAAGGCTAAAAGGGGTTTCGCTCGTGGGTTCCCTGGGCGTTGTTCTGTATGACCAGAGGACCGAGGGCAGTTCATGCACCCACGAGCCCTCGGAAGACTCCAGTTTGGTTTTCAGCCCGTGTAAGATCGTGCAGTTTGTCACTTCCACCTGCCCATTGGCCTGTGGGTATGCCACTGACGTATGCACTAAGTTGATCCTTAGGCTTACGCAGTACTTAGTGAATCGCTTTCCAGTGAATTGCGTCCCGTTGTCAGTCACGATGCACTCCGGTACCCCAAACCTACATACGATGCTCTGTCGGAGGAACTCCGTCTCATTTTGCTCTGTTATCCTGGCTAGCGGTACTGCCTCTACCCATTTGGTGAAGTAGTCTATCCCAACAATCAGGCACTTCCTTTGTCCAGGAGCGAGGGGAAACGGTCCTAGGATGTCAAGCCCCCATTGGGCGAACGGCCATGGGGACTGCGGTGCCCGGAGATCCGTGTGGGGGCGATGACTCATGTTGCTGTGAAGTTCGCAACTTTCACATTTGCGCACGAAATCAATGGCGTCATACTTCATTGTCGGCCAGTAGTACCCTTGTCTCATAAGCGTAAAAGCTAGGTTCTTTCCCCCGACATGGGATCCGCATATTCCGAGATGCACCTCCTGTAAGGCGTATTCAGCTTCCCCTATGGTGAGACACCTTACTTAAGGGGCTGAGAAACCCCGTCGATACAGCTAGCCGTCCACGATCGTGTACCAGCCCGCCGTCTTCTTATCTTCTTGGCCTCGTTCGGGTCCTCGGGTAGCGAGCCATCCGATAAGAACTTCAGGTAGGGGGTCATCCAAGTGCTCCCGTCCGTGACTTGCATTATCTCTTGCTCGGGGTCTTCAATGCTGGGCCTGCCCAGGACTTCTCGCATCCCCCTAGCATACTGTTTAGGATCCCCTGAAGTCACGGCTAGCGCGAGCGTGTCGGCCTTGGCGTTCTCCTCCCGCGGGATGTGGATAAACTCGGCCATCTTGAAACCCACGATCATGCCTTTAACCTTCGAAAGGTATCTGGACAGCTGCTCGTTATTGACGTCGAAGCTTCCACGGACCTGATTGACGACCAACTCGGAGTCACTGTAAATAATTAGTTCTTTGGTCGAGCATTCCCTGGCCAGTCGGAGTCCAGCCAGCAAAGCCTCGTACTCTGCGACGTTGTTTGTGGTCGAGAACCCCAGAGTTAACGAGTACTTTATCTGCAACCCCTTAGGCGTGCGCAACACAATCCCTGCTCCGCAGCCATCCTTAATGGAGGAGCTGTCCACGTGTAAGGTCCAAGCAGACGCCCTGCTGAACTCTTCCGCTGTAGGCTGGTCCTCGTCGAGATTGGGCGGCGCCGTCGTCTCAACGAGGAAATCCCCGAGCGCCTGCGCCTTTAAAGCTGGCCTTGGACGGAACTCTATGTCGAATTCTCCCAGCTCAATGGCTCACTTGATCAGTCGGCCAGAGATCTCTGGCCTCTGCAAGATGGCCCTTAAAGGCTGGTCGGTCAGGACTACTATTTTGTGCGCCTGGAAGTATGGCCTGAGCTTCCTTGCTGAGTAAACCAATGCTAATGACACCTTCTCTGTGAGGGGATACCTGGTCTCGGCGCCCGCGAGAGTCTTACTCACGTAATACACGGGCTGTTGCTTGTCATATTGCTCTTGTACTAACGCCGAGCTCAAAGCGGCATCGGACACGGAGAGGTACAAGTATAGTTCCTCGCCCTGCTGAGGAGAAGCTAAGAGGGCCGGACTCGAGAGGTAGCTCTTGAGTCCTCGGAATGCCTCCTCGCAGTCATCACTCCATCGAAAATCCCGGAATTTTGCTCCTCTTAGGGCTTTGAAAAATGGCAGGTGCTTCTCAGCCGACTTTTCTAGGAAACGGGAGAGGGCGGCCACTCGCCCGGTAAGCTGCTGAACTTCCTTCACCATTCGCGAAGACCGCATGTCCAGGATCGCTTGGATCTTTTCTGGGTTTTCCTCGATTCCTCGGTGTGATACAATATAGCCCAAGAATTTTCAAGAGGCAACACCGTAAGTGCACTTACTGGGGTTGAGTTTCATCCTATGGGTCCTGAGCACATTGAAGGTCTCAGTCAAGTCCCTCACGTGGTCGCCGCTCATCCTGCTCTTGACGAGCATGTCGTCAACGTATACCTCCACGTTTCTACCCATCTGTTCTCGGAACATCTTATTTACAAGTCGCTGATAGGTCACTCCCGCGTTCTTGAGGCCAAAGGGCATTACCTTGTAGCAGTATGTCCCTTGGTCCGTCATGAACGACGTGTGCTCCTCATCCTCGGGACTCATTTTGATCTGGTTGTACCCGGAGTATGCGTCCATGAAGCTTAAGAGCTCATGGCCGGACGTCGAATCTACAAGTTGGTCTATCCTAGGCAACAGGAAGATATCTTTGGGGCACGCCTTTTTGAGATCGGTGAAGTCTACGCACATCCTCCACTTCCCATTGCTCTTTTTAACCATGACAACGTTGGCTAACCAATCCGGGTATTGTACTTCTCGGACGAATCCAGCGTCCAGGAGCTTCTTGACCTCTTCGCGGATGGCCACCAACTTCTCAGTGGAATAGTTCCTGCGCTTTTGTCTGACCGGATTATGCTGAGGATCGACGCCCAGCTTGTGGACGATGATCTCGGGAGAGATCTCGGGCATGTCACTGGGGGTCGATGCGAATACGTCTGAGTTTTCCCGTAGAAAACTGATGAGTTGGTCCCTCACTGTTTCTGGGAGCGAACTTCCTATTTGGACATATTTCTCTGTTCGAGGATCAATGGGACTCGGACCCTTTGGTTCTCTGGTTGAGAAATTTATTCTTGATGTTGCCTCGTCCCTAAGGTCAAGGTCTTCCATGGGCTGCGGAAGTGTTACTTGTGTGGTCTGAGCCAAGTCACACATCCATCCGGTTGACTGGTCGGCGAGGACCTCTCCTACCCCACACAGGGTGAGGAACTTCATTTTGAGATGTGGGATGGAGAACACTGCGTTGAATGCGGCCAAGCAAGGCCGTCCGAGAATCGCATTGTAGACCGAGGGCAGGTCCACAACAAGAAAGGTGAGGACCTTGAACGCCGTCCTCGGATAGGTTCCAAGGGTTACCTCCAACTGGATGATACCCTGGACGGGCACTGGCTCATTGTCCAGTCCGTAGAGTGGCCCTTCTGGTGTATTTATTCGATTTTTTTAAGCCCTAATTTGAAGTAAGCATCAAGATACAGCAAATTACGGGAGCTTCCATTATCAACAAACACTCGTTTCATCTGATAGTCATTCGCTCCATCAGAAACGAGTGCGGTTACAATCAGGGGATCGGAGTGGGGAGAAGTTACATGATCTAAGTCTCTATTGCTAAAACAGATAACGTCATCTTCACTCCCAAGCCCCGTCCTCGGCCTCTTTGCTGCCACAAGCTCACGTCCATCTCCTCCCGCTGGCCGGCCGAAAATCATGTTCACGACCCCGGCAGCCACTCGGTTCCTGGGGGGTTCAGCGTCCCCACCATCCTCGGGCCCTAAGGTTTGTCCGGGTCTCTGGAGGAAGCGGTTGAGGTGACCCCTTCTGATGAGCTCCTCAATCTCCCTCTGCAGAGTCCTGCAGTCCTCCGTACTATGGCCCCCGGAGCGGTGGAAGTCGCAATATTTCGATTGGTCCCCACCGTCCGGGTTCTTCAGTGCCTTGGGCCACTTGAGGAACTTTTCTCCCCGGATCTGCATGAGGACATTAGTACGGGAGTCGTTCAGCGGCGTGAGATGTATAGGTCGCGGCTCTCTCTAGGAGCTCTACTCGGCCTTGTGCTGCTTCTTTGACTTCTGGGGACTTTGATAGTCCCCAGCTTTCCTTTTTCCCTCCGCGGCCTTTGGCTGAGGGAGCTCGTCCCTCTCCGACCTTTTGGCGTCATTGGCCTCTTCGGCCGCGATGTACGCTCTAGCCACAGACTCAGCCTCTATGAAAGTCTGCGGGCCTTTCTGGATGAGGTGCTTGAAGAAAGCACCCCCTTCGAGAGCCGAGAGGAAGGCGTTCAGCTTGACCTCATCAGTCAGTCTTGGGATCTGCCTGGCTTCCGCTACAAACCGTGCCAGGAATCCTCGTAGGCTCTCCCTGGCCCCCTGCTTGATTCGAGTGAGGTGCCAGGGCTGCTTTTCTACCCTCCTGCTGGAGGCGAACTGCGACAGGAAGGCCGTCGCCAGTTTCCCAAAATCGCGGATGGAGTCCGCAGGCATCCCATAAAACCATATCCGCGCGTCTCCCTTCAAAGTCAGAGGGAAACACTGGCACATGATTGTCTCGTCGAGGCCCTGGAGGTTCAGGTGCTCCCTGAAATGGTTGAGGTGGTCCATGGGATCACCACTGCCATCGTACAGCTCCAGACTAGGCATCTTGAACTTTAGGGGGAGCGTCCTCGTCCTAATCTCCGTGGAGAACGGAGATTGGAGCGCGTTAGCTCCTCCTCCGCTGCTCTCTCGCAGCATCAGGTTCCACCCTCTTTCCGGTCTGGCCTCCACTCGGGGTGGGGCAGCCGTCCTTCTCTCGTTCAGGTAGTGCCTTAACTCGCAAGGCTCCTGAACTGCGTGGCACTGAGGGGCGGTGCGGGCTCCTCTCGGGGGAGCATCTCATGGAACCGCCTCCTGGCCATCGTGCTCACGGCGGTTCCATTGAGCTTCAGAGTGGCAACTCTCAGGGCTCTCGTTTCGGACCCGAGGACTTGGTTGGTCCTCAACTCTCCGCGGCGCTCTACTGCTTGAGGCCGCCTGGGTCCTCGGGTTATCACGCCGGCTGGGAGGCCTTTTGCGGCGACTGCTGCCCCTGTTTCCTCCCTGCGACGCCTCAGCCTAGGAGGCTCTGTCAGGAACTCCCGGCTTGAGCTGGTCGATTTTGGAACAAAGGGCAACGAAGGCCTGCGACATTCCGTCTACCTTGGCCGCCAAGCCCCTCACCACTGGGTCAGGGTGATCCTCAACCCCAGCACAGGGGTTTGCGCCGCCGCCTTGTGAGGCCACCTCTTTGGGAGCTGCGCTTGCTTGCGCCCTTGTGTTCACCATTTTGGGATTTGAAGCTTATATTGCTGTGTACTTCTGCAAAGTGTGAAAAGCAGACTTTCAGTCGCTTCCCACAGACGGCGCCAATGTTGCGTCCGGTGAATCTGGCCGTACGTCAGATAAAGTGCGAGCAGCTTTTTAAGCGTGCAGACGGACAGATTGGAGCAACACAAAATAAGCAGAACTCTAACAGAGAAAGAAAAGTGCAGGGACAGTGGGAGAACGTGTTTGTTTACGTAGAAAATCCCTTAATCTGACGAGGGGTGAAAAACCACGGCAGCGGACGAGCAGTCCGAGAAATCTCACTATAGTGATGAAAAGGTACAAAGGATGCCTGGGAAGCTGTTCGCCTTCTCAGGGTATTACAATGTAAGGAAAACAAATTTCTCTCCTCCTCCCTTTTCTCTTTGCCTTAGTTTTTCTCTTGAGAATTCTTGCTCGAGTGTGAATAGATGGATCTAGAATCAGGACCTTTCTCAATTGCTGAAATGGGGTATTTACAAGGATCGTGATGCCGTAAGGGAGGCGACACGTGGTATTTGGGCGTGTCGGGGTGCTGCCGCCACCATCGCCACCACCTGTAGGTGCGGGCTGTGTGAGGACACATCACGGTCTGCAGATCTGGCCTTCAGGCGCATGACTGCAGTGGGCGCGTCAAAAGCCGTTGGTCGCTCGTGGCAGTGCGCGCCGTACAAGTCATCCAGTGGCATCCGGCTATTTTGGGCACCGGGCGGTCCTCGTCCTTCAATGGGCCATAGCGTCCTCTCGGACTGCCAGCGTCTTTGTCACTTAATCCTGATTCCTCAAGTGCTCGGAAATGGGCTAGTCATTTGGGCCTGATTTGGCTTGTGGGCCTTTTGGGCTAGCTTTCTCCTACGATCCTGTGATTGCAATTTGGGCCTTGGGTTCCAGGACCCATCAAATATAATACTTTAGAAATAAAAAATCCAACTAGATCATGATAAAAGAGGAATAACTAATTAATCAATATCTTAGGTCATTACTTAGTAGCACATATCTTAAGAAATTATCCACACAATGAAGCACATTTTCGATATTTATCAGAACTAAACTTATGTTATAATTTTATGATTTAGTTAAACTAGCATTTCAGATTTAATCGGAGAATTTCTACATCAATTATGTCATTTTTTGACAAAAAGATTCTTATATAATTAAAAAATCAGTCATCTTCCTACTCTATAAAAATATAACGGCTAATCACTGTTCTGCAGTTGGAATTATAATCACAATAATGAAGGAGATAAGTGAGAGAAACTATTTCTAGAGAGATAATTAATCTTCTCGTGTATATGATTTCATAAGGTTTATCCGCTATTTCTTGAATAATCTATATAATTTCCTATAATTTATATTGAAGAATTTAGACAAATGAACTGCAATTTTCTTGTAACAATAACAATTTAACACTCATTGCATTTGTGAAATTTCAAAAGAGTAGTGAGGTCCAATTAAAGATGATGCGCCAACTTACATGGATCACCATGAATCTCTGGATCTACTGCCATCTCTTCATCATCATTTTCCTCTTCTTCTTCGTAGTCATGATGGTTATTATGGCCATGACCATGCTTTGTGATAGTGTCTTTTATCTTCTTTGCCTTTGCCTTGACCTTCTTTAGCACTGATCTCTTCTCATCAAGATGATGATGATGATGTTGTTGTTGTTGATCCTCTTCACCTTCCATCGCCAAAAATAAATAAATGTATAAATTAATCACCATCGTTAAAATTGGAAATATATTATTACACTTTTGACGAAGGTAGCGTCAAGTTTTCGAGGTGGGTATTTCATTGTAAGGCAATTATAGCCTGCGTGGTTAAGGGATCATAACTTAGATTTCTAAAGAAGTTTTTCCATTTTTAATAATCATTTAGTATAATTATATTTGGTAAGCATATGTTTAATTCAAAGAGGAATTCACTAGGAGTATTAAAAATATAAAATATGCCTTTCTAGTTATGAATCAGGAGTCGAGTTTCACCATCAACCTGTTAAAATTCCATCACTTGAATTCTGAATACATGAATCTCAAAGGTTGTTTGCAATATAGCTCTTAAAAATTTTAGCCCATTTATAAGTTCTATGAAATACTTGAGAAATGCAAAAATTCGATACATCAGATTGATGATTCTCAACATAAGTGCTAAGTCCAAGATTGAAATCTCTACTGATGTTCTTATACATTGGTGGGTCCTGTACCCATGGGTCAGCTCCTAGTCCAAGCCAATAATAGAAGAACAGTCCAAAAGTTGCAACCCAGAAGAAGGCCTAGGATTGTGCAGCCCAGGATCGCTTATCAGGACGTGGGCTATCCATGCCGCTCGCCATATGCAACCCATAAGTATACATCCCAACAGCGCCAACTCAGTTCCAACTAAACATATATACCCACAAGATTACCACTCGTATGTGATCCTCCAAATGGCAATCACCTGCGCATGCAGCCAATCATGGCACAGAGCACTCCCCCAGCCCAACGACCGATAGCCTAGTCAGAGTCATGCACGTATGCTAGAGATATTTGCCATAATTGTTGAGACAACCTAGCGAATCTTAGAGGAGAATCGCCCCCAAGAAGGCAGTTTCCATACGTGCACTTCACAATTGCTCCAAAAAAAGAAAGAGTATCCCCGTACAGCCAGGGCCACCACAATCGAATCCCAAAATTATCAAGACAGTTCAACAAATCCGCTGAACAACCGCCGCCAACTATATGCCCCAAAGTAGACTTCACAGCTCGTACTCTACAAATATCTCCTTCCTCAGCAGAGAAGAGGGAGGTCAATCTGAGCTGTTAGTCCCCAAAGGTGAGGATTTGGCTAAGAGCAAAACCTCTGAGAGTTGGAAAAAAGTGAGTAGGAGAATCACAGAAGAAACACTCTCCAAACTCGCAAAAATGGAGAATGAGGTAAATGACCAAGGGCATGCGTAATCAGTCTCAGAGCTACCTCCCACCAGAGACTTATAGAGTAGGATACAGAGAGCCCCCCTCCGTCTACAGTTGGAAAAAGACTAGTGGGCAAACTTTCACGTGACCGTCAGCATTAAGGAATCTCTACCTCCTCTGGTTAGCCATCCCTCCACGGGTGCACTCGACAATCAGCCACTCCTTCGTGAGTGTATCACTCCTCTCTTTTGGTAGAAACGCAACCCTTCATCTTTCAAAGTCGCCCCTGGCCGGGCGCACTCAGCGAACCTCAATCTTCTATCTCTTTAAATTGCCCCTCAGTTAGGTGTACTTATTGAAGCCCAATCTTTCATCTCTCAAGGTAGCCCCTTGGTCAGGAAGACTCTGGTGGAGCCTTGCCCTCCATCTCCAAGTTGTCCCGTCGCCGGATGCTCTTATCAAAACTCAATCCTTCATCCGTAAGTTACTCCCTAACACTGCATACCCAATCACTCAATCCCTCATAACATGTATCCACACATTTTTCTGACCTCCTATTTATTAATTGTAGTGTGTAGGATTCAAGTTTACGGTGACGGAGATCGAATCCTCTCCAATTTGACCCGCTGTGAAAAATGTAGTTTCCTAATCCGTACAATAACCTAAATCTTGGGACATGTGACAACATCTTTGCTAGAGACTACACCCAGGGATGGATTATTTCATATTAGTTGAGTGAATAGATTATCTCATTTATATAAGTAGAAAAAAGCTCCCTTCTCTTTAAAAATGTACCTTTTAAGAAAAAAAACAAACAGATAAAGTAACCAAGACCGTAGTCATTCACCTACCCCAAAATAGATATTACCATGGAAAGAGTTAACTCGACCTTTGATATGTCCCTGGTATTCGAATTATTGTAAAGGTTAGAGAGCTGTTTAATCTTCCACTGCGGGTTGAATTGGAATGGGTCCGATTTTCATATTTTCTAATTTGGAACCTACACACCATAATTTACAAAAAGAGGTCAAAGGATTGATAAAGCTCGCTCCCGATTTATCATCTAACACTCAATTAATAATCTTTTCGAAAGTATAGAAAGATATAAAGAGAATGTAAGAGAAATGCGTGGTTGCATGTGGTGGAAATTGAGTGTCTGGGTGCACCCGAATGAGAGGCAGTTTAGAGATGTGCCGGACTGAGTGTGACTTAGAGGAGTGCTTGACTAAGTGGCGGTTTAAAAGAGCGCCCAATCAAATGACGACTTAAAAGTGTGTTTGATCGAGGGGAGGCTTAGAAAAGCACCCGACTGAGGGGCTAAGAGGTGAAGATAGAGGACTGAGCTCTAAGAGTGTGTTTGGCCAGGAGGCATCCTATAAGATGGTGGGCAACCCTCCTGAGGGCAGGCCTCTTAGGATGGACTCTTGGAAGGAGGGAAGGCCTCCTAAAAAGATGATGGCTGCCTGAACGAAAGACTTCCTAAACAGAGGGCTCCTTGAGTGGAGCACTCGCTAGATGGAGGATGCCTAGAAGGAGGGTTCCGTGGACGGAAGGCTACTGAAAGGAGGGTTCCCTGGACGAAGGGCTCTTGGTTGCGATGCTCCCTGGATGGGGTACTCCCTGGATGGTGGACGCCTGGAAAGGGGACTCTTAAAAGGTGGTCTCCCTGGAAAGAGAGCTTTTGGATAGGGAATACCTGGAAGGGGGGCTCCTTGGAAGGAGAGCACTTGGAAGGAGGGCTCTTGGATGGAAGGAGCCTGAAAGGAAGGCTCCCTGGATAAAGGGCGCCAGAAATGAGGGTTACTTGGATGGAGGGCGTTTGGATGGAGGACATCTGGACAGAGGACTCCTAGAAGAATGATTTCCTAGACGGAGGGCTCTTGGATAGGATGCTCCTTGGATGGAGAGCTCTCTGGACGGAGGATGCTTATAAGGAGACCTCCTAAAATGGGGGTTCCCTGGAAAGATGGCTTTTGGACATAAGGCTCCTATACCAGGTGTTCTTTAGACGGAGGGCTCCCTAGACCGAAGATTCCTAAAAGAAGGGCTCCTAAAAGGGGGCTCTTTGGATAGAGGGCTCCCTGGAAGAAGGGCTCCAAAAAGTGGGGCTCTTTCGACGAATGGCTACTGGATGGAGAGCTCTTGAAAGAAGGGCTCCCTAGAGAGAGAGCTCTTCAATGGAGGGTGCATAGAAGGATGGCTCCCTAAAAGAAGACAATGGCTCTCCTAGGGAGGAGGCTAGCTAAGGCCCCTCGCAAGGAGGTACCTCCTCCTTGGGAGGGAGAAGAAGACAGGTTTTCTCCCTGAGAGCGAGGAGGATGGCGCTTCTGAGATGGAAACCCAAATTCTTGGGATGGAGCTTCTATAACGGTTGTAGATTTGTTAAGCCATTCAAAACTTGAGGGAGCCTGCTACAGTAATTGACTTTATAGTGTGTCCACAAAAGGTCTCCTCTTATTTAGGCAATATAGAATCTTTGGTGTTGGCCTTTATAGATCTGATAGGTTAGAGTTTCTGGGCTGCACTATGTCCCATTTTAAATTGTGTTTGCTCGGTCAGTGTCTGCTGGACCACAAGTTGCGTGGGGACTCCTCTGGGTTGAGCGATTTTTTTTGGGGGGCCTCAAGTTGGGTCGGCCGTGTTGGGGTCAGTCCAATGTGGAAAAATGTAGGAGTGAAATTTCAGAGAGAAAATGGGCTATATGACCGGTCAACGTTATGTTGACCGGTTGAGGAAAGAATCCAATCAACATGATATTGACCAGCTAAGGTTATGTAAAGTAATTGAGGCCCGAGGACTCTGATGAAAGCATGGTGCAGATTTGGCAATTGCATAGGAGTGGCTTCAGGTGGACGGTCAGCCGGTCAACAGAAAGTTATTCAACTCAGATAAGAATTTGGTCAACAGAATGTTGACCTGCTGTGAGGAGAAGTCGGTCAATTGATGTTTGACTATCCATAAGAGAGTTTGTATGGCTCGAGAGCGCACGTGGATGTCAGCTCGGAAGATTGACTGGGTATGAGAGATTTTTGGAGGATATGCGCAATCTTTGCAAAGTGGGCACCGTTTCTACAAAACATGATATTTTGCATGGCAGAGCCGTTACGGAGCCGTTATAGAGCTATACATATGCCAAGTGGTTGCCGGTACATGAAACCTCCATGTTGGCTAGACGGTTGTGCAAACATCCTGCATATATGTATTGTATTCTGTGATATAAAAGTGTGTGTGTGAGAGAGAAGATTTTATTCACGTAAGTTTCTAAGTGTGAAGAGAGAATACTGTGAGCAATTCGTGCTCTTACTCTCTATTTTCTTCTCCTGTGGTTTGTGTAACTGAGAGGGTTTATATACCTAAGAAATTTATATAGTGAAATTTATTTGTCGACTGTATGTCCCGTAATTTTTTTCTTATTTCAAAAAGATTTTTTACGTAAAATATTGGTGTTCTTCTTCTCTCCCTTATTTCTTCTACTCTGTTGCTTGTTCTCGTTTGGTCGGTCAAACAGTATTTTTTCAACACGTGGTATCAGAGACGTGGTTCTTTGGCCGATGTTAAACTCTATTGAGCGCTGCTGATGGAGGTGGGAAGATAATTTGTTTAAATGGTACCAATTATTACACTTGGCGTAGCAAAATGTCAGACTTATTGCTTGTCTATCCATATATCTTCCGATGTTCGCCACTCAAAAGCTTGAGGCGAAATGATAAGAGGAATAGGCACTAAAAAACATACAGGAGTGCGGCTATATATGGTAATTTGCAGATGATAATGTGTATAACCATATTAAGAGTGAAACAAATGCCAAGGCGTTGTGGGAAAAGTCGGAGAAACTCTATGCATCCAAAACTGACAACAACAAGAATTACCACCTGATGAAATTGATGTAGGTTCGATACAAGGATGGCTCATCTGTTGCGGATCACTTGATTGAATTTTAAGAATGTGTAGACCGGTTGAGTGGTGTGGGTATTAAATTTGAGGACGAATATTAGGTCTGTAGCTCCTACCAACCCTACTTGACTCATGGGAGATAATGCAAATCGCCATTGCCAACGCAGCTCCAAATGGTATCATGACGTTGGAGATGGCCAAAGGAGTTGTGCTGAATGAGGAAATGAGACGACGGTCACAGGAGATCTCCACCTCTTAACACTCTGATGTACTCATGATTGAGTCACGGGGAAGAAGCATAGGCCACGGTCCGAAATCTGAAGAAAAGGGTCGGAGTAAGTCTTGGTCAAGATTTTAAAATATAGAGTGTCATTAATGTGGGAATAAATGCCATATTAAAAAGTACTGTTATAAGTGAAAGCGTGAAAATATAAAAAAAAATGTGAAAAGGGAAGATGTGAGGAAAAGACCTCAATCTCCATGATTACAGGAGGTGATCTCCTTTTGACTTGTGAAGTAGGTGACGTTGTAAATTTGGCTGAGTAGGAGACCGATTGGGTGGTGAATTCCAATGCATCCATCCACGTCACATCTCGAAGATGACTCTTTACATCTTACACTGCAAGCAACTTTGAAGTGTTGAAGATGAAAAATATGGAGATATCTAGAGTTGTTGGTTGTAGTGACGTTTCTCTCATCACCGACAATGGAACTCAACTGCTTTTAAGGGACGTACAACACGTTCCTAATATTTGGATAAACATTATCTCAGTTGAATGACTTGATGATACTAGTTTTTGCAACTTTTTCAGTAATGGGGCTTATAAACTAGTCAGAGGGTCTCTGATAGTTACACAAGGGAGAAAGATGTTGAACATTATCTCAGTTGAAAGACTTGATGATACTAGTTTTTGCAACTTTTTCAGTAATGAGGCTTATAAACTAGTCAGAGGGTCTCTAATAGTTGCACAAGGGAGAAAGATGTCTAGCCTTTATGTGTTGTAGGCTTCTGCTGAGGTAGGAGAAATCAACACTGCTAACAGTATGGATTCGTCGTACTTGTGGCACTAGAAGTCGGGCCACATGAGTGAGAGAAGAATAAGTCATCTGACTAGGAAGGGCCTCACCCTAGGAGTGAAGGAGGAAGGAATGAAAGTTTGCTCTCACTGTATGGTGGGGAAATAAAGGAGAGTCTCCTTCTGAGGAGACTCATAATACAAAAGGTTCAAGTTGCTTAAACTTGATCACATTGATGTCTACGGACCATTTAAGGAGAAATCTTTTGGAGGAGCTCAATACTTTGTCTCGTATATTGATGACTGTTTAAGAAAGTTATGGGTATTTCCACTTAAATTGAAGAATCAGGTCTCCAGAGTATATGAGCAATTTTATTCTCTAGTTAAACGTGAGACGAGGAAGAAGCTGAAGACAGTCCAGAGCGACAATGGCAGAAAATACATCGGGGCATTTGATATATATTGCAGGTCACATGGTATACGGCATTAAAAGTCACCGCCCATAATCAAATAGCGTGGCCAAGCGGATGAACCGCACATTGATGGAGGGGGTCATGTGCCTCCTATTCGAAGCAAAGCTCTGAGGACCTTTCTGGGCTGAAACTCTGAAGATGGCAACCTATACTATCAATAGGTCACCCAGTAAGCCACTGAATGGTGAAGTTTCGGGGAAAATGTGGACCGAAAAGGAGCCTTTCTATAGTCATTTTCGAACATTTGGTTGTAAAGCTTTTGTTCATGTCCCGGATGATGACAGGACCAAGTTTGAGCCAAAGATGATGCCATGCGTCTTTTTGGGCTACGGGGAAGATGAATATGGGTACAGACTTTATATCTTAGTTGAGAAAAAACTTATCTGATATTTGTTGAAGAAGAAACCATTGAGGACATGAGAAAAGGGAAAAAGACATTATTTGGTGTCGGTCAAACAAATACAAGTACTGATATTGTCCAACTGACATACTGAAAGGACAACACTTTAAGAGTGGCCAAGGAGAATAATAAAGAAGGCATGGCGCCTGATGAAGATGAGAATGATGTTATTCCTCAACCAGCCGAAGAGGTTATCGTCCGTCCGTCTACAAGGGACAGGAGGTCGTCCGTTCGTCTATCATCTAGTAAGTACATCCTGCTCACTGATACAGGTGAGCCTGAAGATTTTGATGAGATTGTGAATAATGGGTATAAAAAAACTGATTTGAAGTAATGAAGGATAAGATAGCTTCATTGTATGAAAATTATACTTTCGAATTGGTTGAGCTGTCTAAGGGGAAGAGAGCCCTAAGAAATAAATGGGTCTTCTAATTGAAGACGGACGAGAATACCAAGCAACCAAAGCACAAGGTGCGGCTGGTGGTAAAAGGCTTTAATCGGTGCAAAGGGGTGGACTTTGATGAAACCTTTGTGCCTGTGGCGAAAATATTTTCCATTGGGGTTGTCCTTGGCTTGACAGGTGTTCTGTATTTAGAGATAGAGCAACAAAACATCTAAACAGCATTCATCCACGGAGATCTTGAGAAAAAAATTTACATGGAGCAACTGGTGGGGTTCAAGATTAAGGGGAATGAAGGATTGGTATGTCACATGAAGAAAAGCTTATATAGATTGAAAGAGGCTCCACGACAATTGTATAGGAATTTGAGTCTGTTATGGTAGATCAAGACTATCGGAAGACTACTTTCGACCATTGCATAATTGTTCAAAGGTTTTAAGAAGATGACTTTGTCGTCCTTGTCCTCTATGTGGACGATATGCTGATCATCGGACAGAATAAAACTCGAATTAAGGAGTTGAAGTAGCGATTCGGATAGTCATTTGCTATGAAGGATTTGGAGCCGGCAAAGCAGATTCTATAGATTAGAATATTTCGTGACTGGAAAAACAAGAAACACTGGCTATTCCAAGAAAGTTAAATTGAGAAAGTGCTACAACGCTTTAATATGGACAAGTCTAATCCAGTAAGCACACCATTAGCAAGCCACTTCAAGTTGAGTAGGAGGTAATGCCCAACCTCAGATACAGAGAAAGCCAGCATGAGAGGTATACCCTACTCATCGACCATTGGTAGTTTGATGTACACGGCAGTGTGCACGAGGTTGGACATTGCTCATGCTGTCGGCACTATTAGCAAATTTCTCTTATTCCTTAGAAAGGATCACTGGTCTGCTGTAAAATGGATTTTGAGATATCTCCAGGGGATTTCAAGGATGTGTTTGCGTTTTGGAGAAGAGAAGCTCCAATTGATTAGCTACACAGACGTAGATATGACCGAAGACATTGACTCTTGAAAATTCACTTCAGAGTACCTGGTCAAGTTTGTCGGAGGAGAAGTCTCCTGATAATTTAAGTTGTAGAAATGTGTTGCTCTTTCCACTATGGAGGCAGAGTTCATTGCAATCACTGAAGCCAGCAAGGAGACTTTATGGAAGAAAAGGTTTATCCAAGAGTTGGGTTCAAGGCAGGAAAAATATATGATACTTTATGACAGCCAAAGTGCTATAAATCTGTATAAGAACTCCTCATTCCATTCAAGATCGAAACACATTGATGTTCGATATCATTGGCTGAGATATGTTATTGATGAATGACAACTATCAGTAGAGAAGGTCGGACGGATGAAAATGGGGTCAGATATGATGACCAGGGTATTGCCTAAGGGAAAACTTGAAACTTGCTGTCACATTACTTACCTGACTAATTTAGCTCCCATACGTTCGTGAAGGAAAATTTATTTGAGTCACTCCCATGTGAAAAAATTTAAGAGTGGAATTCCAGAGAGAAAATGAGCTGTATGACCAGTCAACGTTATGTTGATCGGCTGAGGAAAGAATCCGATCAATATGATATTGACTGGCTAAGATTGTGCAAAGTAATTGAGGCTCGAAAACTCTGATGAAGGCATGGTACAGATTTAGCACAGTACAGATTTGGCACTTACACAAGAGTAGCTTCAGGTGGATGGCCAGCCGATCAACAAAAAGTTGACCGACTGAGATAAGAATCCGATCAATCTGACGTTGATCGACTGTGAAGAGAAGTCGATCAATGGATGTTTGACCATCCACAAGAAAAGTTGTATGGTTCTAGAGCACACATGGATGCCAATTTAGAAGATTGATTAGGCATGAGAGATTTTTGGAGGATATGCGCAATCTCTGCAGAGTTGGTGCCGTTTTTACAGAGCACGGTGTTTTGCATTTCAGAGCCGTTGCAAAACTGTACATACACCCGATGGCAGCCTGTACATGCAACCACCATGCTGACTAGGTGATTGTGCAAACAGCCTATGTATATGTATTGTATTCTGTGATATGAAGGTGTGTGTGCAAGAGAAGATTTTATGCGTATAAGTTTCTAAGTGTGAAAGTGTAAAGAGAGAACACTGTGAGCGATTTGTGCTTTTACTCTTTATTTTCTTCTCCTGTGATTTGTGTAATCGATAAGATTTGTGTAACCGTGAAACTTAGATAGTGAAATTTATTTATAGATTGTGTGAGTCATGATTTTTTTTATTTTACAAGGATTTTTCACGTAAAATATTGATATTCTTCTTTTCTTTCTTATTTCTTCTACTCTGCTGCTTGTTCCTGTTTAGCCGGTCAAACAACATTTTTTCAACATGCCCAAATTTTACCAAACCCATCAACCTTAAATTTAACTATGACTGCTGGACTAACATATTGAGAGCACATACTTATTTTCTAGGTATACTGCTAAAATAATATTATTATCTCTCTAGGTACAAAGATTTAACAACCACTTTGCCACTCTCTCTTTCCTAAATTGCACATCTAAGGCATTCTATGCCTTCAACCTCATTCATCAAGGATCCTTTTAGGGAAGGTGCCAGTACTCCACAAAACATATTCACGTATCCTATTAACGAATATGGCATTCCTCTCAGTCATTTTCTTTATCGAGATGTCCTCATTTTGTTTCAAGATCTTACAGTTTGCCTCTTTATATTTGTATCATTCCATAATATTAAATATTGCATCATATTAAATAACAATCCAACCCAAAAATAAGTCATTTTATGAGAGGATGAAAAAGGGCCTAGTACATGATGTTTAAATTGATTGCCCCCAAAGTGTATGATAGGAATACTTTGATGAGGATTAGCAAATTTTGATAAAAATAGCATGATTTTATGGCATTTATATTGTAAGAAAAGAGTGCGGGTTGGTCAGTGAAATCGAAATGATAAAGATAATAAATACATAAACACACAACTAAGAGATAAGAGACAACAAGGAACACATACAATCTTACGTGAAAACTTTCTTCTAAATAAGAGGAAAAAATAATGGGACACTTAATCCATAAAAATAACACTATAAAATTTCGATTACAAAAATCCTAATTACATAAACCCTTGGAGAGTAGAGAACAGGACAAAAATAGAATATAAGAGCAAAACTTGGCAACTCTGTGTTTTTCTCTATTTTTCTCTTCTGCACACACTCGGCCTCTCGCTCCACCCATCACCATTGCTTAGAATACATTATGTAGGAACTGGGCGACCACCTACTTTTACAAGATGGTTGTGTGTACGGTAAAACCTACCGCCAACTCTATAAATCGTCTTCCTGTCGAAAGTAGTTGACCTACTCTATAAAAGCGGCTACCAATTCTAAAAGTCAGCTTCCTTTTTATAAAGTTTGCTATCTGTGCAAACTTTGTAGGTGAGCCTTTTCAGACAAGCTGTCCTCGATTGTTGACCAAAGTCCTCGATTTTCAGGCAAAGTCCTCGGTTGATAGTCAAAGTCCTTGGCCATCAACTTATATCTTCGACCATCAATCAGAGTCCTGATCCTTTAATCAAAATCCTCGACCTTCAATCAATGTCTTCGGCCTTTAGTTAGAATCCTCGGTCTTAAGAATGAAATTTAACTTTGGGAATTTTCACTCCAACCAAGTATAACCATTCCGATTTTTATTCCACTTCGGCCAAGTGTACTCCAGCCTTTATTTCACTTCGAACAAGTGTGACTACTCCGACTTTTATTCCACTTGCGCGTGCGACGAACAATACTTTCCACATGGGAATGACCCAAAATTCTAACATATATTTGTTAAGAAGTGTATGATCTTACAACATTACTCAATACAGTTAATTGCTCTGAGTTTTGTTTTGGATGGAAAAAAAAATTTATTTAGTTTACAAGCTATTCAACGAAGACTACGAAAACCTTGGCTGCGGCAGTTTATTACTTTCGAGAGAGAGTGAACCATTGGAGGCACAAGATAAAATAGAGGTAAAATATCTTGATAGAAGAAGGAAGAATATTACTTACGAAGAAGGAAGAACTACTAGTTAAATTTTACATTACTACCTATAAATGAAGAATGAGGGCAAGAGAAAAATCACTTAGACAATCTTATACATTTTTTAAAAAACATAGAAAAACTAGGACACGATACGCCACATCTCTCATAAATATATAGTCTCAATTCTTTTTAATTTATATAAGATTTACTTATTTCAAAATAAATAATTTTAATTAATTTCAAATAATTAAATTATAATAATCTATATAGGGCCCTCTTATCTCTTCCTTATCAGAGCTCAAGTTATGAAAGAATCAACCAAAAAAAAAGATCAACAGCAATTGGGTTAATTATAGGACAATTTATGATATTAATATTTATCTTTTATATGTCTCTATATCTAGTATTAAGTAGACTTTATAGAATAACTACTGTAATTCTATCATATATTTCATTCCATTTCTTCTGAAATAATCGTATACACTTTTTTAATGATCTATCTGTATTTTAATACATAATTTTAAAATTTAATATATGCTGCTGAATAATCTCATATTCCAATGGATGGATGTTAAGATCAAATAGAACATATATCTGACTCTCCATTCAAACAACCAGCCCTTAGTCCTATAAGAACTTAGGTACTGTACTCAAATAATGGATATGATCAACAAGGATAATCACTAATCCCTTCTCATCAACAACTGAGTTAAGTAGGAAAACTAGGACACCACCCAAAACAACCAAGGATGCCTCATCCATTACAAGAATGAAGTCCTAATCTTCTCAATAATTTATTATTCGAAAATAATTAATTTAATTATTAAATCATAAGTCACTCATATTCTGATTAATGGTTGAGATCAAGTAAAGTAGGGACCTTTCCTCAGTTCAGAGAACCAGTCCCCGAATCCTAAAGACCACCCTAAGATAAATGCATTCAAAAAATAAATCTAATCAATAAAAACAGTTACAAATTCCTTCTCATCAGGGACTAAGGAAGGTGGTAAATAAAGAATATATGAAGAAGGAAAGCGGTAAAGACAACGGCAAAGAACTGGTAAAGGGAAGACTGAGAGAGGATGAAGCTGAGGTCTCACCGGCGTGCAACCCAACATTGTGGGGATCTTCTTCGTAGCTGTGTCCATGAAGGCGTTCCATTTGAGCATTCATGATCTTGAACTCAGATTACTTTCACAAAACAAACTGATTTTTTGTTTCGAAAAACGGATTTTTGTTTTCGAAAAACAGGTTTATTATTAGCCCTCTCTCTCTCTCTCTGAGGTGGGTGGTCGAGATGATTCAGACGCTCGCAGAGGAGGCTCTGGGGTTTACAGAGTGGGGGAGAGGGGAAATAATGAGCAGGATTTACAAGGAAAAGAATCGCGGAGAAATAGTTCTGCCACCTTTGAATGGCGTTGGGACACGTACGGGCTGATTATCGACGCGTGTTCGTGTTTCGCATCCTCATGGGCTAAGAAGCTTCCGGGTGAGGGATCGAGGACGGACTAAGTCTCCTTGAAATAAAATAAAAGTTTTTTTTTTTAATTTAGGTTTTATTTAAAAAAATAAATTAAATTTAAAAAATTAATTTTTATCTCTTTAAAAGATTGAACTTGCCAGTTCATTGGGTTAAGGGCAATCTTAAATCTGACAAAGATAGAGGGAGTTATTTTTTTTATTTTTATTTTATATTTTTAAATAAATTATTATATTTTAAATAATTAATTTATTTTAAATTTTTTAAGAATAATTTTATTATAAATATTTATTTTAAAATATATAATTAAAATTGGAAAAATAATTTTTTATTTTTATTGCGTCCATGGTTTTAAATTGTCTAACGGGTTAGAGAGCTACTTAATTTTTCAAGCGGGTCGAATTAGAATAGGTCTGATTCCCATGCCTTTTGACCTAAAATTTGTACAACACAACAGAAAATAATAGGTTAGAAAAAAATGGTGGCTGGATTTATAGATTTATTCTCCAACACTCAATCGATGAATTAACCTTTAACATATAAAAAAAAAAGATAAAGTATGCTTTGAATAAAATATATATGAAGGATTATATATTTTGGCATACCCAATTTAGTGGCCTTTTAGATGGACAATATCTTAGAAGAATGACTTTTTTTTGTTCGAAGACTTCATGAAAAACCTTTTGGAGGGAGAGTATTTCCTACCAGGTTGGTCTCTTTCTCATTTCTTTCTCCTCTTCCTTTTTTTTCCGAAGGCCTCCCTCTTCTCTAGTATAAAAGTGAATTTATGGAATAGGCGAATAATTGTCCTTATCTATTAACAATTGTCTATAATAAACCGCCGGTGGATCAAATGAAATTATTGGACAATTTCTCATCCTGAACCGAGTATACCGAACCCATTAATCCCCATTTAAGATGGGCTCATACAAACCCAATGGATTTGGGGCTAAGTGTATCAAATTTGGGAGTCATATATAATTTGAAAAAGATAACCTTTGTACATTTTTAATTTTTATCATTGAATTTTATAAAAATCAAAATGTATAAAAAATTATATATAATATTATTAATTTTTTTATAATATTAATATTTATTAAATATATAATTTAATAATAAAAATAAAAAATAAGAATTATTTAGATAATTTTTTTAAGCTAAAAATCTCATCCGATGATTCTTTTACAACGAATAAGATTAAGATACGTTTAGTAGGCCCGACTTTGGGTGAGATAATCTACCAAATAAGTGCATCTCAAATCCTCACCCAGAATGGAGATCTAACGGTAAAAATTTTAAGTTAAAAGAATTTCTTTAAAAAATAATTAATATTTATTAAATATTTAATCAAAATTATAAAAAATAAAAAAACTATTTAAATATTTTTTAAATTTTAAATCTCACAAATTATACTTATTTCATATAACAAACAAATAAATAAATATGCTAGATTTCCCACCCCGAATCCGTAAAGGACTTCTCTCTCCCCTCTCTCTATAGTTTAGAATGCTATTTATTTTATATATTTATAATTTATTTATATTTTAATATACATAGAGTTTATATTTTTTTATTTTCAGAGGTCTTATATATAGATCAATTAATCATATTTTAAAAATTATAAATAAATTATAAATTAGTAAAATATCTCATAAAATTTTATAGATATATATATTTCATTAAGTCCTGTGATATGATTGGAGAACACTGATATTAAGATTGTTTTTATAATATTATGAAAAATATATACAAAATTTTAGTTTATTATAATTTTAAAATTTATTTTCTATATATTCATCTAATCACAAGCCATATTAAATTCATAATTCGGCTATAATAAGCGCATCCCTTTTTTTTTCTATTTTAAGGATTTAAGTTTTTTTTTTTTTTTTTTTTTGCCCTTTTGTCCCTTTAAGTAAAAATAAAATTCAATAAAATGGCTAAAATTTCCTCCAAATAGAATATAAACAATAATGTCAAATTATTCACATTCAAAATCATTCTCGAAGGGAAAAAAAAAGCTTGAAAAATGTTATTTTCTTACTTTCGTTATTTAGTGTAGTTAATAAATATATATTTTTATAATTTTTTAAATATATGGAAGGTGTATCAAAACATTATTTTTCTAGTGTTATAAACTTAATATTTAAAAAAAAAAACTTCTCTATTTAAATAATAAACTTTTTTTATATAAATTATTTATCCCATATTATTATCTATCAAAACACATTAATAAAAACATCCTACTCACATATGTTACAATTGTTAGTTATCTGCCTGAAAAATATCACCACTTTATTGACAAAAAATATTAATATTTAATGGGTATTGTTATTAACGGTTCAAGAAAAAAATTTCACCCACAGATTCGGCTAATAAAGTATGAAAGCCTAATCGACCCATACGGCCCAAATCGATGTATGCGTCTAAAGGCTTTATCAAATAGCCTTGGGCATCAATTGAAATCACCAACTGAACAAAATCCTATCCGCTCGGCGGTTTCCTGGACAGTTGACAAAAAAAAATCAATTGTCCCCAAACTTTTATAAAAGTAGCTCCTTTTCAACAGAAAAATGGGTCGACATTTAAAATAAATTAAAGGCAAATCAAATACGCTTAGAGCGTACACATCTCTCTCTAAAATTAAGATACTTTCATAAAAGCGTAAATTTCCAAATAATAAATATTTTTATAGATACTTGAACTTGCATCCTCTCTTTTTCTTCTCTTTAAAGAAGAATATTAATTTGAGTGTTAAATGATATACCGAAAATAAGTCTCGTCAAATCCTTGATTGTATTTTTATTGCACAGGATTCTAATTAAAAGCGTACGAAAATCAAATCCTCTTTAGATCCGATGAACTTATATTGGCTCCCTAATCCATACTGCAATTCAGATTCTCGAATGCATTAATAGTGTTGATTGATATATTTGATAATCTAATTTTTTTATGCTTGCCAATTACTATAAAATAATGTAAGGAAAAGTTATTTTTAAAAATATTTGTTATAAAACATATAAAAATTATATTCTTGAATGATATTTTCTACTAAAATTATGTTTTCATTTGATCAGCATTCTTGCAAATAAATGAGCCTCAATATTCAAAACAATGTAAAAGTGCAAGAGAGAGAATTGTGGCCAATTTTATATTTTCTCAAAATGATTATATTTTTAAATCATATGGTGATATAAAAAATAAATAAATAAATAAAAATACACATATTTCAGAATTAGTTTCAAATTTATTATGTAATTATATATAAATATATAAAAATTTTTGTAATGACTTAATTTATTTTAATTATGTTCTAAATTTATCTACAAATTTATGAGATCATACTAATCTAAGTAAATTAACGCTAAATGTCTCAATAAAAAGAATAGAAGAAACTTTTTAATCTCTTATAGAATTTATTTCAAATTACTAAGAATTTAAATCAATTTGAAATGTCTTATTTGAATTCTTACAAGAGAAGCAAATATTTCAATAGTCAAAACTGATGCGTTTCTAAATTCAAATTATTATACAGATTATAGAGTCGCTTGATCTTACCTCATGGGTCGAGTTAAAGCGGATTTGTTCTCCATTCTTAATAACCTAAATCCTACATACTATAACAAATAAATGATATATCAGAGTACGATGGGACTCGTTTCTCAATATATTCTCCAATATTGAAAACATAAATCTTTTTATGAGAGAGAGAAAGATAAATGATGTAAAAAAAAAATATGTGGATGTACGAAGGTGTGGGGATTGAATGTGGATTGGAGGGTTAGACTCCGAGGGATGTACTCGATGAGAAGCAGCTTGAGAAAAAGAGTGAGTGTACACTTGCAAGCTAAGAAGCTTGAGAGAATGAGCTCTTCGATCCTTCAAGGGTGTTCGAGGGTAAAACTCGTTCGGTCCCCTTTCCAACAGAGATAAAGAAGTATTTATAGAATTAGAACCAATGCGGCATTCCTTAGACTTTACGACTAATGTCAATTGCTTTGAAAAATCCGCTGTACTATCTTGATGATCATGCGAGGGGCACACATAGTAATCATCGCTGTCTAGGGGCATTCTTTCTTTTTTAGGACGATTTAGAAGGGCAATACATGGTAATTGCCTTCTGAATAAATTTGTTGAACCGTGATTACCATCCTAGGGCAATGTACAATTATGGGCAATATTGTGAGAATTTTTGCTGAACTATCAGGATAGTTGTTGTGGTCATATTATGGCAGGCTCTCCTTGTTGGCCTGTGCCATGCTACTGGGTTTGTCAACAGCCATGTAGGAGGGGCAACCGGAGGCGCATTTCTATGCGCAATCCTAATTGCTTGCTCTCTACTAAACAGTTCTGGGTTGACCACCTGAACTAACCGCATTATAGTCCGGGCCTTTGGCTCAACATTCTACATAACGGGCCGCCATTCTTCGAGCATCTCTTTTTTAGTGGGTTAACTAGGCCACCGCCGCACCTCCTAGGCCTGGCCTTGACAAAGCGTTCACTGAGCCACAACTTCTCATGTGGGTTGGGCTTTGAGCTAGCCCGCATTCTAGTGGACATACTAGCCTCCATATCGGGAGGCATGATTTGTCAATAAATCATTGATGTCAAGACTTTTGTCAAGACTAGCCTCCATATAATAAATAAAATAAGTTTTATCGTTACAATAAATAATTTAAACAGCATTGTCAAGACTTTTGCCATTAGTATGGTGTTGAAAAATTAAGAACTCCATCTCTCCATACATAACCCTCTAAAAACATTTATAATAAACAATACGATTTCTTTAGATAGAACAGTCCCATCCTTCACAATGATGCAAGATGCACGCTCATAGGCCTAATATCACCCATATTACCAACCACGTAATTACGGACATAATCTAACAAGTTGAAGGTCAACGAATTAGTTAACGGTAACTAATATCTGAGAGATAATTATTTAAATATCCTATTAAACGATTTTGAGGAACTAAATACTCAATAAGACAACTATTATTCTGATAACAACTTTAATCATAATAATAATCTGATGAGTTTTTTGTTTTCAATTGTTGTACGGATTAGCGAGCCTTCTGATCTTTCGCTGTGCGTCGATCTGGATCAGGTTCGATCTCCGTCACTACTAACTTGTAACTTGCACACCATAAATTATAAATAAGAGGTTAGAAGACGGCGGGAGGCTGTCCCACCCAAACATTCCAACGTTTAAGTCAGAAATCTTTCGCAATGAATAGAGAAACGCATGCTTAAGAGTAAACGTAGCGGTAATACAAAGATAAAATATTCAGGGGAATGTGAGTGGGATGCGTTTGGAGAGTTAGGCTCTGAGAGTTGCACAATTATAGGTGGCTCACTAACTCCGTCGGGAAGAGACGATGGCGAGAGAAAAGAAAGTTGGTTCTTTCTCCTCAATGATGGGGGTGAAGGATCGAGTACTTGATCTCTAATCACTGTTTTTGCTTAAGATTGGGCTCTCTCCTATCTTTTTAGTAGGAGAGGGTATTTATAGGTTCCCTCTAGGAGGCTTTTAAAGTCGGGACTCCCGACAAGTAGTTTGTAGGGATTCGTCAGCCACTGTCTACTGGCGGTGGTCAGCAGTGTTAGTTGTCATCTTATGGAGACAAGGAAACCGTCATCGTGCGCGAACCACGACTGGTCTGCTGCCTGTGCATGGACTGGCTGAGCGGCTATGAAGACGGCATATGTTCTGACTTGCAGCGTTGACCTTTCCTTCCATTGGTTCGTATTTTCTGAGCTAGCGCTCGCCGCCTGTAATCTCTTTTGCAAGCCATGGGGGTGCACTGATTGGCTGCTCGCCTAGGACATCACATGGACCGTGCCCTAGGATTCTTTGGGCTTCATGGGGGGTTTGGGTCTTCCTGTTCGATCGAAGTCGTGCCTTCTTGATTGGGCTTCGTAGTTTCTGGCCCATTTTCGAGTTGGACCCATCACAAATAAATATATGAATTACAAGAAAATGAAACTAAATATCTTCACTCTTCAACCCCTACCCACAAAAAATCACAATTACAGCATTATGAGATTATGAATTTCAAACTACTAATATTATTAAATCTAAGGAAGAAAACAATTTTTTAATTACATATTATTAACAAAATTAATAATATTTACTTCAATTAAAAGACTAAGTCATTCAAAAATAAAAGTATAAAAACCCTAAACCATTTAGCTTTCTACATAAAGCACTTAAAAAGCATCAGACTGCTTTATTCAATACCGAAAAATTACAACAAAAAATCAAACAATTACAAACTGAGATTAATGATATTAGAAACCAACTACAAGAGTAAAGAATTAGTGAACTTAAGATTAATGCCAGACTTGCAGCGTTAGAATCTCCTTTTCAAACTCAAAAACCTGATCTACTCCAACTATATAATCAAGCATCCACTACTCATTTTAAATTTCAAAAATAGCATTGTAAGATTAATTTAATGATTAATAATGAAGACCGCCTTAATTTAATTGCTTTATTAGACACGAGTACATATCAAAAATGTATTAAAAAAGATTTATATTGACTAAATATTTTAAAAAAATACTGATAGAATTATGGAGTACTAATTGTATGATATTAAACATTAGTTATAAACTTTCAATATAGTCATTTGTAATCAAAAATATTATTTTAAATGGATGTTCATTTAGTTATTTAGAACTTTTCAAATTTGATTCTTAATATTCTATTTTGACTATTCGGTTTGATTTCATTAATGGTAGATTTATTTTGACCCTATTTTTGTATTTATCAACTTGTACTTTGATAATCAAGATTGTACTATGAAAAATTATCCAAGCATACGATTTGTTTTATGAAACATATAGCGTTTTATATTGATTTTGAAATGTAATGGATTATGGCATGGTGTTTCAATTATTAAAAATATTATCTAAATGCTCCTTTATTAATCAAGCGAGAATTTTGTTAGTTTTAAAAGGGTTGTTTGAACCGCAATAAAACATGCAAAAGGCTAAGTCAATCACACGAGCAGCACACACAAACAATAAAGACGAGATTTTTACGTGGAAAACTCCCTAAGAAACGAGTGAGAAAAACCACGGGACACGGAGTCCAAAGTTTCCACTATCAGTTGTTGGTCGGTTACACAAACCCGGTTACACAAACCCCAAATCAACCAAAAACAGTTTCAACTAATGTGGACAGCCCGTACAAGAAGAATAAAGCATAAGAGAAGAGATAGAACCCGGTAGACAATCTTCACGGTAGCAAGAGTCACGTCGTGGGATCAGAAAGGCGAAAATTGATTGAAAACCCGAACGGAGGCTCAAATCTTCCTCTTCTTCTTCTTCTCTCTCTTTTCTCTCTTTTCTCTTCACTGGAACGGCGCTCAAAAGTGTTGGAATAACCCTAAAAAGAAAATCGCGCGTTTTATATCGCAGGCGGCCGCTCGAGCGGTTGGCGAGCATCTAGCGAGCGGGCATCATTCTGGTCCTCCCGCTCGAGCGCCTATCGAGCATCTATCGAGCGGGTGACCTTCTGGAAAATGTGCTCGAGCGCCTCTCAAGCACAAGGCGAGCGGGCGACATTCTGGAATATGAGCTCGAGCATCCAGCGAGCACAAGGCGAGCATCCGACATTCTGGAAGAACCGCTCGAGCATCCAGCGAGCTGAACTCATGCGGTGAGGATATGGACCACCACCCGCCTCATCAATTGGGTATGGGCCCACACGGGAGTGACCCATAACCCAACAAATTTAAGGTCAAATAATAGATAAATATAATTATTCCACCCATACACTATAGTATATTTAGATGTTTTTTCAAGACATGCAAACTATTAAATGCGTGATTGCTTAAGCTTATAAACAACTACCGCCCGCTAATCCATCTCCCCAAAGGCCGATATCGACACCACAAGCACCGTCTACTTCTGCCGCTACGAAGGTTTCTCTTACCCCCTTGACTATTTCAATAAAATAGTCTACCCATAAAATCAAACCCCGTGACTTTATGGAACAAGTTCAATGGACTATCAAAATTGATACGTGTTTCATATTGAAAAGTTTAAGATAAAACCTTCAACTTATAAATTTGGAGGGCTCTCCTCCCATAGGATATATTTTTGGGGTGGGTTCTTCTCCTGAACTTGTATACGTATTAATAGTACTTTTATTGAGACTGACCCTGATCGGGAGAGAGCTACCTCCCGAGGGTTCTGATGGGAAAAAGGTTACCAGAGAGGGCTACCTACGGAAAGGTTAACCTATTATTGGTATGCTAGGATAGAGTGAAGTGTCGCAGAGTGAAAGTCACCGAGTGAAGTATCGCAGAGTGCAGTCGCCGAGGTTTGCGGCTGTTTAAGGAAGGATGAATTATGTGTGTTTCACATTAAAAAACTTGAGATAAAATATCCAACTTATAAGATTGGGGGGCTCTCCCCCCATATGACGTCTTTTTGGGGTGGATTCTCCTCCTGAACTTCTGCCCCCATAGAACGTCATTTTACCTTAAACTTCTCAATGTAGGACATGCATCACAAACACTCCGAGATGACTCAAGCTTCGATATCAATTATGAAGTGGCCTCTGAACTTTTTCTTTTTGAGCCTAAACAATTTTTTAAAATGTCTGCAAATTTAGGATCCTTTTAATTTTAATTTTTTTATAAAAAAGGGAAAACAAACATAATTTCTACATTTCTTTCCCAGATCATTCAAATTATTCTCTAGCTAATTTTCAACCTTTAGCAAGACAGTTATAATTTTATATCAATTATTTCAGATCGATACATCTTTTGTCTATTCAGCTGTTTAAAGAGTAAAAAAAGTTAAAAGCTACTTATTAGTTGTAAAAAGACATACATTCACGGATAAGCAAAATCATTCAATGAACTTTTGATACATTTAATAGAAAAACAAGACAAGCTGCAGTTATATTGCATCATCAAAACACCCAACATTGTCATTGGCTCAAATTTATATCAACCCAATAGTGATGAATTATTTTGTCGGTTTAAATTAAAATTAAGGAAGGATAATATTTTATATGGAAAATAATTCATTTAAGATTAAAAGTTAGGAGACTAGAATTCAAAACTCAAAATAGAAAATTAAGACGTCGAGAGTAATTTTTAAGTACGTGTGGGCTTTTACAAACGGGCCACGGACAAGGAGCGAACCTTATGTGTTTGTCGGTTGGCAGGAGCACATAAAATTCTAAACTCTTAATTTTTTAATTAATTTATTTTTTTTAAAGTTGTAATTATATTCTGTATAAAAATGCTGCACTAAATTGATCATATTTTTAAATAACAATAATACACACCTGATATAAATATTTTAAAAAGTTTTAAAAGTTTAAATTGAAAGATTATTTATACGTCATGAATTTAAGTTTGAACAGATTTGTGTCAAGTAGTCCATCTGGTTTCAGTCTCCGTTCGCTTAGTTTTTGGTCCTACATACCACAACTTAAATAAGAGGTTAGGTGACAGCGGGATGTGGTCTTACTAAAAATATTCTGACGCTCAAATCAGTAATCAGTCTTCTGAAAATAAGAAGATGGATGCAATGTGAATGCTGGTGAGTGTTTGTAAGTGGGAGAACACTCGTAAGAAGAGTAGCTTTGTTGTTGCTCATAAGGCGTAGCTTCTTTGAGCACTGAGTTCATTGGAAATTAGTAATAGAGAGAGAATCGAGAGCTTCTGAGAGTTTTGTGATTGCTAGAGGAATTTCTGGGCAAGAAAAGGCGTTTGCAAGAGTAACTGAGAGCGTGCTTTTGAAGGGAGCTTCTATGACCTTTTATAACCACGACCATAGGCTGTCTTTCTTATACAGAGGGGCTTGATACCCGTACTCTACTAATGATTGTTGCCTTCCTTGGCGAAGGCGTGAGCGCCTTTCCAGCTGTAACGGTTTAAAAGATTTATCTCCCTATTTCTATATTTTGTAGGGTTTTCAACGGACAACACACAAATTCTGACATTTTTCTCTCGAGGTGCATACTAATTTTCAAGGTGACCGTTATAGTCGAGCTTGCATTCTTGGAGATACGAAAAATTAAGGCAGATGACCATTATGACTCTGAGATGGACACATGGACTAATTAATACTTGGGTTGCGTGCGTCTTAACCCCAACCGGTTTACTCGTTACCCCTCCCGTCAACGGAAATGTTGACTATTTTAAACTTTAATGGGCAGTCTTGCTCTTGGGCCTTTGCCTGCTCACCTACTTTTTTTTGTCCAATGGCAATGTTGATCGTCTCTACAAAATTGGGCCGTTGTGGATCGGGACCTTTTTTTTTCTTTATAGGTCACTCGTTATTAGCGTCCCATCAATTATATTTTTTGTTATATGAAAATATGCACGTTTTTTTGCCAATCTTAAAAACCATAAACTATAAAATTAAAAATTAAAATTAATTTTTAGAGTTTTTACGTTAAATCTCCATAAATATTGCATATAAAATGAAAATTAGTCTTAAATTTAAAGTTTATAATGTAATTGGAAAAAAATAAAGATTAAAATAGAAAACAAGTGAGAGTTTTTTTTTTTTTTTAAATTTTCTCATACGTAACAATTTATTCCAAAAGGAAAATAAAAAATGAAATTTAAAAAAGAAAAAAACTGATATCATTCTAAAAAAACTGATCTCATATGTAACCACTATGATCTAAATTTTTCAAAAAATTAAAAAAATATGTAATTAATATTTTATATTTTTTGTAGAATGAAAATATTTTAATCATTAAAAAATTATAAAATACTGATTAAATATATATATTTTTTGAAATCAAGTATCAGCGATCGGATCAGCCTACCCTGTGATTCTAATCAGAGTCAAGGGGCACTCTACATTGGGACAATGGAGACCGTTCACCCATTATGGGCAATTAAATTCTCATCTAACGGCCCATATTATTTCTAATCTAACGGCTCCAGTTGCGTTCGAAGAACATCAGCTCTCCGTTTTCAAAGTAGGCGTTAGTAGCGCCATGCATTTGAAGGCCATCAGCTCTCAGCTCTCGCGCAGAAACACTCTCTCTCACTCGTCAGTCTCTCCGGAATCCCAAATGCGAACTCGCTTTCTCGCCATTGACTACTTCAAGCTGCACGAAACCCCAACCTTCCTACGACTTCCGATTCCGCGAATTCCTTCTCTCCCTAAACTCGCCTCCTTCGAGTACGACGAGGAGCTGGTCCGCTGCTTCGGTTCTCACCTCGCCGTCTGTCTCCAACTCGACAGCTTGCCGATCGACAATGCTCTTTCCAAGTTCATCTCTGATTCTCTTCCTCATACTATCGATAGCGGAAATGGTGTTCTTCCGATCGCTGGGCGCCTCAGTGCCGATGTTTCGGGAACCGATTTCAGAAGCGTTGAGGTTCAAGCTTCGGAGGTAATTTTGGCTCTTGATCGAGTTTTCCATCCCTCTTTCTCTTTATTCTCTGCGCTGTGTGTCTCTGATCTATGATTGGCGAATTTCAAGTGCTCGTGCAATTTTATTTGCGTTTTGAGTTGGAAACAGCTATAATTTGCAGTAGCTGCATTTCGGATGGCGAGATTTAACGTTTTGAAGAATTTCTTGCTTTTTTTCGCATTGGATTTTAACTGATCTTGAAGTTATTATCGTGTCTGAAATCAATTTTGTTTTGAAGGCTGAACTGGATCATAAGGTTCATACGGGAAGTCCCAAACTTCAATTCTGGGCGTATAACGTATTTGAATCGGCTATCCTCAAGCTGTGGTAACATCTGTCTAAAAGCAGGAAAGATCATGACAGGCTGTCAAACAATAATAAATAATATATTACAACATTAAATAATATCACTTTTTAAAATCATAATATTACAAAATTAAAATATTTTATAAATATTTTACATATTTTTATACATTATAAAATAAATTAATTGTAAATTACATAAATTTTTTCGTTTACATTTGTTTGTATCCTCCGTATGATCGTTATTGTACGAGAGTTAGGTTTTTTTGGATCGTTGTGCTGCGACGGTATTCTCAGTTTTGTGGTAGCCCTCTTTGCTCAAATCTGATTCCTCCGATTGTCATCGTTGCCCTGGAAATTTCAACAGCTTTTTTCATCGGTGTTCTTCCGATTACCATCCCATAAGTTTCTCACGCCGATTATCATTGGTGTTCTCGGATCTTGCTCATGTCGGATCACCACCGAAGGCCGTTGTTAGGCCTGATTCCACCGCAGGCCTCAGATTCGCGTTCCGCCTCATCTCCGACTCTAGCTCCGTGTCCCCCCATCTCCAGATCCGTGCCCACCGGCTCCAGATCTGTGTTCCGTATCCATCACCGGTCCTAGATCAGTATTCACCGGCTTCAGAAGGCGAATGACTTCGTCATTTTCACATCCCGGCAAGGTTTATCCAAACTCATTGTGGCCGCCGCTAAACTCTTGGCGAAGATGACGTACTCAAACGCATCGTTTTAGCTTCGTGACCACTAAAACACATTTCTATTAGTCGAAGATAGGCCTGTTGCCCCTCATTGAAACGCTGCACTTTAAACAACTCCTAACATGAAACGCTTCGGCGCGTTGCGCCCTTCTAAAACGCTGCACTTTAACTAACTCATGCATAAAATGCTTGGTTTTCATTTCAGGATGCAACCCTATGCGGCCCATTAACGTGGAAACAGTGCGGCCCATTCCTGTGCAATGTTCACGGTCCATCCGGCTTGTCATTGTTATTCAACCCAATTTTGATATATCTCAAGTGACCCTACTACAAAATAATATTTCTCAACCCATCCAAATTATTATCAATGATTATGCTTGCGTTTTTTTAAAGGATGTAAATTGTGACGATTTGTCACAGGAAAATAAAGCCCCCGCAATACGAGGCTTTCAAGACAGACTCAGACATTTGTTGATCGTGTTAAAGATTAGGATAGCATTGACCACAAATTTATCATATAGATTTCTAATATCTCTATCCCAACATGCTATTTGGTCTAATTGACGATGCCAAAGATATGTGAGACTTTCTATATTAATGCTAGTTGTCTATAGAATTTGCTTATTAATATCAAATCATGCATAAATTATATGATCAATCTATAAAATATGGATATTCAATAAATAATTTTTACTCCCAAATGTGCTATCTATGGGATTAACTAGCATCTAAGGAATCTCAATGAGAGTCTCTGTCATAGCTAAAGAAATTTGTAGATTATCATGATGGACTACGCCTTAATTACTTATGACTCTTTGTAATGAGTTTGAATCTACCAAGGCCTCATTATTGCATAAAAATTCTTGTTCTTCACTTGACAGTGATATGGTTGAACTTATTTATGAAGAAACAAGACTTCAAACCAAGAAATCCCAACATATAGAGATAGTTCTTACGGTTCCTTTACGATCTCCTAGTTTAAAATTTTCATACCATACCTTCAGATTAGATAACTAATGATCATATGATCCCAATTTGATAAGCAGATACTGCTATGCAAAAGGTCGTTTGAAATATAACTATCCCAAGAAGAGGCGTCATTGTCATAATTGGAATTCTACTTTACTTCGTACAACTACCATCACTGATACTAAGTCAACCAAGTTAGACCACGCAGCGCTATCTTCTGCTCTATTTGTTAAGAATCTTAAGGCAATTATCAACCACATTCTATCCCATGTAGTATTTATCTCTATGCATGCCTTATCTATCAACATTTCTTGGATTATTAACTTGTTGCAATCACATAATTTTAGACCAAAATTAGTTTTCTAACAAAGTTGGGACATCTGATATATCAACTATTCAAACCGCTAATAGATCCTGTATGTCAGTCATACTGGCTTAATTTCCACGCTATTGCTCTCCATTTTAATGTTGATATTGTCCCTTTGTGATCATACTCTCTACTATCCATAGGGCAATTATATAATCTTGGTTTAGTTAGTTACTTTTCTTTTCATGATTGTGATATACAAAATCCGTAGACATGTCAACTGGTTGGGATAAGCTATGAAGTTGGATGTTTGTTTGAGCTAATCACATTTTATATCCCGCTCCATCTTTCTAGCTCTGTTGGTTTTCACTTTAGACCAGCTAAATCCTGCCTTTTGTGACATTCTCGTCTTGGTTATAAGTTTGAAAGTTTAGTTGTTAGCATTTATGGGCTGTTTAGGAATTATCAGTGATAGATCTTTTGATTATATGATTTTTCAGTTTAGTAAACACAAATTGTTATCTTTAAATTCTAGTAAAGTTATTTTTCATGCTCCTTTTGATCTCTTTCATTCTGACATACAGGCCATGCGCCGATACCACTCAAGGGGGATCAAAATATTTGGTTGCTTTTGTTGATGATTTCTCTCATAATCATGGATATATCTCTTATATCATTGATCTGATTTGCCTAAAGCATATCAATAATTTTGTAACATGGTGTATACATAGTTTTCAAACGAAATTAGTTTTTTAGATTGGATAATTTTAAGAAATATTGTAAGTCATTATTCATTAATACCATTAAATCACATGGCACTATCCGCCAAAAATGTTGCCATAGTATTTCATAATCAAATGGTTGTGCTGAAAGAAAACAAGGTCATATTCTTAACAGTGTTCAATCACTGTTTATTTCTGCTGCTCTACTAGAAAAATTATAGGTAGAAGCCTTTCTCGCTGTAACTTATACAATTAATCATCTTCAATCATTAGTCATCCAAAATAAGATCTCGTATGAGCATATCTTTGGCAACCAATCTCACTATAATCTTCTTTGTGTCCATAGACGTGCTTGCTTTGCTTTCCTTTAACCTCACGAAAGAAATAAATTGAAACACCAAGCTCATTAATGTTGCTTTCTTCGGTATTGAATTCCATATAAAGGAAGTCGATGCTATAATCCTATTTGAAATGGACATTGTATCTCCTGTCATGTCATCTTCTAGGAGAATAAAATGTTTACTAGCTTAACCTCCAGTCTCCCCCACCTATAATATACTCTAAAATTTTTACCGATTCGTTGCTAGATCTATTTCTTGATCCTATTCCTCCTATATCATCCTTCCATAGTTCTATTCCACAACATTCCAGTGATCATCTTGTGCTTGTCCATGATGAGGTGACTTCATTTGTGGATCCACCAATGGACTCTTGTTGCTCAAATGATGTCCGTATTCGTCGTTCCATTGTGGTACGTGTGCTTTCTTCTTACTTGTGGGACTTCCATTGTTTTACTACCCTTGATACACTATGTTAATTTACTACCTATCAAGAAGCCTCTCATCCTCATTAATAACAAGCAATAACAGATGAAATATCTGCCCTTGAAAAGAATTATATATGGGATTTGGTTGACTTCCCACTAAGAAAAATAGTGATTAAATGGATATATAATATCAAGATTAAGTCAGATGGCTTGGTGGAACGTTATAAAGCTCGCTTTATCACTTATGGCTTTACCTAAGAGTATATGATTGATTATGATGAGACTTTTACACCTCTGGCCCGTCTCACTTCTGTTTGTTCTTTGATTGTAATCGTTGCCATTAATCAATGGATACTTTCTCAGATAAATGTTATGAATGCCTTTCTTTATGTTGATTTGATAGAAAAAAAGTATATAAGCAACTCTTACCTGGATATGATCATCTTCTAAACAAAGTATGTCGTCTTTATCGAATGTTATATGGCCTTAAACAAGCTTCCAAAGCTTGGTTTTCCAAGTTTAGTTCTACTATTGTCAAATTTGGTTTCACGTTAAGTACTTATGACTCATCGTTTTTCACTCATATGACCCTATTTGGTACTATTCTTATTTTATATTATGTTGATGTTATAATTATTATTGGAGATGATTGTGACATTGTCCAAACTGTCAAAACCTTTCTATATCAACAGTTTGATATAATTACCTGCTTAGGCTAGAAATAACCTTATATTTTGTTTTTTGATGGATATTATTTTTTTAAGCAAAATATGATTCAAACCTGCTTACTTGCGCTGCCATAATTGATGGCAAGATGACTCCTACTCCTTTAGAATCGAATGTCAAACTTACTTTGTCCGATGGTACTCCTATACTAGATGCATCACATTATCGACAACTTATGGGAGATTTTGTTTATCTTATTGTTACTCGTCCTGATATTATTTATATATTTCATATTGTTAGATAATTTATAGTTGTACCACGATCTATTTATTATACTGCTGTAATTCATATCTATTGATATATTAAAGGATCTTTATTTTATGGACTTTAGTACTCCATGTAAAACTTTATGAGATAAAATCATCCCAATAATCGTTGAATTATCATATTATTTTATCATACAAAATGCGGAATCAAACATCATAACATATTTAAATTTGTACTATTTTTTTTTTTTTAAAGAATTTGTAATTGGTTTCTCTTCTTTTGTCCTTCTCTCTCAATCCTTTTAAGAGTGGTAGAAATTTTATGAAGAATAGGCAGATTGGTTATTTGGAGGGTTGAAATATTTTAAAGAAGAAAAAACCAAATGAAACTGAGAAGCCTCCTATCTGTTTGAATTAGGAAGAATACTTGCTTATTATATTATCCCAAAATTGCTCATCACATTATCTAAAAAATCTCCTCACTATCTATCATTACTACAATGGATAATTTTTCCATTTATAGGATAGGAAGAAAACCGATTTTTTAATAACAGAAATGCCATTCTTTCTATCAAAGACCTAATTGATTAAGGAAATATATTTTCTAATGAAAACCATATGTGATCGTAATTTTTAATTATTTTAATAAATTATTAAATATATGTTACGACATCTTGAACAATTCTAACATTCTTTTACTTAGCTCATATGATAATAGTATAATTATTAAAAGACTCAAGTAAAATTTAAGAGTGCATCAATACAATCCCTTAATAGTTAAGTTACTATAATTGTGACGGACCATGTCCTCTTTTCTGCCATTAACCATTATCAAAATTATTTAATGTGATACACATACACAATATTCATACAGTCGCCACATTATAGTGGCTGCAACACTGTACTATAGGAATACGATGTCAAATTTTATTAAGGAAAGATGCCTGCAAAAAATCTAACAAAAATAACTCCACAATATCCAACAGAAGCATATATAATATCCATAATAGTTTGCAAAGCAATACTACACTAATATTACCAAAATAGAATTCATCATTTCATACTTTCAAAGTTTTACATATTTTTAGTACATCAAAATCGGAAACAAAATCCATCTTCCTAAGCATAAGAAACGAAACTCCATCTTCATTCCTGTTCATCTGGTATCAGTTCATGCTACTCATCTGAAGGTTAGTAAAATAAGTAAGGAAGTGAGCCAAATACCTAATAAGGTATAACATATAACAATAAACGTGCACATTATACTCAAAATATATCATCGGAGGGAATATAAGTTATAATACATATATAAGCATAAAACATGGATAGAAAACATTTTCATGATATATTTAACCCTTTTTTATCTCATCATTGTACTATCTTAACCATCAAACATATTGAAATCTTATTTATATTTAGGGACTAGGACTAGTAGGCTTTATCGGCTAATGGAGCGGATAGTCGAGGAAAGATTATGTTCGCTTCTACACAATTTAAGGCCTCACCTTCCTATTCAATATCCAGATGTGGGCGGTACATATCTATGACCCGGTAGATGTGGTTGTAATCCGCCTTTATTCTCCCGCAAGCTAGGGGAAATTTCTTGATTACCACTGCAATATCTTAAAGTATGCTAGGAAATATTACGCACTGAATGATCCTTAGTCCAATTTATTAATTCTTTTCAAAATCATTGTAGAAACTTTACACTTTTTTTTAGTTCTTCTTAATTTTCTCAACTCCATGAGAAAATAGTCATAATTCATAACATATAGCAGAGTTTCCAAACGTTTTCCATAGACTGATTTTTCTTCCATAAAAGTTGGTATCATAATAATTTTCAAAGTTTAAAAATAACAATCCAGCAATATCAATACCTGGAATTTCAAATTTACAATATACATAACAGACATTTAGTTATTTAGTAATAGATTTCTAGATTTAAAAATCAACATTTAAAATCAGCAAAACATTTAGAAAAGCATACTATTAAAATCATCAAGGCATGAGATAGCAACGTATAAAAGTCTGCAAAGCATATTACAGTAGCTTTAGATATTAGTTTTAAATTTCAGATTATTACAGCAGTAATAACATGTATGGATATAAAATCCCATCAATAAAATCATGGAGAAATGATTTTCATGTCATATTGACTTTAGAATTTTAACGGAGACGATTATTAGAACGATAATACTCCAAGGAATCAACGAAATTGACTGCAAGAGAAAAAGGGAACTTAAGATGCACTTACCTCTGCCTAATATATCGAAATTCATACTTCAAATGTTCCAAATTAAAATTCCCGGAAGCTTTCTCCCTTTTCTCTGTCTTCTTCCCTCTCTTTTGGCCTTTCTCTCTCTATTTTCTCTCTCCTTTATCTCTTCCACTACTTGGAAATGCGGTAGAATAGATCCTCGGTTGACCTTTATAATAGACCCGTGCTTAGGCGCGGATCAGGCATAAGGCTGCTGGAATTAGTGCTTGTTGGGGAGCGCAGGTGTGTGGCAGGCGCTCTTGGCACTACCTCTAGCGCCTCAGGCGCCCGGGGGCACTGGGCAGGCGCAACAACGTTGGTCTAGGGCCGGGGTTTGCAATTTTGTTTTTAACCTTATATTTCGCATCTTTTGACCTCAATTTCAATTATATTAACTAAATTAATCACCATTAACTTTCATTTTTCCATCTAATTGTCTTTCAATCACAGCAATGTATACCTCTTGGGTATCAATGACTTAAGACTTTTCATTCTATAGATAGATATAACAATAATGTGAATAGTCATTTTTCAACAGGGTGAAATATTTCTCTTCATTGATAGAGGGAGAATCAAAAGGCTTACAAATATTAGTATGAATAATTTCAAGAAGTTCTTCACTTCTTGTGGTTTATTTCTCATTGTTTTGTCTTACTTTTCTTTAATACAATCCACACATATCAAGATCGGTAACATTAATATTTGACAAAATTTTATCTTTCTCTAATCTTTCAATCCTTTCTTTAGATATACAACCCAGCCTTCTATGCCACAAGTTATAAGAATTTTAATTTATACGACTACATTTAGTTGTAACATTAATATGCAGGGTGATAAAGGATTCAATAAACTTATTGTGAAGATTTATTTTGTAAAGGTCATTGCAAAGAATACTAGAACCAAGAAAAGTATTTTGTTTAAATAAATTGATCATTCTATTTCCAACTTTTAACAAGTATCCATCAAGATCGAGTTTGGATATGAAAATTAAATTACACGACATAGAAAATACATAAATTGTTTGTTACAAATCCAAATAACAACCGGCGTCAATAAATGAACAAAAGGTTCTTATAGCATCGACAACTTTGAAACTGTTTCCTAGGATAATAAAGCTTTCATTTTGTCTTAGATTTTGGGTTGTAAGGAATCCTTTCATCCACTTAGAAACATGAACATTGGAGGCCAAATGAAATCACCAAATATTATAAGGAATTTCAGTAAGGTTTGATTTAAAGCATATGTAAGCCAAAGGCTCACATGTCATTTTTGGACCAAGCGTTTCTCTCATAATAATCTTTCTTAATGTGTCACAATTCTTTACAGAAGTGATAGTTGGCATTATTGTCCTTCTTTTGAGCCCCAAATCAGAAATGTTGCTCATAACCTTCACCTCCATGATTAGTTAACTAAATGATATCCTTGTTGCTTGAGCCTTGTCTTCTCTCAAACTAGCATTGTTGCCAACTCATTCACATTCCACTTATCTTTTATAGTGTTATAGTGAATTTAGAATGATAGATATTGAGGAGGCAAGGAATTCATAATAAATTGGACAAGGAAAAACATTCACATTCATACCAAGAGTCTTAGGTTTTGCTGCTCAGTTTGTCATTTTAAAAATGTGCTCATGAAACCCATGATTATCATCAAATTTCATGCTAGTAAGTGAAGTCATTAATGTCCCCACAGGAGACTTGCTGGCAAATCAGAGATGTTCTTCAACATTATTCAGTACATTTCTCAGTGTTATTAATTTCAGGAAACGTTGATTAATATTATTAGCAATGCTCATTTGCATAAACAACATGCTCAATCTATTTGTTCGTTTCCATGAGTTAGATAGAGACATTCACTCGACACTTCTTGAATCAATAATAACAATGAGTTTCTCAATTTGGAGTATCAAATTAAGATCTAGGATACCGATGTAAAATTAAACTTGTTCAAACCATTATGATAAATTAGCCCTATTGAAGATCGAGATAGGTGAAGCAAGCAAATGAAGTAAAATAGGAACAGATGCTGCAATAAAAAGAAAATGCTCTAAATTAATGCTTTGAATAAATAAACATGTGGATGAACATGGACATAAATCATGTTATTGCGATCCACCATTGGATATAATCACAACACGTAAGTAAACCATTATGGTAATTCCTTTTTACCTAGGAATAATTTATGATATAAATTTCAAATTTAAATAAACTTATTACCTTTAGGTAGCAAAAATTATTCAATCAAGGTCACTCATTAATTATTTTAACTTAGTGAATCACATAGAAATGGTGCACCTTTGGGCCAATTAGATATCTTGTGATAAATTGTAACATATAAGGTTGCAAAATCATCAACTTAATACATGATATATATGCATTAGGTTTGAAGGAACGACTATATATTTATCAAATATTCTAATTATATCACTTTGATGACTGCTAACTGATTCATCGTGATGATAATTTTGCGACAATATATATAGGACATTTGCGGAAAGATTGGTACATAAAATCAGTCTTAAAAGGTGCTGCTCGAGTGGAACATGAGCTTTGCTCAAATGACACTTAAGTAGCAACATATAAGAAAGCTTGTTTAAGCAAAATATCAAGCAAAGGTTAATCATGGGGAAGTGTAATGTGCCGTTCAAGCAAAAATTGAACTACCTAACAAATTTTCAAAGGAAAACAGATAATATAAAATACATGAGTATGGCATATTGTGTATAACGACCTGAATCCACATGATAATATATTGTCTGCTTTGGGCTATAGGTATGGGCTTGTATCTGTATGGTTTTATTCTTCCTGAGCTTCCTTAGAAAAAGGCCTATTATCATGGAGCTTCCTTAGATGTTATATGGTTTTATTCTACAATATCATGGAGCTTCCTTAGATATAGTCAATCATGGTTTTATCCTACAATTTCAAACATATTGTATGGTTTTATTCTTCCTTAGATTCCTTAGAAAAATGCCTATTCTCATGGAGATGTCAAAGCCTTCATATAAGACACATCTATACTCTTCTCAGGCAATGTGGAATCGCAAACACCAACTCTCACACTCCACCCTACTTAAGAAATGACATTTTTGTTGCGTGTAGCACAGCTCACAATTGGCCCGGCTCACATTAGTATACTTCTGGTTGGAATTGTCTTTGATACCATTATGTAGTGATCCAAATCTATATAATAGCATATTTTTCGCTTTGTGCTGCAGGTATAGACCTGCACTCACACGATTTTGTTTTTTTAGGGTTTCCAGAAGAAAAAGCCTGCTATCATGGAGATATCTAAATCTTATTATGAGGTACATACTCTCATTCCCTAGCGATGTGGGATCCCAAACACTAGCTCTCACAAGTTCTTTTTTGTATCAATGTCGTTGCTGCTTGGTTATGGGGATAATATCTTGAGAATGAATTATGATGTTCAACATATTGTAATCAGAAAGTATTATAGTCAATTTGATAGACAAAGTGAGAATTTCCTGTTTCATGTCTTTTAGGTTGAAGTTATTTAGGAGAATCCTGCAGCCTATGCTTTTTCATACTTGTCAGTTTAGTGGTCTTGGAAAAGAAAAGAAGCAAAAGGTTATAACCTTGTTTCCTGTTGCTCTATGTTTTGAATTTGGAAGGTGTAATTAAATCCTTGTGGGCTTCTAGATAATAAAAATTGAGAAATCAAATTTGATTTCCATTTGCTTCAAATTTGCTGTAGCCAGAAATAGTTTTGACCAAAAAGATTCTCCCTCTGTTTAAGTTAATATGTTTATTCTGTCTGTCTTCCAGAAAGAGGCTAATAGCAACTGTGAAGAGGGAGTGTCAAAGAGATGGAGTACTTTTGGTTCTGAAAGTTTGGAGAATGAAGTTTCGGAAGTATGTGCACTGAAGAATACCGAGTTGCCTTTTGTATTCCCTGTTTGGTTTAATATCCTCACTATTTACATGCTGCTGAACCTGCAGGAGAGAGATGATGTCATCTATGTTGATAAGCCTGAAAATGGGGCACAAATAGTCCATTTTGAAGCACCAGAGCTAAACCAATTCATAGTAAGATATTAGCTATCGTATGAGATCAAGAAAAAGATTTTCGGTTTTTCATTTAAGTGTCACTAAGTTTACTCTTATATTTATTTTGCCTTTGTCAGGAAAACACTTATGCAACTGAGAAAGGAGACATGCTGACTCTCCCAGAAGCATTGCAGTGTGACAAAGATTTGGTAACACCTCATTTTTAGATTGTATATGGCTTCGTGGATTCTACAATGCTGCAGCATCATGGCAATCTCCTTAGTGACAGTGTGCGTGTAAAATGAATCATTTTATATTAATTAACAAGATTTTTGTCACCAAAAGTCAGTAGGACAATGGATAAAACTAGAAAAAAGATCCCTTCACCAAATTAGTCATGGTGATGGCATCAGAGGTCTCCAGGAGATTAACACTGGTCTAAACTGAAGTTATTGGTAGACTTTCTTTCTTTTTTTCCCCACTTCACATTCAACTTGATCTGTTTTGCTTGGATTTTGAAAATGGATTGCTTGAGGTACTAAAGGACCTGAAAAATGAAATGAATCAAATGTTTATGGTCCCTGTCATATGCAAGTACACCGCAGTGTGTAAGAATTAGGTAAACCATTAAAAGCTCGAAAACAATTAGGTAGGTCCAGTGAACGATTTGCAAGTCCATTAGAGCAGAATTCAAAGGGTGGCCAGTGCATGATGCTGCTCATATTGCAGGCTTTGAGAAGGTCAAATGTACAAGGACTAATCTTTACGTGGGAGAGAGATTATTTTAATGGATTGAACCCAGGATTTCTTTGGCAGAAATCCTGTTGTCCTTGAAACTTCAGACTTCACAATGAGGGCCATGCTGTTATTTAACACACAATTGGATAGGTGAGTGTTAGAATCTTGAGTGGTGTTGATGTAACGTTTTCTATTACCTAGTGTTGAGACACTTTTCTATGGTCGGTTTTGGGGACCTTTCATCAAAGGAAAGCAGAATTTACCCTATAACAACCCCTCTTCTCTATCTTTGTTTGTTCACATACTTGTCGTGTACTTGGAATTTGGATTACGACTTGAATAAATTTGGATCAAATTGTCGAACCTTCTAACTGGATTCTGTACACCACAATAGTACATAGGAGTTTAAAAGATATGGGATTAGCTTTATAGTATATCTTTTGACCCTTAAATTAATAAACTTTCCCTAAAATCTTATAAGTGGGAGAGATTGTGAGGATGAGAAAGAGGGAGAGAGAGAAATTAGCTCCATTTTATGCAGAAGAACAAGTGTTTAGAAAACTTTGCTCCGTGCTTACTTTCTGACTTTTATCCATTTTTGGAAAATGTTAGTGTATTTATAGTCACGTTGCCAGTTGATGGCGATTTTTTGAAGAGGAATAACTAACTAAGGTCTGAGTGATTAAGCTAATTAGAAACTGATTAATTCAACTGTCTTATACATGCTCTGATTTGGGGTTTTTTTGGTTACAATTTAGCTGATAACGATAATGAACAATTAACATTAGTTAGAAAATCCTCATCTAGGCTAATTGTAGGGTATATTAACTGCTTACTTTGTTTAACTGTCGGTTGGGTTAACTGTTCGGTCAGATTAACCATTTAGTTTGTTATTCGGATATCAAGCCATTTGGGTCTATGATCATATCTTTTCCATGTCCTTTCAATCACTCGGCCACTTGGTGGTCCTCTTGATTTCAATTCCTTCTTATTAAAATTGAGTTAAGGTGTGACTCTATTCTTCAAATTTGAGCCTAATGGGCTAGTTAATATTTTCTTATTTCTGGGGCTTACTATTCATGGTCTTGTGATGCTAATTAATTGGGTTAACCCTTTTAAGGCTATACCAAACACTAGCCTTCTATGCTCGGATATTGAATTTAAACTCTTAAGTATTCTTGGAAGAAGGATCAGATTAGTCCATCCTTTGCACTATCCGAGTGCTTCTTCCCAATGGAATTGAAATCAGTGAGTATTTATTGCCGATTAGTTGTGCCAATAAGAGTTTGCTATCCTGTGGTTTCGGCAGAGATTCCCTGACTGTTAATTGCATGCTTTTACTTCAAAACATTTTATTTTTCGACTTATTTTTTCCTATAAAAGGAGCTATTCTCTCATTCTATCTTCATTTGATTTCTACACCTTAGCAGCTGATGGAGTCAGCTAAATCTTTCAAGCCTTTCCTTGCTTGTTAGATCTTTTCTCTTGGATAGAAGAGAGATTATCTTGATGCTATATTGTTCAATGAAATCTGTCTTGGTTTCCTTCTTTTATAGGGAAAGCCGTCTTGATCTTTTTCTTTTATATAATATTGTCAGCTGGATTGATTTTTTGTCTGGGTAGCTACTTATGGGACCTTATGCTGTTGGGGGCATCTTGGCTCATGTGCTCATCTTTTATGAGACTAGTATATGCATCCTCTATAAAGACTCAAGTTACCTACCATCCATCCGTGGGAGTTGTTTGGTTGGGCATTACTCTTTCTCTTTCCATTTGCAAGAGTTGTTGGAGAGAGGTATGTTAAATATTTTGCTGCTATTGATGAGATTTATCACCTTGTCTTTTCTCTTTTTTTTTTCAACATGTTGACATATATATTGTGACGGAACGGGTCCTAAACCTCTAAGGACCTTTGTCAATAAATAAACAAAAACTAATACCTGAAATTTTAAAATATTGAATTATGCAAAAATTTTGGCAGTCTCCTCTTTAATTGGACAAAAACAAAAAATACAACCTATTTATTTACACCTGTACAAAGCATATATACATTTCCAGACTTCAAATTACACTCCTCATCACATACATAGGATCCACATAGGCCATATCATCCATGTCTTCAACACAGCATTCACAACTACCACATTGGATCTAAATAGAGATGTCATCTAGGCCTAAATAAATCCAAACGCAAGCAATAGTGGAAGCAAAACTAGATACATCAACCACCTGCGGAAGGATAACAAAATCTACAATGATACATAACATATCAGGCCACATTCCATCATACGATATAAATCTAACTTAACAATTTCCATTTTATTACATGAAACATATACGAGACTATGAGTCATCAAGTCCAACCGATCTCGTTGGCTTATCTCCTGCCTTGCTCTAACTGATTGGGTATCAGCTTGTAACTTTTATCTGGAAGGAAGAAGAAGTAAGAGTAAGCTAAAAAGTCCTGCAGTACATCATAAACAAAGGGCATAAACAACATAAACAAAGTTAAGCAGAAGAGAGATATGTGAACATTAAAGAGATGTATACGTTACTATCATGATTTCAAAGAGAAAGCTTCATGATTCGTTCGGTGTTCTTTAATTTCTTTCTTTGTCTCTTTCTTGGTTATTAACTTATTTTAAGAGCTTATTTCATTTGGGGGTCAAGTATCAGTATGCCTTACTGATAAGAAAACGATCGGTCGTAGCCTTGATTGTGTGCACCTACACAATCAAAAGTCCATGCTCCTATTATTCCAGAGACGGGTCATCTACATATCAATCCCTGTAGATGGGGCCATAGGCCGCCCAGCGGCTCCAAAATAGACAACAACATCCCACTATAATATACTATGGCATGCCTAGAATATTACCCTCGATAAGACACGGTCAGAATACACGGCCAGAATAATCCTCAAGTTTTTACTGTAATATTTAGGCATGTCTAAGTATGTTATCCATAATCATTGGTCTAAGTTTCTATTCATTAGGGAATTCTGTTCTCGAGCACAAATTCTTTCGTTCTCACCCTGCTGGAGAACGTTCCAAAAGTCCATAGTCCAAAAGTTGATATCTCGATTACAGAATTCCCTCCATCATCAAATTTTCTTTTTCCATAGATATATTTCAATACAAATTTTCATAATTTTTCATGAGCTTGGGTCCTCATGCGGCCGTAGTTTATTCATATTTTTTCTTTGGGGCTTAACATTTCAATACAGATTCTCATATTTCCTTTGAAGATTAGGAAATTTAGGGTTTCTTCTTAGTATTATGCCATACAGGATTCTTAAAGCTTTCGATCGATAATTCATAACAAATGGTTCATATTGCTTGGAATAAGTACAAATTTCTTACCATCAGAAGAAGCAAATTGATTTGAAGAGCCTTTGGATACAATTTTCTTTGCGAATGCACGAGTTAAAGCTTCCGAATTAAACAATTAAACTTATGCATATATATATATATATCATTTGGTTAGCAATTAAACATAGGAAAATTATGCAAAATGTCGTCCGAAATTCTCGGGTGAACAGTACGCGTGAACGGTACACACATGTACAAATCAATTGATTCTCGGAATTTCGGACATCCAACGGGTAATTTATTGAACCCAAGGCATGGGTAACTAAAATCCCAAGTCAATTTATACATTAAACCCCAAATCGAAGCTAGAACGGTGTCCAGGCGCGAGTCAAGGGCTTTGCGAACGAAATTCCAACAAATTTCACAAATTCGGATACCCAATCGATAAATTAACTTACTCAAGTCATGCATAATCATATTCTAGTCCCAAATAAATCAAAAGCCTCAAAAATTGCATGGGATTTCATGCTCGACGCGAGGGTTTGGGTTTATGTCGTCTGAAACCGACCCTAGACTACTAATTGGGTCTCCAAATTAACATATATTCATGCTTAGATTATAAGAAGTATAAAATATAAACTTAATCGGGTATCGGAACTATGATACTTGAAGAAAATAAGACAAAAGTGCAAGAAAACTAAAGAGGAGGGTATGAGTGTACTTACCTTGGCCCGATCTATCAAATTTCTAATTGGCTCTCGGACAGAATCGGACTTGCAGCCCTCCATCTCCCCTTCTCTCTCTTCCTCTTTCCTCTCCCTCTCTCTTATTTTCTTCTGGAAAGCAGCAAAATGGCGAAGAAAATTGTGCGCAACATTTTATAAGCAGACAGGCACTTTAGCGCACGGCTAGTGCCGAAGGATTTGGATTCTACGCCTCCCTTGAGCTCGAGCCAGTAGTGAGCCTGGTCTTAATGGAATCGGCGCTTGAGCCTAGCTCGAGCTCGCATCGGGTGTGGGCTAGGCTCGGCACCGATTGGCAGCATGCTAGCTTTGTGTTTTAGTGGTTTGGGACCCGTTTCGACCCCTCTAATCGAATTTTTCATATCCTAGGGTCCTAAATTTGATTATATAACCTTAATAAGTCATGATCATCACGATTAAAAACTCGGAATCTTATTTACGGGTTAATTTTTCATGGTTTACAACTTTGGTTCCCGATTTTGTCAATTCTGGATCTTTGAGCTTTTCAATCCGATTCCTCCTAAACCTTTAGACCACAATTTACCTATTTCAACTTAATTATCTCCTAATTACCATATTTTGGAAATCCAAAACCTCACTACTCATTTTAACCATATCTTGGAAACCGATACCTTATAGGGCCCAACTTCCTCTTCCTACTTCCGAACTCAATTCCCCACACCTAATCCTTGATTATTATTAATTCAATTACACCCTAATTATCGTATTCCGGAACTTGGGTCGTCACATATATTGTGCTTGAATGTTTCCAATAATGAATAAAAAGACGTACCTCTTATTTCTGTATTTAGATTGTATTTATTAATCCGTTCCTTTCGTATTTGGACTTGTGTTCATTCATATGTGACTATCAGTCGTTGAAAATTTGGATTAATGAATAGATCCGAACAGTATTTCTTTGATTGTTGGTCTTAGGGTTTGAGAGTTTGTCGAGTGGTAACCCGACAAATGACTTTTTATTTCAATAAAATTTGACAACTTAACCTATAGACAAACCAAAACTCTTAATTAAATATTTGAAATTTTAAGAGTCTAATTGGTTCATCTCTTTGAGCTAGTTAGATTTTATTTTGTTGCATTTGAACAGCTAGTTGGATGCCAAGTTTGATTATGTCAGCATCATGATGGCTCGTGTGATTGGGATAACCCGTTGATGTTGCATTTAATATTGCCTTAGGTGGCTTCCTCTCTTGAGGCACACAACGTGTCGCTTAGAATTCTCATTTGTCGATTATCAATATGCGACGTTTTGATATTAAACAGAGTGGGATGCGTGTATTCATATAAGAAGTCTTAGGAAAATGACGCGTTGTTTGGATTAGTGTTTTTCTTGAAATGCATTGTTTCCAAATTCAATCATTTTTTCAAAACTTGTTGTCTCCCTTTCCTCTATTTAAACCTAGCTTGGATCCTCTTCTTGCTTCTACACTTTATTGAAAAGAAAATTTTCAAATACTTAATCTTTAGAGTCCTATAATCTTTTACTTACTGACAACAATGGCCTTGTGAAGCTTTCTTAAGAATGTTATTAATATTGGCTCATGTTTGTCACTGTTGAATATTCATGATATCTTTGATAGGTTTGACGTTTCCACTACTATTCTATTTTGTTATGACTTTGGCATGACCAGGTAAAATAATAAAATAATAATAATAATTATTCATAAATAATTAAAATCCAAATAACCCAAGCTAGGTCAAACATATTATACCAATACCAAAACAATATAATAACTGTAAACCCAATGGTGGACATAGGATCTAGTCAAACTAAACCCCATCCATCCTCCAGCTAACATAGGAACTTACACAAATGCAAATATTCCCGCTTGAAAAAGCATTTGACCAAATAACCCATCGTACCACAATTGAAAATTATACATAACATCCAGTAAAAAATGCTGCCCCAAAATATACAAATTACAAAACTCGAAATATACATTAATCCAATACATAATCTACCAATCATTTCTCAAAATACAAATACAAATACAAACATATAGAAATCGTCACTAATCCTTCTTCGACAATCCTCCAAGAAGCTATGGCCGGTTAATCTAGAATGGTTAGAAAACATCACAAAATATGAGCCTAAAATTCAACAAGTATATGTATATGATATATAGATAATGTCTATAAAACATATGGAAGGACAAAAAACTATAAAATATATGAGAAATCTGATATGCCAAACTTTTCAATAAGCACATTTCAAAGCACGATTTCGTATGTATAGTTCGTCTTATATATGAATATCAAATCATGCAAACCACTCGAGATCATTAGAAGTCCAAATTGTATAATGCAACCGTAAAACTTAGAAGACGACGTTTGCGGCACGAGCCGGTAGCAATTAATTAATAAACAACCGAAACAATAATTCATAAATAATTAAAAACCCAAATAATCCATAAGTCGAGTCGGACACACCAAACTTGATAACTAAAAAGCAAAATAACCACAAACCACAATGAATATAGGATCTAATCGAACTAATCCTAACCATTTCCAAATAAAACATATAACAATCTGCTCAAATTCAAAACCATTTTCAATGAAAGTATCTAACATATATCTAAACTTACAACAATGTTTTAAAAAATTATACAGACTTAAAAGAAAGAAACCAATCAATAATTACAACGTAAGTCTCAAAATTATACAAATTTTAATAATTGACGCAAATATAAACCCAAGAGAAATCAAATATAAATCTGAAAAAAATATAACTAAACCAAATATTCAAGCCTTTTTTTGTCCGAATCCTATAAGTTTCAATAACCCTCTATCTGAAAGGTTAGAAAACATAACAAAATATAAGTCTAGAATTTAGTAAGTATATATATATAAGTACAATAAAAAATACATGTCCATAAAACCAAATGAAGAAACGAAAAACGATAAAACTCATGTGAAATTCAATGTCCAAATATCAAGTGTCTACATATCATGTGTCCAGATATCAAATGTCCAATTATAATTTCGTATATAAAATTCATACTACGTATACAAATACCAAATAATCTAAACTGTACGAAATCGTCGAAAATCCAAATCGTATGTTTTCCAAATGCTCAAATGTACAAAGTCCAAATCACAGGATTTTAAAAGATTCAAATATTCAAAGTCAGATAAATCTAAATATTGTGTCTAAAACCTGTAAATATTCCAAAGGCCAAAAAATTTGATATATTGAATACGATGCAGGAAAAAGTACTAAAAAATCAAATCATGTTAAAATTGAGAACCAATGACTAAAAGGCTTACTTTAAGGAAGTATTATACATATTTCTAATAATCTTAGATTAAAACACTACTATTGAGACGCGCAGGCAGGTCGTCTATAAATACACTCTATTGACGGGATCAAATATTACTTTCTTTTACCACCAACGGGAGTAGGTGCAGTCCTTAAGTATGCCTAACATATTAGGACTTCGATTATGTATATTGTCAATTTCTTACAATGGTTCTCAAAAAAAAATAAATAAATAAATAAATAAGCGGTGGAATTTATAACAAATCACAAAACGTTTACTCTTTGTAGGAAAAATATAAATTCAAAATTCTCTGTCTTATGAGAAAGTTCAAACTCAAAACTTTTTACCATATGGAAAGTACAAACTTATATCAAAACAAAATAAAGTTCAAATTGGGCATTTACATGGACTATCACATGTAAGGATAAATGCACAAGTTTTATGACTTTTATTCATAAATATTTTCATGTATAGTCATATTATCTCAAAATAATCTCTTTTTCTATAAAAAGCAAACAAATCCTTAAAACCTTTGGTAAAACCCAACAAAATTTCAAAACAATTGGTAAAAACTATAAGGGGGTAAAGGATTCATGAAATAGACCAAAGATTGGGTATAAAAATGCTTATCTTAAGCATATAATCTAGCAAATTTGACTCCAAAGGCTCTAAAATTTTCTCCCTCCTCTTTCCCTCTCTTCTTTTTCTTATACTCCATTCTCTTTCTATTTCTTCTCTCGCTCTTCTCCCACAAAATGTATGAAACAATGTGCTTTGTGCTTTATAAACACAATCAACGCATCAAGCCAGTTAGGCACGCATCAGATGCCCTCTCTTCTACCTCAAATGTGCATGAGCACCCCAGAGGTGCGCATTAGGTGCACGACTATTGCCTCAAATATGCACGAGTATGGAGAATGGTGCTGTGCCTGATTTCAAGTAGTTTGATTTTGTATCAAATTTTTATTATACAATTATCTCCTAAATTAATCCAGAATTATATTAATGACATCATAAATCATAATTGAAAACTAGATATTACAACCAAAATCATTTAAGTTTGAAAATCATATCAAAACCTGCAAAATTCAAAATATCAAAATATATCAAAACATAAAATACGATGCCGATTAAATCGTGAGAACCAATGATCGGTGACTTGCACACAGATTGATAAAGAACTAACTTTGAGGACGGGCCATATATATTTTCGGTAACCTTAAACCGATGTAGTACTACTTAAATTCTGTAGGCAAGTCATCTACAAATCACTTCCTACAAATTGGTCAAAAGCCACTTCCTACAAAGTGTGACTAATATAGTAAAATATTTTCAAATTTTATGCCGTTAATTCCATAAAATGATTTTAAAAAAAAGTAGAACTCTATAACAAATATATAAAATATTTCCACCTTGAGGGAAAAGTGCAAATTCAGATCAGATAAAAAAATAGATTAGCTTAGATTGGCATAAGCAAGATCAATTGCACAATATTTTGTGACTTTTTCTCATAAATAATTTTATATACGAACATAATCCTTTGAAATAGTCACTTGTTTGGTGGAAAATAAACAAAATCTTCAAACCTTTTGTAAAACCAAACAAACCTTACGACATTTAGTGAGAAGGACATGTACATAACAATAATCAAAGAACTGGATGTAAAGGGTGATATGTATGCATTGTAAAACAAGAAACATAAGTAAAATCAAAGGATTTGAACAATAGACCCAAGAACGGGCGTAGAAATATTTCTCTTAAATATTAAATCTAACAGATCTGACACGAAACAGTTTTAAAATCTCTTCCTTTCTCCTTCTCTCTCTTCTTCTTTCTCTTTCTCTCTCTTCTCTCTCTTTTCCTGCATGGAATGACTGACTCGGCATAGGTACCCTACGTATACTCAAATCGGCGCATGAGCGTCGGTTAGGCGTGCATCAGGTACCATTTAGAACATAGGCACGCACGAGTGCTGCGTCAGGCGTAGCTTAGATGCTAACATTCTGCCTCTACCACATTTGATTGCTGCGACAAGCGCACCTCTTGTGTTCATACATTGCCTAAATCACATATGAGCGCCCTATGAATGTCCATCTAGCGTACAGCTATTTCCTCAAATATGCATGAGAATGGAGGTGGGTGCTCTTCAAGCTTAGGCCTGATTCCCTCTAATTTTATTTTACTTTTATCAAATTTTCATTATACAATTGTTACCCAAATTAATCCAATGCATATTTATAATGACGTCATCAATCATGAATGAAAGATATATCAGGCATTACACGTTTGTTGCTCCTTCACCTAGTAAGAGGGCTTGCTCTTCTCAAGATGACTTCATTGCAGTTTATGAAGCTGATTTAAAGGACGGACCTCACATCCCTATTGCCAAGGAATTTGTAGAGACAATGGAGGCCCTTGAGATCTCCATTGCATGACTTCACCCCAATGACGTTCGATACTTGTTGGGTTCGTGTGCCTTTTCCCAACGTCATGAGCTTAGTTTAGACCTCGGATGGTAAAAGTCATTTTCCATTTTAAATAGGAGAATGATTGGAAAGGGTTATAAAATAATAGTGAAAATCCTAAATCTATGAAGAATTAGAAGGATAGGTTCATTTTTATTGAAGTCTCACCTGACTGGATTTTGTTGAATAATTGGGGTGTTGTTATCCTAGCTTGCTCCGGCTTAGTCAATGATAATGAGCTTTTTAGTATCAAGACTCATGCGGATTTGGTGAAAAAATGACACCGAGTTACAAAATATTAGTAGTTTTCTCACCCTAATTCCTTAGACTCAGTTAATTGATATATCACTATTAGAGATAATGCTGTTGCTGATTAGCCTCCTCGCCCTTGAAAAGGAGAGGGGGAATTTAGCTGGGTCTGCCTCCTAGGATTCACCCCGTTATCGATTAGTTAAGCAATCATCTGGCGACCTCACCAATGGCTTCATCTACTGAGGAGCTGTTAATTGTGATTGATGCTGTTTTTGACAAGCGTGTGACTAAAGTGCGAGCCAAAATGAGAGTAGAAGATGTTGCACGGTCGTTGACTCCAATCATGGCCGCTTCTCTTTTAGAGGTCCTTAGAAAGGACTCCTATTTTGCCCCATAACAAGAGGATCCCAATTGTTCTATCCTATGAGGAGCGTGACTCTCCACATCACTCTGCATGTAAGACTTTACCAGTTGTCATTGCTCCTTTATTATCGAATATGAGATTCTCATCATTCTTGACTCTCCTTCAGTTAGACAAGTAGTTGAAGATCTGACCATTCGCCTTTCCTCCTCAAGACGAGAAGGTGTTTTTGGTGAAACCTTTGTTGTAAGGGATATTGAGATTCGATCAATATCTCATTCTCCTAGTAGCAAGGAGGTTAAAATTTCAGAGGAAGCTCTAGTGTTTGATAACCCCATATTTCAGCCGCCCTTACCACTTATTTTTTGGAGGCTTTCATTCTCTTTAGACTTTGATGTTGCTGGATCTTCGTCAGACTTAATTGTAGGAGAGGGTGTTCCCACATGGGAGGTATATTTTTTCCTTTGACTGTAATTCATTTACTTATTACCATATTGCTAATGCGCTATTTTACAGTCCTTAGAACTAACAAATCGAGTGAGGTGTAGACTACACTTTCTAGATCAAGAAATTATGCACTTGTCAAGATCTTATATTGATCTAGTTGTAAAATTAGGGGCTTGGACTGTAGAGTTGTAGCTGCTAAAGTCAGAGCGTTGAGCCTTGAGGATAGATTGGTCCACCTAGAGAAAGAATTGGTTGAGTAGATAAGTAGATCTCAAGATTCAAAATAATGAAATGATTCGCTCAAAGATCGAGTTGCTATTGTGAAGGAGGAGGCCAATTTTTTCGAAGATAGGGCTATTGAAGCGGATCAATGTGATTCTTTGGTTGAAAACATTGTTGAGGAGCAGATTGCTCGCAGCTTGGGGAGTCACCGAGGAGTATCAGACTAGGAGAGCATGGTTCTTTGCTTGATGCCGATTTATTGATGGCATTAATCTTTATAGGAGGAAAACTTTTCTATTGACTCTTGACTTTCTTGTCGGCTGCTTGGACTCTAGGAATTTTAAAGGCATTTTGAATTCAGAAGTTAGAGATTTTAAAGCTTAATTGGAACAGTTAGGTCCTTGTCTCTAGTTTCAAGTATTAGTTGTAGGATTGTTGTTGAATTTCCATCCCTTAATTTGTAATTTGGTGCCATAACGTTGCCATAGATGATGTAATTTGTTCTTCAACGAATATCTTTTGAATTTTTTGTGTCGCCATATATGTAGAGATGATTCTCGTAGATGTAGATCATGGGACTTAGTCCCTAAGTATATGATCTCTCAATCTTTGATCATGTGATGGAAAAATTGATTCCCAACTAAATCTTTAAACTATTGTTGCTAGTCAAAATGGACCGTAGTTGACTGTATGACTAATTGTGCATATCCCATTGAGGGGATCATCGTCACTTCTGTGCATGTAGTATTCCTGAGGCTTAATAGATCGAATGGCTATGTTGATAGTCGAGTCTCGACAGACCTCAACCTGCCTAATTTTGACCTCATGAAAGGGTATCGAATGCTTGGTTCTCAAGACCCCGAGTCTTTTTATATTTTGCGTGTGTGACTATGCTTGGCTCTACATGGTTTTTTTGAACCTACACCATGACCGCCCATTTTGGTTGTTATGTTTTGACAGATAGGGTGTCAAAACCAATTGTCTTACTTAGGGTCAATCTTCGGTAAATTAATGTGGCTATTAACAAGATATATGCATACAGACTTGCATAAATTAAATTAAAAAAATATTTTTATTGATAATATGTAAAACAATTTACATCAAACAAGCAAGCTAAACTGAAGGGTAGGACATACCTCTAGACTCTTTGGTTGACCTCTTCATTAATAGTATTTTTTGATGTGAAGGACATTCTAAGTGTACTGGAGAAGCTTTTTGTTTTGGTTGTATAACTTGTATGCTCTATTTTGGAGTTTAGCTGATATTAGGAATAGTCTTTTCTAGGTTGGTGATAACTTATTTTTGTGTGCAAGCTTCTCGATATCTTGGATGTTTCTTAACAATAAGTCAATCATTTTGACTGTTTGCACCTTCACCTTTCTATTATAATATCAAGTGATTTTTGTTGGTAGGCTGCCATACACCACTTCTCTTCTCTAAGAAATCCAAATTCTGTCTGAGGAGTTGAGAATTTTAATTTGGAAGAAAACTTTTGACTAGATAGCTTAGCAGACCTATTTTCACAGGGATCACTGCTTCTATTCTATAGCACATATTGAAAAGTGTCTCTCGAGTAGGTTCTCTTGGTGTCATTCGGTAGGCTCAGAGTATAGATGGAAGTTCATATACCCAAGTACCTCCAACCTTATCTAACTTGGCCTTTGAATTAATTATCATTTGGCTGGTTATCTCTGCTTGCCCATTTGTTTGCGGGTATGATGAGATTGATTTGTAAACCAATCGGATAGTGAACTCTTTTCCTAAGAATTGATCACGATTGTGTGTGACTATAATCTCCTGTCTCCTAAATTTGCAGATAATATTCTTTCAAATGAATTCTGTAACATATTTTTGTAATCTTAGCCATATGAGAGGCTTCTATCTACTTTATGAAGTAGTCAACCACAACGATAATGAATTTTATTTGACCTGTAGCTAGAGAGAAAGGATCAAGTATGTCTAGCCTCTATTGCTCAAATGGATAGATGGCCTATAAGACTTGGAATTTCGTGTGTAGTTGCTTGGGGACTCTACTGTGGATTTGACAGTTATCATATTTTTTGACAAAGTCCATTGCATCCTTCTTTATTATTGGTCAATAATAACCCTATTTCATAATTTTTAAGGCTAAATTCATTTTTTTTATATACGCTTTATATATATCGAGATGCACTTTTCTTAGAGCGTAGTTAGCTTTCGTTGGAATCAAGTAGTGCACATAGGATATCGAACAACCTCTCCTGTATTGTGATCCGTCCACAATGGTGTAATAGCTTGTGGTTTTTGTGATCCGTTTTGCCTCCACTGAATATCTCAGTAGCGTTTTGCCTTGAAGATACTTTAAATAAGGGCTCATCTAAATTGTCTTATCAGATAATTGGAGAATTTTATCTTGCTCCCCAACATATGGTATTTGGAGTATCTCTCACATTTCTCAAGAATATTGTTTTAGGTAGTTAAATGTCACCATTTTGGAAAAGACAATCGACTTTTTAGTTATTTTCTCTGGGAATGTGGATAATCTCAAACTTATTAAGGAAGGACAAGAACCTGGGCCTTGCAAGATATTTTGGCCGATTCTTGATAGGTTGCCTTAAAGCTAACATATGCTTGATTGACTACTAATTCGAAATCATTGTAAATAGTTAAATTCTTAGCGAAACATCCATTGGCCAACTTTAATTCGATTAGTGAAACCTCATACTCAGTCACGTTGGTGGCTGAGAACTCAAATATGATCAAGTATTTGATTTCAATTCCATTAGTTGATGTTAGGATTATAATATTTCTACTATTTGTCTGGAAAGATGCTTTATCCACATGTAGTATCCACTTGGGTTGGGGCATGTCTAGAACAATCCTCGAGGATTCAATTGTTTCATTTGAGATTAGAGTCATTTTGACGATCAAGTTCTCAAGGACTTGACCTCTTATTGAGGTCGAACCCAAAGCTCTATATAGAACTTGCTCAACTTGATTGACTACTTGATTAAGCCTTTGGATACTTCTAATTTTTGTAAAATCCTTTTTAGAGGTTGATCTATCAATATCAAAATTTGGTGTTCTTGGAAATATGGTCAAAGTTTTCTTGCGACAAAAACTAAGGCTAAAATAGCATTCTTCGTTCATACAGATTGTGTCTTCGAGTCAGCTAGGGTTTTGATGACATAGTATGCTGGTTGTTGTATTCCTAATTCTTCCTTGACTTGAATGGCACTCAGAGTTGTTTCTGAAATGGCCAAGTAAATATATAATTTCCTCATATTTTGTATGGCAAGTTAGTAAGAGCGAATATGCCAAGTATTCCTTCAAATCTTGGAAAGCTTCTTGACACTTGTCTATCCATTGTAAACCATTTTTCTTTGCTCCTCTCAGTGTTTTGAAGAATGGTAAACACTTCTCAACTAGCTTGGCCATGAATCGAGATAGGGTTATAAGTTGTCGAGTTAACCTTTGGATATATTAAATTGTTAGAGGTGGCTTCATATCTATTATTACTTTAATCTCTCCAGGTTGGCCTCTATCCTATGTTAAGGGATTCTATTTGAATACCTAGCATGTCAATCGGTGTGTAGGCAAAAACATCTGCATTGCTTCGTAGGAATTCTGTCAAATTTTGCTTTAAATTTTGATCTAGTGAAGAGTCGATCTGGTCATATTTATCCAAATTTGCCGGATTCCAAGGAATCTGAAACGACGACTCTCCGGATTGAGCCTGCTTAAAGAAGGCCTTAGCCCTAAGGTTGAATTCTTCTATCGATTGTGGAGGAGTCAAGCCATAGATTTGCGTTAAATAACAATTTCTCCGAGTGACCTGGCTTTATTTAACTTCTCCAACCCCATATTTAATTAGAAATTTTATTTTTAGATGTGGCATGGAGGTGACCACTCTAAATGGTTTTAGGCATGGTTTGCCTAATATGGCATTGTAAATTGAGGGAATATTTACTACTAGAAATGTTAGTCGATGGGAGGTTGCCTTTAAAATCATCCCCATTGCAACTTTTAGGTTTATGATTTTCTTAACTTGGATTGGTTCATCAAAGAGCCTATATAGTGCTCCATCTAATAGGTCTATTTGATTACATTTAAGTCCTAACTTAATAAACGTATTGAAGTAGAGAATATTTCTTAAGTTTCTGTTATTAATAAAGATTTGGTTTAGTCAGTAGTCATGGATTTTATCCAAAACCACTATAGTTACAACAAAAAGATCATAATGGGGGAGATTACGTGTGTCGTATTGTCGCCACTAAAATTAATAGCATCCTTTTGTACCCCTAGTTCTTATCTCTTGCTAGAGGAAGTTTTTTCTGGATGATCTGGAACTACTGAGGTTGCAACTCTAGTGAATACCATGTTGATGACCCTTGAACTACCTAATTGCGTGGTTGCTCATGCGACTCTTCATTATCCTTCTCTTTGCCTAAGGTGGCCTCAAGTTTCTGTAAATATTTCCTGAGATACTGATGTGGATATGAAAAATATTTCATATTAAAATATTTTAAATTAGAAGAGATTTGATTTTATTTGATTGTGAAAAATTTTATTTCATTTGATTTTATTTTATTTGAAAGATTTTATTTTTATTTTAGGAATTCATTTGATTTTATTTTATTTGAAAGATTTTATTTTTATTTTAAAAAATTATGTCATATTTAATTAAATAATTATATTTATTTTTAAATTATTATAGGAATGATATTTCTCTATATAAGAACCCTAACTCTATTATTTGGATGACTGATCAGTTGAATGAATATTGAGTGATTGTGATTCTCTTTTCTCTATTGATTTCTCTGCTTCTCTTCTCACTGTTCATCCTCCTGTTTCTTTCCCTTTTTCCAATTTCTTCTTCTTCCCTTCCCCTACTTTCCCTCTTCTGTATATCAAATTTAGTATTAAAGATTAAATTCCTACTTTTTATACTACCTTTCCAGCAACAAGCAATATCACCAACTCCACTGTCCCACCATCCATTGTCCAACCTGCAACGTTCTTTCTGTGCAACCAACAACATCATTGAACTACTGTTCCACCATCCCGTATTGTACCATACAGTTTGCATCTTCTTTCGGCAGGCGACGTATCATCTATTCTTGCTTTCAGTTATTTTGAGAAAAAAATTGTCTCTGTAAAAGGGAAAAAAAAGAGACTCATTGAAAAAAAAGGCAAAGAAAGAGAGATTTTGGACGAAACACCAGCAGCCAACGGAGTTGCAGCAGTAGCAGAAGGAAGAAACCCGTCGCCACCGAAACCATCCTCCATGTCACCGCTGACCACCACGACTACCACCTCTCTGATTGCCACCAAGTCAACTCACATCCAAACCACCCGAAACCCTAATTTCCCACTCACCCAAAACCCTAATTGATCACTCACCTGAAAGCCTAGCGCCCAAGTTCCACCATTGTTAATAAAATCAAACCCTAACCCAGACGCCCGAGCCGCAGCCTAACCAAACCCTAGCCGACACGACCTTTCTTTAGAGAGAAAAAAATAATAAAATAGAGAGAGAAGTCTTCACCCGCAGCCGACACGAAGAATTGGGTTGTGCCGATTCTTTGTCTTCATCTTCTTTGTCCGTCGTCGTTCCTGTCTTTGTCTTCTTCATCTTTGTCTTCGCCTTCATCTTCTTTATCTCCATCTTCATTGTCTTTTTCGCCTTTGCTTTCACCTTTGTCTTCAGATTTGTCACTGTCACCGTCGTCGTCGTTGTCACCGTCATCGCCTGAAAGGATTCAACAGTCCTCTGTGTCGATACAATACATTCTGAAGAAGAATTTCAGTCTCTTTCTATAGCATTCAACAGTCTTCGGTGTTGTACCCTAAATATCGATGGTAGAGATCATACTTTGATTGGTTTCTTTCCGGGTTCCTAACCGGCTTAGGCCAATTCAAAAACTTTTCGTTCTTAATTTGCCTCAAAACATTTGTTCATGTATTAGTGAGGGATGTGAGGTTTAGCGGCATGTATTCTCTGCAAACATTTGACTCAGTCCTTTGTTGCTTACAATGGTTTCAAGCGGGTTGATTGCCTTTGCGTCTCCTTTTTTCCTCCCTATTATGTCCCAAATGCTGTTTATAGTTTGAGCTTTCTAGCCTTGGTGTCATTCCCATCCTTTGCCGCGATGTAGGCTTTGATGATAGCCTCTTCCTCCAACAATATACTGGGGTCTTGCTAAACCAAGGACTTAAAAAATCTCCAGGTTGAATGATTACCATAAATGCATTTTTCTTAACCTCATTTATGAGCTTCAATATACCTCTGGTCTTAACGTTTGATCCAAAAAATACTTTCTTATTGGGAGCCTGCCTTATCCTAAGAAGATACCATGATTGTTTTTCTTCCCTCCTGTTGGAGTCGAAGTGAGATAGGAATTGGTCAATTAGTTCCTAAAAAGTCCTAATTAAATTTGGCCTAGCTTGTAGAATCAAATTTGTGCTTGTTCATTTAAAATCAAAGGGAAATAGTAGCACAGTGCAGCGTTCTCTAGATTCTAGAAGTCAATTAGCATGCGGAAGTAGTCTAGATGACCCATTGGATCATTACTTTTGTTACAGGGCTCCAATACTGGCATTTTGAATTTATGAGGGAGTTGATGCCTATTGATCTTTGTGGTGAATAGTGTTTGATCCAATTGGGTTATCTTACCAACGGAGCTTCATCGGAAAACCTATAATTCTATTCTCTTAATGTGTCCCTCCGGTTCAGTTATGGTGACAATTCTTTTGGCACTAAGAAATATCTTTAATTCTGAATGATTGGTAGAGACGGCTTGTATCTGCCTAGTCAAGAGAGTTCAGACATTTTTTTATATGACCCTTCTTCTTGGATGGAATGGTGTTCAAAATCTCAGGTATACAAGGGATTTTGTCACTCTTAGCTCTCTTCTATGATTTCGAAGTTTAGATAGCATTCAATTTGGGAAGAAATAGCTTAGTTTTGCGCCTTGGGCGTCTTTGGCCAAAAGGGCTTCCCCTTGAGACAGCTTTCTTACTTTTTTTTGATGTCCTTCTTGAGGTTGAAGCTTGCGAATGGATGACTTCATCCTAACAGGTCTAAACCTTGAATTTTTTCCAGAGAGATTTCAATATCTTTGACATGGCCTGGATTTGAGCAACCAGGGCTTCTGTGTTCGGAATGACTAGCGAGTGAGCACTTCCTTGGTTGCCTTCTTTTGGAAGGATGCCGTGAGTGCAAACATCCTTCGGAAACTAGCTTCATTGTTTGTGTGTCCTTGTATTCACCATATTTACTGGTCTTGTCAAGGAGTGTGTTAATGGATTTTTAGGGGCATGATTTGGCTCAGGTAGGTGCGAGTGCTTCATTGCATTTTCCACAGATGATGTGAATGATGTGTACCTAGAATTTGGATTATGATTTGAATAAATTTGGGTCAAATGTTGAACCTTTTATTTGGATTTTGTTCATTGCAATATCAAATAAGAGTTTAAAGGATACAAGCTCATCTATCTAGTATTTCCTCCGATGCTCAAAGTTATCTAGAAAGTGGTAGAGGTTGTGAGGATGAGAGGGAGGGAGAGATGAACGAGTTAGCTCCATTTTATGCAAATGAACAAGTGTTTAGAGAACTTTACACTGTGCTTGATTTCTGGCTTGTATCCCTTGTTTGGGAAAAGTTGGCATATTTTTAACCATGTTGTCGGTTGATGGAGGTTTTTTGAAGAGGAATACTTGCCACAACCTGAGTGATTAAGCTAATCAGAAATTGATTAGTTTAACCACTTTTATACACGTTTTGATTGGAGGTTTTTTGGAAGTAGTTCAGCCATAATGATGTTGAAAAGTTAATATTGGTTAGGAAATCCTCGTTTGGGTTAACTGCAGGATATATTGACCGCCCACTTGGTTTAACCACTTGGTTGGTTTAACCGCTTAGTCAGTTTAATATTTAGCTTGTCAATTGGATATTGAGTCATTTGGGTGTATGAATTCGATATTTTTCATGTCTTTTCAATCACTTGGCTACTTGGTTGTTTGTTTGATTTCAATTCCTTCTTTCTAGAGTTTACTATTCATTGGTTTGTGATGCTAATCAATCGGGTTAACCCTATTGAAGCTATATTGAACAATACTGTTGCTAGAGATCAAGTGTATGAGTTAAGTGCTTTCATTATTCTTTAGAGCAATCCATTTGAAAGTCTTTTATTTATATAATTTTTTGGATGACTCTTGCAGGAAATGATCAATCCATTCCTTACAGTTCCATGCCCTCATGAAATTCAAGAATCAGTTCACTCAGTTGAAGATATTTCTCTTAAGTATTATGCGGGACACAAACTCTTTTCCCTGGAAGATATTGATCTGTCAATGGGCAAAAGTCACACTTGTGATGGCAGTTTTCATCTTTTTGAAGAGAATGAAATTAACATGGAAAAATTTACCAGCCTTTGTTTGGAGGATGAGCTCCTTATTCTGCTTGAAAATAATGAAATGCAACATAGTGCACAAAATGATGACCCCGGCGCCTATCACCAAGAGCAATGGAACTCTACAGAAATATATATGTTGGAGCATACTTTAGACCATTTTCTATTTAAACCACCCCTTGAATTCCATCTTCAAAGCCTGAATGTTCTTTCAGAAATCGACCTCTTATTTGTAATTGAAACTTCTTATGCACAGAGAAACACGGGATTCTGTTCAAAGATACAAGATATTCAGTCTCCTCCATTAGTTGAACCAAATTCTTTTGAGGAATCCAAGATGCTTGATTTAGATCTTTTTGATATTTCTGAAGCCTTTTCATTGTCTCAGACAGCTCTTGAAACAGAAAGTTGTGACAAGTGGCTACAAAATGACATGCACTTTAAAAGTTTTGATGACCTAATTGTTTGTCATGAACTGGCTATGGCTGATGACACTTTTAAATCACTGCCTGTATCTATTATCAATGACGCTGAGAAGATATGGTCACAGCACACTGTCATTGCTGATATGCTTGCTGGGTTGGAGCTTCTACCCGTGTCTGCATCTGATGAAATATATTTAGATTGGCATCTTTTGACGAATGACAAGTGCGATTGTAGTCATCTCACTTCTGACCAAGTTCTCAGTGATATTGAGCCTTACAATGTTGATTCTGACTTGCAATCTAGTGATGACAGTATCCTACTACTTGATTATGTTTTATCTGGAGATGCTTTGGATTCGCTGAACAATAAAGAGAACAGAGTGAACATGCTGTCTGGTGGCAGCTGTGTTGTAATTGAGCATCTTTCTGGAGTTGCCTTGAGTAATCGGTTGAATGACGATCATCAAACTATAGAAAATGATGTTCGACAAACTGGTACTGATCTCAAGATGATTTCTTCATCTGATGACTATGTTTCGCAATTCAATGACCTGGAGTTCTTCTTAAATCCTCGGAGAGCCACAGGTGGTAGGGGATTTGGTCTTCGATGTAAGGAACCAGATGTTATGGCTTTGCTTCCTAGTTGTTTATCTTTGGAAAACACCGGGGCATCAAGTTCTACCGTTGGGCCACATTTAGATGTCAAGTTGCATAAAGTTAATTTGTCTGCTAATATTTTAATCCTCATAGATAGCTTCCAGACAAGATATCAAAAGATTCTGGAGGATAATCCAGTTTCAGAAGACAAAAACTTGCTCAGCCTTCCAGAAGATAAGCTAATGGAATGCATGGTGACAGAATCTGAACAGACATCTTTTGAGGGTCATGGGGAAAACAACAGCGTGGTCTTTATTGCATTATGTGCAATTAAACGGATGGCTTGGTGCCTCTGTTTCTATGGCATCCATGCACTATATTTTTTCGTTGACAAATTATTTCCGAGCTTGGAGTGCTGGAATTCAAGATTAAGCTTCCTTCAATCCTTGATTGAAGATGCTTTTAGGATAGCGGACAAAGAAATAACGAAGTCACATCCGTCACTAGTTCATATCCAGACAATATTGCAGCAAAATTCTATCCAGAAAAGGAAGGTATTGATTGTGGCAGATCAAGATCTCTGGTGGCCATTGAAGATGTTGTTAGATTTGATGAATTTTTCAGTTAAAGTGGCAGAAAATTCTTCCGTGAATGGAAACCAACTAGATGCAAGAACAGTTGCTTCCCTGAAGTCAGATTGCTTGCTCGTATCACATGAGTAAGTTTGACCTAAACTATTATAGATTTTAACCAGTTCATCAATTTTGTTGACAATGTTAAGAGATAGAATTAGGTCAACATCGATTTGCAGCTGTTTATTGTTTATTTTTTGGATCACTTCAGTCCTTTGCTCTGTTTTTTTCCCCCTTTTTTCCTTGTTTCTTTTGGGTCACTGATTGCTCAAATTTTTTTTCCCCATTTCTCTTATCAAAAGCGTAACTGTTTCAATTGTTGGCAATAGGGAATACTAGTGGTTTTACCATATTTTCATCCTTTACTGCAGTCACCAAAGTCTAGCTACTGCTGTTGCTAGTTGAATTAACAAAAGAATGACCAATTGATATGATATTTGTGAAGTCACGAAGTTTAGATGCTGCTATGGCTAGTTCCATTGATAAAAGTAGATGACCAGTGCATATGATATATTGGTGAGGGAAAGTGACTGGTTTATTGTAACATGATTGCTTTGCTCAGTAAATCCTGTACTCCTGCTTGGTCAGCATCTAGTAGTTTTATCGAAATACTATTTAGCTATTTTTTGGGACAACTTTATTAATATGTTATCTCATCCATCTATTCTTACTAACGGCTCACATAATAATAGATAAATTATGTCTACAAGATAATCACTATGTCATCTAAGGTTGTTCCAATTGTAGCTAAATGGTGTCCTTGACCATTTATTTTATAAGAATATCGAAAATTGTCTACAAAAAAAAAAAAAAAAAAAAAAAGCTTATAGCTTGATTGATAGTTGAGAAATAAACTGCTTTTGTGGGGGACGCTCTGTATATTGCGCATGTGCACATACAAAATTGTATGCAGAATTTTGTATCCTTCCGTATTCATTCCCAACATCCTTAAGTATTCATGCCCATCCGTCGTCCACTGTAGTGTCTTAGTTTTAAGTTGCAATTTGTTATTCTTTTTGAAGAATCAATTGTTTGTTTTTGACGAAATGTTCTGAACTAGTGGATAAATATTCCTTCTTTTATCTTCCAGGCATGTTTCTGCATCCATTCAATTGAACAAATTTGACATTATCTTGGAGTACGGAGGTCCGAATAGTTCATCCAAACTGTCAACCATTTACCCGAAATCGCACGGCTCTCTGCCACTTCACTTTTTGAAGATGGAACTCAATGGCGTTGCTAAAGCACTCTGTGAAGGTGTTGGTACTGCACTAAACAGCCGATTCACAATGGTATGCTTCTCTATCCTTTATGTGTGACTACGCTATTCCATCCTCTTTTTAACTTACATTAAATGGACAAATTTGCTTTTTGTAAGTCGATGAATGGTATAGTACATGGGGTTTTCATTTCATAAGCTTTTAAACAATAATAAGTTATATAAAATCTTATAGAAATTATTTTCGTAATTTAAAAATAAAGCTCTGAATCTACATTCGATAAATCTTACCGTTCTCCAATACCCGCTTAAAAAACTTGGTTTCATATGGATTTGTCATTAAATATTCGTAAGGAACTCTTGGAAATGACAGCATTTGTTTGTCTAATATGCGAAAATACCAAATTCTCTTTGCCTGCCGGAAAATGATTTAGTTTTCTGTTTTTCAATATTTGATAAGAGAGATGCAACTGCTGTTAGCTGTACGGCCTTGTACCATTGCCTACAGGAGGCCGGGGGGACAGTGGGGTTGGAATGAGCGGACCCCGTTGAACTCTTTGCAATCAAACCTTGTTTTCTGGGGATGTACGTGATAACTCTCCGCAGATAGTATTGACTAAACAATAGAAATAGGATTCATACAATGGATTCTATTTTTTCCTATAGATATGGCCGAAATCATTAATTTTGATATTAGGAATTTCAAAACATGTAGTACTTGCCGATTTTCTTTCCCTAGGAATTATTAATTTTAACATTTCGGCTTCATGCAGCAACAATCACACCTGGTCCTTTTGTGATAATATATATATATATATATATATATATATAATGAACTCTTTTGTGATTAATCGTGTTATTAATGCAAGATATTATAAAATTGTATTACTTTGATTTCTCATATTATTTTATAATTTAAAATATAAAATTAAATATTTCTAGTATACGTGAATTTATTCTTAACTTGTCCCTCCCTTAACCTTCATGTCTCTTCCTTGATGAGAATTTTTAAAATTTTATATAGTAATGAATCTGTCAAATTTTTACTGAGGCTTATTTTTAAATCAGGAAAAAGTAATGTGAAAATTTAATATGATAGATAAACTTCTTTCAATTTAAATTTAAATCCAAAAAATATACATTTATTATCTATATAAATAAGATGGGTAATTATGTTACTTATAAAGTAAGAAAAGAACCATTCTTTAGTTATGTAGATATTATTTTTTTATCAAAGACTGAATTAATTAAAGAAATATATTTTTTAATAAAATATAATAAAGTAGTAAGTAAGATTTGATTATTTTAACAAATTATTAAGCACAAGCCGTTATGTATTATAATTCTAATGAAAAATAAAATTCTTATGCAATCTGGTCATTAATTTTACTGTGAAGGACAGAAGTTGGAACAACTGCTAGACTTCACAGCCATTGCGGAGAAGTGCAAATTATCATCTATGGAATCTGCAAGCAAAATTTCTTCCTCCATGCTTGCAGGATCTGAGCCAAATCAGCCATCCGAGTCATCTTTTCCACGCACTGTAGTCATCGTGAACACCCAAAATTTTCAGAAAGAGATGATAATATCTCGAAGAAGCACATATCAAAGGGTTCTTGCCATGGAGAAGTCTGGAGCGCAAGTTGTGGAACGGGATTTGAGTCTTCCTGTAGACTTGATAATCAGTGCTTCTATGTGCCTAGCATGGTATGACAGCAGATCCATTGGAAAGAGCGCAACTTCTCAAGATGGGGTCTCTTCATCCATTGCTCTTTGTGTTGACAACATAGCAGCAAATGCATTAACATCACTCAGTTTTTCCTTCAGTAGCTGCATTCTGGTAATCTCTTTTAACTCTCTCGCATATAAGGGTGTAAATCGGTGGTACCTGCTGGAGTATTGGTAATGGTTGAAAGGTGATGAGTTGTTCCTATTAGTGGTTTGTGACCATTTTTTGATAAAAGAAAGTGCTTTAACGGTATCAGTATTATCAATGATTCGGCGGTACTACCAATAGGACGTCTTTTTTATTTCTTAAAAAAAAAAAAATCAAAATGGTGTCGCTTTGATAATAATAGCGCTTTTCAAATTAAAACTCACCACTCCACTTACACTTCTAGCACAGATGCCCCTTTTCAACTCGTTTTCATAATAGTCAAATGTATTAATTTGCACTTTCTATAACTCATTTTCTATTTTTTGTCAATTTTAGAGAAAAATTATCATTTCATTGACTGTACTATCTCATTGGACAATACCAAGGAACTGGTTCCGTATGAGACTTCACAGAATCAATACAGATAGTGAGATCATTTTTTGTCCCGTTTATACAGTGCCCCGTGCTACCTAATACCCCTTCTCACATGTTACTTTCTTATAACATCTTTCAGATGGGAGTGCTCCCGACTTTTGTCTTTTCCCAAAATTCCCTCTCCTCGAAACACTAACCTGGGCTCTTTTGCCTTGTTGTTCCCCGCATGACCGGTTAGGCCACACTAAATAGCTCTCCTCTCTTCACAAAAATGTTCCCCCTTTTGTTAGGATTCGGTCAAAATATGCACACCCAATATTGAAAAACAAATCTAAATCTTTCGTCAAACATCAACCAAACTCGTAAATACAAAGAATACAATAATGTACAACAATTTCTTACGTAAAAAACCTTTCTCAATTAAAAAAAAAATTACGAAATAAATTTTAAATAAATTCATTATAATAATTGTACCAGTTACAAAACAATTCTCTCTAAAATTTCTTCACTATAACTCCAATGAAAAGTGGTTGATTACCAACCATTTCAACATGTCTATCAGCTTATAAAAGAAAATATACCGAGAAATAAAAGTAACTAAGTGGTAACACATTCGAAAAAATAATACTAGAATAACGTACATGAATTTGGCGAATGAAAAATTAAAACTCAACTGAATACTAAACCTTTTCTTCTTGTCCTTTTTTCTCTTCTCTCTGTGTGGCATTCCTTGTGTGAGAAAATAATTTCGGATATTCTAAAATTGTATTAAGTGCAACTTTATAATAGAAATAGCACACCAGTCTCCTTTAGGTGCAACCTTCTAGACAAATCACGCTCGTACTAACCTCAGGCGTGCATCTAGTGTTGCTTGGTAAACAACGCACGTGCAGGTGCCCATCATACGCCACGTCGCTTATGTTTGATTGATAATCGGTCGATTCTCGTAAAAATGTTGTGCAAGCCTTCAATGTTCTGTCACTTAGATGATCATCAATCGACTATCGATCAACCTCACACAAATATCGTGTGACCACTATTTAATTTCTTCGCTCGAGCGTATCACGCACGAATATCACACATCCTCTCGATGACTTGTCAATTTGTTGTGGGATTTATAAGGAAGTAATCCAAAACCTAACAAATTTCATCTCACGATCTTATGGGAGACTCTTCGCCTTTACTGGCGATTGTCATCTCTAACTCTTCGATAATTTCCCGTATGCGGAGATCCTATTGTTGCTCTCTATAAGCTTGGATGACACATTGTTCCGCTTCATTGAATTTAGAGTATTCCTACTCCCCTTTGGCTTTTTCTCCATGGTAGAGTCGTCCCCTTTTACTTCTCCTTGGCCCTCTTTTTCCTCCACATTGACCAATCCACGCGTTGGTTCCCATAGCATTGCCCTTGGCAATTGAAGCTTCCATCAAGTATTAATTTGAATGCTTGCTTCTCTTTGCCATAACTAGAGCACCTTTTGTGAGTTTCCATTACTTTTTTTCGAATGCCGTTCAAAAGTCTTCTTCGTTAAACTTTTCGATTAAAATCACATTCAATTGTATATCTAAGGCATATCACACACACCTAACAACACGAGTTTCATCTCGTTGCTTGTTTGCAAGCTAACATCCCCATTGCCAATTATCCTTGATGTGCTATCACTACCTATATTTAATATCCTATTGTCCCTAGGCGTATAGGTGAAGGACTTTTTTGATGTCGTATGATATGAGTAATTGCTATCCATCACCCGACTCATCTCCTAGCTTGTAAAGCTCTCTTGACGACTTTTTTGATATTTGAGAAGAGGGACTTTTTCGATGTCTTGCCCATGTGAATGGCTAGAAGGCTTTCATAGGTAACAATAGAGGCCCAATCACTTGCATCATGATCCCACCTCTCTTGACGTTCGTCACTGCCCTCTTGCATTCTCTTGAACCAATTTTGTTTCGTGTGGCCCTTCTTATCACAATAAAAGTATTCAATATCCTAAAACTTAGGTCGACTATTGCTCATCTCTAATTTGCCACCTCAGTCCCTCAATCTCCAGCGTCTCCGATCACTAGTAGATACTAGGAAACTTGGATCCTCCAAAATCTTAATGTTTTCCCTCCGCCTAGAGTCATTCATAATCAAGGAAGTGATAACATTCCTCAACTAGATCCTTCACCTTTATCGATGACTATTATCTCTTATTCTTTGATAACATTCCCTCCACGAGGATCTTGGCGTGGGTCTTCTTAAGTTTGAATGACATCCACTTTTGCTCCACACACCTAGAGTATTCCCATTTTCCTTCAACTTTTTCTCCATAATAGAGTCGCTCATTCTTGCACTTCTTCTCAGCCTTCTCTTTTTACTACTTTGACTAATTCACTTGTTGGTCACCTTAGCATTGCCTTTGACAATTGAAGCCTTTATTAAGTATCAACTTGAACGCTTACTTCTCTTTGCCACAATCAAAGCGGTTTTGATGAGTTTTCATTGCCCCTTTTTGAACACCGTGCAAAACTCTTCTTTGTCGAGCTTTCCGATTGAAATCACATACAGCTGTACATCTGGGGCATGATTGCACGCCCTTTAACATGAGCTTCATCTTGTTGGTTGTCAGCAAGTTAATGTCCTTGATACTAAGAACCTCAAAAAGCCATCGTTACACATCTTCAATATCATATAACCCTCGGGTGTATAGGTAGCAAAGAGAGACTTCCTCAATGTAGCATGGTGTGAGAAACCACTATCCATAACCCAACTTTCCACCTTACTCGTGAAAATCCGTGTTTTCCCTGCATGGATGACTAAAAGGTCTTCATGATATATAACTTAATTATGTAATTACTAAAATTTCTTGTATCTTGCCACTCATTTTTCATCTTCTCTAACTTATCATTATCATTTCGAAATGCTTTTGTCGTTCTTTTCTAAATCAAAATATTTCACTCTTTTTTACCAAAGAGTGAAACTATTTTGCCTATTAAATTAATCAATGCAGAATGGCATGCTCCTCAATATTGATGCCATTAAATAATAATTTTTGCAACCCTAAAGCACCTACGCGATGATACGACTACGCAATGATACCACTTAAACATTCACCCTCGGCACAATGGAACAAACCTAACCCCCCGTTAAATATCAATCATCAAACTTGTGAGTATAAGAAACATAACAATACATAACGATTTTTATTGTGAAAATCCTTTTCAACTAAGAGAAAAGTCATGAGGAAATTTTTGAGTAAATTTACTATAATGATAATGACGGTTACAAAATAGTAACTTTTAAAATCTTTTTTCTACAATCTGAGTGAAGAATGGTTGGATATTAATCCAATCAATACACCTAATAATCTATAATAAAAAATATATTGAGAAGTAAGAGCAATTAAATGGTAATACATCATAAAAAATAAACTAAAACAATGTACTCGACTTTGGCAAAGAATAGTACTTAAATTGAAACTTAACCGGATATTAAACCTCTTTCTCTTCTCTCATTTTCTTTTCCCTCCCTGTTCCACACTCCTTGTGTGAAAAAATGATTTCAGATACCCAAAAATCGCATCAAGTGAGACTTTGTATTAGAAATGGCGCATGAGCGCCGATCAGGTGTGACATTTCTAGACAAACCACACACATGCTTTCCTCAAGCACTTATCTGGCGCCACTCCTTTGGGCAAACAACGAACGCATGTTCCTTAGGCGCTCATTGTGCACCACTTTGCAGACTTTCAATCGATTATTTGCCGATTGTCGCACGAATATTGCGCAACCTTTCAGTAGTTTTTTTGCTCAAACGACCCTCGTCCGACTATCGGCTAACATCGCACGAATATCATGCAACCCTTACTTGATATCTTTGCTTAAAGTGTACCACACATGAATATCGCGTATTCTCTTGATGGCTCGTTCATTTGTTGTGGTATTTATAAGAATGTGACCTAAAATCAAATAGATTTCCTTTCATAGGCGTTGCCTTTATCAATTAAAGCCTCCATCAAGTACTGAATTGAATGCTTGCTTCCCCTTGCTATAATCGAGGTACCTTTAATAAAAGCTTTCTTCATCAAATTTTCCGATTGAAATCATATTCAACCGTATATGTGGGGTATGTTGCACGCTCTTTAACACAAGTTTCATCTTGTTGCTTATTCATAAGCTAACGTACTTTACGCTAATTTTCCTCGATGAACCATCATTACACATCATTAATACCCTGCAATTTCTAAGCATACAGGCGATAAAGAGACTTCCGTGATGTCGCATAATGTGAGGAACTGTTATCCATTACCCAATTTGTCTTTTGGCTCATAAAGTTTCACGCCTTCTCAGGAACATCTAGAATGTTTCCACAATTAGCGATATAGGCCCAATCATTTTCCTTATGGTGCTTCCTCTCTTAACATTTGCCATTGCTTTCCTTCTCTTGCTTCCTCTTGAAACAATCCCACTTCATGTTATCGCTCTTACTACATAGAAGCACTCTGTATCTTGAAATTTGAACAGCTTGTTACTCTTCTTTGATTTACTTGTCCGGTTTCTCGATCTCTTGTGCTCCTAACCATTAGTGAATATCAAAAGACTCGGCTCCCCCAAAACCTCAACACTTCTGTTCCTTGTAGACTCATTCAAAAGTAATGAAATGATGACCTTATTAAAGTTGAGCATGTCCTTCGCAAATAATAGCATCATAATAATATGAGTAGAGAAGGCCGACAAAGAAGTCAGCAACACCAATATCTTCCTTCTTGATCTTCTCATCAAGTGTCAACATTTGTATCAAAATTTGGTTAAACTCATCTAAGTACTTCACAAAACGTTCCTCTTCCAACAATTGAAGGTCATAGAACTTATGATGTAGGGAGGAGGGTGAAAGTAGAGAGAAGAAGAATAGAGGGGTAAAGACAAGAAATTAGACTAGAGGGGTAGAGACAAGAAATTAGACTAGAGGGGTAGAGACAAGAAAGGGATCAAACCAAAGGAGAGAGATGAAGGGAAGCACAATTGCTCAATTGCAATTAATTTCTTAAATACTCATTCATTCATTAATCAATCAATTGTCCTAGGGATTCTTATATAGAGAATCCGATGTGAAAGAAAATTAGAAACAAAATTATAATCAAATAATTGAAAAAGTGAAAAAGGAAATCAAATAAAATCAAATAAATGAAAATAAAATCACAACTAATTTGGAAGACAAATAAAAACGAGCCTTCATATTTGGAAGGCAAATAAAAGTGAATATTTGTGTTGGATGTCCGCATCAACTTACCTATATGTAACCTAGTTATTAAGGACTTAGACTCATACCGACTTTCAAGTTTTATTTAGATCTCTGCTAGATCGAACAAACTTATGACTTCTTGAAGAGTATTATTTGTATGATATAATTTGATTATATAATTAGTAAAATTTCTCATATCTTTCCAATCCTCATCCTTCATCTTCTCTAATTTACCCTTCCTATTCCATAGTGCTTTTACCATTCAATTCTGAATTAAAATATCCCTTACTCATTTTTACTAAAGAATAAAATTATTTTTCCTATTAAATTAATTAACGTAGACTAGCAATTTCCTAAACATCGACATCATCAAATCGTAATTTTTGCAGCATTGAAAAATTTCTGCTATGATGCCACTAGTTGGACATAGCCAAAACACATAGCTTAGAGTAGCAGAACAAACCCAAACCTCTCGTCAAATATCAGCTATCAAATTTATGAATACAAAAAACACAGCAATGGACAACAATTTTATTATAGAAAATCGTTTTTAACTAAGTGAAAAATTAGATGACAAATTCTGAATAAATCTATTATAATGATATACCGGTTACAAAATAACCCCCTCTAAAATCCTTTTACGATAACCCGAGTGAAGAATGGTCGAATACCAACCCGCTTAACATGCCTAGAGACCCACATGAGAAAATACACCAAGAAAGAAGAATAGCCAAATAATAATACGTCCTAAAAAAATAATATTAGAATAGTATATCCGATCTTGGCGAAAAAAAAAAACTCAATCGGATGTCAAACATTTTCTTCTCTTGTTTTCTCTTTTTTCTCTCTACAGTAATCCTTATGTGAGAAAATAATTTCGAATATTCTAAAATTACGTCAGACACCACTTTATATCAGAAATGGTGCATGTGCATTGATTAAGTCCCTAGACAAAAGGGGCACGAGTGCCCTTTAGACAAGTATCAGGTGTAAAATTTCTAGACATATCATGCATGTGTTTTCCTTAGGCGCGCATCTAGTGCAACTCTTTTGGGTTAACAGCGCAAGTGTGTCCTTCAAAAGCCCATCATGCACCATCCTGCTGATCATTGACCGGCCATTGCACGAGCATTGCTTAAGCATCCGGTGTTCTATCGCTTAGATAACTCTCGATCAACCACTATCTGACCTCGCACGAAAATCGTGCGGCCCTTATTTGACATCTTCGCTCGAGCGTACCATGTGCAAATATTATGCATTCTCCCAATGACTAGTCTGTTTGTTATAGTACCTACAAGAGATTGACCTAAACCCAACACCCTTTGATTTCCCTCCATTATCATTATTTTCCTCCTCTCCATAGACATTTTCAAAGCTTTGAGCTTCTATTGAAGAAATCTTAAAGATGTTAAACTCTATGGGTGGTGATGGGGGCTTTTGCTCCAACTTGGGTGTCCTTTCTTCTGTTATCAAGGCCATCATATCTAGATTATGGAAGTGTCAAGTACTGCACAAACGACGCTAGACTAGATGTGACTCCGACAATTGTTGTTTGCAATGCTAGGTAAATCTCAAGATCATATGTTCGCTCTCCTTAATCTTTTGGATTCTAGCTATGGTGAACCGTCTGTTGTGGTGGTGTGGAGGAAGGACAAAAAATTTCCAGTAACCTTCTTCCTCAAAGTAATCTTTTGGATTCTAGCTATGGTGAACCGTCTGTTGTGGTGGTGTGGAGGAAGGACAAAAAATTTCCAGTAACCTTCTTCCTCAAAGTTGGGTCAACACTGTGATGCATTTCGTTTCTCGGCAGGGGGCTTCCCTTAAATTCTACCCCATTGTTCTATTGGCAATAGGGTTATCAGCCAAAAGAGGGGAATTGACTCTTGCCGGATATTTCCTGGGAAAAAGGCCACCTGTCCTTTGGTTGAAACCATTGCTGAGTATCTAGGGAAGCATGGACCTGGTTCAAGGACTTGCTAAAATGAAAGGCTTTTTCTACATCAGAATCTCTAACACGGATAGTATGTGCAAGGTCAGGGATGGTGGTCTTTAGACGACTCCTGTCAATCCAATTTTTCTCAAGTTTTGCTGCTGGGTATGCCCCTCACCAAAGAGGTGCTTACCAGAATCCCTACCTAGGTTAATTTTCTTGATCTATGGCTTGACTATTGATCATCAGAGGGATTAAGCTATGTTGCTAGCGCAGTGGGGTAGCCTTTGTTTGCTAATTCCATTTGGAAGCCTTGACCCGTATTGGTTTCATCCACATTTGTGTGGTGGTTGAGGTTAATGTGACCTCACCATATACAATTGATTTGGTGATTGGCCAAGGACTGTTTTAGAGGAAGATCTCACTGTCAAAATGGATATCTAGTACTCTTGGAAACCCACCCTCTGCAATGCTTATAATATGTTTGGTCATTCAAATGATGAGTGTAAGGAATTTCCTTGAGCCAAGCCTTTGGCCCTTGGTTGATAGAGGACTTAAGTAAATAGAAGAAAATTTTCTAAATTACATGGGATTTATCTTAATCAGGATATTTCTCGTGCTCCTAGCACTCCTTCGGATCTTCTCCCTCTTGCTAGGAACTCCTTTAATGTCTTTGCTTATCTAGAGGTTATGGATGATACTTCTATTGTAGACAATGTGGTGGTTGCTGGCCTTACGGGGGCCCAACAGTTGAAGGATGTTGTGAAGCTCCCTGCTCCTACCTCTTCTTCTGTGGCCCTAGAGAATACAAGTGGTAGCTCCTTCATCCCTTTAGATCCCTCCACTTTGAGCTCAGGACCTCAGATGATGGACAATTCTAAGCTGAAAGTGCCTGTTGTTGGTACTCCTAAGTGCGTTGGTAAGATTCATAAGGGGCCCAAATCCCCCCCCCCCAGGTTGTTATTAAATGACTAGTATGGCTTGTTGGAATATTAGGGGGCTTAATCACCCTCTTAAAATAATTGAAATTAAATATTTTAATAGTCAATATAGTCTTTAGATTTCGATTTAATGGAGACTAAAATTAGGGAAGTGAACATCCTCAAAACAATTGCCTATAAATGGTCTTGGATCACCAATCACTCCTCTTCTAGGGGTGGTCGGGTGTGGTTGGGTGGAACCCTAATGAAGTGAACCTTCGAGTTGCTTATATGGATGGCCAAATTGTATAGTTGAGTTGATTGAGAGAAATATCTGCTTCTATTCCTTTGTTTATGGGTCAAATGATATCATTGTCCGCCAAATGCTCGGGCATGTTCTTGAGGCAGTCTCTAATTCCTGTCCCAGTGAGCCTTCGTTAGTGCTTGAAGATTTTAATACTCATAGGAATGCATCTGAACTGAAAGGAGGTAATTTTGATGAAGGTACTGCTTGGTTTTTTTATAGGTGCATGCTAAAAAATGGTCTAAATGATTTGAAGCATTCCAGGTGCTTCTGTACTTAGAGCAACCATAGGGATAGTGATTACTGCACTGTCAGGAAGCTGGACTGCATTTTGGTCAATGATGAATAATTCTTAAGATGGCCGACTACTTGTGATCTATTTCCTCCCCCAATGGTTTCAAATCATTCTCTCGGTGTGCTTATGCTCGAGGACAACCTTTTGACTAGGAAAGGTATATTGAAGTCTAACAATTTCACTGCAGCCCACCCCTAGTTTGCTTTTGTGGTTTAGGAGGTATGAAACACCCAATGTCCGGCCACCCTATGTTCAAGGTTGTGGGCAAATTAAAATAAGTCAAATTAGCTTTAAAGAGCCTTGACTTGGATATTAGCTGTTATGGAAGAGTTGGTGAAATGTCAGATGGAGATTGACTGGCTTCCACACTGCCAGCGCCTTACTGAGTTTAAAATAGAACTAAGAACCTTGTATCTGATGGCCCGTGAGTGTATCTCCTTGTACAAACAGAAAAACAAGGTGCATTAGATTAAAGATGGGGACAAATGCTCTAGATTTTTTGTTTTGTTTTGTTTTTCTTTTCTCTAGGACGGTGGCTGAAAGGAACAATAGATGGAGGATCTTGTCACTGTGCAAGTCGGATTGTTCTCCTACCTGCAGTATGGATGAGGTCAAAATTGAAGTGACCTAAGTGACATCTTATTTCACAAATTTGCCGGGCAAATCTTCTCGTAGGTGCCCCTATCTGATGACAGTGTCAGGTCCAATGTTCTCGATAGGATTTCACCCTTTTTAATAGAGTCCTTGATGGCATAGGTGACCACAAAGGATATCATGGATGAACTCTCGAGTATTGGGGATGACAAGGCTCCAAATCTTGATGGCTTCTCAGTAGCATTCTTTTAGAAGGCTTGGAGGTATGTTAATCCTGTTATATCTGAGATGGCTCTCGATTTTTTCATTTCCAGAAAAGATGCTTAAAGAAGCCAATACTATAATACTTCCTTCGGTCTGGGAATATATAACGAGTTTTTGGACCGAAAAAAAAGAAAAATTGATCAACTTTGAGAGATCGACCTATTCTTAAATTGATAGTATACTTTGAGGGATCCTTGATTTTCTAGTACGGAATTTGAGTTTCCCAAGAACTTCTAAATTCACAAAAAATTTTTAAACATTTAATAACCTTTCCATACATCATTCTTAATATTTTATAGCGCTACAAGCAAAATTTGATCCCCCTTTTTAGAACTAACAATCCCTAATGATATGGAACATCAAGCCTAGTCCATAACTACTTATTAAAATTCTTAGATATCATCAACTACTATTGCTACCTTGCTAACCAACTTTTACCCTAAGTTACTATTCATTTACCACACCAGATTATAACATCGGGTCAAGCCCCTCATTCATCTTGTCACTGAAAGGGAAATTTGAAAAACACAATGCGAAATCTTTAAATTTCTTCTAGGTGGTTTTCGCTTGAGAGGTATTCTGCTGATGGATGAAAACTTTACAAACTCCTTAATGCATCCTGGCTTCTAGCATTGCTTATGGCTAATGGCCTAGTGATGGGTCTCAGTCAGTCCGTCGCAGCAACTCTAATGTGACCTTATCTTGTTGCCCCACCCTTTTCTTTTGTAAAGAAATATGAAAGATAAGGTGCAGTTTAACGGTGCTAGATTGCTGAAGCTGATAAGCAACTTGGCGTATCATATCAAGCACCTTACAAGCTTCAAAATACTTGGGTGCTAATTTCGTGTTCTTTTGCAAAGCAAGCATTTGTTAGTGATATAGGTAAAACTTGACATGTACCCACTCCCCAATTTCAATAGGTTCGTTCACTATGCTTCTTATCGTAGAGCTATTTCATATGATTTTGTGCCCTAGATTTTCTCTGGCTTCTTGGGCCAGCAAATCACTCTCTTCCAAGAATTTCTCAACCGCCTTTATCTTGGTTGTGCCATGAACATATGCCAGGAGGGATTGTGGCTCTCTTCCATACAGCACTTCAAAGGGAGATTTAACTAAGGCCAAGTGAAATTTTGGCGCACCTGGTACAAAGTTTATGCAGCACTTCATGAGTATTAGAGTGAAATTCATGAATAATTAATGGGATTAAGGGAGAAGTGGGTTGAAGGTAAATGCACCCCATAAAGAAAATCAGACCTCCTTTGTAAGCCCAAGGACCCACTGCTTCCCCTTCCTGGATTCTCCTGACCAGCTATGGTAACTCATCTTCTCTTAGAACCTCTTCCAAAAACGTTTTTCACCCATATCAAAGTTGCTTGAGTGATAGCCCGCAATTCTCCTTCGTGCCTTTGAGACAAGGCATCAGCAGCCCCAATCTTACTTCCCTTTTTGTATACAATCTCAAATTTGTAGCCCATTAATCGGATCATCCATTTTTGTTGAGCTTGTGTGGTGATAGTTTGACTTGGAAGATATTGTAAATTCCATTGATCGATCCAAACAATAAAATTTAGAACCCAATAAGCCACCATTTTTCACTACATTGATAGGGTAAGGTTCTTTCGCTTTAAGGCCTGACTGAAGAAGGCTACAGGCCTATCCTTTTGCATTATTACTACCCCAATAACTATACCAGAAGCATCACACTTAATCTCAAAGGTAGTGAGAAATCTAGTAATACCAGAACATGCCTAGTGGTCATAGCTCCCTTCAGTTACTCAAAGGCTTTTGCTACATTATTAGACCACTCAAATCAGTCCTTTTTTAACTTATTAGTGAGTGGCCTAGCCATTTCCTCGTAATTCTTGATGAATTTTTGGTAGTAGCCGGTTAGACCTAAAGTTCTCTCAATCCCTTCAATGTGGTTGGTTTGGGCCAAGCTACCACTGCTTTGATTTTTTCAGGATCCATAGCTACTCCTCTAGATATTGAATGACCCAAGTAACTTACCTCCTATAACTCATATTTGCATTTTTCTTTCATAACAAGAAATTAATGCCCTTGTAACCTTGTGAGATCAGCTTCCATATGGTAATGTGATCTCTGCAAATCTTGCTATAAATTAATATATCATCAAAAACACAAAGACTTATTCCTGCAAGAAGCCTTGAAATACTTGATTCATAATAGTTTGGAATGTGGAGGGTGCGTTTTTTAGCTCGAAAGATATAACCAAAAACTCATAGTGGCTGTGATGAGTTTTGAGAGCAATTTTTGCTACATTGGTAGGGTGCATGTGGATTTGATGATATTCGGATTAGAGGTCAAGCTTGATGAAGAATTGGGCTCCTCATAATTCATCTAAAGTTCAGCAATCACCAGAACAGGAAACTTATCTTTGATTATGATGTCACAGAGAGCTCGATAATCCACGTATAATCTCCGGGACCCATCTTGCCTTTTTACCCAGAGAATGTTGGGAAAATGGCGTCTGACCGGCCAACCAGAAACAAGCAGTAGAGTAGAAAAAATAAGGGAGAGAAGAACACTAATGTTTTACGTGAAAAATCCTTCTAAAATAAGAAAAAAATCACGGGATATACAATCCACAAACAAATATCACTATATAAGTTTTTATGGTTACAAAAACCACAAGAGAAGGGAATAAAGAGCAAGAGCACAAGTTGCTCACACAGTTCTCTCTTCACACTCAGAAAACTTAGACCCTCAAAATTTTCTTGTCTCGCACACCACACCTCACACACACAGAACGCAATACAAATATATATATATATATATATACAGGCTGTTTGCACAACCGCCTAGTCAGCGTGGAGGTTGCACAAACAGACAGCCACCTGGCGCACGTACAGTTCTGCAACGGCTCTACAACTATATTGTAGGATATCGTGCTCTACAGAAATGGCGCGCATATTCTTCAGAAATCATGCTTGCCCAGCCAATCTTTTGAGATGGGATTCACGTGCACTGTCTGCATCTAGGTCCTCGGGCTTTCCATCATGCCTCCAGGCAATGACAATGTCCTCAAACATTCTGTGCACATAAAATGTCCTCGGTCATAAGTGTTGCTCACATGTCCTCAGAACAATGTTGCGCAGATACCTCAGTTTCGCAATAAACAAGTCCGCGGACCATAAATGCATAATGATCTCGTCCTTGATTTGAGTCCTTGGACGAAAAATACCTCCACATGGGAGTGACCACAACATAACTGGGAAGGAATAGGGATTATTGCTTGGTCAGATCACCCCAGATGACAATAAATATGTAATTACGTTTTCAATCTCATTCTTTTGGCAATAGGGTATCGGTAATGTTTGATATTCATCAGGCTGGCACCTGCTTTGAGAGGAATTGTATGATCTTGCCTCCTCAGAAGAGGAAGCTCCCTTGGCTTAGAGAAGATTACCCCATGTTTTTCCAAGAGCAATGGCAGTTCCTTCGGCAAATATTGGGCTCGACTCGGTGACACTTTCTGGTTAAGACTCATTTGGAGGAACACAGCCCTCGTGTTCTTCCTCAATTGTCTGTGTAAATCTGGATCACCCATTACCTTGTTTTGGGGTCCCTATGTACCCTATAATTCCACTCTGGCCCCCTTTTCACAAGAACCCTATAAACATTTTCTGGAAGTTCCACATGACCATTCACAACTACCTCAACCATTCGACTCCAAGAATTGCTCTATACCCGCTGACCTGCAACAAGAATAAATCCAGTAGTAAGCTTACCCCATGGATTCGTACCTCAACCTCCTTACGAGTTCCTTCACTCTTCATTCATCCTCAGTTAGCAATAGCGATGATGAAGCTTTTCGCAGAGGGTCTCAATCCTAGGAGGTTTGCGAGTTCCGCCAGCAAAAAATTGTGGGTACTCCTAAATCAACCAAGATGGTGAAGCCAATGTCCCTAATATTTTTCTCTAAGCCTCATGGTTTGGGGCGCATGAACCCTGCAAATGGCATGACGGCTGATGTCCGGTACATCTACTGATTCTTCAACCTCCCATCCCTCTTTGGCTGCTACTTCAAAATCACACTCGATGAGGAACAACTTCTTACGTTGATGTCCTGGGCAAACTTTTCATCACAATTGAAACAGAGCCACTTTGCATGTCGTTCACTCAACTCTCCAGGGGATAATTTTTGAATTGGGGTTTTGGGATGAGTAAGGGTTGCCGATGGTAAGGATGGACTGGGAGCATGGAGAGCTAGGTTAGATCTGCGAAACTCTGACGGCGCTTGTTGATACGACTCCCCCACTCGGTCTTCATACAATCGGGCCAAGCTTATGGCCGCCGATAGGGTTGCTAATTCGTTAGCTTACACATCGATTCGCAAGGTTTTCTTGAGCCTATTAATGAAGCCCCAATTTGTTAATCTGTTGAAATGTCCCCTGCTCGGCTAAAAAGTCACCGCATTGATTTATAATCCTTCACGCTTCTCACTTGTTTGAGTCTAGAGAAATCCCCAAAGAAGTTCCTATAATTAGTCGGGCCATATTGCACATGTAATTCTTTTCTCAAGTTTTCTTAGGTCAAGTCCCTAGTTTATTGTTTGTAGCATTGATACCAAATCTTGACATCCCCATCTAGATGGTACATCGCCAATGCCTTTTGGATCTTGCTTTCCTTCGTAGTGCGGAAACTCTATTCTTGGCCCTAGATAATATTGACTACCACAACCTTGCAAGCACGAGTAATTTTGGTGGGACAAAGAACTTCCTTCATTTCTGGAATTTGCAACTTGGTTACTTGACAAAGCTTGTATTGATACATCTCCACTAGTTGTCTCATTATCTGTTTTTGATCGGTTTTTAGGTTGTCGGCCTCTTTTTAAAGACATTCCAAATGGTGATAAGACAAACCTCTTTTTGATACCAAGTTGATATGTCCCTTAGTCTAGGAACGTGTAACAGATTTTTGGAGTAAAAAAGAGATCCAGTTGATTTTGCAAGATCAACTTATTCCTAAATCGATGGGATATTTTGAGGGATCCTTAACCTCCTATTAGGGAGTTTGTATTTCGCAAAAATTTTTAAATTCATAAGAGATTTTTAAACATTCATTAATATTTTTGTACATTTTTCTCGGTATTTTATAGAGTTGTATGTAAATTGGAAATATCATCTCTTTTTAAAACTAACAATCCTTAATAGTATAGGACAACAAGCATATTCCATAACTACTGAATCAAATTCCTAGAATCATCAACTTCTCCTACTATCTTGCTAACCAATTTTTACACTAAGTTGCTATTCATTTACTGTATCGAATCAGGACACTAGGTCATACCCGTATCATACTAACTTGATCATTCTCGTCTTGAAAGTGGACACCCTAGCTTGGATTGCTAATATTGGGCCAATTTCATATCGTAATGACATTTGTAAAAGTATCTCAAAAAATTCTAGTAAACCAGATCCAGTTATGCCTTTCTACTTTGATCAACAAATCTCAAATTGCCTTTATATTGAGGATAAGTATTGGTGACAATATCTTTCTTGCCCAGGATATCCTTAATCGATACCACTTTAATAAAGGCTAGCCAAGATGCACTATAAAGATTGACATGCAGAAAGTGTATGATATGGTGAAGTGGGATTTTCTTAGCCTTTCAATGTGGATTTTATAGTTCGCTTCCCACTTCATTGAGATGATTTTATGCGATATGTTTCTCCAACCTCCTATATTATTTTCCTTAATGGAGAAATCGTGGGCTTCTTTCTTGGAGCAAGGAGGTTGCGTCTGGCTGACCCATCGTCCCCCAATCTACTCACTATTGTTAAGGAGGTTTTCCACGAGATTATATCTACCAAAATGGATAATAAAAAGAAGTTTAAGTTTCATTTGAAATACAAAAGGACTAAAACCTCCATGCCAGCTTTTTGTGAACAAAGTTTTTTTACAAGTCCATATCTATTCTCTTTTTCTTTGATTAAAGAGGGCCTCCTACTTTTTTTAGAACTCTTCGGATTGAAGGCTAACCCTCTTAAAAGCGAAATCTTCCTGTGTGGTGGGGCCACGATCGATGCCAATTGTGTTAAGGAGGCCATTGGTTTTTTACTCAACTCCCTACCTATTTGTTACCTTGGATTTCCTCTTATTTCCTCTCGTCTTACAGCCTCTGATTATAAGCCAATCATTGAGAAGATTGCTAGGTGTATTATAGTGTCAAGGAATAAGACCCTCCCCTATGCAGTCATCTTTTACTTATTAGATCCATCCTCTCTGTATCCATGTTTATTGTGCTTCCAACTTTACCCTTTTGGGCTCATATTGAAACAAATGGAATCCCTTAGTCATAACTTTTTGTGGCACATTGGGAAGGATTGCAAATCCATAGCTGAACTATTAATGAAGGGGGCTTAGGTGTCGAGATATGGTAAGGAATAAGACCCTGTGCATAAACCTATTACTTATTAGATCCATGATCCATGGGGCTTAGAAACAAATGGAATCCCGTCAGATTTGGTAAGGAATAAGACCCTCCCCTATGCAGTCATCTTTTACTTTTTAGATCCATCCTCTCTGTATCCATGTTTATTGTGCTTCCAACTTTACCCTTTTGGGCTCATATTGAAACAAATGGAATCCCTTAGTCATAACTTTTTGTGGCACATTGGGAAGGATTGCAAATCCATAGCTGAACTTGCCTGGCCGACGTGTGTAAACCTATTAATGAAGGGGGCTTAGGTGTCAGAGATATGGTGGCTTGAAACCAAGCACCTTTTTTGTGGCAGTTTTGGAGACTTCTCTTTAGTACTTCTGATTCTGTGGATTGAATGAATTTACACATACCACATACATGATAGATGTATTTGGTCCTTTAAAAATTTTCAAAATCTGTCATAGAGTTTTAAGAAGATTATGAGGCTCTATGTGTTGGAGGTTATTCTCGTGTGGAAGTCCTGATGGCTGGAGAACTTCAAGAATGCACAAGGACTTTGTGAAGTTAAGGTTCGCGGATTCATGCATTGAATATCCGTGAACTATGTAAAGTGTCTTTGGTGCAAGAAATCTCGGTCAACTCGGGCATTGACCGGTTGGAAATGGATATCTTACAAGACTGTTCTATACAGTAGGCGTACAATTAACCTACTACTTTGGGTAGTTGAAGAACGTCATCTTTTGGGAAGCCAGCATGTCTACCTGCAACACATGCATGCGTCACCTGTAGGACAAGGCATGTGCCTGCGGTTGCAGGCCTTGAGAGCTGTGCGCCAACCACCATACAATCAGGGTGGTTGGTTGTTTCCTTGCTCGTCTATATATATATATATATATATAACACAATTGTGAAAAAGTGTGTGAGTGTAAGTGTAAAGTGTTGCATGAGATAGAGGAGAGGAAAAGTGAAGAAATTGGAGAGCAGTAAGAAAAACACAAGTGTGTTCCTTCTGCGTTGTTCTTCGTTTCCACCTCAAAGACTTGCGTTGCCGTGTAGGTTTATGTAATCAAATTTCATATTTAGCGATTTATTTATGGACTTGGTGTCCTGTGATTTTTTCCTTATTTTAGAAGAATTTTTCACGTAAAATATCTAGTGTTCATTTTTCTTATTCTTCTTACTTCCTTCCTTTCTCTGTGTGTGCATGACCGTGTATTTGTGGTCCGGCCGTTCATTCTGACGCCAACACTATGATCATATTAGACCGTTTCATTCCCACTGTGTTGGGAATGACAAGGATATTAAGCTATGGACCGATCGGTGGCATCCTAGTAGTATCCCGTGTGATATATTCGGTGATATTTTTTGTAGGCTCGACATTATGCTTCCCTTACAATCTAAAATGGCAAGCATTGTTGATGATTTTTGTTGCATTTGGCCTGTTGAACGATCCTATTTTAGGCAACCTTATTGAAAACAAGCTTTCCAACTACCCTCATTCGGCTCAGGCAAATAAATAGACTGGTGTGAGACTCTGGGGTTAAGGGCTTCTTCAGTACTCAATCAACTTGGAGGATTTTTCAGCCAGAGAGACCTAATGTTGACTGGCATTACTTGGTTTGGGCTTCTTACAGATGTCCTTCCCAATCATTTATCCTGTGGCTAGCAATTAGGGGTAGACTGAGTACCAAAGATAGGATCCGTAGGTTTTATAACTTGGAAACTCTGTGATGCTTTTGCTGTGTACATGATGAAGATCATCAGCACTTTTTTTTTTTTAATGACAGTTCACTCTTGGTAGCTGGATGACAATATGTAGGTATTCTGGATGCCCTTACTCAGTTTGTTAGTGGGCTCAGGAGATTAAATGAGCAATCCATAGACACTGGGGAGTTCCTACTGAGGTGAAACATGAACCTTTTACAGGCACAAATAACGTATCAATTTCGTGCTGTGCTTTTAGTGTTGGTGGCCATGGTTCTTATAACATGACAATGGGAGTTTCTTCTTTGAAATTTCTTTCATAGATGACAGAGATTACATTTGAAATATGTTTTCCTTATTTTCCTAATTGATAAATGCTTGAATAGTAAAATAATATGTATAGGATAAGCGCTTAAAATAAATTCAAGCTAAAAGCACTGAAAAAGGCCCTAGAACTTCAAAACCACAAGAAACAGATAGCAAAAGCGATCAAAAGATTAACATCAACATATACCACTCAAACTCCATCTGCAGAATTATAAAGAATTGTGCCCGTGAAAGGTTCATGTCTCACCTCGATAGGAACTCCCCAAAAGAAAGCAAAAGCGATCAAAAGTTAACATGAAGATATACCACTCAAACTCCATATGCATAATTATGAGGTGGCATTAAGCTAAAATTTATAGTTTATTTATAAATATAAGAATATAATTGGTAGATAATATACTAATTTATGCTAAATTAATAATAAAAAATATATTTTTTTTTTACTTTCTCCTAAAAAAAATTTAAAAGAAAAATCAGTATATAAGTTAAAAGTTAGCAAATATAAATCAATGGTGCTTTAACATCTTAAAATTGATTCAAAAGTTTCTCTAAATTGTATTGCCTACTCTTTTTTAAATAATAATAATAATAATAAATTACTGTAAAATTACCTTTCAGCTGGAAACTTTGTGTTCTACCATATTTTTTTTAATTATGCTTTACTGTTATGCAATATGTTTCCCTAGGTTTTTGAAGGGGAAAGCGACTTCCTGGCAACCATGCTGGATTCATCAGATGAACTCTATGCGGCGGCTGCGAGTCTCGGCATTGATATACAAATCTTCTGTTCCTATTCATCTGAGTTGACAGATGAAATTATATTAAACTGCATCAGAAATGGCAGCAAGTTTGGTGAAGGCTTATTTCCTAAACTGCCCGAATCAGAAACTCTTGCAGAATCCTTCCTCACAAAGTTTCCTTCCATTAATCCCCTCTCCGCACATGCAATTCTGTCATCTACGAGCCAGCTAGCAGAGTTCCTCGAATGGTCGCAGGAAGGCAGGATTCGAGCGCTTCAGAAATATCAAGTGCCCGTTGAAGCTGTTCGCTTATTAAGTGTCTTGTGCAGATATGGGGAGCTTGACGAATCCAAATCTGGAATGACGGATTGTTCTTCTTCAGTGTCGTCTGCTCCTAATTCGGAAAATCTCGACGAAAAATTCAACTCCGAAAGGCAAAAACGAAAATTCAACTCAAATGTATCAAGTCCGACGATATCTTACAAAAGGAAACTCGCCGACTTATCTTTGGATGACGAACTGTTTGGTCAAGAACAGACGGGAGAAGGTCGCAACTTAGCTAACGATCTTCGCCCTTCTTCTTTACCTATGAATGGTAGATTGTTTGGTCATAAGCAGAAATCTTTGATGACAACTGATATGAAACGCTGGGATGATAGTAGCACATTTGGCGATCTGCATGAGGACCTAATGGGTGAAGTTATAGACGTTAATGACAAATTTTTATCAGGCCAGGACCTCCCTATCTTTATTAAAAAGTTCTCTCCATTTATGCATGAGATGGAAGAAAATCCGAGGGCCAATGATTCAAGAACTGCTCGAAGATTGTCATTTGGTAAGAGCAATATTCATCCCGACTTTCCCCTAATCGTCGAGGCAAACACTGAAGATATCGATTGTCGAGATATCATGTCGTTGGAGGCTGATTCAATGGCGAATTTTACGAGAAATTTCCACAAACAGTTAAATAAAGAGGGAGATACATGCCGTTATGGGGCCACACTGCTTTCAAAAGCCGTTCAATCATCAGAACTGCGACAAGGATCGCCATGGACGCTGGAGTTTCTCAACCGTGTTAGAGAAAAGAGCAGGTGCCATAAGAAATCTCTTGCTCGTGGGGCTCCTGCTTCTCGTTTAGGGTATTCTGGAAATGTCTCGAGAATTATGAACAGAAAAAGTCCGTCTATTCTTGAATATTACAAGTATCAAGGAGGAACAACTCCTGCGAAGAGGCAAAATCGACATATTCAACCGTCCACTTCATTAAAGAAGGCTACGGCTTCAGCCCCTCTGCTCACAAGCTGGACTCCTCCTGACAAGAGAGCAAGCCGGGTATGCTTCTTATGTTTTTGATAAGTAAAATTTATTTTACCATATACAAGATTAAAATATTATTTTAATATTTATCTTTTATTATTTTTAAAATTTTTTTTATAATAAAAAGGGTAATAGAGCGAGACATAATAAAATTCCGATTCATGATTTAGTTGATTCTCCTTTTCTTATGCGTCTAGGGATGGTAATGAATCAGGCTGAAGATAGCCAAACCCAGACACATCCTTTACTATCAATCCATAATTCAAATCTAAGACTATATTGAGATCCAAACAAAACCCAAGGTTAGTTTCTTTCCTTTTTTTTTTCTGTAAAGTAAAAAATTAAAATTTGATGATACTAGCATAGTTTTTAGATAATTAATTCAACAATATAATATACAACCCATTTAACCTAATTTGGTACTTAAAAATGTTTCACAAATTATTTTAACCATTAAATAAAAACATAAATATTCAAAATCTAAATTTTATAAAACAATTAAACTCTGTCGTTTTAGAACCATTGGGTATAACCTCAATACGGTTAACTCTATTGATTAACATCACAAGCCCATGAATAGTAAATTTAGGAATGAGAAAGTATTGACTGACCAATTAGATTTAAGTTTGAAAAATAGAGTCTTAAATTAACCCAACTCTAATTAGAAATTGAAATCAAGTGAACAATCGAGTGGCCGAGTAACTGAAAGGACATGAAAAAAATTAAATCATAAATCCGAATGTTTGGATAGTTAACTAACAAATTGAACGATTAATCTAATGATGTGATTTAACCAAACTAAGAATATAATCTAGCCTAATGATTAAATCAAGTGGACGGTTTATATCTTACAATTAATCTACATAAAGATCTCTTGACTAATGTTAATCATTTATCATCAACATCGACCAAATTGCCTCCAAAATAATTTATATTAGAGTATGCATAAATGCAATTAAACTAAATATTTTTAACTAATTTAATTATTTAAATCATAGTCGGTTATTCTTCTTCATAAAGCAGGCATTAGTTGACGATGTATTTATAAATATACCCACCTTTTTTAAAAAAGGGGATAAAAGTCAGAAAGTAAGAATAGAACAAAGATCCTCTAAACATTTATTTTTTCGTATAATATAAAACTAAGTCCTCTATCTCACTCTTCCACTTTTCACATTTTAAGAAAAGCCACTAATTTGAACGTTAGAATATATACTCGGAAGTGAGTCATGTAATTTTTAAACTCTTAATTTTTATTATGTGTAGGATTTAAATAGAACATTTAATGGTTTAATTTGAATTTATTTAAATCATAATCTTGATTTCACATCCATATCATTAGTGATGTCTATAAAAAATGCAATTGAGTTACTCATTCTTACTTGAACCAAATCACACCTATAAAAATCCATTAACTCCTCTTTTATAAGACCGGTAAATGTGGTCAATATGAGAACACATGGATAATTAAACCAGCCATCAAAGGAGTTCCCCTCTCATAGTATCCTTAGATGATAGCCAATTAAGTGTTCACTCATCAATGATTTCAAACATTAGAGACCTAACTGCTCAAATGGAGGATATGTCAAAGATGTTATAATCCCTTAATTTGAGGACCAAACTCATCAGGTAAAGGTCCTACATCCACGAGTTTCAACCTCTAGGAGGAGGCTGAAATGTAAGAAAATAATCAAGGAGGAAACCACTCTCAGCCAAAGATGCCATGATTCTTGAGGCAAAGAATTGAGTTGTTCATTCCCAACTTGAAAGATGTCTAAACTTCAAAGTGAAAGAAGAGAGTTTAGAGCAACTGAATTTCCAATATATTTGGAATTTTGAATGCCCTTCCATCCTAGAGGAAATGTCATACAGTAGTATGCCCTGAACCATCCCGGCTAGGCAAATACCCAATGCTAAAAGAATCACCTCCACAATTGAAGTGGAGGAAAGAATTAAGAGAATAGAGTTGCAAGCTTTTTGGGAAAGCTCTACTGGCTAGATGACCCAACTAGATCAAACATCATTCACCTTGAAGATCAAAAGGTACTAACACCCTCATAAATTGAAAATGTTAGTAATGGAGTTGTATGATGGAAGTACTAATCCGATATATCATCGAGACTACTTTCCCACACTGTTCGATTTATAGAATTTAGAGACGCTACATTGTGTCTCTATTTTTCTTTGACCTTAAAGATAGACACATAAATTTGGTTCTATGGATGCATGAATTGGGACTTTTTAGGAACTAGCCAACCAGTTCTTGTCTTACTTTGCTTCCAACCAGATGGAAGAGAAACAATCCTAGCACATTGTTAGGATAAGGCAAGGTTCTAATAAGAGTCTAAAGCGTTTTCTTGATTTGATTCAATGCAAAAGCTAGAGACATATCAAAACTCACCAATGAGTTGAAGTTGAATGTCTTTATGGTGACGATTCAACTAGATGTCTTTTTAAATTCATTGGTTCAACATGACCCTAAGATGTTCTTAGAGGCAAAAACAATCATCGAGACTTACACTACAGCAAAGGATGTAAATGATGCCAAAAGGCTAGAATACTCAAATTATAAGCAACATCCGGGATATAATGGGGAGGAAAAAGGAGAAACAAAAGCAATCAATCCATTTGAGGCCATTGTAAGCAATAGAGGACTAAGTTAGGTATGCATAGAGAATATAAGTCACAACATTTCACACCCTTCTTTGATACCCAGATAAATGTTTTAATGTAAATTCAAAAAGAAAAGTTTTTAAAGTGACCCAAGCAAGTTAAGAATTCAGAAGGAAGAGACTAACTAATGTACTGCCTTTACCATTGATCTCCAGTGTACAACATCGAGAAATGCTGGACATTTTATAAGGATATTGAGACCCTTATCCAGAAAAGGGATCTCAAGAAATATTTTTAAAATATTGGTGTCAGCTGAGACAAAGACAAGAATAACGAAGAGCAGCCTAAGCAACTATGAAGTTGGATAGTTATGGGGTCATCAACATCTTGGCCTGGACCGTTTGCTTGAAAAATATTAAATCTTCCGAAATAATCAATTATCCATCATAAATTTTAAAATTCATCAATATATATGAACTCAAAATCATAAAATTCTAAAATCAGCATACCATAAATGATCCTTATAAATGTAATAATAAACATCATATCCATAATCATAATTACTTGAAATAAAATAAATATTTTTCACTCCAGAATCGCCTCTGCTTAGTGCTCAACAATAAAAGAAATATTTTTTACTCTTGCTCATAAGCTGCTAATTCCAAAATCACCTCTACTTGGTGCTCAATGATAATCCTACAAATCTTGACTAGCACCTACAATATCTCTTCAATTTTGAATCAAAAAAATATAAAAGTGAGTAGAATACCTAACAATTAAATATAATTAACAATATATAAATACGAATAAATATCTCGAATTGTAACATCAATTTTATAAAATCAATAATAACATGCGATATGCTAACCACTATCAGATATTCAGTAATATATCGTATCCACAATTTAAAAGCTATATGAACAATTGGATATCAGGAACATAATATGGATTCCACCGAATTTGATCAACTCAATATAAGGTCACCACTGTATGAGATACAATAATTTCCATTGTACGAAATAAAATAATCTCCATGGACCTTATTCTTTCACAATGAATCAAGGGCCGCCTATTTATGCCATCAACGGTTGGATAAGTATAATAAGGTTATCTAATATTTATAGTATCCCCACTACCTCTATAATTATTCCAAAGGCTGTAGCCATAACATGCTCATATCATCTATGACACTCCTCACAAAATGATATCCCTAATATCATTTTTTATGATAGTCTCTAAATTATAAACGTCCTTCCTCAATATCAATAACCTTGACCTTCGAAATAGAATAGGTATTGAAAATGTATAAATTTCTACAAAGTCCCGTAGATTCCTATTCGTCAGATACCGTAGAGTCTTTGCACACTCTTATTTATTTATCCATAAAATACCAATAAAATGTACGCACGCGATTAAAGCGAACACAAAAAATCATTTATCACAGGAATATGAGGAAAATCCAAGGAAATCATGAATATTCAATCGATCCTTTTAATATTTTATTAAGTCCTCACCGACTCTTCCGGAGTATCAAATCTTATTTTTAAGGTCATAATATACCTTCTATTTCATTGCTACAAAATAAACTTGTGCTTATTCATCTTATCAAACTATTCTAACTATTTTCACAAAGATTCAAACTGAATAATGGAGTACCTTAATATTCTCCTTAAACCCACTTATAATTTCAATATATACATCACACATCTATACATATACATACACACACACAGCATACGTCTGCACACATATACATGTGTAGATACATCCTCAAATATATTCATAAGTACATACACCTGGAGGCATGTATATCTATATTCTTAAACATGCTGCAGCAAATCAACAACTCCCAACTCATGCCTGTGATATATACACACATGCATGCACAAATATATACACACATGCACACAAGTTACTACACGCTGTAATGCATGTATTTGTATGCATAACCTTATACCCTACAGTATACTCAAAGCTGCAGAGACAATGACAGCTTTGTATCAACTTGCCGCTGATTATCCTCATTAATGGACAATATCGAAGCATGTACACGAATCATCAACAATATTTACTTCCAAAATCACATAATTATACTCAATCCGGAAATTTTATTTGTGGTAGAGAATATGACTGCAAGTTGTTGCCCACTGTTCTTCTTCGGTTAACAGAGCGCCCATGGTCATTCTCACATGCCAGAATTTATCATTGAACTATTAAACACTTATTTTAAACATGAGTCCTCAGTTTATACATTTGCTATAATCAATTTCAAGATTCATTCCGTACGCTAGTCCCAAATAGAATTTCGTGCTTTGCTTTCACTTATTTCAATTTATACGTAAATCAAAGGGGATGAGAAGTAAAACGTACAAATTTTTGTCTTCTAACAATTATACAAGGGCTTTGTAGCATATATCTATTGATTATTTTGCTTCGATCTTACAGTTCATCACTGTTTTAGTCGAAGGCTTTGTTTTTACTCAATTGTTGGCTTGTACACATTACGGTTGAATTCTGAAAAATTAAGGCATGCAAACCGAAAATCAGTATTAATAAAGAGAATGGAAGAATTTACTTACCTCAATTCATGCACTTCTTCCGACAATGGTGATGGCGGCGATTTTCCCTTCACTCTTCCTCTTCATTCTTTCACCTTTTTTTCTTTCTCATTTCCCTACCCCATACTTTAAATAAAGGAGGGAGGCCGCATCTTTGGGTTACTTTGTTTCCATTTTTGTGTGCTGACTTCCTTCCTTCTTTGTTGAATGGCCACCGCATCCACCTCTCTCTTTCTCTCTTCTCCTTTCCTTTTTCTTTCTCTTTTTATTTATTTCTTTCTTATCTTTATTTTCCCCTTTTTTCCTTATTATTATTATTATTGTTGTTGTTGTTGTTATATATTTATTTATTTATTTATTTATTTGTTATAATATTTTTAGTTAACGGATCCTAATATATTATAGTTCACATAATTTAGATATAAAATGATCCACTCGATTAGTAGGGCTATAATTAAGTTAACTCAACTAAGCCAACTAATTACCCAAGTTTGTTGATCCAAATATCCAAACTCACTTGGTCCAAATATTAAATATCAACTTGTTTCCATACACTTGATATGCTGTTAAATTTTATCAATTTAATAAAAATTTATCTTCTAATGAATCTCATAATTTCATCCCAAAAAATAAGTCTCACAATTAAAATTTCTTATATATGGCAAATAAGTAATTTAAGTCCAAAATTAACTCAACTATGAAATTTTGCTTCAAAATAGTCATTAATTTAGTCAAATAATTATCGTAAATAATCAAACAATTTATTCACATAAAATGACAAAACTAAAAATATTCGAGATGTCACAAGATATTTGAAGCAGACATCTCTATCCCATAGTTAAAAATGAAGTTTCTAACTAAATATAAAATTTGAGAAGTTGAAGGAAATCAGGTCACTGGACGAAACTACTACTTAACCCAGATCAATGACCCATCTCCTCTATAACTGGTAGAGGAATTCAACATTTCGGATGAGTCCTCCCTTAAATTGGCTCGACTCCTAGAGTCACCTATTGAGATTCCTTCGAATCTGACTGATGTTGATAGATTCTAGATCAGCTCTTCAATGGATTAAGATTTAAAGTAAAAATTGATAAATTTTCTATAGAGCAATCTAGACCTTTTTCTTAGACATCAGCTGACATGCCAGATATTCTAATAAACAAGATGGCTTACAAGTTAAGTATTGTCAAGTAAACCTATTAAGTAGAAAAAGTGAAACTGCTGCTTGAAAAATATTATAGTTGTTTGAGAAGATGTCAAAAAGTTAATTGATGCTAAATTTATTAGGGAAGTCAATTATCCAAACTAGTTATCCAACATCATCATTGTAAATTGATAAATTTCCTATAGAGCAATCTAGACCTTTTCGCCCTAACATCGGCTGACATGCTAGATGTTCTAATGAAAAATAATGGTTTACAAGTCGAGCATTGTCAAGTAAACTTATCAAGCATTAAATGTGAAACTACTACTTGAAAAATCTTATAGTTATTTGAGAAGATGTCAAAAAGTTAATTGATACTAGATTTATTTGGGAAGTCAATTACCTGAACTAGTTATCCAACATCATTTCTATAAAGAAGAGTAACTAAAAATAAAAGATGTGCATCAACTTTATTGATGTGAATATAGAATATCCAAAAGGTAGTTTTCCTTTCCCTAGGATTGATTAAATAGTAGATTTACCATCCGGATGACAGATAATAAATTTCATGGATGCCAAATAATGAATGTCAAAAATGAAAAGATGATTGTATTCATCATAGACTCGGGAATCTATTACTATAAAGTGATGCCTTTCGATTTAAAGAATGCCGGCACATATATTAGAGGCTATGAACAAAATGTTTACGTTACTAATTGGAAAAAAATATGATATATGTTGACAAGCTAATTAAAAGCATACTTGTCAATAACCATACTAACAATCTAGCAGAGATGTTTGATGTACTCAGAATGTATCGAATAAAGTTAAACATGGTCAAGTGTTATTTTGGGGTGTCTTGTAAGTTATTCGGTTTCATAGGCTCTCAACGCGGGATAAAGGCCAACCTAAAAAAATTAAAGTAACAATAGATATGGAGTCATCTCAAACAATTATATATATCCAAAGGCAAAACGGGCGACTTGCAACCCTATCTTGATTCATGGTCAAGTCAGTTGAGAAGTATTTACCATTTTTCAAAACATTAAAGGGTGTAAAAATAAATGGTTTTTGGTGAATAAACAAATACCAACAAGCTTTATAAGATTTGAAGGAAAGGAACACTCTTGCTGGCACATCCACTTCGCCATTTGGTAATAAAAGAATTAAGAATAACTTGTCCTCGAGGACGAAGAATTATATCTTTACCTGGCTATTTTCAAAATAGCTCAAAGTGCCATTTTGGTAATAAAAGAATCAAGAATACAACAATCGGTGTACTATATGAGCAAAATCTTAGTTGATTTGGAGACTCAATATGCACAAACGAAGAAGGCTGCATGGCCTTAGTTGTTGTTGTAATAAAACTCTGACTATATTTCCAGACCCATAAAATTATCATCCTAACAAATTAACCTTTATAAAGGATTTTGTAAAAATCAGAAGTATCTGGATGCTTAATTAAGTGATTGATCGAGTTAGGCAAGTTCGATATAGTGTTTCGGGCCCGACCTTCCATAAAGAGTCTAGCACTTATGGACTTTATTGTCAAAACAATAACTCCAATCTTAGATGAAATAATTGAATCCTAGATGGCTATGTTAGACAAGCCGATACCTAGGTGGACAGTAAATGTGAATGAAGCATCTTCCTAGATAGATAATGGAGCTAAAATAATCCACTTCACCCAGAGGTATTGAGATCAAATAGTTGATCACATTTAAGTTCCTAGCCACCAATAATGTGGATGAGTATGAGACACTAGTAGCCGGATTAAAGTTGGTAAAGAAATGTTTTGTCAATAATTTAATTATTTACAGTGATTCTGAATCAGTAGTCAATCATATGTTTGCTAGCTTCGAGGCAACCAATCTTGAGCCAGCCAAATATCTTTGTACGGCCCACTGTCACGCCCTAAAATCCAATCCCGACATTAATTAGCGATATTGATATCTCTTATCTTAATTTCTCATGTTAATAGGTTGATTTGAAAACATGAATCCACTTTGGACATGAACTATGAATCGACAACAACAATTGATCCAATTATATGATAACTAATTAAAACACAAGGCCCGAAAATTGTTACATCTGAAAGTCGCTCCACATATTGACTATGACATAATGGTAAATTTACGTAAGGAGATACGTCTAAACAAAATTAGAGTAAATAACAACCACGATCTACTGCTATTGTATAATCCAACATTCATTTCATTATTTACAAACCATTATCCGAATAATATAAATATCAAGCTATTGTTTAGAAACTAAATACATTATTATATAACTAATATTTCCGATCTCATTCTCTATGGATATCTCTTCCTTCAATGCACTCAACTTGCAAGTACCCGAGCTACTAATTTGAAGGGGATTAGCGAAAAATAAAAGTAAGAGTAAGCCAAAAACTTAATATGACATATAATTTGTATAAATTAACATATAATTTACAATAAAACATGCCAAAAAAACAATAGATCAATTTCAAATATATTGCCATGAATTTTCATAATAAATATACATAGCCTTCGAATCTCTTTTTAGTACATAATCAAAATGTGCAATGTAAATTTATATTTAAACATATTATTCTATTCTGATGGATTAGGAGCCAATAGAGCCTTATAGACTAAAATGAGTGGATAATTGAAATATGGATTATATTTATTTTCATGCAATCAAAGATCTTACTTTATTTTTTAAAACTTATAGGTAGGTTGTCATATAAATCACCCTATAAATGTGGCCGAGCATCGTTTTCATCTGGCAAATGATAGGTTCAAACGTCAATTATAGTATAATATATTGAGGTATGTTATAATATATCACTTTTGAATTTTTTATAATAGTCCAATACGTAAATAAATAAAATTTCTACACAATTTCATATAATTCTTATATTTTCTTATTTTGGAAAAATATTCTTAATTTTTTAACAATTTGCAAAGCTTTTTTTAAATTCCTTAAATTTCTTATCACGTAGAGTATAAATTTCAGGCAAGAAATTTCTTTTCCCAATTCTATGACATGTAGGGATAATTTATAGCAAATTAAAAGACATGCTGAGCATATAAAAGCATTGGAAGGATAATTTAAAACATGTTTGAGTATTAGTATAAAATCTAGTTGAGAAACATAATGTATGTATAATAAGAGCACAAATTTTATAAAATTTATAGAAAAAAATTATAATATATATGGACATTGAAATGAGATATAAAGGCATACATGGTCAACATTCCAGAAAATCAATTTGAAAATATAATGTATATGAAATAAGGGTATAAATTTTCATAAAAAGTTCATGGAACAAGAATGGAATCACATGCATATAAATTATAAACTCTTTACCTTCGAATTCATAGCATGGATGAGTATTTAGAATAAAAAATATTATAAAAAGTAGAATAAATTCGATAACAAAGGAAAGGAGGTTTGGGATATACTTGTCTTAACCTCAAATTTATCAAAATCTTGTTTGAAATCACTTTAATTATCCTTCTCTAACTTCCTCTCTCTTTCTTCTTCTCCTCTTTTACTTCTCTCTCATTTTCAAAATCGGGTAAAAGACAACTAAAAATTAACCGGACATGACTTATATAGTAGACTAATGCACAATACAATGACACACAAAGGTCACATCGGGCACGCATTAGACATTGACATTCTATCTCAATGCGCTTGAGTGTCCATCAAACATATATCGAGTGTGAGCTAATTTGAAAAAATGTGTTCGAGTTCTAGTCATACGTCTTTTAAGCACAACCTCTCTACCCAAAATACACATGTGTACGCATCGGGTGCCGATCAAGCGTCTTTCAACTCGATGTGACCTAGTCCAAAATTGACTTTAACCCAATTTTATTTTTTCTTTGACATCAACTTTAATGGATCATGATTAAAATTAAAATTCGGAACTTATTCTTTACACCCAAGCTGTTTTGTCTTTCCTCGACAAGTTCATGATCATCTATGTTTCCCAAAAAATAACTAAAAAGCCAATTGTTTTTTCCAAATGGTGCAAAATCTGATTGCCCAAAATAAAAGGTTTGGGATATGTGAGAGATACATTAAAGGCCACGTATTGAAGAGTAAGATGGGATTCTCCTAGTGTCTCATAAGACAACTTGAATAAACCTTGTTTAAAGTATTTTCAAAGCAAAATGCTATCGAGTGATCCGGCAGAGACAAAGCGAATCATAAACACTACAGGCTGATATACTATAGTGGATTGATTACTATTTAGAAAGAGTTATTCAATACTCTATTTGCGCTACTTGACTACAATAAAAGGTGATTACGCTTTCAAAGAAGTGCATCTCAACATATATGAAGTGTATATAGAAGGAAAGAATTATGAGACAAGGTTATTACTAGCCAATAATAAAGAATGATGCAATGGAGTTTGTCAAAAAATATAGTAGCTGTCAAATCCAAGGCAATATTTCCAGGCAACCATGCATGGAAATCTAAGTCTAGTAAGCCCCTTGACCATTTGCAAAAACAAATGGCCTGGGTATCTAATTAGTTTACATATCAATCTTATATCCATAAACAAATGGACAAATAGAGGTGACCAACCAAATAATAATTAATAGTTTAAGGACCGAATAATAAGATTAGAGGTGCTTTGGTAGATGAGCTCTTGTCCATACTCTAGGCATACCGAACAACTTCAAGAAAACCCACTCGGGAGAAGCCTTTTAGTTTGTGTTACATAACAGAAGCGATGATCCTAATGAAGATAGGTTTGCCAAGTTATTAGGTAAAAACTTTTGTTCCAAATCAAAATTTATAATGGCTTACCAACAAAGGTTTGTTTGCTAAAGTAACAGAAAGGCAAATCCATGGACATTTGAAGTAGGCGACTTGGTGGCCAGTTGAACTTCCTCAATAAAACCCCAAATTAAAGCTTGTATAAAGACGCTTGAACTAATTAGCTCTCAATTTGCTTAACCATCGAGATCGTGGCCAGTCATTCATTTTTATAAAATTGTCATTAACTAACATCGTGGCTATAAATCTCAACTTTTCCTAAAAAAGAGAACAAAAGTCAGAAAGTAAAAATAAAGTAAAAATCTTTTAAACACTTGTTCTTTCGCATGATACAGAGCTAACTCCTCCATTTCATACTTCTCGCACCTCATGATCTCGCTAATTTTCTACATTTTAAGAAAATTTACTAACTTAATTATTAGAGAATATGTTGAAAAACGAGTTTATATCATTTAAACTTTTATTTATGATTATGTTGTGTAGGATTCAAATAGAAAAATCAATAATTTAACCCAAATTTATTTAAATTATAATTTAGATTTTAAATATATCAAAAATCAAAATATATATTTTATTAACCAAAAAGGATAAATTTATATTGGTTTAGGTTAGTATCTAATGTATGTATATTGCATAGGAGGATTGGGTTGGGATTGCCAAGCACTTAATCCAAACCCAAATATGAATTTTGAATTTTTTAAGCTCCATCAAAAGAAGGTAAATCCAGTTAATTTATATCAGGTTTTATTAGGTTTCCATTTTTTTTTTTAATTACAGGATTTGATTATTAATTTTTAGGGGGGGAAAAAAAACCATGGCTACGAGTGCCTAACTTTCTGCTCCTGTCTAACGCAGACACTGTCCTTTGCAACGAGAGGGTCTGGCAACCAGACTAAGCTGGTTTGGAGTGATACAAAGCTTTGACAATGGACGAGCATTCTACGAGCACGGTTACTAAAACCTTCAATACATTCGGACGATATTGTTTTCTTGCGATTGGGCTCTCGGCTTCTCGGAATGTGGTTTGCACCCGAGCTTTTTCTAATGAAGGACCCTCGCCCGGATACTTGAAGACCTTACTCCGGGTGCATGACAGGTACATGAATTCTTAAGTATGATGGAATTTGGTTGCGCACTGCAACGTGAGCCGTGACTAGTGACTTGCATGCATGGCGTCCACTTACGGCGTGCAAAGACACTAAAAAAGAAAATTGAAATATTTCTTTTGCACAACTTTTATGATGAATAATGACATGGAAACAATAATGAAAAATGCTGAATGTTTGACCATTTCTATACATAGGGATAGGGGTGGGGCTCTGTTCAATTTTTTTTTTATTTTTTATTTCTTTTTAAATAGTTTTTTTTTTAATTTATATATGAAAAAGATGATTGTAAAAGGTTATAAAAAGGGAGAGTAGGGGCACTGTAACGTAAGCTCCGTATGGCCCAAATATAATTCCGTGTGGAGACATTTTGCATTACCTGGAAGGAGACTCATAGGTGATATATTTGATATAATTACATACTTTGCTAGTTGCCTTGATCGTTTATATTTTTAGATTTTCCTTGTTTATGAAAGATAAGATAGAAAATTTATAAATATTCCAAAATAGTGCTTATAAAATATAAGATGATAGTGATGTTTAACATAATTTGAACAAGATAAAAGAAAATATTATGAGTAAATATGAGTTGGTTATAATTGGACAAATAAATAAATAGACTTGAAAAAATACAAAGTAATAAGATAAAAAAAATTATAACCTTAGATAAAATTATATTAAATTAAATAGAATAATAAAAATAAATTTATATAGCTGGTCTTATTAAATATAAGAATTTAAATTTTTTTTTATATGTTATTTCCATTATTCATTTTCTCATCCTAGGACATAGCATGGATCAGAGCACTCATACTGTGACACGATGCCTAAATTGGGTGGTGCCAACAAGAATCTGTGGTCCTTTCAATAAAGGTTGCCGTAATAGATTCAAATAATATAAAATAATATAATATAATAATAATATATTTATATAATTAATCTTATCTCATAAGAAATAAAAATTGATTATTTTTTATATTATTTTTATTGTCAATTATCCATATGGGGTAGTTTGGCATCACCCTAGGCCTGGGAATATAGACATAGCCTGGATCGGAAGAATAATCTCGTGACACAATGCCTGAATCAGATGGTACCAACATGAACTTATGCCCCATCAACAAAGGTTATATTGATAGGTTCTTAGTTAAATTCTCTAAGTCATCAATTTTTGAATTTTGCAATTTATGAGAAACTTATATATATATATATATATATATATATATATGTAATTACAATTGTCACGTCATTTAAAGAAAAATAGAGAACTCCAAAATTTTTGAACTCCAAAAAGAAATCGAAATTTCACTCCAATAAAAATGGTGGAGACTAGCATGCAAGAGATCTATAGCAGCGGAGCAAGAGGAATGGGAGTGCGGGGGGGCTGCGATGAGCTTAGCTTCATTGAGGCAATGCCAACGGGATCCGTCAGATTTAATATCTGACGGTTTCAATTTTTTTAAAAAAAAAATTATAAAAATAAAAAATAATAAAAATATTTTTTTATATATAAAATGTGGCCGTTGAATTTTTTTAATTGACTACCATTTAGGCATCGTAGCTCCCCTCAATTTGATGGAGAGGTGGTAAAGTCGAGAGAGAGAGAGAGAGAGAGAGAGAGAGAGAGAGAGAGGGGCTAGTGGAGGAGTATAATTTTCATGCCCAAAGGAATGTTTTAGAAAATCATCTAAATAGTAGCAGTGTGATGTTTTCATATGATATGATATTTATTTAATTATTTATTTTTATATGAAATTATTAATATAAATGTGATAAATTGGTGTTTAGACTTGCGAATATTAAGAGGAAGTGAATAAACACTTTTTTTTTATTATAGTACAAAACAAAATTTTACAATTTTAATATATGTAAAAAGAATTACACATCTGAATGCTCAAATATAAAAATTATTTATCAACTTTTGCATGTATATAATATAAAATAAAATGTAAAAATAGATAGTATATAATATTTGGTAATAAAAAGAAGCTCTTAAATAATTTGTTCATATAAAAAAATCCTTCAAACTTTGAGTTGCAAACTGAAAATTTACTATATGAGAAGAGTCAACTTACAAATCAATGGATAAGTACATTAGATCGTCTAGTTGATCACCTCGTATAATTAATTATTTAAAGTCGTCATTAGGTTTACAAACTCACAACTATCCAAACGTTTTTCGGTATTATTGAGTTGATCTTAGCTTGATCAAACTACTTCAATCAAAATATGCATCAAATTTATACAAGAACCACACGTCAAAATTTCATAGTTTGAATGCTAAAAAGAATGATCACTTAATCATTTTAATAAAACTATCTCACAATCTTCAATTCATACATAGATAGGTACATTAAATCATCTACTTGATCAACCTCGTACAATTAACTATTCAAAGTCATCATTAAGTCTACAAACTCACAATTATCCAGATATTTTTGGGTATCTCCGAGTTGATCAAACTACTCTAATCAAAATTTGCCTCAAATCTATGCATGAGCCATATGCCAGAATTTCGTAGTTTGAATGCTAAAAAGTTATGGTTAAAATTTAAACAAACAAGAGTTCTTAAAATAATAAAGTTCTTATCTCAACGAAGAAAAATCTTTTAATAAATGTATGATTTTCTCGAATCATATGACTGTACACTTAATCATTTTAATAAAATTATCTCACAATATTCATTTCAAATTTTTCCGTGGACACTCAAACTACAACCTACTCTAATCACTATCTCAAAATTAACCTACAACCTGCCTATAAAAGTCTAGACCATGAATGGTTATCTCGTGGTTAACTTTGAACCTACTTCTGTAATTTTCATCACACACAAGCTACTTGAGCTATATTTTGCGAGTAATTATTGGGCCATATCTAAAAAATTTACTATATACAAGCTGCCTGAGCGGTTCTATCATGGCTAATTCACAATATACTTCTACTGATATTCAATTTAAATTGTTATTTAGATTCTATTAAATACGAGGACGCAGTTAATTTAAATGATTATCAAATTTGTATTAACATTTAAACATAAAAATATAATAAAATAAGATAATAAATTTACTATATATTAAATATTATAAAGTTTACTAGTACAAAATATAAGCCTAATAGAATACATAATAAAATGTTATATTATTAAAAGTTTTTTTAAAGATAATTAAAAATGGGTAAAATGTGTATTGTTAATACCACTTATGAGATAGTGGAGCGTTTTGCCTCCACCCACATCTGATTTCTCTTTTATTTTAATTTCTTCTTTTTTTAGGTGATCCGCTAAGTTCGGACTTTTTGTTTTTGCCTTAAACGACGTGACAATTTTGATAAATTCAACATATTATATAATTTAAATATTATTAATTCATTATTTCAGCATTTAAATATTCGAAAACTTCATGGCTTCAATCACGTACATGATCTTCTATCGTTGAGTAGATGCTTAAGTAAACACTAAGCGTAAGGTGCAGCTGCTTTTATCTCATAGCATGTTTTTTTTTTTAAAAAAAAAAAAATCAAATACAGATAATAAAATTAATTATTTATTTTTCAAAATAATGATTTAATTTAGAAATATACTTTTATAACTTTTCAAATATAAATAGGCATTAAAGATAACTTTGCCAAATCTAGAAATTATACACAAATATTTATTATAAAATAAACATATAAATTATTTAAAAAATATGAGATTTATATAAAAATATGATTTTTTTTAATTTTTAAAAACTCAATATTTATCAAAGATAAATAAAAATTTATCAATATTAGGAAAAATTTATAACCGAGCTTTACCGAATATTTTTACTCGTAATAAAAACTAATTAAACCTAATTTTTTAATTTTTTTATAATTTTTAATATATAAATTATAATTTATAAAATTTTAGACTAATTAAATAAATTAAAAAATTTAATTTTAATTATGTTTAAATAAAATAATGTATTACTGAAAATATCCTAAAAGCTTAATAATGAACGGGAAGGGGCTGTAACAGTTTGGCTAACCGTACCTTTCGATCCAGCTACTATATTTCTCCTCCCTCCCTGTCACGAACAACGACGATCAGTCCCCTCGCTTCAACTACACATCTTCTCTCCTACTTATTGCTTTGCAATTCTATAATCTCCATCTCTCAATTTTGCTTCGAGAGTCATGGCGGCCGTGAAACCGAAGAAGTTGGAGCCGGAATCAGCGGCGGAGGACGCACAGGTGACGCCACCGGTGACGCCGCCGCAAGAACCACCGCCACCGACTGCAACGTCTCCGATAAAAGATCTTCCAGTATCAGTGGACGATGCTCCGAAGGATGTGGCGGAGGAGAAATCTCTGGTTCCTCTTCCTCTGGAAAACCTCGATGAGTCCAAAGCGATTGTTGCTCCCGAAAGTACGTCGACTCTCTGTCTTAGCTTAATTAGTTTTCTGATTCATACTATGTTTGGTCCAGAGAAAGTAAACTTGGCTGAGAAATTTCTGGATTTTGTTTTTACTGTTGATTAGCGCATTTGTAATTTAAATGCTTCTGTTTGTGGTGTCATTGTGCTTATACAGTCGTACGTATGTATCTTGGTCCAGAATTAAATTCAGAACCTCTATCATCATTTGTTACCTCTTTTCTCTCTATTTTTTCTCAATCTTCCTCAACAACCGAACGGAATTCGGTACTCATATGCATTTATTTCTTTTGGTTTTTACTTACCAGAAAAAAAAAAATTATTTCTTTTTGTTTTGCTTTTTTATTTAGAGTTGTGTTGATCTCAGGCTTTCGGGAATCATGCGACATGAATCCTCTATGTATCTAATAAATTTGTGTGAAGAATACAAATCGGAACCTAATTTTAATTTTAACTTTTGTGGGGGAAGTACAGGCTAAAAAGGAAACGAATGTTGTAATCGAGTCGCGGCCATAGCTTCAGCTTTTGTTATTGTACTTGAATTATATTGCAGTCAAGAATCAAGATATCGATTTTTGTTTGGGTCTTTTTTTTTTTGGTCTGTTTTGTCATGGCTACCACTTTTGATTTCCCATTCACGTATCACACATAGTTTGTGCTGTTTTTTTTCCCCAATTAACTGCTTTTTCCCTATTTCTGTTATAGTTTTCGCTAAATTTTATTATATTTCTGGTGGAATATTAGAAATTTTCCATTTCTATGCCGTGCATGTAAAAAAAGAAAGGTAATTAATTTTGTTAAAAATGAGAAGAAAATAGGGCATATTTAGTAAATTAAAAGTAAATAAAGATTAATATGCGGTTGCATGATGAACAATTAAATTGTTCTTTATTTAAAAAAAAAAAAACACTGAAATCGAAGGTGCTTATTGTAAGAAAATCGTTGTGATATATTTCTAATAATTAGTTGTTATCCTCTTAATTTTAGTGTTTTATATAGATTTGCTTACTGAGGTTAGTCAAAATTATGTCAAATTGAAGGCCAATTCAACCTCATCGTCGGCCTAAAGATATTAATTTTTAGGAAACCAAAAGTTGTGTGACGTTTGTATGAGCTTAATGTTGTACCTCACGACATTTAAGCTTTTTAATTGATAAATAATTTGGGGACACCCTTTAGACATCCACACCCTCGAGAGACATGGTGTTCCATTAACATATTTATACTAGTGGCCCGATATAAAAACAAATGGGTAAATGAGATATCACGTTATAGTGAGTGGTTAAAGAGCGGCTGTAAATTGGTCATTTAGCATTGCTCTTTTTAATTTGTTTTGCCTCAAAAAGTACGCCTGAGTTTTTCTTATAGCACTTACCAATGTTACTTGTGACACTAAATTTGACACCGGCCCAAAAAAAAAAAAAAAAGAGAACCCTAAATAGCCATCAGCCAAAAGACAACATCAGCAAATATTCCACACACTATTTTAATTCATTTTCTGAGTTATTATTATTATTATTATTATTATTATTATCTTCCAATTAATCACAAGAAACTAATATTAAATGTAAACAAACAAACAAAATAATGCAAGCCTTCAATTTGCTTAACAAATCTTCTCTATGAAGTAATTAGCTTGAGATTATCATATCCTTGATTGCCTAAAGTAAGAATGGCAACTGAATAAGTATCATCTACCTCTTTAGTAAATGGATCTTGTTTGGAGGTGTAAGCTTATAAGTGTGCCATCTCTTTCTCAATTTCCAATTACCATCTTTAAGAGAGGTGTCTGTGACTGTCATCTGTTGAATTGTGCCCAAATCTAGATATTCATTTCCTGTTTCAATCAGCTCGTGGTCTCTTAGTTTGAGTGTTTTTCAATGATTGAACAAGCTTTCTGGTTGCAGAGGTTCCAGAATCTTCTGAGAAGAAGCCTTTCGAGGGTTCAATCAACAGAGGTAAACACTAGATCACATCATAAACTGTTTTAAATTGCTATTGTCTTTTAATCCATATAGTCAATGTTACTTTGCATTCTTAAACTTGATAAAATGTTCAATATTTACTTCAGATGCTGTTCTTGCACGAGTTGAAACAGAGAAGAGGACGGCATTAATCAGAGCATGGGAAGAAAGTGAGAAGTCTAAAGCAGAGAACAAGTAAGTTTTGGGTTCACGTTGTTTGTCTTGCATTTCTATAATGTTGTGAGGAAGTCAATCTTTATTAACTGATCAAGAGAAACTCTAACTAATTAAAAAAAAGGCCTCCCTATTGAAAACATTTCTAACAAAATAGGGATAAAATAGTAAACATTCACTAGCTTCCGTTTAGTTATAGAACTTGTTTTCCAAGTAAATTATGTGATAGCCATAGTTTATAGAAAAATGAATTCAATTCGGAAGCATGTAATTGTTTATTTCTGTTATTATTTAGGACTATACCATGATATTATTGACCGTGGATGTCTCCTGAGAATGATTTTGTGAAAATGTGGCATCATCTTTTACTGACTATACATATTGAAACTTCTCTACTGATGGCATGGATAGAGCCCACAAAAGAATATCTGCTGTCGATGCTTGGGAGAACAGCAAGAAAGCTTCTGTGGAGGCAGACCTGAAGAAAATTGAGGTAATTAACTCATCATCCTGTATGTGATGCTCCTTGATAGTTCCATGAAATTATTCGTTTAATTATCTCAAATGTGTTAAGGCATAAAATGAATCACATTAAAAATTGATAACATGTTGAAATAAGTGGGAAGTGCGTTCAGAAAAAAAGTGGCATTTAGTTACGTTGAAAGGCGTGTGTGACTAACTGGGTTTACCGGTCCCAATCAGTGGTCTATAATGTCATGCAGGACTACCATCACGAAAGATTTTGAATCTATTTCATTTGGCTGTGCTAACCTTTGAAACTGCTATTAAATCTATGGATAGGAATGAGTCTAAAAGCTCAAACTATCTGAAAAAAGATGCATAGATTGTTAGTCTCATTGTAAACTAGCCATAGCTTTCCCTATAAATGCTAGGTCGAATTGGTTCTTGTTTGGTTATGAAGATCAATCTTGAAGAATTCCTCCCAGTATATTTTTCGGGAAACAGAGTTCTCCTCTTTTCCATGGAAATAAATGGTCAGTGAAGTGCCGAAAGTGCTGGTGAAAATTTAATAAATGTTGACGGGCGCATAAGTGGACTTCAATGCCATATCACTATCAATGCATGAAAATTTACAGGTGGCACTTGGATCCCATGCATTGGAATCGTGAAAATGATTCCCACGCATTAATAAATAAAGCTAGGTGAGATAGCATATGATAGACTCAAAATTTGTCTAATCGTTTTCCAGATTTTATGTACAGTGAGAACCTTATGCACCAGGATGCTTCCTTTTGTGCATAAAAAATTACATGTTCGATAGAAATAAAGCCTCTGAAAACAAACAGGGCGTGCAAATCTGCAAGTGAGGCATCTTGAATTCCCTCTGGTTTGTGTCATTTTTGCACTATTGTTGATGTGAACAGGAGAAGTTGGAAAAGAAGAAGGCCGAATATGTAGAGATAATGAACAACAAAATCGCTATGATTCACAAGGAAGCCGAGGAGAAGAAGGCAATGGTCGAAGCCAAACTCGGGGAGGAAATTCTCAAAGCTGAAGAGATGGCTGCAAAATACCGAGCCACCGGAACTACCCCGAAGAAGCTTTTCGGATTTTTGAAGAAGTAAACTGCCACACCCTTCCATGCTTTGGCTTCACAAGGCACAATCTATTCTTGGGTTCTTCTAATTGTTGCCTAATTAGCCGTGCTATGTGGTAAATGATTGATTAAAGATTGATCCATGTGTTAATTTTTCTTTTTTCTTATTTTAATATCTGTGCATAGTGTGTGTATTTCAAATGTGAAGGGGGAACTCATATTTGATTTGTAAAACGTTGAATGTGTGATCTTAGGTATTTTGTGCATAGCACTTCCCTTTCTATATGCTCGCTCGCTTTATATATATATATACATATATATATTTAATCATGAAGAAATGTGAGAGAAGAGATGATATGCTTTTAAAAAGATGGGGTTATATACTTACCTAGAAAAATAAAAATAAATAAAATCAGGGTATTCATTCATGAAAAAAATCAAATACATGTCGGGTTTATAAAAAATTTTGTGATCGGTAAATCATGCTAGGCCGGACAAGGCCTGATCATTGGGGATAGAAGTCTAATCCATTTATGAGTTGAATAGGGTCGGCTTAGTTCGGTAAATGGTTATTTTTTTTTTTTTTAGTATGTTTATTTTAAATTTTATATTGTGTAAAAAATATTTAGAAATATATAATATTTTAAAATTATAATATTTATGGTAAAATATTATGTAAGTATATATTTTAATAAGAATTTTTATATAAAAAATTGTTAATTGTTTATAAATATAATATATTAAAATTAAAAAAAATTAATTCAGTCTAATTATACAACTATGTATATTAATAATACTTTTATATTTTGATCGAATTATATAAAATTTTAAATAAATTAAATCAGAACAATCGAATACTCTAATTTTAATTAGGCCTATATCATATGTATTTTTACTAAGTAATAATAACGGGATTTGGGGATTCTATTTTTATTTAAAAGAAATAAGATTTTACTTCTTTATTTAGAGTCATTTGATTAAAAAATAATGACTAAAATTTAAATATTAAATAATATATTTTAAATAGTTATTTTTATTTAAAAAATTTTAATATTAAATTTAATATTTATTGGATAATATTGTAAAAAATTTGAAAATTTAATTATTTTAAATATTTTTTATTTTTAACTTTTAACTGCTATATTTTAATTTAATAAAAATAAAAAATAAGTAAAAAGGATCGTGCATCTCATCAATTGCCATATACAAAGTTCCCTTCGAAAAATAAAAATGACTTAGACACTATTTTTCGTTATAAAAATATTTTTTATATAATATAAGATAAAATTATATATAATAAATTTAAAATAATATAATTATTTTTAAAATTATATATTAATAATAACTTTATACGGTGAATTGCCAAAACACTAGGGATCTGTTTGGTCAACTCTACTATCTTGAATTGAGTGATAGATATTTTATTTATATCTTCTTCTCGTTATTTCTTTTGGCTGTAAATTAACAATTCAAAAAATAACCTAAAATAATATTTGGCTCATAAAAACACCCAGCCAAAAGGAAGGCCCAAATAAGAGTAATAATCTCGCAAGTTAAGGAAATCAGATGGTCCAAAGATCAAGACAACGACGGAAGCCCAAGATGTTCCATCCGCACACAAGGACCGAGAGCCCAAGAAGTCTTGCAGAGTCTTAAAATTGCCCAAGAGGCCAAGAAGAGATGCTCGGACTTTTCCCCATAAGACCCTCCAAGAGCTACTTCCTCTCACGAGTCCACAAACTCACGAAGAACATCACAATCGGACAATCGCTTTCGTTTATGAAATGCCAGCCTAGGCTATTTGAAAATTTATGACGCTGGTCAAATCAATACTCGATATCAGATGCCCGACACACTGACCGCGCCGCCGCCCACATGCCGCAATAATAAATGCAAAAGACTCGACCACCAGATGGCCGCCATGTGTCTACTCCCCAACTACCCATTTTTCACTATAAATACCCAGCGAGGCTTCATTCAAAAAGGGGCTCCACGGGGCAAATTCTCACCCTCACTAAGACCACTCTAACGGAGAAATACCGTGCTCACACTCTCAGCCGCTTAGTCTCCCATTCCCCCTGTAAGGCGAAGAAGAGAGACCCTTAACGAGAGCAGAAAAGACTCCTAGCGAGCGATCCCTCCCAAAAGAGAGAGTCAAAACGAGAGACAAGGAAGGGAGGGATTAACCCTCACAATTATACTCTGTAAAAACTTCAACCCAAATAGTGAAGCACTTTCAAGGCCCCGAGCCTTGTGGTTTTTCCTCCCCATTCAAGTGGAGGTTTCCAATGTAAAAAACCCGGTCTCAATCTTCCTCTCGTATTCAACATTCCAATCACTTGTGTTGCCCGAAAATCACGGATCCAACGGGACCTCGCCAGCCTCTGCATCTCTCGGACCCAGTGGAATCCGAACGCAACAATATTATTATCAAAGTTTCCTTTATTTATTGTCACATAATTAAATATATCTATAATCTCTATTTTTTTAAAATTTATATTTATAATATTAAAATTTTTATAAATAAAATAAAAATAAAAAAATAATTATATAATAAAAAAGAATAAAATTTAACATCCGATAGATACAGGAGTCATATATGTGCACGTTTGAGGTAAAAACCTCCACACTTGTGAAACCATGAGGGGCACTCATGTATGATTTGGATAGAATAAGTCACACTTGAGCGTAAATTGGGTGATGCTCGTATGTGTTATTTTTTCTTAGTACCTTATATACGTATGATCGGTACTAATGCTATAATCTGAATATTTAAAATTCTTTTGCCTGATTTTTGAGTATTTTTACAAAGAAGAATGAAAAGAGGAAAGAAAAGGTGAGGAAAGGTGATTTTAAGGCTATTTATGATCAAATTTGGTAAATGTTTAGTTTAAAGTAAGTGTATCTAAATTTAATTTTTGATTTATTGTTATAATCTTTTAATTTTTTTAATTATTGTTTAAATGTATATGCAAGTCACCATTTTTACACATTTTTTAAATATTATTGTATGTATGTTTATTTTTAGCAAATATTTCTATATTTTTAAAAGTTTATATTCACATTTAAGATACTATAAATAAAATAATAATTTATTTGAGTACTGAATATTTTATGCTATTTCTATATAAATATTTGATGGGAATTTTAGTATGTGAAATAAAATAAAAATTTTACTTTTTTATTATTTAGAAAAATTTTGAATATGTTATATATGGTTTTCTATTTTAACAAAATAAGAATCATTGTATTATACATATATTATATTTGGATATATCATAATATATTAATTGTAATTGAAAGAATGTACCTGCCATCAACGAGTAAATATATTATAGATGACTCACTTACAAATCTTAAATGGTAATATATTAGTTTAAAACTATTAAAAATATGTATAACTCATTTTTTAGAATATATTTATTGAGAATGGAACGTTTTAAATTTTTATATATGACCATAATTTAATATTTTTATACCTATTTTACTCATATCTATTTATATGTTGTATGTATAAATTTTATTAAATATTAGACTTTCATTTAAAGTGCTTTAAAACCTTTTTAATTATTAAGTATTTGATTCTTGTAGGATTGGACCGAAAACTAATAAAAGATCATAATTATGAATATTATTTATAATTTTTGGACTTATGTTCATGTTTCTTGTAATAGATAGTATTAATTTTGAGATTTTACGGTTTAAAATCTAAGCCAAAGGATTGGCAAACCAATCCTTTGTGATCCACTTACTACCTCTATGCGTCGGGTGCAGGTGGCTAGAGTTTGTGTTGAGATGAAAAAGGATGACCCTCGACCAGCAAAAATTAGGCTTCTCTCGATTGCTGATGCTCCATCCAGAGGGGTTGAGGTTGATATTGCCTATCACTCTAAGCCTGATTTTTACAGGCTTCCTAGCAGATTAAAGAGGCCTGCTGCTTTACCTAAGGTTTCGGTTCCGGTTGCTGCTGGGGCTGGAGATCCACCCATCAAATCCCCCTCTGTTCTGGATGTGTCTGAGGATTGTGTTGAACCTGATTTTCCTGCTGCAGGGCTAGTTAGTGTGGCTGAATCCCCTACTGGTTGTGTTACGGAAGAGCTGGTGCAGCTGACAAGTAGGCCTGCCATTGGTGATGGCTCTGTAAACGGGCTGATTTCTTCTCTGCCTCCCCAATGTTCTGATTCTACTCCTGCTTTGGATGCCTTTGTTGTGCGCTCCCCTACTGGATTTCGTGATCTTGATCAAACAGAAGGGCCTCAAGTCGAGGCTCCTCCTTTGGGGACTTGTGGTTCGGTTTATCAGTTGCAATTGGACCGTACTAATGATACTTGTGCTGATATGGCTGCAAATGTTGGTTGTCATATTGATCACCAATCGCTGGATGCCTCGTTTGGGAACGATTCAGAGCCTGTGCTTGGAGCTGGTAATCTTAGGGAACGTGATGCTGATGTCCACCAAATGGTGGATGCTGTTGATTTGGTGTTGTCCCAAAACTCCCTGCCTGTTTCGGCCCCAGCCCCTGGGCTTTCGTATGGGTTAGGTGTGAATGGGGCAGCCACTATTTTGGGACCCAATGTGGGTCGTGCTGCTGATGTTGGGGCTTCATATGAACCTAATGACTCTTGCTCTTTGACTCCAGTTAGTTCGCTAGTTGGGGTTGAAGAGCTCCCTGCAAGGGATTTGGCTCGTGTGAATTGCCTAATGCCTGGGATGGATGATTCTACTCCGGAGTCTATTGCGCGGATCGTTCGTAAATACTCCCTGGCTGATTCTTCTCCCGAAAAACGCCCTAATGAACCATTTGTTGATGGTTCTGTGGATCCAGCTGAACTTGATCATCGAACTATGTCTAGTCCGGTCCCTGTTTCTGGTTGCTCAGGTGTGAAATCTGAGCCTTTAGTGGATGTTACTTTGGAGTCCGGGGTGTAGAGTGGTCATGCTCAGCCCTTGGCGTATCCTGTTATTGGTGATGTGGATTATGCTTATGACGATCACCAACGTTTTATGGATGAGCAATTTTCTAGGCAGGCTATAAATGGGTGGGAACGAGTGGCTGCTGATCGCCGTCGGCGTAAATCTACTTCCAAGAAAGCCCAGCGACCTCATTCCTGATATCTGTTGCTGTAGATGCGTTAGTGCAGCACTAATGGGTGCTGGCTGCGTTCTGCTGCCAGATTTGTGATACTGAGCCATGTTGCTCCTATGTAGAATTTAGCAACTAAAATGGGTTCTGCTACCTGCTCATCAGAAAGGCAACTTGGGTTGCCTGGTTAGGTCCTTACTGTGATATGACAGTGGTGGCCTGGAATGGTTTGCTGATCCTTCTTACTTTGAAATTAGGTGTTTGTCATTGGTTTTGTCGGTCGACTGGTGCTCTGTGCTTATCTTGTGATAAGCGCTTGTGTGCTCCTCTCCTGTGTTCTCTGTTGAATTGGGAGCTGATGCTGCTGCTGGAATATTTGGAGGCTCGGTGGAGCCTTCGCTGATGCGGGTAATTTGGTTTTTGATCACCCGATGCTAAATTGGGGCTTGTTGCCGATCTTGGAGCAGTGGTAAAATTAGTTATGGCTACGAATTGGAACTTTTATCGCTATTTGTTTCGAATTTTTGTGAAGAGCGATTTGATGTAGGAGGTCTTTGTGATTGCTCAATTTGTTCTTGATGAGCTGCCGTCTAGTTAATGATGCGCAATGTTTGATGACCTTGGATTGCGGTGATGTGATGAATATCACTTGGTGCATTTGAATATGCTGATGTCTTTGATTGCAAGCTAGATATCCTGTATCCAATTTGTCTTGGATGCATGGATGGTGGGTTTTTGATGATGAGGTCAATCAGGGCTTTTTTTGCTGGCACTGCAGTGGTATTGTGTGTTGCTGCGTAATGCTGATTTTGTTTAGAGTATTGCTGCTGATGCTGTGATGATATACACGTGGGCCATTGCCCTGCTGTATGGAGCTTGTGAAGCATGGGCAGTTGATAGGTGATGAGTCTGTTTCAATGCTGCGTGGCATTGAGTTTTGCTGGCTGCCTCCAGATGGTGTATACTGTGTGGCAACCGTAAGAAGCGTTGCTTTGCACCGCGTGACGCTCCTGCTTTGTTGATGATTTTGAATCTGCTTATGTGTAATTTCAGATTACATATATTGTTTTTTGTTGAACGTCGTCCTCTCAGAGGCTATTTTGGTATTATTGTCATAATAATGCAGATTCTGCATTTCTACATGTTTTAATTCCAAGTCAAAATACTTGGAGCCTAAACACATAACCGCTTCAGTATTTTTTTCTCCCTATAATCCAAAATACTTACTTACCAAAAAAAAAAGTATATTTGATATTTTAATTAAATACTTTTTAGTTATAGTAATTTATAAATTAAATAGATATAATATTATTTTTAAGATCAAATAAAAATAATTTAAGCATTCATACAATCGTAGAAATTAAATCTAATTATCTTGATTATGATGTTAGTATATAATGTCCAACTCAATTTTGATTACATCAACCTCAAATTATGGATAAATTTTATTTCAAACATTATTATGATTATTATTATTTACCCTAAACCAATCAAATATAATATTTTAGTTTTATTTTATTCTAAATAATATTTATTTTATTTTTATTTTATTTTATTTCAACAATTAAAAACACATGCAACAGTAACATATCACTTTGTCGTTCTACCTATCACGAATTAAAGAGTTTAAAATGGATAACGCTATTCCACAATTTGTAATTTTGCTTGATTCAACCTCAAATTCTACTCATTTTTTATATCTTAATTATTTAATTTTTTAATAAATAATTATAATTTAGCTATTTAAAAATTTAACAAATTAACTAAAATAATTAAATTATAATTATTTATTTAAAAATAAATAATTAAAATAAAAAAAATGAATTCCTTAATCTCTTTAAAAACTAAAATTTTCCTCAATCCGTGACCCCCTCAAAAAATTGAATAAAATAAAAGCAGTGCATAGAGTTTGGGGGCATCATCTCTTTAAAACAATATGACCCATATAATTTTATCTATATCAGATTAAAATTTAATGATAATGACTTCAAGATAAAAAAATATATATAATTTTATTATTTTTTAAATAATTAGCAATCATTAAATATTTATCCTAATATTTTAAAAAAATATTTAAAATATTCTTTAAATTTTAAATCTACCCAATTAATTTTTTTATCTAAGGAATAAAATAAAGATATGTGAGAAATATATCTTTCGTAAAATGCAGCCCCCCCAAATCGGACGAGGTGCCCTAAGTTCACGAGGCATTTAATGTCCTTACCATTAATATTCAGGCATATTAAATGCCCCCACAAACTTATATATTTGTTTTTATAATATTTTATTATATTTATTGTGTTACGGATCCGAGGGTCCAATCGGATCTCTCGTGGTTTTCGAGAACACAAGTGTGTGGTGTTGAACAAAAGGAAGATTGAGACAGGATCTTTACGTGGAAAACCTCCTCTTGAATGAGGAAAAACCAAGGCTCGAGGCGCCAAAGTGTTTTTATTTGGGTTGAAATCTTTACAGCATCTGAATGTTGGGGTTAATCCTTTCATTGTCTCTTAATTGATATCTCTCTTTCAGGGGGGATCGTTCGTTGGGAGGCTTTACAACTCTTCTTGTTCCGTTTCACAAGGAGGAGAGAGTTTTAGGGCCGAAAGGAAGTGTGCCTTTTGCATTCTTTGTGGAGCTAATCTTGGAAAAGAGATAGAGTTCGGTCCCCTTAGGAAGGGACTTTACTGGGTATTTATAGGAGAAAGCAGGCCGTTGGGGAGGAGACGCGTGGCAGCCATCGGATAGCCCAAACTTGTGCAGTGTTCGGCCTCATTAATGGCCGCGTGCGCGCAAGAAGGCATTCAGCGCCACCGGTAGGCTTAGGTGTGTCGATCTTGATTTGACAGCGTCTTCTGTTCAAACGAGACCGGTAGTGGTCTGCGAGGCGAAATTGCTTAGCTGGCACCCTTAAGCATAGGGTAGTCCTCGTCCCTGAGTGGGACCCCTCACGAGTTCTCGAACTTGTAAGAGGAGGCTGTTCTTGGAGGATACTCTTGGGAAAGTCCGGGAGACCCTTCCTGACCTCTCGGTGATCCTGAGACTTAGTAGGGCTTCCAGGGTTCTCGGGCCTTTTTGCGTCTGTGCACTCGGATATTGCTAGCGTTGTCCTTGAGCTTTCTTGTGAGTGGACGGGACTTCTCGGGCTTCTACTGTAGCCTTGCTCCTTGGGCCATTGGCCTCTGGGCCTCTCAAGCCGCCCAGCTTCCTTGGCTTACGGGAGTGTCTTTGGGCCTCTCGTTTGGGCATTTCTTCAGCCCGGTGTTTTATGGGTTATAGGACCCAACAATATTTAAATATTAACAAACTTTAGATTTAATTGGAAAATATTAACAAAGTTTAGCTAATAAAAAAAAAAACCCCCTTTATAAAAAAAATGTTCAGAATCTTGAAATATAAATTAGCTAAGTTTTAAATTACCTAAGTTTTAATTTTAACTCACAAAATATTTGTCAACTCTCTTAATTTGAGACGTAAGAGTATTGCCCTTGACACTTAATTTTTAAATTTTTATGTTTGATGTAAATTTCAATCTCAACATCTTATATCATTTTTTATTAGTTATTAGCCCTGAAAGTGAAAAAAATTAAAAGATTTATTTTTTTATCATAATTATTTATTTTTAAATAAAAATAATTAAATTTATTTAAAAAAAAAAAAACAGCTAATATATGTAAAATGAGTCTATAAAACCTAAGCATATTTTAACTAAATAATTTCCAATCAATTTGTGTTGGACTATGTCATTATGTTGGGTTTAAGAACTTATGCAATCTCTACATGTACTATAGTTTTAATATTAGAAATATATTACATATATAATTAAATATATACGCATTATAGGCATCAAAAAAGTAGATGAAATATACCTCCAACTATATTTGTTTAAATATTGATTGCGACTGAAATTAAAAATAGATTAATAACAGACAATGATCATTCTAATATATTTCAAACTTCACTTTTGTAGTTATGTAGATGAAGTACACAAACATCATAGACATGGACCATGATATGGACCCTTAAGTTATTATTCAAACTTTAGTTATTCCTCCCATCAAATAATAACGTTCATTCATAATTTAAAATTAATTATGTACTAATTATCCTCAATAAATAGGATTTGATCTCTTCAATATTTGAAGATATGAAGGGCCATTAAATAGATTTTGACCCTTAAAATAATAAGATATCATATTAAAGTTTATATGATGCATCTAGTTTATTTCGTGATGGCCTATACATATTTCAAAATAACCTAATACCATTATCTGCTTAGTTTAGTTTCTAATAGTGGATTTTTTCTAATTTATATTTGGAGTTATTGTATGATCTTTACATATTAAGTAATGTATTCTAAGCTTTTCTTAAGCTAACAAAAATGGAGCAAAAATATTTATATTAAAGTATATGATGGTTTTCATCAGTTGAAGTTGATAAAATGGCGTCTAGACTCATAAATATTTAGAATGTCACGTCCCTAATCCTAAAGCCTGAACAAATTTGATTACATAACTTGTAATTAACTTAAAATCATATTAGTTTTATTAACCAACCTAAACCCAAAATTAATATATTGAGAGGTAAACCTGTATCAAATACCTTTAAATGGCATGAATAATAATATAATAACTAAATATAAGAACCAAATGACACACCTGAAATGATTTTGAAACTTCACAACTGTTTGACTTCAAATTTTAAGCAAGAAAAAATATTTTAACTAAAATTAAAGTATGAAATTACACTTTTTTATAATTTACTAAAGTTGTAAACGTGTTATTGGCCGATAGCCATACATAAACAATAATCAAAATTCAAAATTAATAATTGTAAATATGAACAATTAAATTACATTACAGAATCTAAATATCCTAAAAGTATTTTCCCAAAAGTTTTTTTTTTTTCCCTGCAAGTTAATCCGAGTCTACTAATATAGAAAGTTAATAAATAATAGTAAGAGTGAGCCTAACACTTTATTCAGAATATATAGTTTTATATGTAAATATATATAGAACAAAATATGCTAAAAAAGATGTCATGACCAAAATTTAAATGCTAATAATATTAAATTCTTGATGAAGTATATAAAATTCATATATTGATAATCCACTATGTCAAATCTGTACAAATATAAAAATCATATCAAAATCATACAAATGCTCTATACTGTGCGATATGTAAAAATTGATCAATATATAAGAAAACATGAAATATATAAAAATCGTACTATCATATAAGAATTAATGACTTGTGACAACCTCACCAATAATGGATGAATATTAAAGTTTAGATTATGACCGGTTCTATATAGTTAAAAGCATACACTATTTATAATTTATGAGTGAGTTGATTATATATTATTCATATAAGTTGAAATAAAATGTCACTTTTTTAACTTGTAAATGTTATGTTTGATTTTTAATTTATAAATAATATATTAAGACATATTTGAATATATTACGTTAATTCACTATAATTATCCTTATTTAGTCAAAATTAAAAATTCTATAGAAAATACAATACAAATATACATATATTTCTCATGTTGGAAAAACTAATTCCTTTCATTAAAATCTAATTAGATTTTCATCACTTTTTATGTAAAGATATGCCATGGAATAATAATAGTATAAAATTATTGTCATAGAAAAATTTATATGTATAATTTAGTGATATACAAAGCCATTTAAGTTGAAACTTTAGGAATTTAAATAGTTTATATAATTTTATCAATTTCTTACAAATAGAAAAATGCAAGAATAAATATGTAGAAATTAATAATATGAAAAAACATAGGTATAAAATTTAACAATATACAAGAACATTTATATAAAAATTCAATAGTTAAATATGATTTTTATGAATTTAAGGTATGAACTTTATAAAACTTCCTAAGTTTTATAAAATTTCATGAGCTTACTTAGGTACAATACTTAATTTTTGATATGAATGTACAATTATCCTTAAAAGTTTATTAATTTAATTAACCTTTCGTATCATTAAAATAATTTTTAGGATTTATATCTTATATACTTAAATAGGTCTTTTGACCGAGGAAGTATAATTTTAAAATTCCAATTTCAATATACAAAGAATTTATGGATCTAGATACTCAAATATAAATTGTCGTTATTTATAAGACTATGAAATAAATTGAGATACATAAATAGAGAGAATATACAATATAGTTGATGGGTCTGGTAATTCACGAGCCAGCCTAATACTCAGCCAGTAGAAGAAAGAGGGGCCTAGGAAGCATTGGCCCAGTAAGAAGCTTCTCAAGCCCAAGATCCAGAATATATGACGGTAGACCCAAGTAGCATAGCCCAGACCTATCCCAGCAATATTTGGGCCATTGGGGGCAACCATTGGACGAGCCTATGGTTATAGCTTAGCTTGCTCCAACGTAGTAGATAAATCAAAATGACCACTATAACCATGTGATCCTAAACGACTACAGAGGCAGGAGCCAAAGGTGGTAGCCACCAACATATTGCCCCAAGGATTTCGATGGTGCAGACTGCAAGTGGGGGAAGCACGATGGCGATTTCCCCAAAGGAGACATAGAGTCGTAACACCTGCAACTCACAATTGTAGGCGCATGGTGTTGGCCACTCATCGTTGCAGACCCATGGAGCCTAAGGCTGGTTAACCCACACATCTTCTATAAATACATCCATTCTTCCACACAGAAGGGGACTCTAGGGGGATTTGAATTTTCTCATTCGATCTTGATCTAATTCAACAATCCAACACTCACAGAAGTCATTCTCTGAAGAGTGTACCCCTCTTTTTAAACTACTCTTTAGTGAGTGTACCTCTCCTCCAAGAAGCCACTTTGTCCACAAGTGTACCCTCACAAAAGCCACTCTTGGACGAGTGCACCCCTTTCAAAAGCCACTCCTAATTGAGTGCATCCTATGGAGCACTACCCTCCAACTCTAAAGAGTACATCCTATGGAGCACTACCCTCTAACTCCGAAGCTATTGTCTAACCGAGCGCATCCTAGGAAGGACTACCCTCCAATTTCAAAGACACTCCTCAATTGAGCACACCAAACGGAGCACTGCCTCCAATTATGAAGTCGTTCCCTAGTCGAGCATATCAAACGAAGCCTATCTGTTAGTACTCAATTCTCTCATCTATGTATCTATGCATATTTCTCATTTTATCTTTATATTCGACTAAGAAAGATTACTAATTTGAGTACCGGAAGATATATTAGGAAGTGAGTCCTACAATCTTCTGACGTCTTACTTATTAGTTATGGTGTGCATACTCCAGGTTCACGACAATAAAGACCAAACTTGCTTTTAATCAGACACTCGAATCCAGCAGTTTCCTAATTTGTTTTATAATTTAGATTCAATGATGCATCATTGATACTGTCTATGGTAACAACAAAAAGTCTAATCTCACAACAACATAAAGTAACCATGGCAAGAATCAGGGCTCAAGAAAGTGCGCCTACAAGAGACGTCACTTCCCATGGCGACGACCCGACCGTAGGGAGTCATGGAGGTGACCATCCAACCGCCAATGGAGAAGTGCTGGCTACCCAAGTGAACATGCAATCAAAACTATTTTAGACCATATGCACATATCTGGAGGTACCACCATTGGGTCCTTCCTTCCACTCCCAGGCCTCGACATCCAAAAGTAGGAACCAAAAAAAGGGACGGCCCACTAAGGAGGAAATCCAATGGCCTAATGACCTCAAGGCCTGAGAGGTCACGAGCGACTGGCCCAAACATGGTTGGAGAACCAACTATGTCATGGAGCGCATGACAGAAGCCCAGAGCAGTGGAATCCACACTCTTCTTGAGACAATAGGATGTGACGTCCCATGTCCTCCTTTACACTTAATGAAATATCATATTACATATAAATTTATAAATATATCATTATTATACAGAAGATTCATATAATACCATTTCAAGTGGCTCAGACCCTGTATGATTTGAATGCGGCGTCAGATTTTTTAGAGATACTATTAGGAACCAAAAATTATTACCATAAAAATTTACGAAAGTATAATTAATAACCATAACCATTAGTAGAAGCACAACTAAATTATAATATCAACATTGTATATATTTGTTTCTGTATTCATTGCAAGACGGAGTTCATTTTTAACATCAAATCTATCTAATACATAACAATTTATCACCCGTCGATCATAATTACCTTCCAACTTCAATCCTAATCACCAGATACCAACTTGTATCTTTTATTTGAGGGGTTAGAAAAATAGTAAGTGAGTGAACCAAATATTTAGTAATGTACAAATAAAAATAAAGACATACATATTTATACTGAAAATAAACATATAAATTAAAGGAATAAGAACATATATGAGCTTCTGACTTTTTTAACTTTTCTTTTCTGATTCTCAATTATCATTTGTCATTTTATTATTTATATTTAGATATTAGGGTTAATAGGCATTATCAGCTAACGGAACGATTAATCAAAGAAATGATTGTGTATATTTTCATACAATCTAAGGCACAAACCCACGTAATTCAACACTCTATAATGAGTAGTATATTTTTAACCCAATATGTAGGGCCAAATAACAAAATGCCACCAAAAGTACCCCCACGGCCGAGGGACAGTCCTCAAATTTTTACAATAATATCCTAAGGTGTGTCAAAAAATATCACCCGTTACAATACACAGTCATGATAATCCTTGAGTTTTTACTATAATACCCACTGAGATAATTCCCTTAGTTTAGTTTCTTACTTCTTTCAAACTTCATAACTCTATATGGAAATTTCTACTTTGTTCGAAATACTTCTTTTTTAATTTTTTCTACTTAAGGAGAAAATTTTTATTATTCTTGTAGCATACAAAGCTTCCATACCATACTTATCATTATGTAAACTTTTCATAATATCAAAATATATACCAAAACATACAATATTTGGTATTAAGTTGTAAATCGTAATAGAAATCAATGTATTTCTTGTTTTAATAGTTTTAATCCATAAAATGTAAATTTAACATATAATATATTTGGCTGATTCGATTACTGGTACGGTAATCAATTTGCGGCTATATCGGGTTGATTTCTTAGCAAGATTATTTGTAGACTCGGTTATCGATTCTTGACCTATTTAACAGTTGGTTCGAGGGATGGTTTGTACTTATTTTTATTATTAATTTATATAACGTGTGAACCAGTTCAATGGTTCAAGGCTTTTTCTTGCTGAAAATTTCAGCAATTGGTCAATTCTTCTTGATTAGTTTTGAGGCCGGTTTCGTGATCGGTTTAAGTCATATTTTTACCATGGATATTTTATTATTATCTTATATTATCCTAATAAATATTCAGATGCCAATTTTTCTAATTTAAATGCCGAATTAAACCAGTTTAGGGCCTGAATTCAAACATGTGCTGAAGGCTAATGAAGTGATTTGGCAGTTTCTAGGGCCCGGTTCAATATTATTTTCAAGATATTTTTGGTCACAAATTTACAAGTTGATAGTTTAACCTTAGTACTTGATAATTTGGTCGGGTCGAGTGCTGATTCAATCGGTTCCGGGCCGATTTGGTTTATTTCCTCAATCTGCTAGGTTCAGCACTCAAGGTGCTGCAACCAGTTTGGTTCATTTTAAGTAGCCGGTTCAGTACATATCTTAGGGAGTCTGAGGTGGCCGTTTTACTGGTAAATAGTTTAGTTTTAGTACATTATACGTTAGCCGGGTCAGCTGTCGGTTCAGCCGAATTTTGTTTGGTTCAGTTTCTCTTTCCTAACCTGCCAATCCAACATCAACAAGGGTACTTAAGGACCTATTCTGCTATTTCCGATTTTATGGCCAATTCAAGACCCGTTTTTTGCTGGTCCAAAGAATCCTGTTATAGATAAGAGACTCATCTTTAAGTTTATGTACGGTTCCTGTCCAGTTCAAGTTAATTTATTAGTTGGTTCAGGTCGTGTTTTGCAAACAAGCATTCTACTTTAGAATTTTCTGATGCAGCCGATTCTGGTTACTATTTTAGTGACCAGTTCGTGGTCAATTCGAGGTCAAATTTTATAGTGTGACACTTGAACATTATTTTAAGACACTTAACTTTATATCGTGGCCGGCTTGGCCAATTTGGAGCCCGGTTCGGACCCAGTTTAGAGGTTGATTTCCAACTGCATCTTGATACAGTTCAGCAAGACCTCTTGTTGTTCGTGGACCTAGTTCACTGATCAGTCCAACTCATTTTCATGAGCCATTTGGTCACAATATAAGTAAGATATTAAACTAGTTGTATACCAAATTTGGGCAGGTTTGGTGATCATTTGGTCACCAATTCAGCCGAATTTTAGAAACTGTGCAGCTGCAACTTTGGGATTCCAGCTTCAGCCTATTATATTCCATACTAAATTGATAATATGATCAAATTTATCAGACAAACTAAATATTAGAATAATAATACTTAGAAGATTTAACAATAAACAACACCAAATAAAAAAGGGATTCAAGTACACTTGCCATACCATTCAGCTGAACCCCCTGCTGTCTTCGGTTTTTCTTCTTTTGTTTTCCTTTCTGTTTTTCTCCTTCTACTTTCCTCCTTCCTCTCATCCTTTTCTTGACTCTCGGCCCTTCCCTCTCTTATTCCTCTTCCTTTTCTTTTCCTTTATCTTTCCCTCACGTTTCTCTTTATAGAAAAATTAAAGAAATTGCTGAATCACCCCCTTTCTGCCACTCCCTTCTCAGCTCCCAATTTCAGTTAGTGTCCAGTTTGGAGCTGAATCATCACCTTAATTTGGCTCCTAAAGAAGCTGCCTTGCGTTGCTTATTCATTGGCTCTAAGTGGCTGAGGTGTGCTGCCTGTGTCACTAAATTTTTTCCTTGGAATTTCGGCTGCCGATGCTGCTGCTGTCCCCACTTCAGCAGCTTGTAAGCTGCTTCCATTTCAGCAGCTAAGTGTTCAAGCTGTTGTGCTGCTAGGAGTCTGCCGTGGTGTGTGTGTTTGTATGATTTCCATTTAAATATTGAGAAGATTTTAGTGCTGCCGTGGGGAGCTTGTTTTAATTCTTATCCTACTGAATTTTGCTGCTGCCGTGGGTGTGTGTGTGTGTGTGATTTTGCTGAATCATCAATTTTCTAGAAGCATGTGGCTCCTTATACTCGCTAAATTCCTTCTTAATTTGGGGTTGCAGCTGGCTGCCGTGTTGCTGACATATATATATGGCTGCTGAATTTTTTTCTAATTAGATATCGGGGAATTTAGAATGCTGTCATGTATGTTTAGTATGGGGAAATTCTAATTTTTAGTGTAGCATTACAGCCGTGATCCTTCCCTTGCTGCATTCTTGAAATTTTAGTTTATATTTGGGGTTATTCGGGCAATGCGGCAGGCTGCCGGGTTGTGTGCAGTGCTTAGTTAATTTGATTTGTGCTATATTTAATTAATCAAGCTAAGTTTGGTTACTAATTGGGTGAAAATTCAGTGATCAGCTATCTTTTTATTACCCCAAAATCACTTTTGTTAGAATTTTGGTGGCCGAGGTATCATTTTATTAGCCATAATTAAATTCGAGTCAATCGGTTAAATTTTTCTGGTCACCGTTATGTTCTGAGGTGAACTTCTAGCTTTCGACTTTATAACCTAGTCGGCGTAATAAATCTTTTTAACTATGATTTGGTTGATTGGGAGATGTCAGCCTTACATAGGAGGCCTTTAGCCTAAGAAGAAACTTCCGGCAATGCCTTGCCGAGGAAGGCCTATAGCCGACCAATCTAGCACATCTCTCCAGACCACTCGCACTTGAGGACTTTCCTCGACGCTACAAAGATTGCGACCTCCTCCCAAGCGGAGGAGAGGATTGGGAAGATCGAGTAGCAACTGTTTAGAGAAAGCATTGATAGGCACTCTACCTACCTGAAAAGGTCACCATTTATGAGGGACATTTCTCTACCTTACTAATCTACTTCCTCTTACCTTATCAAAAGAAGGTGAAGATCTATTTCTCTATCTTACCACATCAACCGTAAACAGAGTTTCGGACATAACAATCACCATGGTTGTCCACATAGTAGAGGCTTGACATACTAGACCCATTGTCAATTGTATTTGGGTAGAGAAAGGTCACCATAGTCAGCATCGATTAATTCAAGTAGAAACCTCCCCACTGGCATGGATTACAAAGGAAAACACAACAGAATTCATTTGGCAAAACATTATATGCAAATTTGGAACTCTCGAGGTTATAGTCACCAACAACGCACAAGTTTGCGAATTTGACTAGTTCACGCTCCCGTTGCCTATCCTCAAGTAAACAGGCAAATGGGAGTCACGAACTAGAGCCTACTATATGGGTTGAAGACAAAGCTAGTGAATGTAGGGGGCTCATAGGTGGATGAACTGCTTTCTGTGCTGTGGTCCCATAGAATGACACTTAGGGAACCTACAAGATGAACACCATTCAATCTACACTACGGAACCGAAGCGGTTGTCCCAATAAAGATCAGTCTGTCTAGCTTTCAAGTTAAAAGTTTTGACCCACAAAATAATTCCAAGTAACTTAGAGAGGCTCACGACTTGCTTAAAGAAACTCAAAACGCAGCAAGGCTGCGCATGGTGACATCTCAGTAGCGAATCGCTTTGTACTACAACAAAAAGGTGAAAGCATGCTAGTTCAAGATGGGGGACCTATTTCTATAGTGTGTAGAGACAATCGGCAAAACTACCATTAGGAACAAGCTATCTCTCACCTTGGAAGGACCGTTCATTATCTCAGCAATCCTTTGTAACAGGGCATACAACTTATACACTCAGAACAAAAAATTGATCCTAAAGGAATGGAATGCCACCCGCCTCTAGAAGTATTATCAGTAGATCACCACTTAGTATAGGTATGCTCTGCACATATCATGCTAACTACTTGTATGATGCCAACACATTTTGATTGATAAAATAGTCATTGTTTATCTTGTCTCTCATATCCATTTGAATACTTTAGTCGTTGCATAAATTTTATGACCTAGACTACTTCTAAGTCAGGTAAAATCTTTCACTTATGAACCAGCCTGCTAAAAGTATGATAAAAAAACGTTGGTCCTAAACATTGAGTAGCTAAGAGAAGGATAAAAATCAAACCTCGGTTTTGACAATTAAGCAGCCTGAACTAGGTCAAATGCCATGGCCCAAGGGGCTTGTGGATAAAAGTCGAACCTCCCTAAAAAAGCAGCCACTATAAATCTTTAGGAGACTTTTTAGCATGCATGTGAAAATTTTCTTTAATAAAAACTAACACTATTAGTCAACAATGGTCAAACACTACGGCTTGGGAAATTCGTAAACTAAAGTTAGATCTGCCCAAAAGACTTGCCAATACTAAATAAGACCTTCGACAGATTGGGACCTGATGCACAAGTGCGACAAATCCCTCTTATTGGGATGAGCACCATTAGTCAAATGCAAGCGACGGTCTAGACTTCGCCAAAATTTGGCAACTATAGTAATTAAACCTAGCCGGAAAATAAACTCTTTTAGTGTCACAACCTTTTCACAAGAGCGAGCACAATTGGATAGATACATCCCCCTAAACCTGAAAACAATAGCAATAACATTTAACCAGCAAATAAACTCTCCTAGTGCCACAACCTTTGCACAGGAGTGAGTATAACCAAACAGATATGTTCCCTAAACCGGACAACAGTAACAATAACACTTAACCGGCAAATAAACTCTCCCAGTGCTATGAACCCCTCATGGGAGTGAGTACAACCAAATAGATACATCCACCTGAGCATGGCAACGATAGCAATAATACTTAGTCGGTAAATAGGCCTTCCTAGTGCTACGACCTCCTCTCACAGGAATGAGCATAGCTGGACAGATGCGCCCATCCAAGTCTGGGCAACAACAACAAAGCAACACCTAGTCGATGAAGAAAACAAGCATTGAGCAAAACGACTCAACATAAATGAAGAAATATCAGTGATAATGATTCCAATGGTCTAGCTAATTTATTAAATAATCATCATATACATGTGTGATTAGGAGAGTCCATCCAACAAAACATTGTTTAAGCCTACGACTCAAACAGCGACAATCCTAAGGTTGGGAACCCCTTGTTGAACATGGCGAAGGTTCCCTCCTATCTTTGGGGAATCAACCAAGTCAGAACGGCGAGTTGCTACTCAACCTCCTGAAGTGCATCATCGAGTGAGACGATCCGATCCAAAACTCGAGATTTCTCCTCCGTGAGTTCTTAGGATCTTGCCTTGAACTCAAACAGCTCGTGGTCAAGGTGAGCAGCCCACTCTTAACTCTATAAAACCTCGACAACGACGATATTCACTCTACTCTATATCTCTTCAAGCATAGCAGGATCGGCATACAACTCTGATAAGCGTGAGATCTCGGCATCTTGCCAATGCAAAGCCTTCGCCATCACGTGGTGTATCTCTTGTGCCTATCAAGCAATATAGAATGATTGGTCAAGAGTAAAAATGAAGGGCATGATCACGAAATGAAGGACTCTGTAAAGCGATGCCTCAAGGAAAGATAGGCCCTTCTGATGAGATGGGCCAAGAGAACCCTCGGCTCTAGATGTAGATGGAGGCCTCAACCATATCAGAGCCAACATATGGCAATAGAGTGGCACCTCAAAGTCCAGAGGAGAGGGAGATATACTTGAAGTCTTTGACAACATAGGAGTCGAAGCCTCCTGGTATGGCCGCTCTTCAATAGCCACAGTCTTTGTGTTATTTTCAAACATGCATTTGTCCTCCTGATCATTATTCCCACCTTCCGCAGTTCAAAGCAGTAAGTGTAAGGGCTAATGCTTCAGGCGACGAAGTGACCAAGATTAGGACCCCGTGCTCAACTACGATTGAGGCGTTGATTGGTTCACCTTATCTGCCAACCGAGAGGTCACTTATTCTAGTGGTGGACAACCAAAGTTTATACATTCAAAGATTTGGCTCGAAAACAAGGTCATTCATAGGAACTAAAGAGGCGTGTCCCCATGATGGTAGCAACACGTACCCACACTGTAAATTGCTGTGGCGCATCAATCTCATTGCACCAATAATGATGGTCTAATGCTACACCTCCTTGCACAACCTGCTGACCATTGACAACTCTAACACACTAATTGACGAGTCAACAACACAACGCAAACAATGCCCTGACACCACGTTTTCCAAGATGGCTAACTAGTGGCAAGTGAACCTGACAAGCTCGAGACAAATTTGATAAATTTATATCCTAACCAAACATTTGGGGTAAGATATTGTCAGTCAAATTGTTAGAAGATCGAATTTTCGGTGGTCTGGATTGTCAGATTATCAGAACACATGCAAGAATAATAAGAAACTATATTTAAGCGCTTCAACTATTTTAACCATACAAGAATATTGGAGGCATACAATGAAGACATGCAGGTAGCATCCTATTAGGAATATATCAGGGGTTAAAAATGCAAACCTCATGACATGGAAGGATAGTGATCAATCCGATAATTTATGGGTCGGCCTAGAGTCTAGCTAATAGAAGAAAGAGAAGCCCATGAAGTAGTGGCCCAGCAAAAGCTTCTCCAAGCCTAGGATCCAAAGTATGCGATGGTGGACCTAAGCAGCACAACCCAAAACTGACCAGCGATATATGGGCCGTCGAAGGCAACCATTGGGCGGGTCCACGGACATATCTTGGCTTACTTCAACTCAGTAGATAAATCTAACGGCCACTATAACCATGTGGTCCCAGATGATTGCAAAGATAGGAATCGTAGGTGGTAGCCACTAACATGTCGTCCTGAGGATTTCAGTGGTCCATACTACTAGTGGGGGAAGCATGATGGCAACTCCCCTAGAGATACAGAGCTGTAACACCTACAATTTACAACCACAGCCACATGGTGTTGGCCATTCACCATTGCAGACCCGTGGAGCCTAAGGCTGGTTAACCCACGCATCTTATATAAATACATCCCTCCACACCAAGGGGGGCTCTAGGGGGATCTAAATTTTCTCTTTGATTTTGATCCAATTCAGTAATTTAGTGCTCATAGAAGCCACTCTCTAATGAGTGCACCTTGCTAGGATCATTTTTGTATTGGTATATTTCGTGACTATATTTGGACATGTGTCGATATTGGGTTGTGTTAGTTGAAGTGTTGTGTTATCTTATTTTCATGGCTGTCCATTCCCGATATCCTACGCCTGCTATGCCCTCAAGCCCCGATTCTAGTACCATGCCTCCACCTACTCCCTTGCCATGCACTTGAGCCCAATTTCCAGTGGACATGCACCCACTGTTGGCTCACCATGAGCTCAAGCACCAATTTTAGTAGCCTCCCGATCGATACTCGCTTGTTGTGCGCTCGAGTGCCAAAACTAGTAGCCATGCAGCTGAAGCTCACCTCCTGCTTGCTCGAGCGCCTGTGGGTTTCTCTCTTGAAATTCTAAGCTTGCCCGCTACGACAACGGTCATTTTTTTAAACGTACTTTTTGTATCTCTCTATATATTTATCCCTTCTTTCAGTTGCCCTAACTCTTGCTTATACATTTTGGAATGCCCATTTTGAGAGAAAATAAAATTCTTATACTTTAATCTTGCTTCGTTTGAGAAAATCCGAACTATATTCTTATGCTCTTGTGTCAATGTTTTTCTTACCACTTTAACTTTACCATTGTAACACTTCCTACCGATTTACCTTCGTTGCCAATGTTGGTAGTGTGAAAAAGGGGTTCCGGTGGTGTTTGGTACTTCAAGCGGTTCGTGAGGAAAATTAACGTAAAGATCGAAAAGCGTCCGATTTCGTTACCATGGATAAATTCAAGGCATTCCTTGGTAGAAATTATGTAACGGGAGTAATTCGGTTAGGTTAGCGTGTCATTATCACCTAATTTGTAAGTTGATTTTTATAGTACATATTTTTTCTAACTGTTGAAATTCGAAGGAATTTTTCTCGATAGCCATGGTTATTGAGGTTTCCCTTCATCACCAAAAATTATCTCTTTTTTATTATTACTTATTATTTTGCTCTTTATACTTGTTAAAATTTATATCATTTAAATTAAAATATTCTTTATATGTATTAAATATTTATTTGCGTACTATTTTTGCTAATCTATCAAGGAGTCAAAATTTTTGTGTGATTTGGGACGAAACGTCCCCTTCAATTGGTATAAAAGACTCATCCTGATCCACGATCCTGATCTAGATACATACCAGTCAATCATCGTTTGTTCCTTCCTACTTTGATGGGAGTAATTACGCATACAGGAAAGTATGTATGAGAGCATTTTTAAATTTATAGATGAGCGTGTTTGGGTCAGTACTCAAATTGGGTGGACTCCACCCAGAAGTACCACGGACGATGAACCAAAAGCTTTATCTTTGTGTTCTAAAGAAGAACTTGATACATGTAATTGGAATAGTAATGGGTTACATGCTATTTTTATAATTGTATCTCTTGAAAAATTTAAACATATTTTTATGTGTGAGATATTAAAAGAGGCTTGGGACATCCTTGAGATTACCCATGAAAGAAATAAATTGGTTAAAAATTTAAAATTATAAATACTCACAACTAAGTTTGAAGAAATTCGGATAAAAGATAACAAGACATTTCATAAATTTTATGCAAAGTTGAATGACATTGTTGATTCTATATTCAATTTAGAAGAACATATTTTGATAATAGAATTATCCGAAAAGTCCTGCGATCTTTGCCTAAACGTTTTAGACTAAAAGTCACTACTATTAAAGAGAGTAAAGATCTTGATAAATTAAAAATAGAAAAACTTGTTGGGTCCATTTAAACATATGAGCACACTCTTTCTCAATAAAAAAGAAACAAATCAATTGTCCTAAAAACCATAAAGAAAGAAAGAGATCGTCACTTAGACAAAGAGTCATGTAGTGATGAGAACTTTGCCATGTTTGTCAAAAATTTAAAAAAATTATTCAAAAATAAGAAAAGCAACTGAACATCCAAAGGAAATGATTTGTTTCATACCTTGACTAAGAAAGAGAAAAAGAAAACTAATGACTCCAAAAATAAGAAACCCCAAGGAATCCAATACCATGAATGTCACGGTTTTGATCATATTCGAACCAAGTGTCCTAATTTTAAGTGTTAGAGAGGAAAAGTTGTGAGGTTATGGGTCTAAAGATATAATAAATATGAGGTAATCAATATACTAATAAATAATACTAGACCTATCGAATGAATGAGTATGCGTATCGGAAGAAAAATAGCAAAAATGATTCAGGCTTCTGCTGTCAAAACGCTGCCAGCGGGGTTGCGCCTGTTGTATGCTCGAGCCTAGGCTCCAACGCAAAAGTAGTAGCACAACGCTCGCTGTGCGCCTTGGTGCGCTCGAGTGCGAGCCGACAGTGAGGCCGCGCTCGCTACTCAAGTGCCCAATGATTATAAACGTTGACCTGCTTCACGATTTTTATTTTTTGAGGAACAAACCCTTCTAGAGAGAGAGTGCCGATTCTAGAGAGAGGAAGGTGGAGATCGAGGCCATGGAGTTCGAATTCGTCCGATAGCTAGTTATAAAAGTGGTAGTACATGTCGAGGCAAGTGTTCTCATACTCACTAACTTTTCTCTTTCGATATTTTTCGTTTATCATCAGGTATTTTTGTCTCAATACTCACCTAAACCATAAAAAATATGTTACCCGTGACTTGAGACCAATGATTATATAATTTATTGACCGATTTACTTACTGATTCGTTCGGTGGACTTCCACCAAACCCTAACCCACGCGAATTGGGGGTTTCCCATTATTCCACCGTATTTTGTTAAATTGACCCCAAAATGTGAATCATCATGTCCTAATTATATGTATAGGTTGGCCGTACAATTGATCTCGTACGTTTTGACCCATTCGCGGTGTCTGAACCCTCTAAAAGTACAGTGTAACTATTCATCTGAAATAAAAGGGGACATTTGCATGTTTTCACTTTTATATTATATTAAATCAACCCCAAAATATGAATCATCATGTTCCAAATGTGCATATATATTGACCGAAGGATCGATCTCACATGTTTCAACCCGTTTGCGGCGTTGAACCCTCTAAAAGTGGCCTAATACTGTTCATCCGAGAATAAAGTAAAGATTTGCATGTTTTACGTCTATTTAATTGTGATGAAACTTATAATTAAATATTTGTATTAAATTGTAAGCTCTAAAAATGTATATTTGTGCACCAAAAGTAAGAAAATACATCCCAAAGGCTTCTAAGGAGATATTTAACCATCAGAGATAAGGAATTCCAATTCGCTTGTGAATTTAAAATGAATAGTTAAAAAGGGTTTAAGTTTCAAAGAAAAAAAGGAATCGAGCAAGTAAATGGAGGAAAAATCTACAAAGGCATGATATGATGAATTTGATTTTCCGGATGAAGATACGTGATGGGAATGTGATTTTTCGATTGGAAAATGAAATAAAATTGTGGTGGATTCCCCCCTCAAAGGATTAAGATTAATCTTGAAACTAGGACGATGAACTTATGCTTTTGGATAGTATTTTCTAGCTTACCATGTCCATCGCAGTGTAAACCCGATGAATACTTGGCCATGTATTCTGGCCGTTCGTGGGAGCGGGTGATGCTTGTGGTACACCTTAGGATACTACTGTGAAAGAATAAGGATTGCTCTGGTCCCCAGGGGATATGTGACGAATTAAGATGGCCGAGTGCTGTAGGCCTAAAATGTAGCCGATGGTCTAGTACGACAGACCTAAAATGTAGTCAATGATCGAGTGCTGCAAACCTAAAATGTAACCGTGTGCTTTAAAATATGTGGCAGACACATTCATTTTCTCGTTCTCTTACATCGTTGGTTAGTATGACCTTTTAGCTTGGGGTCTGCAAAAATTAATGAAAGTAATGAAAATGAATAAATATAACCGGTGCAAACATGCGAACTAGATGATCCTAGATGTCTCCTTTTTCCTGTCATGATTCCTTGTTACTGGGATTATATATTTTTCCCCATCCAGCTATTACTTTCACTATTATCTACTATTGTTAGTGATATATGATTATATTTACTGAGTTGTACGCTCACTCTTACTGTTTCTTCTTTCAGATGAGAATATTAAGCCTGCGCCTGATCAATTAGAGTAAGAAGAGGGACTTGCTTAAGAAGATTAGTTAGATGTCGAAGGCTTGAAGATTTGGTTACATCTGTTGTAATAGAATGTAAACAGTTTAGTTATATTAATGTGGTTTGTTATTATTTTATGGTTATTATTATATTTCCACAGGTTTCTAGATTTAGTTATACTTTTGTATTTATGTTGATATTTTGGATTTTGTTTAGTTATAGAAGGCATCTCTTTGGATCCTATCTATTAGAGTTATGGATGGTATGGCAATTGTGGTCCTGTGTATTGTGTTATAGGCTAAAATATTAAAATTGGATGGTTGTGTGATGGTACAGGTTATTTTAAGCAGATTGTATTTTTAATTTTCGTCCAATTATAGAGAAAATTCTGCCAAAATTTTTATAAAATCAATAATTTTCAAATTATGGATATTAGTTTATGCTATCATTGACAGATGTTATTTAAAGAAAATAATCTGGTCCGCCACAATTGGTATCAGAGAAAAGAGATGCCTTAGGTTTGATTTGAATCGTATGAGAAAGCTTAGGATCAGTTAAGAGTTGGCCGAAATAGGTAGATTAATGTATGAGATGATTAAGTTAGAATAGTTTGAGGTATCTTAGTTTGCCTAAAATAGATTAGACTTTAGTTGGAACTTAGCGTTTAAGCTTGTTGATATAAAATGTAGGCCTAGACCGATCAACTTTGATTTGAGGATTCAGGTTAACCTGTCCTATATTGAAACAAGATGAAGTAGTTAGGATTAGAGGAAATGCTTAAGTCTTGACCTTAAGGAGTTAATTTTAAAATGCATCAATCTTAGCCCCTCCTTCTAATCTGATTATTAGATGTTAATAATCTTATGATGTTTGTGGTTATAAGAAGAATATAATTTTAGGCAGGGGATTACTCAGGGTAGTGGTCGACCGTTAGGTCGGTAAGAGCTGTAATGAGGCACCTTGAGGTTTTAATTTCATTAGTGCTGACTTAGTGTTTGAATTGATTAGTGATGATTAAAGGCCTAGGTTAATCGGTGTTGGATCAAGGTTCAGGTTTGATCGGCTTTAAATTGAGGTCCTGAGGTTAGAAATATGCTAAGAAGGGTTGCCTAATCAACCTAGCAAGTGTGATGAATAACGGTTAAGTGTTTCAATTTTAAGTCACTCAAATTCTGTGGAAATTGAGACATGGATCATAAATATTGAAATGGTGTTTGTGGTAGCAAATGCTCGAGAAGATAAGAAGTATTGTAGGACATCTGCATGGGTGTTCTTTAATCGATAAGGTATTCTTCCCGACAAGTTAAGAAGCATGATTCTGATTGTAATCAATTTGATCTCAAGATTGAGGAATATCCTTATCTAAGGACGGATAGTGAAGAGGTCTAATGTTTTAAATCAGGGTTCTAAGGTAGTAATTCAAGGTGTTAAGTGTCGCCTGTCGTGATGAGATGTAAAGCTCTTGGGTTTGATATTGTAGCATGGTGTTGTTTTTTGATTCTGAGTCTATGTTTGCATTGTGTTTTCAAGTCATGTGTAATTGGAGGACCTAGGTTTTGCAATAGTGACAAAGGTGACCCAATAATCGAGAGGATGAAAAATATATTAAGGTGGATGTTGTGGATGAATCTTAGATAAATGTCTTCCCAAAAAGATTTTGGGAGTATGATCTAAGTCATAGATAGCTTGGCCACCAAATTAAGGATTATTCGTATCCTCTAGCCGGGCAGTGAAGAAGTCTAGTGCCTTGGATTGGAATTTTGGTGGTGATGGTGTATAAGGAAAATGTATTGATTAGATGATGAGAGACGAGATTTCTCAATTTTGATGTCATACTACCTATATCGTTTGGGATTCTGAATAGATAATTTTATGACCCCTAAGTTTCTTTGTTTACTTAAGGATCCAAGCGTGATACAAACGGTGTTGAGGGTTGTGACATTATGGATGATTTGGCCAATAAGTCATCAGTCGATATGAATTAGATTGGTAAGCATATTATATCTTGCAATTGAATTATGAGATTTTGGGGTATGAATTTGAGTTAACCAAGGTATCAAGTTTTAATTTGATCTTAGTAGTAGTTTGATGGGTGAACCGCTGTGCTAGCTTGGGTTGGACTGGTAAAGAGATAACATCCTGCAATCGGATTGTGGGATTTGAAGTATAAGTTTGAATTGATCGAGGTATCAGGAGATTGATGTCGTCTTTCCTGTAGACCATTTAATGAGGATCTGTGCTAGGTCAAATTTGTATATGCGACCACGCCCAAAGTCAATTTGTTGTCACTGAGGGGTTTCGACTATGTGAATATTTGAGGAGGTTATCAGAAGGAAGATTTGGCTGACTTATCTTTTGATTAGTAATTCGAGGTTGTGTCAAAATCAACGCCGATAGTTGAGGATTCCATGCAGAGTCGAGGAAGTATCAGTTTTACATCATTGTGGAATACTCTTGAATCTTTGATGTAAATAAGAATGACCGATAAGGTTGTTCATGAATTTTAAAAATGGGGTTGATTAGGAGATTAATGATTTGATAAGTAGACCTTGTGAATGGATAGGTAAATTACGTAGGCTGTTATAAAGGCTTGATGATTTCTATGATCGATTTGGGTCCATAGCTTGTTAATTGTGGATTAATGGAGGTTATAGCCTTGGCGGTATTCAGGATAAGAATATGGCTACTACGAAGTTTGAAAACGCCGTTTGGGTTTGGTAGTTTCATTGGCATTTCATGAAATTTTATGGGTTGGATCTTTCCGCCATATTCGGGCCAGTGTTGAGATGACTTCATTGATAAATTCAAAAGAATATGGGGCGTATGCACTCTATTTGAGGATTATGTCATAGATTGTGAATGGCTGCTTATCAGTATGCCCCTTTAAGAAGAGAATGTGAGTTTAGTTTGAGAAAATGTCTTGTTAAACATGTGGCTCTTTGGTAGCATGATTTTGAAATCCATAAACTTTAAGCTGTGGCTGATTGGGAAGACCGATTAGTGTCATAGAAGCGTATGGTTATCTTGGGTCTAACCAAAATTATTAAGTAATTTGACAAGTATTACTCGAGGATTACCATGTCAGTGAGACGTTTGTCTTAGAAGAGATTTGTAATTGTTAGAACGAAATATAAAAGGTAGTTTTTGGAAAATAAAAAGGATTAATTGACATCCATGTCATTTGAGTTGACCTCTGATGGGTCTGGCAAGTCATTGTAGAGTGTAATACCTTTGAAAAAGGTTAGGATTATATTACTCTCACATCATGATAGGAGGCTACCCACTAATTAAGTGGGGGAGAAGTTCATAGTTAGTGTTATTCCACGTGTAAGTCAGATTTAGCCATTGAAGTCTCCACTTTGAGAACTTATGGGTATTGTTTTTAAGGATAGCCATTATCTAAAATTTTAAGAGCCAAAATAGTTGTATCACAAAGGAAAGATGATCATATAATATTGCATGTGGGAAGATCTGTTTAAAGATTGGGAAGGTGTACCATGGTGCTTTTATTGAAAGCGGACATCAATGCTGACAATTGATGTTGGGAGTCTTTAGACTTAATATGTCTTCGAAGTTTCGTAGGAGATGTTAAAGGTAAATCGCAAGTAGGTCTAAATATTTGGGTGATAGGAGGTCATATTCTTAAATTGGGAGATAGAAGTATTGGAGATATGCATTTATGAAATATGAAGTCCTTGTAGTTCTGTTTCAAGACAATTAGAGTGACCCACTTATCGAAGATCATGGAAGACGTATTCGGATTGGATCAGTTGGTTCATTGGTATGCTAATAGGATCTTGAGGTTACTTAGTAATTGGATTCTGAGATTACGGGGGGAATGATTGAAAGTTATGTCAAATCTTTGGGTGATCGTTATGATTGTAGTTGTGAATGTGGTTGTAGTTGGATGATTGTGGGATTCGTTTTCGTGGTATGACTATCATAGGATTGTTTTAATCAGAGCTGTCGTATATTTTGGGTGTGTGATATAGGCTATGTATTTTGGGGAACATGTCGGTTTGTCGACTTACCTATGAAATAGCGGGAATATAAATTATTCAGACCTTAAAATTTGATTGTGATTTAAGGTTTTTATCAAAATCTTAGTCAAACTCGATCAGAGAACTTTGGGAAGTCAAGCTGAATTGATATGGCGGTGAAATTTCAATGGGATGGTTTGTGGTTAGATAATTAATTAGAGTAGCACAAAAGTGCATTGTGGGCCCATAGCCCAGAGATTTCAGAATAAGGTTGAGGTTCCATGTGATCGAATCCATTTCGAGGCTTGGAAAGAACTGAAGTGGAAGTTCATTCGGTTCTCTTGAAGTATCGAATTAAATAGGGAGAATGTCCAGCATTATTTTAGGTTGCTTTTGGAATTCTGGCGATTGTTATGGAGTCTTCCTTATATCGATGGCTAAGACAATCAGTAAGTGTTTGGGTTAAGTCATCTTAGAGATTAGGAATTCGTCTTGTGATAAGGGCTAGAATGATTCAAATGCTTGAAGTTTTCTAGAATAATCATTTATCTGAGGAGATGATTTGGGAATACTAGGAAGATTACTTCCAATTATAAAAACTCGAGAATCGTTAACTTTTGGGGATGAAATCTTTATAAGTGGGGGAAAATTGTGAGGTTATGAGTCCAAAGACATTATAAATATGAGGTAATCAATATACTAATAAATAATACTAGATCTATCGAATGAATGAGTATGCGTATTGGAAGAAAAATCAGAAAAATGATTCGGGATTCTGCTGTTGAAACGCTACCAGCAGGATTGTGCCTACTGTGCGCTCGAGCATCCTTTGCGATTTTTATTTTTTGACAAACCAAACCCTTCTAGAGAGAGGGAGCGTCGATTCTAGAGAGAGGAAGGAGGAGATCGAGGCTGTGGAGTCCGAATTCATCCGAGAACTAGTTATAAAAGTGATAGTACGCATCAAGGCAATTGTTTTCATACTCACTAACTTTTCTCTTTCGATATTTTTCATTTATCATCGGATATTTTTGTCTCAATCCCACCCAAATCATGAAAAATATGTTACCCGTGCCTTGAGATCAAGGATTATGTAATTTATTGACCGATTTACTTTCCGATTCGTTAGGAGGAGTCCCACCAAACCCTAACCCACGCAAATTGGGGGTTTCCCATTTTCCCACTGTATTTTATTAAATTGAATCCAAAATGTGAATCACCACATCCCAATTACATGTATAAGTTGGCCGTACGATCGATCTCACACGCTTTGAACCGTTCGCGGCGTCCGAACCCTCTAAAAGTGCACTATTACTGTTCATCCAAAATAAAAGAAAACATTTGCATATTTTTACCTTCGTATTATGTTGAATCAACCCCAAAATATAAATCACAATGTCCCAAATGTGCATATATATCGACCGGACGATCGATCTCACACGTTTCGACACGTTCGTGGCATTAGAGCCCTCTAAAAGTGGCCTGACATTGTTCATCTAAGAATAAAGTGTAGATTTGCATGCTTTACCTCTATTTAATTATGATAAAACTTATGATTAAATGTTCGTGTTAAATTATAAGCCCTGAAAATATGTATTTGTGCACTGGAAGCAAAGGAATGCATCCTAGAGGCTTCTAAGGTGACATTTGACCATTAGAGGTAAGGAATTCTAACTTTCTTGTGAATTTAAAATGAATGGTTAAAAAGGGTTTAAATTTCAAAAAAAAAGGAACCGAGCAAGTAAATGGAGGAAAAATCCACAAAGGCATGATATGACGAGTTTAATCTCCCGGATGGAGATACGTAATGGGAATGTGATTTTCTGATTGGAAAATGAAATGAAATTGTGGTGAATTTCCTCTCAAAGGATTAAGATTAATTTTGAAATTAATACCATGGACTTATACTATTGGGTAGTATTATCTGGCTTACCATGTCCATCGCGGTGTGAACTCGAGGAATACTTGGTCATGTATTCTGGTTGCTCGTGGGAGCGGGTGATATTCGTGGTACGCCTTAGGATACTACTGTGAAAGAACGATGATTACCCTGGTCCCCGGGGATATGGGACAAATTGAGATGGCTGAGTGCTGCATGTCTAAAATGTAGCCGATGGTCGAGTGCTGCAGACCTAAAATGTAGCCGTGTGCATTAGAATGTGTGGCAAACATATTTCTTTCTTTGTTCTCTCACATCGTTGGTTGGTACGACCTACTAGCTTGGGGTCTGTAAAGATTAATTAAAGTAATAAAAATGAATAAATGTAACCGGTGTAAACATACGAACCAGATGATCCCAGATGTGATGGACCGGCTACATTCCACCGCATACGGACGCCCGTCGATCAAAACCGATCATAAACTCTAGTTAAAAAGGTGGACTCAGAATTTTTTTTCTTTTCTTTATATATATATTACATCACGCGCACAAGATCGCGTAAGGCCCAACTTCGTGAGTTGACGGCCAGGGGTCGTGGTTTCTCTCTTTTGACCGACCAAGACGAGGTCGGTCGAACCTAAAGGTCCCGAACAAATTGAGATGCCACTAGGAATCACAAATTTCTTAAACCACAACATCGTACGGAAGTATTCTAATATTCATTAATCTTTCACAATTTTCACAGTGGAAGTGTCCTACAAAATGTTTCCCAAAATAATCAAAAGAGAGTACATCAATTTTGCTCGTGCACTGCTACTTAATCTTGGTCAGCTATTCTGCTTAGTTAGTACATTGAACCTCAATCTTTTTCATCTAGCATAAACTCATCATCATCATCTGAAAAATAGGATGGATGAGCTAGAGAGCCCAGCAAGGTACTCATGCATAAATCATGCATAGTCATGATCAAAACAACAGAATGCAATAGAGGCGTATATGCATGCAGTTTTCATAAAACATGGCCGGAGTCAATGCAAATAGATTCCAAAGTCATTTTTATGCAATTTGATTTCCAAAAACATGCTTCTGTTTCCAATTTCATTTTCGTCAAAAATCGGCTACATTTAAGGTCTGCAACTCTCGACCCTCTGAATCATATAACGCTACATTTAAAGTCCGTAATCATGACCAATCAAAACGCTACATTTAAGGTCCGTAGTCAAGACCCTCCAAAACACTACATTTAAGGTCCGTAGTCAAGACCCTCTAAACTCTACATTTAAGGTCCGTAGTTATGACCAATCAAACGGCAACATATAAGGTCTGCAGCTCTCGACCATCATATCTCAATAACGGCTACATTTAAGGCCTGTAGCTACTCGGCCATCAAACACTTAGTTCCGCAAATCATGTTTTTCCGAAAATCAAGGTCAAATATGCAATTAATCGGACACCATAAAATCTTTCAGAGATTGTGTACGTACATCTTAAGGCCGGTTCAAAAATCATATACTTCAAGTCGTTTCAAATCATAGAACTTATACGTCACTTTACAAAGCCGGTTTCAAAATTACAAGGCAATGCTGGTTTCAAAATCATAATACAAATGCCGGTTTTGATTAAGGTCGATTTCAAGATCAAGGAGCAAATGCCGGTTTCAAATTACAATACAAGTGCCGATTTCAAATCAAGGTCGATTTCAAAATCACAAGGCAATGCTGGTTTTAAAATCATAATACAAATGCCGGTTTCGATTAAGGCTAATTTCAAGATCAAGGAGCAAATGCGGGTTTCAAATTACAATACAAGTGCCGGTTTCAAATCAAGGCCAATTTCAAAATCAAATCCCGGTTTCAAATTACAATACAAGTGCCGGTTTAAAATCAACAGTGCAAATGCCGATTTTAAAATATGATACAAGGTCGGTTTTGAAATCACAGTACAAATGCCGGTTTCAAAATACGATACAAGGCCGATTTCAAAATCACGGTGCAAATGCCGGTGTCAAATTACAATACAAGTGCCGGTTTTGAAATCACAGTGCAAATGCCGGTTTTAAAATACGATACAAGGCCGGTTTCAAAATTATAAATACAAGGCCGATTTGAAATTAACGTGCAAGGCCGGTTTCGATATTTACTTAAGCCAATTTCACATTATATTATGACGTCGGCTTACTTTTTCATAAACAAATAACTGGTCATCATTTAAATCATGCAATAATCAAATTTTATGCATGCGAACATCATGAAATAACTGAATATCATTAGTTATATTTGTATTAAAAACATGAACTTAAAAAAAGGGAGTACGCTTGCATTACAAACATGATCTTAAAAAAGGTGAGTACTCTTGCCTGGATTGGATCTATGAACCCCTTACTTGGTTCTAGCTCGAAGTTCTTAGTGCCTTCACCTGGTCGATTGTCCATCTTCCTATCCTAATTTATGGGGCCATTACTTATAGACGTTGGGTTTGATGGTAGTAGGTAGGATAGGTCAACTACTTGTACTTCTTTGCTTGCTTCCCTTACATTTTTAGAAGATTAGCGGGGTGGTTGGGAGCAGGTTACCTACTCAGGCATGGTCATCCAGACCTTAATTATATTTAGTCATTACGTCAATCAATCGGGTGGTCAACTCTCCCTTGTCCTCTCTTCACGCTTTCCAGTCAATTGACGTTGACCGGATTAAATTTTCCTTCTTTCTATCGTCTCAACACTTCCGGCCTCCTTCCTCCTTTCCGGTCAGGCGTTGACCGGTTAAACTCTTTCTCACATTTTTCGATCAACAGGCATTGACCGGATTACTTTCTTATTATATTTTTCGGTCAACAATCACACAATTTCGGTCAACTTAACTACCCCGTCTTGCCTTCTAGTTTTATAATTGCTCCTTCATTACTTCCGATCAACTGACGTTACTCCAATATTATATTACATTGACTTTCTATGATTTAGAAGTATCCAGATGTCCCCTTTTTTCGTGATTCCTTATTCGTTGACCGGATATGTTTTCTTTTACTCCAATATTATATTAATTTAATAGTGATGTATGATTATTTTCTGAATGATTTAGAACTCTTACTGTTTCTCCTTCTAGATGAGAATATTGTCCCTCATTTTTGGAATAAGGAGAGGGACTTGTTGAGGAGATTATATGGATTTTCCCCATGAAGATTTATTACTTTCATTGTTAGAATGTAAAATCTAGTTGATAATATGATTTGTTATTATTTTTGTTATTATTATACACTCACTGATTTAGTTATACTTCCAAATGAGAATTTATGTTGATGTTTTGCATTTTATTTGGAATAAGGAGATCTTTTTAAACTTGAGATAAGATTACGTAATAGAGCCATGGAAGGTATGAAGATTTGTGTTCTAGGCCAAAATGTTAAAATTGAATAGTTGTGTGCTGGTTAAGTTAGATTATATTTTAATATGATTTTTTATTATCCATATTTTTTTATGGATATTTATTATTATATTCGGTGGTTATTTAAGAAAAGAACGCGCGTCCGTCACAAAAGGTTTAACGGATAATAAGGATGATAAAAATCACGATTAAAAATTCTCAAAAGATGATGAAATAAATTATATAGCTTTCAAGACATTTATTATTAGTGGTGATGAAGTTATTTGTGTTGAGTTTTGTCTTCCCATGAAGAATTTTGTTTAGTTTTAAGAAACATATGACAAACATTTTAGGGAATACTTAAAAGTAAATAAAATAAATAAAACCTTAAACAGTAAACTTATCGAATTAAAAAAAGAAAATACAAAAGTTATGACCAAATTAAATAGTGTCACTATTACACGTCATGAATTGAAAATGCGAAACTGTTCCTTAATCGATAAAATTAAATTCTTTGAATTAGAGCTCGAAAACACTAAGAACTATATCAAAAAATTTTATTCTAGGCCAAAATTTTAAAATTGAAATAGGGTTTGGGGTATGTTGAGCATGTTTTCCAACACGGCCCACAACCTAAAACTATCTTTGTTCCCGTCACAAAAATTTCATACAAAAATATTATTTACTAAGTTAGGTTAATATTTTTTTAATTTTTAAACCTCTAAAACTCACCAATCAATTAAAGTAAATACCTATTTCAACAAAAGATTTAGGAATTTCCCTTCCATGCCTAAGTTTGTGCCGACTTGCCATGCGTGTGGAAAAAATTTCTACTATACCATAATCCAAAGATAAGGAATGAAAATGAACAAATTTTTAAATTATAAATGAATTAGAAAGTGAATTCGTGAAGAAAAGTATGGATTAAGAAAAGTGAGCTGAAAAACTCTTCTAAAACTTATTCATCTAATGTTGCTCACATTGTCTTGAAAGCCCAAAAATAGTCTCCGTGGTACTTGGATAATGGATGCTCTAGATGCATGTGTGGAAATAAAGCCATGTTCTCCTCGTTGTCGGACCATCTTGATGGGACGGTTGTCTTTGGTGATGGCATTAGAGCTCCCATTCTTAGCCGAGGTTTGATATGTATTTTTGAACTCTCAAAACCTTGTGATGTCTTATATGTTTTTAGGTTAAAATCTAACCTCTTAAGTATTAGCCAGTTTTGAGATAAAAACTTTAAAGTCTGATTTTTTCAGGATAAATGTTGCATATAAGACACAAGTGGCTCGATTGTCTTAGAGGGCAAGAAAATTCCCGACAATCTCTATGGTATTGAGTCGAACCACATTCTAGGATATAACCCCGCTAAAATTGATTCTACATAATTGTGACATCAACATATTAGCCACTTAAATTTTAAAATTCTGTCCAAAATTTTAGAGAAAAGCTGTGTTGAAGGGCTTCTTAAATTACCAAATGTCAAACATCATGTGCGTGTCTTTTGTCAACTAGGAAAACAAATTAGAACGAGCCACTCATCTCTTAGTGACATCCACACCACGCGTCCCTCGAATTGATTCATATGGACCTTATGGGATTGTTTAGAACTAAAAATCTAGGGGCAAAAAGTATATTTTAGTGATTGTTGATAATTTCTCTAGATATTCCTAGATAAATCTTATTCGAAAAAAGTCTAATACTTTTAATCACGTAGAACTTTTATGTAAAAAACTCACAAAGAAAAAAGGAATTTCTATAGTGAGAATTCGTAGTGACCATGGAAAAGAAATCGAAAATTCTAGTTTTGAAAATTTTTGTAATGAAAAAGGAATTCACCATGAATTCTCATCCCCTATCAGCCCTCAACAAAATGGTATTGTAGAACAAAAAAATTGAGTTATTCAAGAAATGGTTAGAATTATGATACAATGTAAGAATGTTGCCATACACTTTTTGGTTGAGGTAGTGAGCATGGCTTGTCACATAATCAACCGGATCTACTTAAGACACGTGACAGAAAAAACTCCATTTGAACTTGGAAGAGGCAAGAAACTCAACATTAAATATTTTCATATTTTTGGTAGTCAATACTTTAGTTTACATGATAGGAAAAATTTAGGCAAGTTTGACTCAAAAAGTGATGATGGGATATTCTTGGGATATTCCTTAACCAATAGAGCCTATCGGGTTTATAATTTTTGCACTCAAATCGTTATGGAATCCATTAATGTTGTTGTGAATGATGTTCCTAATAAGCATCTTGAAACCCATGATTGTTCTGATAAAGAGGATGATCAAGTTGAATATTCACTTGATTCAGCATTTCCTAATATTTCGCAATAGACTCTAAATGTCATTCCTATAAAGGAACCTTCTACTAGAGTAAAATTAAATCATCCAAAAGACTTTATATTAGGCAATTTGAGTGAAGGTGTGAGGCTACGCCACCGCATTCTAAACCTACTCACCTATACCTATTATGTTTCTCACATCGAACCCAAAAAGGTAGAAAGGCTTTGTCCAATGAGTGTTGGACAAATGGCATGTATGAGGAATTAAATCAATTAATGAGGAATGATGCATGGTCCTTGGTTTCTCGACCTAAATATACAAATGTTATCGGAATCAAATAGATCTTCAAAAATAAAACCAATAAAATGGAAATATTAACCTGCAGTAAAACTCTTCTTGTTGCTCAAGAATATACACAAATGGAGGGTATCGATTATGACGAGATTACTGTTCCCATGGCTCGTTTTTAATCTATCCTTATCCTTCTATCTATTGTTTGTACCTTGAGATTTAAACTACATCAAATAGATATGAAAAGTGCCTTTCTGAATGGTATTATTTAAGAGAAAGTTTATATTGAGCAACCAAAGGGATTTGTAAATTATGTATTTTTGAACCATGTGTACGAACTAAAAAAAGGCTCTATACGGTCTTAAGCAAGTTCCTAGAGCTTGGTAAAAGTGTCTCACCTTGTACATTAGTGGCCATGGGTTTGTTTGAGACAATGTTGATAAAACTTTATTTATAAAAATGACCGAAAAATGTATGTTGGTAGCCCAAGTATATGTTGATGACATTGTTTTTGGTGCTACCATTGACTCCCATACTCATTCGTTTGCTAACTGCATGGCCTTAGAATTCGAAATGAGTATGGTAGGAGAATTTACATACTTTCTTGGCTTGTGAATTCAGCAACTCTCTCACGGTAATTTTATCTCTCAAGCCAAATCTGTCAAGGACCTCGCAAAACGTTTCAATCTTAATAACTCCAAACATACTCGGTCACCCATCAGCACTTCATCAAAACTGGATTGTGATCCTGCAGGAAAGAGCGTTGATCCAACTCTCTATAGAAGTATGATTGACAGTCTCCTGTGCTTAACCACTAGCCGACCCGATATTGCATTTAGTATCGGTATTTGCAACTGATATCAATTCAATCAATAAAAAATCTCATTTAAGGATAGTCAAGCATATTATTTGCTATATCAATAGGACTCGATTATGGGATTTTCTTCTCTAAAGACTCCAATTTCGCCTTAGCTTGATATTCGATACCGATTGGATTGAACATGTTTATGATCAGAAAAGCACATCTAGTGGATATTTCTATGTCGGCTCCAACCTGATGGCTTAGATGAGTAAGAAACAAAATTTCATATCTTTGTCTACTATGGAAGCCGAATATATTGCCGTGGGCAGTTGCTGCACGCAAATCTTGTGGTTGAAACAAATGCTTATTGATTACGGTATTGTTCGAGACACTATGACCATTTACTATAACAATAACAGTGCTATTAATATTTTTTAAAAAAACTTGTTCAGCATTTCCGAACCAAACATATTGATATTTAACATCATTTCATTCGTGAACTCATGGAAACTCGAGTTATCTTTTTTGAACATACTCCGACCGACAATCAACTGGGCAACATCCTCACTAAACCCTTGGATAGTGTACGTTTTGAATTTTTGAGAATGGCCATCGGTATTTGTTCACCTCCTAAGAAATGATTCATCTTCAAATTCAAAAAAAAAGAAAGCGAGCACAAACTGCGTGTGCCCGCCTTCCTCGCGCTTGAGCGCCACTGTCTGTTTGCTTTATCATCTAGTGAGCAGCGTACAACCACACCAAACCCTTATCAGCCAGTCTCTCTCCTCGCACGATTTCCACTCTTTCTCCCTCCTACTCTCTCTCTCACCAACCTCCAGATCCGCCTCTCTTCCTCTCCATTGTGGGCGTCTCTCGAGATAATCTTCTCATTCCTCTTCGTATTGTGTGTCTATGCTTCCTTCCGCCATTAATGGCGGCGCCGCCCCTCTTCCCTTTTTTTTTTTTTGTTGAAATTCTTCACGGGTTCCTCCATTTTCGAGTTTCATCAATTTTATTCCTTTTGTTTTAGATCCACCAATTTATGAGTGGATCTTGCTATTCTAGACCCTCCCCTGTTTCTTGGTGAATCTCGGTGCCAATGGTGCCTGCCCTGGCCAGTGAACCCTTGCCGACCATACCATGGTTGGGCGTTACCAATCGTGGATCCAACCAAGCTTATTTCGCAAGCCATGAGGCTCACGTGTTGCACATGGTGGTGTGCTGCTAGAGCCATCCCCTGTTTCTGGCGCTATGCTCGTGCCTCTCGAGCGCACACCCTTTGCCCACCAGGCACCGTCCATCCTTCGTGCCTCTCACCCTCACACACACACACACCCACACACACTCCCCCGCCCCCACACAACAACAACCTCAAAAAAAACCAAGGAGGCTCCTGTGTAATTTATTCAGGTGTTCTTAAAGTCTCATCTTATGTGTGTATTTCAGATGTCGGGCTTGTGCAAATCCCTTGCTCGCAAATCGATCAGCAAGCGTCATCGACCCAGTGGGCTCTTTATCCCAAATTGTTTCATTAGTCTCGAGACTGAGACCCTGTTCACCATGCACATGTCTCACTGGCAACTTTCTCTTAAACGGGAAGTCAGTCTTTCCTCCCTCGACCCCTCCATCTCTTCCGTCTTCAGTGATCGGCATTGGGAGTCGGTCCTCACCAATTTGGTTACTCATTCTTTAATTATTATTAAAGAATTCTACTCAAATATTTATGAGTCTTCTCTCACTTCATTTTCAACCTTCTTGCGAAGGCAACACCTCCGGATTACCTCAGATGTGATTGCACAGGTTCTTGGTCTTTTTTGGGTGAAAATTTTTGACTACCCCTACACCCTACCTCTCCAGGCCGCACCTCAATAAGATCATCACATTCCTTCATGGCTCACCCATGGAGTGGAATGACTGGTCATTTAATACTTCGCTTCTTTCCCTTGCAACGGGTCGTGAGCCAAATTATACTCATGGAATATTTTTTCTGTCTCTCATTTCTCCTCTATCTCCCTTGATAAAGCCCTCTTTCTTTATACTCTTTTGAGTGGGTGCCCTATTGATTTGTCATCCCACTTCTGCTCTCAAATTCTCACCCATTTCACCACCCGAAAGGATAACAACCTCGCCCATTATTGTCTCATTCAGTGGCTGCTTGCAGTTGCTTGCAGGATTAGGTCTTTATTTTTCAGATCTTTCTCATCTTCAACTTGCGAGCCCTATCACCTCCACCACATTTTCCTAGAGCCAGCCACACTCTCACCGCTTCACCAAGGATTCCAATGACCCACTCGATGAGCTTCTCCCTGAGGTGCCTTCCTTTCAACCCGTTGGTGGACCGTCTTGCTCCACCTTGTCCTACTCTGACCCCTCGGGTCCTAGACCATCCACACCTCCCCGACACTCCACCTCCACCTTGTCGATCACTTTGAGCACCTATATTCTTCTCAATAGCGTATATATGCTTCTCAGTCTCAGCTGCGTTCAAATCTTCTTGTCGGTTTTAAGCGTCTTAACTCTTGTTTGCCTATTCAGAAGGTGGTGCTTTGACGATTGTGGCATCAGTATGGTCATCAGTCTTTGGGCTATTCTTCTGGGTCTGAGTGATACCACCTCTTTGGCTCTTCTTGACAAAAAGGGGAAGATATTTTTTTTATTAGGGGGAGACATACATTTGTGATGGACTGTGTACTGTTTAGGGAAAGTTTATTTTGTGTTATTTAGGAGGAGTTTTGATGACTTCATTAGTTTTGATGACTTTATTAGCTTTGATGTCTTTATTAGTTTTGATGACTTCATTGGCTTTGTTATCTACTATTATTCTTGTTCTTTCATGTCATTTGTGTTGCTATATGTTACTGCGCATGGTTGCCTTATTTTTATTATCTCTATTTGTATTCTATCTGTTTATACTAATCATGGTTGCCTAGGCACCATAGCCATAATATCGGTACGGCAACTACAATATCAACGCGGCAGTTCTTCTGTCCTTGGTCATTTACTTTTTGTATTATTTTTGTTACTCACTAGGTGTAGCTTTTTATGTATACAGGTTCTATTTTGGTGGTGTCTAAATCCGTACTTATCTTGTATTTATTTTATTTTATATGGTTTTGTCATAGAATTGTCAAAGGGGGAGATTGTTATGGTCATTTTAAAATTGGCATATTCCGTAACCATATTTAGTCGTATGTCGATATTAGATTGTGTTAGTTGAAGCGTTGCATTATCTTATTTTCGTAGCTATCCGTTCTCGATATCCTATGCCTGCTGCACACCTACTATGAATTGATCCCCGATTCCAATACCATGCCGCCAGCTACCTGCCATGTGCTCGAACCCAGTTTCCAGTAGGCATGCGCCCACTATTCGCTTGCCATGAGCTCGAACACTAAATCCAATAGCCTCCCGCTCGGTGCTCACTCATCGTGCGCTCGAGCGCTAAAACCAGTAGTTGTGTGCCCGAAAGTCGTCTCCTACTTGCTTAAGTGCCTGCGGGTTTCTCTCTCAAAACCCTAGGCGCGCCCACTGCGCTCTAGCCACGTTCGAGCGCCGCGATAATGGTCATTTTTTTAAATGTATTTTTTGAGCCTCTCTATATATTTCTCCATTTTTCAGTTGCCCTAACTCTTACTTATATATTTTGGAACACCCATTTTGAGAGAAAATAAAATTCTCGTATTTTCATCTTACTCCATTTGAGAAAATCTGAACTATATTCTTGTACTCTTGTGTCAAGGTTTTTCTCACCACTTTCACTTTACCATTATAATACTTCCTACCCATTTACCTTCGTTGGCAATGTTGGTAGTGTGAAAATAGGGTTCCAGTGGTTTTACTACTTCAAACGGTTCGTGAGGGAATATTGACGCGAAAATTAAAAGGCGTCCGATTTTATTACCATGGCAATTCTAAGGAATTGATTGATAGAGATCACGTGACAGGAGTAAGTCGGTTGATTAGAACATCATTACCATACGGTTTATAAATTAATTTTCATGGTGCATATATTCCCTAACCGTTGAAATTCGGAGGGTTTTACTCGATAGCTGTGATTATTAAGGTTTTTCTTCGTCACCAAAAATTATATTATTATTATTATTTATTATTTTACTATTTATACTTGTTATCATTTATATCATCTAGATTGAAATATTTTTTACGTGTATTGAATATTTATTTACATACTGCTTCTACTAATCTATCAAGGGATCAGAATTTTTGTGTGATTTGGATGAAATGTCCCCTTCACACCTCTCCCTCAAAGCCACTCCCCTACGAGTACGCCTCTTCTTCAAGAAGCCACTCTCCTACGAGTGCACCCTCACAAAAGCCATTCTCCCACGAGCGCACCCCTCTCAAAAACTGCTCCCTAATCGAGTACATCCTACGAAGCACTTTCTTCCAACTCCAAAGCCGCTCCCTAATTGAGCACATCCTACGGAGTACTGTCTTCCAATTTCAAAGTCACTTCCTAGTTGAGTACACCAAACAGAGCATTGCTTTTGATTCTGAAGCTATTTTCTAGTCGAGTGCATCAAACGAAATATAATCTTCCACCAACACTCAATCCCCTCATCCATATATCTATGTATATTTCTCCTCCTATCTTTCTATTTGACTAAGAAAGATTAATGAATTGAGCGTCGGAGGACATACCGGGGAGTGAGTTCGCTATCTCTGATATCTTATTTATTAATTGTGGTATATAGAATTTAGATTTGTGACAACAAAGATAGGACCCACTTTTAGTCAAACACTCAAATTCGATAGCTCTCTAATTTGTTTGATAATTTGAATCTCGAGACACATCAATAGTGATGAAGAATATTCTTGAACAAGTCATTTAGCCCCGAACTTTGAATCATTAACTAAAAAGCGATTACATAAAAATAGTCAACTTATATATTGAAAACTAGACGAGCTAGATACTTGTAATGTCGGTTCCCTATCTGATTAATTTGATATTGTTGGTTTATTTGTATTTATTTTGAATATATTAAAAATAATTGTGTAATGTAGATTTAAAAAAATTGAATTAAGGAAGCAATTTTAGCGCCTAAGCTATGCCTTCGACTCATACTCATGCACTTTTGACAGATTAGGCATGCCCAAGAAGTGCCTAAAGTGACGCTTGAGCTTGAATTCCAAAATGCTCATACTTGAGGGGATGCGTAAGGCGATGTTCGTGTGCAAATGGGATTAGGAGCTACGCAAGACGTGTGCCTAAGGCGGCCCTTGTGTGCCGATTTCACTATATAAGGACGCGTGCACTGTTATTGGTTATTTCGTACAAAAAGGAGAGAAAAAGAGAAGGGAAGGAAGAGAGAGGAAGAGAAGAAGAAGGATTGTGATGTATCATTTAGTCATATTTGTTAGATTGAATATTCAATCCACGTGACATATTCATAGTCTATTTTAGTTTTCGTTTAGTTTTGCCTACATTTGATGATTTTAGTGTATATACATGATATTTTTACTTACTTTATTTATTCGTGCATGCATGTAGATTTATCGGAGCATTTGAGGTTTTATTTTTAGTTTTGCTAATATTTACAAATTTTGTTCGTTTTATTTTGCTAATATTTTGAGGTATTTTGTTGATGTATAAGTATGTTCGTAAAGAAAAAATTATGAAAACTTACATATGGATATTGTATGTGATATCCATGCAATATGCTTTGAGTCAAACTCTATTTTGTGTATTTGATTTGATATATATACTTTCTCCCATGGAGGAAAGTTTTGTAATTAACCTTTCCGAGTGAAAGTTTTGGATTTGTAATATAGATATCCTCTCCAATTTGTATTTTGATGAAAATCATCATAAGGAATTAAACTAAATTAGTATATTTAAACGTCCTAATATATTTAGACAGACTTGATGATTGCATCTCATACCCACGGATGGAAAAATAAAGTAGCTTCATCACTATTTATAGGGGAGAATACATAGACGATTGGTCTACAGTCTAAGTAGTAATAATATAACCTAAGATTATTGAGATTAGGAGTAACCATTTCTTTAAATCAATCTTTTGATCTTTGATTTTTCAATTTGAGTATACTTTAAATTTTTTATATATTTTACTTATATTTGATTTGGATATTTGAGATTTTAATATTGAGATTCACAAGTTTTGCTTGCAATTGGAATTCAGTTGGTTTTGTACATTCAAAACATTTAGCCTTCATTTTTGGATTTTACTTTTGCATATGAGACCGCATTTGGATTTTCATTGGTTTGACATATCAAATATTTAAATTTTGACTTTTATGGATTTTGTTTTATTAATTTGATATTTTGTTCTAATTTTTGACATATGATTTATTATATATATATATACATTATAGTGATATTTATTGAGTTTTTTATCCCTTAATATTAGAGGGCTACGAGTATCTTACTGAAAATTTGGATGTAATCGCTAGTAGAGACTTGGCTTATATTTTATAAGTATTAGCTTCATAATTAGACATTATTTGTATAGATATATTTTGGCACCGTTGGTCCAAAAATGGGTCGGTGTTTGTTTGTTTTGTTGTTATGGAATAAGACTTTGGACTACTCCTCTGTTGGTCATTGTGGTGTTGGGTTTATGTGGGTTTGGATTTGTAGTTTGTGTTGATTTGGATGATCACTTTTTTTTAACAGACTTTGGAGCAGATTGTATATATTGTTGACCGAATAAATAATACAGAAAGATCATGTAATAATTAATATTATTGTTTACTGCTTTTGTTATTGTTGGGATTGTTCAATGTGTCATCAAGTCAAACCTGAATTTTGATATTTGGTTTGGATCGTTATTATCTTAAAATTTTATTTTATGGATTATATTTATTATTAATTATCTATATTGCCTACTTTTGGTTCAAATCCGTGACAACACCTAACCGACTAATACCAAATGTATGACTATGTCAGACTTTTCTTTGATCCGTAGATCTATATTTGCCAAAATATATTCTGATTCTTCCAAGTGGATCTTCGATAGAACAAACTTTGTCAGCCACAAGCATACCTAAAATCTATATCCGAGCTATACATTGAACATTCATAGGTTTGCTAGTATATATATATATATAAACTAGTTTAAAATATATTATTAATAACAATATTATTAAAAATTTACATCAAATCAAATTCATTTTATTACATATGTAACGATAGTATTTATAATAATTGATTTACATTTTAGAAATATTATATATTTATATTTTATTATATACAAAAATATTATATAATACTATTTTATTTATTATAAGAAATATACATATTTTTTGATTATATATTTGAGTTATTAGAGGAACAAATATTTTAAGAAAGATGATTACAAAAGAGGAAGAGAAATCATAATAATAAAATTTCCTTTCGTGGAAATAATATAATAAATATATTTCATGATAATTATTTATTTTAATTGTATAATATAACATGTTATATAATTTAAAAGACTTACTAACACAATCTATAATACCTATACATTATTTACATTTAAAAAAATAAAAATAAGATAGACATTATTATATTATTTACAAATTGTGATTTAAAAATATAATATTATTTTGTATTATTTTATTTTAGTGGTCCACTGATCTTCTCCCGTACCTTCTCACAGTTCTTCCGCTTCACCTACCCAAAATTGAGAGAAAATTCCATGGCTCTCCAGCTCTGGGATACGCTGAAAGACGCGATCACCGCGTACACAGGGCTTTCTCCGGCCAGCTTCTTCACCGTCGTCGCACTAGCTCTGGCCCTCTACTATGTCGTATCAGGGCTGTTCGGATCGTCGCCGTCTTCTGACCACCATCAGACATCGAGGTCCTTGGAAGAGATGGAGCCGATGCCGCCACCCGTGCAGCTCGGTGAGATCACTGAGGAGGATTTGAGGCAGTACGACGGCTCCGATCCTAAAAAGCCTCTGCTTATGGCCATCAAGGGCCAGATCTATGATGTTTCCCAAAGCAGGTTCAATCTATTGATTTCTGCTGCTTTTGCTTTTAGTTTCTATCTCTGTTGGGATTCTTTTGTCAGAGTTTTTGGCCTCTGGTTGTTTGATAGTTGTGCGACTTTCTTTGTGTTTGTGCTTCTAATTTTGGTGATCTGAGGCTTGCCTTTAATTTTATTTTTTGGTGATTTATTCTCTTCTGTTTGGAGGTGGTGTTATTGCTGGTGTTCGGTGGTATTCTAGCTGCTGCTGCATATCTCTTTCATGCGCACTTGATGAATTTCTGGGAATATGCAGGCCAAATCGTCGAAACTCAATATCTAGTGATTGCATGTCAAAGGAGTTCTAAGCCCAAAAAGGATTAAACTGTGTAGTTTATTTATCTTACGCCGCCTTCACAGCCCCAATTTTTACATTAGTTTGGAGATAATTTTAGGAAGTGGCTTCAAACGAATCGAAATCACCGTCTGGTCAACCACACCTTGATACCATGTAAAGGCATCACATCAACTGAATAGCTTAAACCCATTAGGTAATGATAAATTTATAAACTAACATCTACTAGTTGAAGTGTTGAAATCTGAGTCAACTCCAACTAAGCCAAATCCCCAAACATCAGAAAATCTCTTGGGCTATTTTATTTGGATTAAGGTGTGTGCAGACACATCTATTCCCAATGAATTTGTAAACTTCTAATAATTTGAAGACTCTAACCATCATTTCAATTCTTGAGTGTCAAATGTCTGAGATAAGTACTTATGACATAGTGAAGAGTCCAAGCAACTATATGTTCTTGGATTTCAACTTTCTTAGTCAAATCCTCTGTATACCGATCTACAATCATTTGCTTGTATCATTTCTTAATGAACGCTTTTTGAAAGAATGTAGATGCTACTTATCAGTGGAAAAGTAACTTAATCCATCAAAAGCAAAGAAGAACCACAACAAAAGGCAATACAGGATGCAAGAATTATGGTATTTGATGCAATCTCAATTCATTAGCTTGCCTGTATTTCAAGCCTATTTATTCTAATGCTATTAGATGTTGTAGAGTTTACAATGCAGAAATTGATTAATGATGCTCACTTCCCCTCCCCGTCAAACATGTTGACACAAAAAAAATCCCAGTGAAAATTGTCTGTATTTCGTTCATCAGCTGCACTATTCTAGTTATTGAGTTGTTGAAAACTTTAATTTAACTGCTATTGAAAATAAATTCTTATTGTGAGGATTTCAGAGATTGCAGGCTTGCAGATATTAGTTTCACTCGTTTTTATACCCCCAGGCTTATTTTCATTTGTTATCTTTAGTTGGAGGTCTAATTACTGACAGAATGTAGAACAATTATTTTTCACTTGTTTGCTATTCCTTTAATTTTTCATGCTCCAAATGCTTTTTTGTGAAGTAAAAATAGTAAGTTCTATCGTAATTTAAAGATGTTACTTCATATGTGGTTAATTCATAGATAAATATGGTCAAAGCTACAGAAATTATGAAAGATTTGCTGATACTCAAAGGAAGATGATTATAGGATATTGCATAGCAATCTTCAATAGTATATTGAAATTGGGTAATGGTATTATTTTAGTGAATTGATCATCATTCTAGGCATTAATTGTTATGGAATTCAACCATGTTCAAATTACTTAGCAAAATAGTGATAAGCATTAGTGGGGACTAAACATCGGCAATCGCCTTACTAGAGGTGACCCTTAGCTAAAATACCTTTCATACGTGAGGGGATATTCTAGTGTATGAAATTATAACGCCTTTTATTTTTCCAATAGAGAGAGGGTAGGGAGAGTTTGCTGAGATTAAAAAACTTAAGACAATTTACTTACTAGAGGGCGATCCTTAGCTAAAATACCTTTCTTTGTGAGTGGATAGTCTACTGTGGTAACGAGGAGGGCTATTTCTCCCAAGGGAGAAGTAGCCTCTACTAACTTTTTAATATTCATGCAAATATCGGCCAATATATATCGATATTGAGCCCCGTGATACTAATATTTTTTTGATACCACAACAATATCACATTATGTTTTTCTATTGGCGATATATCGTGATATTTAGCCAATATTTTGGCCGATACAACCAATATTTCGGCAATATATCTGATACTAAAACAATATGTCCAGTACTGATGTGGCTGTGACAGATACCTATATCATTATTTTCATTTATGCTTTTTAACCATTGAATCAAAATCCATAAAAAAATCATGAAGATAGCTACTTTTATTATTTTTTAAAATATTAATATCCATTGAGTATCTAATTCAATATGAAAAAATTAAAACAATATATATCTAGAAGATATTTTTTAGTGTTTAAATCTGACCTATTTGATTTTTTAAATCCAACGGAGGAGGAATGCACTAAAGGCGCTGCTGCTGCTCTTGTGCAGCAGCGCCCCAGACTGTCTAATGTCTGAAGTCTCCACCACTGTGAGCTTAAGAAAGGTTCATATGAACGTAGCATTGCTTTGCATCATAGGGAGATTTTTCTCAGTAGTTTTAATCCATGACTTTTAAATCACAAATTAAGCAACCTTGTATCGCCTTTTCTATGCAGTAGTTCATAGAAAAAGAATATCATATCCAAATTGTTTCTCTATTTTGTGAGTTGGGTGCTTCAAAATACAGTGGAAACCCTCTGAATTTCTGGATGGGAAAATGAAACTCTCCAAACACTGAATTATCATAATTTGGCAATATTTGTGGCTTCTTTTAGGATGTTTTATGGGCCCGGCGGACCGTATGCACTGTTTGCGGGGAAGGATGCCAGCAGAGCCCTTGCGAAAATGTCCTTTGAAGAAAATGATCTCACAGGTGACATCTCTGGCCTCGGTCCTTTTGAGCTTGATGCCTTGCAGGACTGGGAGTACAAGTTCATGAGCAAATATGTCACTGTTGGTACTATCAGGAAGACAGTCTTAGAAACCAATGAGCCTTCTCCCTCTGAAGGAACTGAGGATGCCCATGGCAATGTTGCAAAGCCCGCCGAGGGTGCTGCACCCGAGAAGGTGGTGGAAGAAACTGTGGAAGCAACTTCAGCTGCCGAGGTTGAGAAAAAGGAGGAGTGACAGTGTTTCAGGCCGGCTGACAGGATTCACGGGAAGAAAATCCGAGGCGATGTGGGCGGAAAAGAGAGCGGGGGCATCTATATTTGGGTGTTCAAAGGATCTTTTCTTTCATCGATAAAGTCATTTGCTTTCCTCTAGAATTTCTGTAAATGTTAATGAACTTGCTCGAATGCTTACCCCTCTCACAACGAAGAGTTGAGAATTGCAAGTCTTTGGCAAAGTTATTTTACCCGTCAATGTCTCTTACTAGTAAATGAAAGGGAAACAAAAGAGAGGGTGGTGGAGGAATGTTGGCTACTTTTCTCATTAATCATCTGCGTCATTTATTTAAAAATAAATAGTTAAAAATTTAATATTTTTAAAAAATATAAAAATTAATTTGATACTTCTCAAAAATTCAAATTGTTAAACGAATTAGGCACTTATATTACTCGAGTGTCCGATTAGAGGTGGGTTTAATCTTTATTACTTAGAATCTAAATTTTGTATGTTATAATAAAATAAATAAGAGATAAGAAAAATATGTGATTTATTTTTTGATATATTTTTTGACGCTTAAATAAAAAATCTTATTATTTGGATAAGTAAGATATGAAAAAATGAGTAAGAGTGTTACGTTTTAAATTTTAATTTCATAATTAATATTTAACTAAATATTAATTATTTGATTAATAATTTAATTAATTATTCAATTAGATGTAGACGTGAATTACACGTCGATATCTAAACCGATTAAATAAAATAATATAAACCATATTCATGATTCAAATCATGCCACGACTCATACGGCTCCGACATCAAGTCAATCGTAGTATTAAACCTAACGTAAGAAGTTATGCCTGTCATAAAAAATCAGAGTATATAATTTGCGGAATAAATTCATAACTACTGTTACTGGATAGCCGATATATATGCCGACAAACCATAATTATAAAACCAAAAACCGACATCCATGACTCCACACCTGCTATTCAATACCACGATACATCATTATAATTATTTTAATACTGTCTGAAAATCAAAACATAATATATTAATTATTATCCGAAAGCCACAATATAATATTAAATATATTAACCATTGTCCAAAACCATTAAATAATATCAAAGTTTATAAAAATCTAATTTAAACTCTTCGAAACAACTAAATCATTTATTCCTATTCATTCGACGAGTATCCATATATCTCATTTGAAGGGGTTGATAAAACACAATAAAGATTGAGCTAAAAGATTAGCAAGACATATAATATAACAATGATTATACATAATTTGCTTTTAAAATATATCGGAAAGACTATAGATCATGATTGGATATAATGATATAGGCTTTTCATAAGACTTGTATAGAAAATTTAGTTTATACATTTTTAAACTTCTTATCATATTCTTATTTATTTCTTATCATCAAGACATGCTTAAAAACTAATTTTTTTTTTTAGGGTCTAAAGGCCAATAGGCTTTACAGATTAGAGGAATAAACAATCAAAACCTGAGTTATATTTATTTCTATTTAATCAAAAGCTGTACTCTACTGTTCAAAACTCATAGGTGGATCGTCATACATATAGCTATGTGGACGGGGCCGAACGTCACTTCTCATCCGTAGATGATAGGTTTGAATTTTGATATACCACTATAATATATTAAGGCATGTCATAATATCCTACCTAATAAAATTTAACCATAATTTAATAAAATTCTTAGAAAAATCATACACTTTTTTTATACTTCTTAATTTTCTCATTTCTAGAGAAAATAATCATAATTTTTAACATAATTGTAGAATCTTCTTTCAATTCATACTTCAATTTTTATAAAAATTTGGTCATGTTAAATTTGAAAGTATGAAATGCTAACTTGGTAGCTCAGTGCAAAAAATTTCAGCAAAAGAATATATAATTCAACAATTGCAAAAAAAATTTATTAATTTTAAACCATGTAAAGTATTTTGTATATATTTTTCAGCCCATATAAGGTTTATATTTGATAAATTAAAACATGTAAACCTTTATGTATAAAATTAAGACGTATAATAGTCATCAAAGTCACGAGTTCAGAAAGAAGGTGCAGGAAATCAGTAAACATGCAGAATATTATTTTAAATTTCAGAATATATGGTGTACAATTTAACATGTAGGCACTTATACTCCAAAATGTTTAAACATGTAAGTAGGTTCTTCATGAAATTAAGCATGCAGAAACATGATATATATGGAGCATAAATTACAGAAAACAGCATATATATATATTATACATGAATTTAAACATGAATTTCATGTATTTTGTAACAAAATAGAGAGAATTATATATGTATATTAAATAATATCACTATAACTTCAAAAATTAGAACATGTAAGAGCAACAAAATAAGAATTGTTCAAAGAATTTAGTAAAGAATAATAACAAGAAAAAGAAAGTTCAGAATGCATTTGTCTTAACTCTAAATTATCAAACTTTAAATTCTGATTCACTTAATTTATACTACTTTGTCCTTCTCTCTCTTTCTCTCTTTCTTCTCCTCATCTTCCTCTCTCTCCTCTCTCAATTTTTCTAATGAAAATAACAAACATCAGTTGGGTGGTCACTTATATACTGTGTGACACTTGAGCACCACTCTAGTACGTATTGGATGCTAAGCTATTGGATTGTAACGCATGAGCGCTACTTGGGCGTGCCTCCAGCGCAGTATAATATACCAATGACTGCTTGAGTAGCCCTCGAGTAAGCTTCAGGCATTGACCCCATAACTTTTGGCACTCAGGCACCGATTAGACCTCCCTCAGATGTCGAGTCATTTAATCTAATTTTGACTTTTAATTAAATTTTATCATCTTTTAATATTAATTTTAATTATATTAGTATAATTAATTAAAATTATCGTTAATTAAATACTCAGGCTTTGCAGAGAAAATGTAAAGAGAATAAGGAAGAGAGTTTGTTTAGAGGGCTAGACTTCGTTTAGTGTACTCGGCTGGTAGAGTGATTTTGTTTGCTACACTCGGCAAACAAGTGTTTGACTTTAGGAATTTGGCACTCGTCTTGTGGAGTGTCTAACTTCTTTTCTCGTTGTCTCACTTTGTTCATTTGGGTTTTACCTTTTTTCTGTGGGAGTGAGACTGTATTTATAGTGAGGGGTACTGTTTGATTGTGGATCTCTGAATCAATACGTGGACGTGGTGTCTCTTCGGTAGTGAGGAACATTATTAACTTGTATAATGGCTGCCTTCATTTAGTAGCTGGACCACTTGGTTTTTGATCATTGAATTTGTGTAGCCGCTGCTCGAAACTATTCATTAAATGTTCCATCATTGCCTTCAATGCCTGGTGATTCAGGTTGTATTCCTTGAATAAGCCGTTGCGCCATTTGCCTCATAGAATTAGTGGCGTCTTCTGTTAGACCGTTGTCGTTTGGGCCTTTTTCTTACATGTGGTCTAGGTTTGGGCTAACTTGATTCTAGTTGTACCCATCTCTAGCCTCTACATTAAGATAATTGAATTTCAACTCATAACATATAATTGATGGGACACAAGCTACAGATTCTTCAATGCAATTCCTTCCCCAAATATTTTGCCAATTTGGTGTCTTGTTTGGCAGGATTTGATTCTTTGACATCAATATTGTGATGCGTTATCTTCTCTAATTGAATGCCCATTGATTTCTCCTATTGGCTATGAATGGCGGGGCTCTCTTTGCCTTGTATCATGAGGCGTCATTTACTTGTTAAATGGCACGACTGCTTGGAGCTAGTATAGAGCCTTCGCTGCCTCAAGTCGAAGTCGAAGGAAATTCTTCCTCAATATTTGAAGTCAAGATTTAGATATGTGCTTAAAATATGCCTTGGTTGCACTTTTTTCTTTAGGAAGCTACCTTGGTTTCTCTTTTTTACCTCCATTCTAAAATTAGGCTTTTATCGTTGAAATATGGTTCCACATTTTGGCAGATGATTTTTTGTGCTCCCTTCCCTGTCGAGATGGGCAGCTCTGAGTGTATTGCTACTGCATCTCCCTAGGAAGAGCTTTTTTTTGCATCTTTCCCAAGGCTAGGCTAGTCTATTGTAACAGTGCTCTTTATATCGTCGGTCCTCGTAAAAGTAAATGAGATATATATTCCCAGGATGCACAGATGACTTTCTTTCTCTTGTTGGATCACCGTTCTATGAATTATTTTTTATCTCCTCCTGACTTGTACTTTTATTATTGTAAACTTTTACATTGTGAAAAGAATTAACGAACGAAATTACCTAAATGTTACTTGTCTTCATTGCATAGCTCCAATATTTTTGTGTTCTTTGTAGTGCTTGAATGCTATTTTTATTCATTAATTTCTGACAATTTGATAACTGGAATCACTGACAACTCAGTCTTCTGACAATCTGATATATAATAATTCAATTCAAACGCTTAGCCATGTAAATCAGTTGAATTAATCTTGAGTGATGTCAAAGTCACCTGTCGCTAGTCTGTTATCTTGAAAAATGACATGACAAGGCATCATAATTTGCATCACATAGAAGATACACCAATCTAAGAATTGGAGTCACTAGCTATCTGCCTGCTACACTGGGAGGAGTGGTGTCATGCCATCATTACTTACACAAAAAAATTGACGCATCACAGCACACTCCAGTATGGGTATGTATCTCAACCATTATGGCGACACTCCTCTTTAGTACCTTTAAATGACACCATTCCTGGGCTAAAGTTTTGTTATTTAAACTTTTGGCACTTCTCCATTTCTGTATTACTTCACTTCTCATATCGTTCAACCCTAATTTGCTCTTTTCTTCTCACCTTCATAGTTTCTCGAGCAACTTCTCAATGCGTCCCTGTAATCCAATCCGTCTTCACTTGCAATGATGTGGACGACTTTTATGATAAGTATAATATTTCCATCATTATTCTATATATAATGCCTAAACTTGATGATAGAACTTATACTCATCGACTTGGTTTCATTACTATCGACGAGGCCCATTTGAAGGAAGGAATTCATATTTTTTTTTTAAAGAGTTATACAAGACTCTTCAAATTCTAGCGGTGCGCCTCCACCCCAATGTTCTTAGATATTTGATTTCTTTGTACATTTTCTTTTGCACAAAAGATACCTCAAATCCCATAAGGCAAAAGGCGTAATGATTGAATTAAGGGACGCGACCCAAACCACCAAACATTAAAGGATTATAATCGAGCACTAAATAAGCTGTTTCAGGTGGCAGCTGTGGCGATCCCAACAATTAAAAGCCAAGTGATCCAGCCACTAAGTGAAGGTGGCCATTATACAATCTAGTAACGCCCCTCACCACTGAAGAGGTATTTATACGTCATGAAAATTCAAATTGTTGAATAAATTAGGAAACTACCTTGTACGGATATCCGACCAGAGATAGATTCGATTTTTATTATTCAAAACCTGAATGCACAGGTGTTCGATTGAGGACGAATCTAGATCTTTGAGATGCATCATGATTCAAATTAATCGTTTAAGTTTATAGTAATTCAAGAAATTTGATTCATAAATCTTTAAATAAACAATTGAGATTGTGGAAACTAAATTTTTTCTTGAAAAAACCTTCAAATGGGTACATAATTTTTTTTAAAACAAGTTTCATATAAGATTAAAACAAGGAATTGGAATTAAATAAGAATAAAAATGCGAAATTAAACCGATACAAGTGTTTCTCCGCACGATGTAGTATAACGTATGAGAAAGTGAAAGAACTTTGAACACAAACGGTAGTTCAAAGTCAAAAATATCCTCTGTGTTATGTCTAAAAAAAAATCAATGAAATTGATACGAAATTCTACACATATTATACAACTGTATTATTTGATTTATATAAAAAATCAACTTATTGCTTATGTGCTTATCATATGCTACTCGAGCATCAAAATTTTGCTAATCACACGCTCATATAATGGTTGTATTTTTACAATTTCTTATACTGTGAGCTATAAACTTTGTATGGGTGACCCACTTTATCAAATTTAACAACAAAACAACGATAAAACTATTAAATAATAATCATAATATATAATGATTCATGGCTTAATATGCATCACTTGTTATATCATTTCAAAAATATATAGCAATTACTGCATGACGCATAGTGTCACCCTCAACCAAGCCATTGCGTCTCCACATGTGCTAGGTTGGGGCAAAGAGTGGCCCCCGTGCGTTGCCGTGCGGTTGGCTTAAAATCGGGGCTCAACGATTGTGCCGCGACGTTCGGTGGTCGACGAGACGAAGGCCAAGGTTGCATCGCATCGTGCTCGACAAATCGCCCGCGTCATGAATCTAAATTTTAAACAGATTCGAGTCAAGTCATTCATACGGGTCCTACATCGTTCACCGAGTCTGAATCTTATACATCACAATTGCGAATAAGAGGTCAGGTGACGACGGGAGTTTGTTCCACCGAAAACACTTCGACGCTCAAGTTAGTAAACAACCTTCGAATTAAAATAGTGTAAGTAAAGAGATGCAATAAGAACACAGAAAGTGCTTGTGATGGGGTGTTCTCGTTAGTTGAGAGGCTTTGGGTTGCTCGTAAGGATCGAAAACTCTAAGTATTGTGTTCTTTGAGAATGTAGTAGCAAAAAGAGAGAGAGAGCGTTATGATGCTGAAAGCATGAGAGCTTAGCAATAGAAAGCTTCTTGTTGGTAGGTGAGAGCATGCCTTAGAATGAGAACTCCATGGTTTTTTATAGCCACTGTGCTAGGCCGCCTTCCTTATACAGAAGGGCTTAATCCCGCGCTCTATTGGGATCGTTACCTTTTCTGGTGTGGAGCATTTATTGTAGTAACGGTCGTTAGATTAATTATTTTTCTTCTGCGTTCTGTAACTGTAAGGATTTTCAGCAAATAGGGAAAGGATTCTGGCACCTTCCTTCAAGGATGCACACTGATTTCAGGGCAACCGTTACAATGAAAGTTGCCTTTTGTGGAGAGCACGAAATCAATGAAGAAGATCATTGCTGATCGATGACAGACAAGTGGGTCCAACTGGGCTTGGCCCATTTGAAGCCCGGTCATCAGCCGGTCAATTGGTAATGTTTTCAGTCAACAGAAACATTGACCATCTTTGGACCAAGTTGTTTATCCTACTCTTAGGTTTTTACTGGCTCATTAGCCTTTCGTCCGGTCAATCAGGCACAAATCAGCCGCTGTGGATCTGGGCCATTTCTTCCTCTTGGGCCAGCCTATCACTGATATACTCATCACTACATATAAAATTCACGATATTTGAAACCTATTAAATGTATCAATAAAGACGATGGTAAATTTTGAGAGCTATATCTTTTGCAAAGATAATTTCTATATTTATATTTTTCAACTACTTACTTTTCAAGAGGGTATTTTTAATTTAATTATTTTAAAATAATTAATTTTAATTATTATTTTTTATTTTTTTAAATAGTTAACTCTTAGTTATTTAATTTTAAATATGTAATTGGGACTAAAAAATATATGGACACTATTTTTATTAATAATAAAGTTCATCCATCCCAACTATGGCATATTTTTATGTATTTATATAGTAAGTAAAATAGAATAATCATGACATATAAGATTCTATTCTCATTTTACTATATTTAACGAAAAATATTTATTCAATCTATCATAAATATAGTAGTAATATTTGTAATAATATAATATCTTATTTACTTATTTTTTTATAATTTTATTAATATAATAAATAAATTAATTATGATATTATCCAAAATATTATAAAGATATCCTTTAATTATAAAATAAATATAATAAAGATATCATAAAGATATCTCCTTAAGTCGAGGACACGTTTGGCATCTCCTTAATTTCAATAAGAAGTCACATCTTTTCAACAGTGATAAGACAAAATAAATAAATAAATAAAACTATTTAACTTTCTTGGTGATGTGACTATTTAAATAAAAAATAAATTAATATGCTTCAAATTATATAGTTTTTTATTTTAAAAATATTAATTTCAATATATAGTTTTTAAAATTTTTACAATAACATTTTATATTATGAAGTATGTAAGTGGTGTAAAAAACCCTTTTTATATTAATTTTAATTTATTATAGAATAAAATTAATATAAAAATAGAAATAAAATAAAAAAAATAAACAAAACACAGGTTAAAAGTTAAGAATATTTTCCAACTTTTTGAAGAAATTATTGTATTATCATGTGGGAATATCTCATGCAATTAAGATTAAAATCTACACTTATAAATTTAAATTTTAATTCTATTATAATTGAGATCGAATAAATTTTAGATAATATTATTTGGGCTCCCAAGAAAATAATCCCATTTAAATTTATAATTAATATATTGAAATAAAAAAATAATTAGTCTAGGTAAATTCTAATTCTTTAAAGGGGATGTGACACAAATATATTTTATTAGAAAAAATGAATGTGAAAATTTCTGTATATTTTTAAGAAATATTTTAACATAAATATTTATTTATTTATTTATTTTTAGATAATATTTTAATGAAAGTATTAAAATGATAAAAAAATTTATTTTCCTTCTAAAAATGGTAAATAATTAGCTTATACTATTTTTAATTATAAATAAATTAAAAGTTAAAAATAATATTTTTATACTAATAAAAATAAAATTAACAATTATGGTAATTATTTAAATTTCGATTGTGATATTATTTAAATTTATAATTAATATGTTCAAAAAAATTAGTTGAGGTCAACTCTAATTCTTTAAAGTGGATGTGACATAAACATATTTTATTGGAAAAATAATCCTTTCTATATTGTTATATACCAAAAATTTGAATTATCCTATGAATCGATTAGGGGTCATAAATCAAATTTTTGTGCTGGTCAATCTGACGCAGATTCGGTCTCCATAGTATCAAACCTGAACCATGGGTAACACAACTAAAAACGTGAGGTTAGAAGACGATGAGAATTTACTCCCACCGTAAATCCTCTGACGCTCAAATCAGAAATCTTTTTTTATAGAGAAAAAGATAAGAGTATATTTTTAATAAAATGTGTGTTATGGATTGTAATGGAGATTATGTATTTGGCACATCCAGTATAATGACAATTTAAATAGACATAATCATAGAGGATATCATTTATTCGGTTGGAAGATTTTGTGGGAGGTCTTATGGAGGGAGAGTCCTCCCATACCAGGGTACTCATTTCTCCTCTCTTTTCCCTTTTTCTTTTTTCTTTCGGGAGCCTCTCCTCTCTGTTGGGATGAGAATATTCCCAACCGTGATGATAAACCGCCTGTGGATTAGACAAAGTAGTTGAACGGTTTTTTGAGCCGTGTATACTGTACCCATCACTAGCCCCCTATATCAGGTGGTTTAAAATTTTTAACTCCCGACATTTTTCTAATGATGCTTATAGGTCTGGCTTTGTCAATTTACCATCCTTGAGAAATTCGATTTTTGAAATCTAATCTCCTTTGGAGTCACTCGGTGATGCAACCAAGTTTTGAAATCTGACTACTTTTAGGTCGTTGAGTGATATAACTAAATTTTAAAATCCGATCTCTTCTGGGCCACTTGGTAATATAACCAAAGTTTTCAAATCTGACATCTTTTGGCTCGTTCGGCGATATGATCGAGTTTAGAAATTTGACCTCTTCTGGGGTGCTCGGTGATATAACCGAGGTTTTAAAATTTTGGCCTCTTTTGGGCCTCTCGGTGATGTAATCGAGGTTTTAAAATTTGACCTCTTCTGAGCTACTCGGTGATGTAACCGAGATTTTAAATCTAACCTCTTTTAGGTCACTTGGCGATATGATTGAGTTTAGAAATTCGACCTTTTTTGGACTGTTAGGTAATGTAACCGAGGTTTTAAAATTTTAGCCTTTTTTAGACCTCTCGGTGATGTAACTGAGATTTTAAAATTTTGACCTCTTTTGGACATCTCGATGATGTTACCGAGATTTTAAAATTTTTGACCTCTTTTGGGCCTCTCAATGTTCAAAGTAGATGGTGTGCCATATTTTTGGAGCGGTGTGGACTATATTGCTCTTGGCTTTCTTCAGTATTTAATGACTGAATCGATTCTCCAGCCACCATCATTCCTAGTCATTAGTGACCACTTAGGCTACGAGATTATCAATCCACAAGCTTGTTTTACAAATGCTAGAAGACCTCAATTACGTCGGAGTTTATTGGCGAAGCCCCCAGCATAACATCTTGGGATCAGTACAAATTGAAACAGCTGAAATTGCTAGAAGACTGTTAATTAAGGCCGTTGTGTCGGGTTTGATCACTCATTGTAGAATGTATTACACATGCGTGCAGCGATAGGACCTCAAGATAATTTCAAGGTAAACTTATTGGAGTAGAGTTTCCGGAGTAGAATTTTCGGAAAGGAATTTTCTGGGTAGCAAATTCAAATTCCGGAGTGATGAAATTCCTGAGTAGAATTTCCTGGTTAATAAATCCGGAGTGATGAAATTCTAAAGAGGAATTTCCTGGGTAGTAAATCCGGAGTGAGATGAAAACTTTGGAATGACGACCTCCGGGGTGAGCTGAGGCTTCATACTGATGAGAATTCCGTATTAAATTTTCAGAGTAGTCATATTTCAGAGTTCCAAAACTTCTGGAGTGCTCAAACTTCCAGAAGGACCATCTTCCGAAGTGAACATGGAGCACCACAGTGAATATATGACTGGAGAGAATTTGAGATGTTGTGATGTAAGAATGTTGGACTGATTGCATTAAATTGACTAGCTCCAGGTTGGATGCTCGATTCTGGGAGCTGGATTGAATGCAAACCGGCTAGTTGAAAGAAGTAATATGCCAGGGCGGATCTAGCTGGCAGAGACAAAAAGTGCCAGAGTAGATTTGGGCTGCTACAACTTTGACTTTGGGCGTTGGAGTATCTTTGTCGATTGAGAGAGAAACATAGAGCCAGAATGCCTTTTGAGCGTAGGTGTGGACCTGGCTGGTAGAGAGATTAAATGTTGGTCCAGCTCACTGCGGCTTTTGCGTGGGAGTGGATTTCGGCTACTTCTGGAGTGACGGAAGTAATTTGCTGGAGTGAATATAATCGCCCTGATGAGAGACAACATGCTGGAGTGAATCTGAGCGGCATAGAGTGCTGGATCCAGGCATTTGTGAGAGAACCAAAATGCTAATGTGCTCCGTTTGGAGTGAGCTGTGATGGAAATAAAAATAATAGCCGGAATGCCTTTTTGGGCACCGGAGTGGATTTCAACCGGCTGAATGCCTAATTGCCGATTTGGATTCTTAGTCAAATCAGGATGCCAAACTAGGATATTTTTGGAGCCAATTCAGATGCTTGATCATCCAAACCGGCAAAATACACAAAAATGCTGGAATGAATTAATTTGGTCAGAGTGTTCTCAGGCGGACTAGATGTGTGTACTGGAGGTTCATATCTTGCGCGCCGGAGTGAACCTGGACCGTCTTACCAAGAAAGCGGGCCGTCGAAGTGAATCTGATGCGCCAGAGTGTTCTACGGCCGGAGAGAATCTTGACCGGCTGAGCTATAGCAAGAGTGCAAATCTCTTGCAGAGTGCAATTCTCTGACGGAGTGCAATTCCTGATGGAGTGCAATTCTTGACAGAGTACAAGATTTCTAAAGTGGAAATATGACGGGGTACCAATATTTTCGGAGTGGAAATACGAAGGGGTACCAAGTTTTCCAGAGTGAAAATATGAAGGGTATCAATATTTCTAGAGTGCAAAATTCCGGACGGAGTGCTTGATCGCCTCCAAGCAAAGTGGATGAGCACTCCTAGGAGCCGGAGTGATTTTTGCGAGTGGAGTGAAAATCAGCGAAATGATTTTCACGGGCTGGATACTCCGCTTCTATGCGGAGTGCTGTGCTGAGTGCCGGTATGATCCGCTTCTGTGTGGAGTGAAGATCTGGTGTCTTTGTGGAGAAGAAAAAACAGCAGAGTGCTCCTGTTCAAAGTGCCTTTGAACTCGGGATTTGTGTGAGAGAGAAGTACGGAGTGGAATTTGAGCGTGGTGCAGTGCGTCTGAACGGAGTGCTTCTGTGCGGGGTGTAGGGGTACTATTGGCCGGAGTGAAAATAATCACCGGAATGCCTTTTTTGAATGCCGGAGTGGATTTCAACTGGCTGGATACTTGATTAGCAAACCGGCAAAATTGATTTCGAAGTGAACTGCTCGTGGCACTAGTTTGGGTGTTGGTTTTCCACACAAGCGGAAAACATGTTGAATGCCGAAATGAAAAATGAGCCGACTGTATATGAGAGGAAGTGCCAGAGTGCTTGTTGCTGGAGCACTGAGTGCTAGATTGAAATCTGGTCTGGTTTTTTATACAACAGAACGCCGAAATGGTCCCTTGAGTCGAAGCATATCTGGGTTGACTGAACTACTGTCGAAGTAAATCTTGACCGGCTTGTTTGAGAAATGGAGCACCGGACTGAATCCTAGCAGCTGAATGAGAGAAGAATTACCGAAGTAAAATATGAACCGACTAAATGTGAGACAGAAATTCGGAGTGGATTGGCCCACTGTGAGTGAGAGACAGATATATGGAGTGGAATTTGAGCGGGGTGCAGCGCTTCTGGATGGACTGGCTCTGTGCGCGGTTTGAGGAACCAGAGAGAGGGTTTTGAAGATGATGAACACCGGTGAAGTGCTGTCCCAGTACGAGCAATGTCGCCAGTCACGGTGACAACCATCCGACAATGGGATCGGTGGCAACGACAGCTTACACGAGCGTCATTTGTGCCTTCTTCTGTCCACCGCGCCAAGTTACACAATGCATCAAAATCTCGCCGAATCACAACAAAATTGCCACATGCATCCTCAAAGAGGGAGGAAGGGTTTGCTTGCCTTGATTTGGAAATTTTCTTCCGGCGATGGTGGTGATAGCAGCGGTGGTTCCTTGCGGCTCACGATCTCCTTTTTCCACTCACATCTTTGCACAAAATCGGAGAGGAAATGCGAAGAAGGCATCACCAACTTCAGATCTGGGCATCGCCTCCTCCGGCGACGGTGGTCGTTGCCACTATTAGCCTTGTCGCCTTTTTCCTCCCCTCTTTCCTTTTTTTTTTTTTTTGCTATAGCGCCGCCCATCTTTTGATTCACTCTTTTTCTTTTATAATAATAATATTTATTATTATTATTATTATTATTATTATTATTATTATTATTATTATTATTATTATTATAACGAAGAACATTTCGTCTTTTCTCATTTTATGAATTCCACGGGGCATTCCTGCCCACTATTCCAGTGCAGGCTAAGGAGCCCGGAAGGTCTCAATACTTACCAGAGTGGAAAATCTGACAAGGACTCTGGGCACAGGGCAGTTTTCGATGTTTCACGTAGCCTTTCTTCTGATCCTTCACATCTGGCGCTAGAGATCGGTGTCGGAGGGGAAGCCCCCAGCTTTTGACGACTATGTCGTGCACACAAAACCGAGAGTATTTCGGATATATTATCCACGCGAGTATTGATCTCTTGCATGAAAAACGTCTGCCGATTTCCTCAAGGGTATTCGCAGAATCATTAGGAGTGGCAAAAGTGTCACTGGGCTTTGGCTTGGCTCTCCGACTTCTCCTTACTGGGCAATCGCAGAAGATAGGAAGTAGCCCCTAGCCCCCAAGCGTTAACGCGCCAAGGGCAGGGTAAGTACTGCCATCATTGTTAAGGAAGTCGTCTAATTTCTCTGGTCGAAGTGCTGGCTAGAGTAGAAGCATTAAGTATGTCCGTTTTATTTTTATGCTTTTTAGTGGTAAAGCTGGCCTTTTAGCCGCTTCCCATAGACAGCGCCAATGTTGCATACCAAGAATTTGGATTGTCATACGGATTGGGGGCTGCAAATCGAATTTTTGTGCTGGTCGATCTGATACGGATTCGATCTCTATAGTCTCAAACCCGAACCCTTCGCAACACAATTGAAAATGAGAGGTCAGAGGATGGTGGGAATTACTCCCGCGTAAATCTTCTGACACTCAAGTCAGAAATCCTTCTTCATAGAAAAAAGATATAGTATATTTTGAATGAAATGTGCGTGATGGATTGTAATGGGGATTATGTATTTTGCACATCCAGTATAATGGCAATTTAGATGGTCAATGTCCTAGAGGATATCATTTATTCGGTTGGAAGATTTTGTGAGAGGTCTTATGGAGGGAGAGTCATCCCATACCAGGGCACCCATTTCTCCTCTCTTTTTCCTTTTTCTTTTTTCTCTCGGGAGCCTCTCCTCTTTGTTGGGATGAGGGTCTTTATATAGTTGGAGAATTGTCATTTTTATCTATAACCAACCGCTGGTGATAACCACCTATGGATTGGACAAAATAGTTGAGCAGTTTTCTGATTCGGCTATACTGTACCCGTCATATATAAATAAAAATTTGTGTGTATTTTTAAGAAATATTTTTACATAAAGATTTATTATTATTATTATTTTTAGACAATATTTTAATAAAAGTATTACAATGGTAATTTGTTTTATTTTCCTTCTAAAATGGTAAATAGTTAGCTTATACTATTTTTAATTTTAATAAATTAAAACTTAAAAATAATATTTTTATACTAAATAATAAAATTAAAATTAACGATTATGGTAATTATTTAAATTCCAATTCGGAAATGCCCATCTTATTCAAACATAACCTTAAAACTGTTTAACCAAAACACTCCCTGTAGTTTTCTCTTGCTGCGACGTTTCTTTTCTTCGAAAAAAGAGAAATTGCTATGAATAGACGAAGAGAAACTGAAACACCAACAGTGAGTGACTGAAATTGTGAAAACTCCCCATAATTGTTGTTCGCAGGGTGGGGAAGAGAAGCTCAGAATCAGCCAGAATGGCGGACTTCAAGGTGGATGAGTGGCTTCCGGCAGGGTGGAAGGTGGAAATCAGGGTGCGAAAAAGCGGCAAAAAGGACAAAGTAATTGAAGTGTTTTTTTTTTGGGGGGATATTTAATATTGGTAGAATCATGGTTCTGAGTTTGTTTTAGACAAAAAAAAAAAATAGTAGAATAGAAGAAATACTTTTTAGAGTTAGGTTTAACTTGCTTCCTTTGTGTCTTTTTCTTTGATTATTTATATGTTTCTTGATTGATTTGGTGGGATTTTTGGATGATTAGAAAAGGTTTGTGTTTTTATATTTCTTATGTTCAAATTAGCAATTGAATAATCGTTTTGATTGACTTAACGTTATACATGCTTCAATTTTGCTTGGTCTGTCTAAATTTATGGTTGCACGTCGCCTAATTTTGTTGTTTATGTTTCAGCATTCTCGTGAATACTGAGGATTTCGGCAGGTTTAACTTGGTTAGATTATTTTGTGGCATGTTCCTTAACATCCCCCAACTCCCTTTCCACCTTCCCCGAAATAATAAAAAATAAAAAACAAAGAGGACAAAAATATAAAGAAATAAATAGAAAGAAGGATAATACTTGCTGATTAGAGATGCCATAATTTGCTTGTTGTAAGCTTCCATTCGTTCTTTTCTATTTTAGGTTTCGTTTAGTTTTTCTAGACAATGTTTTTGGTAGATGCTTCACAATTAGATTATTAGTTTTTACTAGTTTTTTTTTTTCCCCTTGGATTTCTTTATCAGTCCTCAAAGCATGTTTCCCTAAACTGGGCTGATTGGTAAGAAAGTATACTTATAGCACTCTTTACATTGTGGGACTTGAAGCTTTATTGTTATCATATATTTATTGACCCTTTGTTTTTTTGTTTTCATTTTTATCTCTCTCCCTTCTGATTTTGGGTGAGTTATTGGTTAGTTAACAAGCCTCTATGCAATGCAGAAGTGCACATCTGACCCTCCCAGACTTCATGCTATTGGAGCCTCATGCCCTTAACCATCCCTTATAAGTGGTTGATTATTTCACAAGCTTCTGGCTCTTGTAAGCCATTTGTATTCAATAGGCGCTTATGTTTGATCTTTAGTCACACACATTGAGATTGAGGCTCTTCATTGTTGCATCACTTTAGCTCAATAGAACGGCAAAGATGTCCACTGTTATTAGTTCCAAGTGTTGCATGGCATGATGGCATAGGCTGTTGCACAAATCAATTGCCCGGTAAATTTTATATTGTTGATTTTTAAAGAATCACTTTCCATTTGATTATCTTAGGGGGGGGTTATGATGAGAGTCCCACATTAAAAAGTTAGAGGCAAAACCTCCAACTTATAAGTTAGAGGGCTTTCCCTCCTACTGGACCGGTTTTTTGGGATGGGCTCTCCCCCTGGCTTATGCTCGCATCAATGGTGTTTTCATTGAGATCAGCCCCGACTCGGAGAAAGCTACCTGCGGAGGGTTCTGACCGGAAAGGCTACCTGCGGAGGGGCTGATCTGCTGCCGGTACATCGGGGTGGAGTGAAACGTCGCAGAGTGAAAGCCACCGAGTGAAGTATCGCAGAGTGCAGCTGCCGAGGTCTGCGGCTGCTGAAGGAGTGAGGAATGATGCGAGTCCTACATTGAAAAGTTGAAGGCAAAACCTCCAACTTATAAGTTAGGAAGCTCTCCCTCCTACTAGACCGGTCTTTTGGGATGGGCTCTCCCCCTAGCTTATGGTCGCATCAGTTTACCTTTATTTGGGCTTTCTTAAAGAGCAAACAGTAGAGCAAAAGGGTGGGGGCGGGAGCTCTTTGTTCTTGGTTTTATTGTAGCTGGATCCTCCAAAACTACAAGAACGATTAATTAGCTGTATGGGTTTTCTTTCAAGCGGGAGATCCAAGCATAGATGAAAATATTAGTATCGGCATCATTCGTATCTAATGATATGGATTGTAACAAGCACCAACTTATATTTTGTGAATTAGGACCTGGGGGACAAATGTTGGCTAACATCGGAAACTATCTTGTGTGTAGGCCAGTATGTTTTTTGTATATTGGTTGAAATTTCATTCTATAGATTGAAGTGACGTATATCAACCATCTGCCAATCTGGTCTATAATTTTAAAAGGGTTTCAGGTTGGCACCCTAACATAATCTGTAGAAGCTTGTGTCTAAACGCTATGTGTTGAGGAATTTGAGAATAGTATGACCTCCACTTCTTGATAGGCCTTATCTTTGAGCAAAATAACAATTACCACATTTAATGCTTTTGCGTGAGGTGTGAACTACTGGTTTGATTTAAGTTAGCCATTTAACGAGTATCATTGCTTATATCACAACTTTTCTCTGTACATGCATACATCTTGTTTTCCTCATCCATGCTTTCTGTTGAGTAATTATTAGTTAATCTTGCTTCTGAAATGGAGGGAGGAAAGAGTAGAAAAAATCAATATGCTATTCAAAGGGAGATTGATTGGTGTGTTACGTATACAGTTCTATATTGATCCTGCAAGTGGACAGCAATTTCGCTCTATTAAGGATATTGACCGCTATCTATTAACTGCAAAAGTGGGCAGTAGTGACATGAAGCTTGACACTGATAAAATTCCCGTAAGTTTGCTTTCCAGATTATCAATTCAACTTTTATTATTTTAATTAGTGGTAGTTTCTATGATGCTATTATCACTGACATGCTTTCAATCTGGCTTTGCTATATGTTGATTGCCCCAAAAAAGGAAGTATGAAGTCTGCAGTACGAGTCTAGATCTCTGAGTTCGAGTTTTTGTAATAGTATGATGACTGTTGATAATAATAGCATCTTACTGACAATAAAATACAGTTCAAGGAGAAGCTATATTCTTTGCTCTCATGAGATGGATCTTGATAGAGGATTAGAGGCTGAGCGATAATTTTATTTTACTGTGATCTGGAGGTTACGGATTTGAACAATGAAAATATTTTCTCTGTGTGATATAAGGTTTCTTAAATTTAACCTTCTCTATGGCCTACGACATTGGAAATCTTGCGCACTAGGCCAGTCTTTGGATTCTAAGGATGCCAAAAGGAAATTATATCTAATATTTGATGTTCAGAGTACATGATACTTGTCCTTTTCTACCTCTATCTGGTGAGACTGTATATGTTAAATTACTTTATTGGTTTTCAATATGTGCAATAAGTTTATTATTGGTTCAAATGGATTAGTTGTGCTTTGACCAACAGTTTGAATAGCCACAAATACTGAATTTCATCCCCACCCCCCATCTCTCTCTCTCTCTCTCTCAATTGAAACTAATTCAACTGTGTAAGTCGAGTTATTTTGTTCCGAATTGTAAACTTGCATCTGTTCTTCTTCATCCCATAATCCTTTTGTGTTAAAGGGACATTATTTAGCCACTCTTTAGACACCATCGATGATGTGACTTTCATCAATTTGTATATATTAACGGATTCACGTAATAGTAGATTGATGAATGCCATCAAAACATTTATTGATCCTTTTTATATAACATCATTCACCGTTTAGAAGATGACCTATGTCCAAGCATTTGTCATCAATCTATTATCAAATAACTGAACTTTTTAACTATTATGTGCTTACTAGGGCTCGTTCAAATTTTGTTGATGGAGAACTACTTGAACCTTAGATGTGACATTTATCATCAAAGGCCTAATATATCTATCTTTTCTATTTATTAACAAACATTTCCTCCTGCCAAAAATACTGAAATTGGTTTCTACTTTACACACAATAGTCGTATTCATTAAGTATCTCAGGTTTAATATTATCCTCTTTGCATTGTGCTAATTCACTCACTTTTTATGCATTTTTTCCATCAAAACAGGGTTTATCGAAGAAAAAGAAATCGCAAGTCTCACGGCGATTGAAGAAGGTGAGAATTCCCTTGAAAATGGTTAACACTGATATCTATGATTTTATTTTCATCACAATGGTTCTCAAAACAGAGTGTGGCTGGTAATGGTAAAAAGAAAGACGTTGATGGGCTTCAAGGCTTTGATGGAATGGGCCAGACTAGGAAGCTTCCTCAATCAGTTGGGATGGAAGAATGCAAGCCTTTCTTTATAGATGGTCCTGATCAGTGTATGCTTCTAACTTTTTGCACAACCCTTGCTTCAACCTTAATTATACTTCTGTCTTTCCTCATTTGTTTTCCATTTTCATTGTTCATAGGCCACAAAAAATAGAGGTAGACATGGAAAAAATTTTGAGTTAATTTTGGTTGTAAGAAAGTAAAGAAAAGGTAGATCAAGGAAAACTTTGAATAAGGTGTTAAAAATTAATTTAAAATTACTTCTACAATCTAGGATATTTTGGTAAGTCGAGTGGAATAATAAAAACGGAATCATATAGCCAATCATAGTGAAATTTGAGGCTTTGTTGTAGTCATTGTCGTCATCTTACCTGATTAGTTTGTCAACTTCTTGGTTGCAACACTCGTATTAAGGAACTGATCAAGGCTATAAACGAGGCCACAGTTACGTAGGACTAAAGGGCTAAGTTCAATACCCCCTCCTTTTCCGACCCTCCCTGGAACGTTGCGTTGGAATCGGTCAAGGCTGAATTTGACTGGTCATGGCAGAGTTGCAGCTGGAATAAATGGGCCCGTGGGGGTGGTTCCATTGCACATCTACATGTGATGTTGCACTTGGCACCACATAGCACTACTTGAAAAGATGTGCAAGTTGATAAATAGTCTCATATTGAGTATTTAGAAGACGATATGGTAACTTACAGATGTTCACTGGCCGGTAACCAGCTTAGGCTTTTGGGATGAAATTGGTATCAAACACATTAAGTGAATCCTGTGAGTGTTGGAGCCTACACATGCTACCCGCATGCGTTCGCATGAGCAATGCAGTGGTGATTCCCACATTGGTGATTCTGCTTGGTCCTAACAATTGGTATCATAACCAATTGCTTGGTGTGTGCTCAAGCACTGAAAAGCCCATCGAAGGCGACTCCCATGAATGGTGAAACCCATGATTTTGTTGCTATTTGAGGTTGTGTCTCCTCCCTTGTAAGCCCATGGATAGATAATATAGAAGCATGATAAACCCCGTAGGTAGTAGTGCTACGAGGTTTGCCTCCTCCCTCATAAGCAATGATAAACCCATGAACGGTTAGCTCATCAACCCGCCAGCCTCCCTGCCATCACCCCACTGCCACCAATCCACCACCATTAGCACATAATATATTGTATACTTTACTGGGGCATAGTATTTAGTCCGAATTATAATTCCAGGATAACCTGCAACAAGTAAGCCCAAGTGGATGCGAGTTTTACTTATTTCTTGTTACATGGAATTCTTGTTCCCAGAGAAATAATAATTCCAAACATATACTATAATGCTAAAATTATTAAACGCTAAAAATAAGTCTAGAACAGAATTCCAATTTCCGGATTTGTAGTGTCTTGTATTCACAGTGCTTCATGAGCCAATAAAAGTGGTCCTTTGTATGTGATTTCTCTTTTTTTTTTTTTTTTTCCTTTTTGGCTTATTATGGCAGGTGGAGAAGGAAGTTCTGCATCAGCCGATCTGAACCTACACAAAATCATTAACTCCGTGCAAAAAGAGGACCTGAGTTCCGATGCTGCCTATTTTTCTGCAGCATCAATCTCTGCCCTTCTAGGAAAGCAGCTCTCAGAAAACAAAACAATGCAGAATCAAGTTCAACAAACAGCTCAACTACAAGCTGACGTAATGGGACCCTTCTTCCCTGTTGCTTCTCAGCCAGCCGATCAATCTGCCATCACACCCAAAATTATTTTCCAGGCTGACAGTTGCTGGAGGTCAGAGGTGCTTCGGGCATCAGAAGATTGGAAAAGCCACTCTATGGAAAATCGAACCACAATGGTTGAACCAGAGAATACAGCCATGGAGAATCCCGGGTCCCCTCTATCCTTGTCATTTGTTGATTTGTGTTCAGACCCGTGCATTGATTTTGCGATTAGAACCCTCACCGGTGCAATGGATCCGGCTATTGAGAATTACTTCTGGGCACAACTCGGCTCATCGAGAAGCTAAGCGAAGATCTATATTTGCTGAACCAGGAAGAAATGTTGAGGGATATCAATCAAAGTTTCGGATATCATATTTTCATTATCAAACCATAATCCGAATATATACTTATTTTGTCCCCGTTGCTACAAGCTGATATTGTCCCATGCATCTAAGTTGTGGAAACTCTGTCAACGACCGTTTGAGTGGACGAAACGAAGCTCACGAACTATATATATGCAGCTTTACTTTTCTATGTATTATGAATAGGTTTTTTGTTTTTTTTTTAATTTAAGTATGTAATTCTTTAGTCATAATAAAATAATTTTATCATTATGATAAATCTGCCTCTCCTGGCTGCAGTTGTCAGCTAGCTTTTTGTCATTACTGAAAGTGATGTTATAGACTATCTCCTGTGCCTTTTCGGATATATTTTGTTGTGATATTTAATTTATTAAATTTTTATTATTTTATTAGGTTATTAATATAAATAAATAAATAAAATATTATATTATTTGAGAATAATTTTTTCAAATATTTGTCTATAATTATCGGGATATGATTTTGTATGATTTTGTGATATTTTATTAGATAAATTATTTTATTAATTAGTTTAATTTTCGGTGAAAAGATATTTATATAATTAAAAGATTAACTATTTTTTTATTGTATGAAAGATAAAAGAAATCTAGCATTTTCTGGATAAGGAATGGCTATTTTCTTTTTCATACTGAAATGGTTAGTGAGGTTTTAGAACTTCCTTTTCCTTGAATTTCTAATGGCCCTCCAGAAAATTGTACATGAAATCTTTTTCCTAAAATATTTTATATTTTTCATAAAAGGAGAGATTAAGAATGAAAAGGAAGAAATTAATTTTAAATTATTTAAGAAAAGAATTTTAAACATGGATTTAAGTTTATCATGTTTGATTTCGCATTACAATATTATAGAATGATGCAACGATTCTAACTATTTATATAAATATTTAAATCTCGTAAATCTTTTTTTACCATTTTAGATAATCTCATGATTATTATTTTAGTTTGTAAGATTCTTGATCATTATGTATGAAATTATGTTGTTTTTTATTTCTTCAAATTTTAATATGTGGATATGAAATTCTCTATTTTTATGGGTGGATTATATAATATGGATATCTAATTTTTGTTTGGACCATATTCTATCAATTTCATAAGTTGTGTTTTGAATTCTCTTCTAAAAGCGAAAACCGTAGACTCAATCATTAAGGGTGTATGATGCACGCACGTGTGTAAATTATAGAGGATACATACGCCTATTGTGCGTACAATACACATATAAGTGCAAAATACATGATACCTATGCATGATATATGCACGAACAACAATTATATAACACATGTGCCTAATGAGCGCATGATACATTCACATACGCAGATTATCATCTGTATGTAATACACGTATAATACACGTACGTGTGCTGATTGGGTAATATGTACGCGCATAGTATGCATCTGATAAATGCATGTACTGGGGTCTTGAAATTTTTTATGGCCATTCGAGTGCACTATGCATTATCCCAATCGACCTTTGCTCGATATTTACTAAGTATATTTTTTTGTGTGTTGCTACTTAAGTGTAGCTCGAGTGAAAATGTGACCGATCGTTGTTCATGAATGTTTTTTGTTAATAACATTAAAATTTATAGCCTATTTAGTATGTTATAATTTTATATTGTATTATGCAAATAAACTTTTCATATAGATGTTTACGTGTTCTTATAAAGTTATCATCACAATACAATATCTATATTGTGATTTGGTTACTAGTTACCGAAGTGGCTTAACTAGAATATTTAATAGGCATATAATTGTATAATGAAATTTAATACACATATTCCATGTATTGAGTGGATGATTTTGCAAACTTAAAAATTACAGTTGGTCAATCATAAGATATTATAGTTGGTCCAAATATATACCACTTCTATGTGATTGATTAAGTTAAGATAATTTATTAGTATCCTTAATTGAATAAGTTTTGCTGCCCAAATGAAAATAAACTTATTTAAATTTGAAATTTATATCTTTAATTTTTCTTAGGTGAGAATGAATCACTAAGTGGTTTATTAGTGTGTTATAATTATATTCAATATGGATTCTAATGACACTACTTATATTTATATTCCTCCATACTGGTTTTTCAATGTGTTATAATTATACTCACAAGTGGATTATAGTAACGTTACCAATGCTTATGTTTCTTCATATATTTATTTATTCTAAGCATAATAAGTAATCTTAACATTGCTATATATATTTTAAATTGAATTCCTAATAACAGCAATTCATGAGTATTAATGTATGTCCCATATAGATTTTTGACTTTTTTCGTATAAATATATTGATATATAAATATATAGTATTAAATATTTACCCTTTTTATAAAATAATAAAACTCTCAAATACTTACAAAATCCAAACAAAATTTTCAAATAATCGATAAAAATATCATGCATACACATAGGAAACAAGTGGGCTAAATTAAAATAGCATGTACGAATATTAAAGCCTCCAAATGTAAACAAAGTTTATTAGATATTGAAACAGATCAAGTATAAGATTTAAAGATACTTACATCAATCATAAATCAAGCAAATTTGATAAAAGAATATTTCGAACTATCATTTCTCTTCTTCCTCTCTCCTTCTCTTCTTTCTCCTACGCGAAATGGTAAACAGTGGCGTTGCTCCCCCTTATATACCCCAAATGGCACTTGAGCGTCACTTAGGTGAGCCTCAAGTGCCAACCTCTCAAAAAGCGGTACTCGAGCAAGTCCTTGGGTACAAACCCACAGCATTCAACACTCAAGCATGCCTCAAAGGCCCGCCTACCGCTTCAATATTCTTTAAAATTTTATAAAATACTATTAATTTTAATACATTTAATATATCTAAAAAAATAAATATTACCAAAATAAATCAAATGAAAGTTGGACATTACAATTAAATTACAATAAAATATTAAATTATTCTAACATTTTAAAAGTTAACTTCCAAACGACAATTCTCTTGATCCCAAATTCTTGTAAGGTATTTCGAGCCCATTAATCTAAAAGTTTAGCAAAAATAGATACAAGAATAAGTTTAGTACTCAATAAGGCATATTTATACTTTCATATATAGATATATATTGAACAAAATATGCTAAAATTATAATATGATCAAAATTTTAAAAAGCTGATAAAATTAGTTTTTAACAAATTAGGCAAAAGCTAAATACTGATGATCATATAGGAAAAAATCTATGCATATACATAAATCATACCAAATCTGTATATTCATGATCTAACATGTCAAAATTGCATAAATGTTTAAATCATACTAACATATAAAAAGATCAAGAATCGGTAATCACTTTACTAACAAATAACGAATATTAAAATTCGGTTTATAATTACTCATACACACAGCTAAAGGCCATATGCCACTATTTACGACTCATGAGTGGGTTAATATATTTAAGACTGACTGTTACTTTTCTGACCTGTTAATGATACGTTTGATATTTTTTTACTAATAATATAATAAAATATATTATATTAATATTCTATAATGGTCTATATTTGATTAAATTAAAAACTCTACACGAGTATAAATATATTCTTATTTTTCTCATACTTGAAAAAATAACTTTCTTCACTAAAATTTATGTAAAGTTTTTTTTTTTCTTCAAATGTATGATACGCAGTAAAAATTATAAACTTATAAAATTACAAACTTGTATGATATTTATTCAAATATATGATTATAAATTTATAATTTTCTATAATGGTCTATATGTGATTAAACTTATTGGGTCCAGTATTGGTGAGGCCCAAGAATCGTGAGGCCCAATTTAGGTACGAACAGCCCAGACAACCATCGCAACCCAAGACTCAAAATAGCCTACGTGGCAACTTGATGCCCGCATCCAATCAGTGCCTCCTGCAGCTCATTAATGCGGCTGCAAGCGGCAGGCGCAAGGCAGAAGAGGTGAGCCAATGAAAGGAAGGTCAACTTTGCCAGCCGCGGCTCACGCCGCTCCAAGTAGTTGGCCGCCAATTCTCACGCGAGAAACAAACCAAGCGTGGCCAATAATGTACGATGGTCTCCCCACCGCCACAAGGCAACAACTAATATCACCAGCTACTACCAGCGATCAACGGCCAGCGAATCCTTGAAGGAAGGATTCTCGCTCCCAAAGCTCCATGCCATGGAGCCTATATATTTCCTCTCCTTCTATAAGGAGGGGGATTGGATTCCTGATCACTAATTGGATTTTGGACAATGAGACGTGCGCTCCCTGCGCTCCTGTTCTCATACTCGCATCCTAACAAATCTTCCACAATCATAAAAACCTAACCTGAGCATAATAGTCATACACATATAGGACCCGATATAATAAAATTCGTACAAAATCTCATCGGATATAAATCTGGATAAATATAATACATGACCTACTATCCAAGACATCGTAAGGGAGGTATCCAAATATACAACTCTAATATTTCTTATACGAGGATCAGGGCCATCATCCGGCCATAAACAATAATCATAACACATCCTCGGGATCAAAAACATACCAACATAAATATCTCCACTCACCAATAGAGATATGCCACGTCAGATCACATTTGAACACTTGCAAGTGTATCCAGACCACTAATTTGAATGGATAAAATATAAAAACGTAAGCTTAGAGCGCAACAAGTATTGTATATATATGTAAACAGTGCATAAAAATCAGAGGGAAGGGATAACAATCACAACCGTGTCAAAACAAAACACAAGGTTCGTGAAATCCCTGAAAATCGAGGAGATATCTTGTACTAAATCATCGTTCGTATTAAATAGTCCCTCCGGGATATAATCATAATAAATATGATCTGGTCAAATCTCTTATAAGATATCATATCATATGATACGAGGTCACATTACATAATCGCAACCGCCACCACATCCGTGTGAGACACCTACCATCGTGCAGATTCAAATCTCATAATGCAGAAATCGAGAGAAAATCGCAGGAATTAAAACATAAATCAAAACATATTCCGGATTTTTCACATATTTATACATACGAGATATTTCTATCGTCCAACTGTGGGCCAATCAGTGTATCTCAAAATCATCCTCCATCCAAATACATGCAGAACTACAAAATATGCACGAAATCGGAGAATCAAAGATAAATAATACCAACTTGAAGAAGGGTTACCTCGTCCAGTAACCACAGTTATATCGACTATAGTTTAGGCCAGTAGCTTAAGGTCATTCATGTACTCTGTCTCCCCTAGATAAGGAACTTGCTCACTATATTTTACCACCCACGGCTTTGAGTACAACATTAAGTTTTAGTTATATACTAGGACATCCGAATATATTAATTCCATCAATTCCTTACGATGATTCTCATTTAAATACACAGTGAGGCAAGTCAGTTACTAAACGTCTCAACCTTCCTTCCGGCGGAAGTGAGCGATATCATATACGTTCCCGTCAAGACTAAACCTCCCCGTTGGGAGTTGTACCAATATTTTATGCCTTGGATCACATATAATGACCCATCGGGTCTCAAACCACCATGGTCCTGTAGTGACCCCGCCCCCGACAGCTTGTATGATTAATGTAAGGCCTGATTCATGATTTCCACGGCATACGGATATACAAATATACATATATATCATTCGAGTGTCTGAAAACCCTTCAAATCATAAATACCAATGTAAAACTACACATGATCAGTAAAATATACATGCATGTACATAATTAATAAATTTGGTATGTATAAAAATACATACAAGTTAGTAAAATCTCCAACAATAGTCAAAACACATCAGAAATTAAATTAGACCAAGAATAGAGCTAGAGGATATTTGCCTTGACCTCACACTCCACAAATCTGAAGAAATGATGTCCCAAAGCACTTGAATTAGACGTTCTCTCTCTCAGCCACAGCGCACCCTCCTCTCTCCTTCACTCTCCTCCGCACACGACTTCTCCCCGTCGTTGTTGCGCGCACCGACGTTGCTCCTCTGCTGCTAATTCACCACCGCGCCACTTGCCTAGCCGTCATTAGCCTCCCCAGAACCACCCTACCGACACCGACGCAGCTATGCAGCCACCGTCATCGATCTCTGCACAACCCTCTCTCCCTCATGCTTCTCTCCTCCCATGCCACGCCACCGCACACCACAGCCTTTGCGGCCTCACCGGCGAGCCACCACTGCTGCCGACCTCCTCTCTTCTTCTCCCTCTCCCTCCCTCTCTTCCTCCTCCTTCTTCTTCGCGCCTCGCTAAACCCTTCTCCTTCTCCCCTTCTCTCTCCCTAATTCACTTTCCTTTCTTTTTCCCATTCTTTTCTCTTTTTTTTCTTTTATATTATATATATATATATATATATATATATATATATATATCCTTTTTTTAAATTCTAAAATCTAATTGGTATCTGAACAATAGTACAGGTGTGCTTCGGGTGCTACTCCGAAATTTCGATCGTTTCTTAAAATTTCACAATATTTTATTTTTATCACATTTGAAATACCCAAAATGATAATAAATATTAAAATAATCTAAATAGGGATCCGAGATATTACACTCTCCCCTCCTTACAAAAATTTCATCATTCAAATTTACGCATATCAATCCTTGAATAGAGATGGACAATTCTTTCAAACTTAACCTCAATCAAAATATTCCTCCAAAAATCTGATCCTTAACACCTGATCATTCTATCCTAATATTGGAACCAAAATCTGAACATATGATAAATTCTAGCCAATTTTCAACAACTTAAACTCAATCACGTTGGGTGAATCATATGCATATTTTCTCAACCGAAAGATTCCCCAAAAATATCATAATCAAAATGGTCATCTTATTTCTCAACACTCGATCCCTTTTGCCTCAAAATTTGAGCCAAAACCCTAACATAAAATAGCTCCTTGAAATCAGTAACAATTCACACTCGATCACACTACAATGATCAATCCATATATCTCTCAACATGCATACATAAAACACATCATTACAATCCGCCAAACTTAGGACAACGCCAATCTGTTGGCCACCTCTCCAGTTGCTACAAAATCTCAAAAGGCCAATCGAACCTCAACCTCAACTATCATTTGCCCCCGAAACTTTAGATTCTTTTCTTCATGATACTTTCAGAAACATCTGATCACTCTTCTCAAATGTCCAATTAGGCTGCAAATTTGATACCATGCTTCAATCCTCAAATCGAATATTGTGACCGATAGCTGTGAGTCCACACGATTTCACTGCGCAACTCTGATCAATCATCTGCTTCCAACCATAATCAAGGGCCTCAAAATTTGGATAATGTGCCATCTCCTCATGTCGTTAATATGTTGATGACCAAACTTAAGAATGACATTCTGATCAGTAAGCAAAAAGCCAACTTCATCAGTTTATCCATCATCATCCAAGTCGCCACCAAATTTCTCACCGTCCAAAGCAGACCAAAAACAAAATCTCAAAGGCTTCTTCTTGTCGGCTTCTTCTTTTAGGCACAAGACTCATGATCAACTCGCCACTCCGCTGATAGAGAATCGTTGACGTTCATTACAAACTTAGACCACTCCTACTCACAATATCTGCTGACAACCTCAACTGCTCCCCGAGCTTTCATCTACAAATCAAGGCTCTGCTTAATCACGTCCAGCTTCATGACCACTCGAACAAAAAGAACTTCACTTTTGATCTTCACAAAAGCTTCTTCTGTAGATAGGAGCTTGGTTCGGAGCTCAATCTTGGCAGGGATTATTCACCGACTCTACAACTTCTCAACTCAGAACAAAGACAGAAGATATTACAGCGCAAACTCCTAATGCAACTATGATCCTGAGTAGCATAGGGATAGGCTGAGAATGAATCTACCTGCCTATCACTTTGTTGGTAAAAATATCCTTCTACTCCATGAGATTTTAGACGGATCCAATCAAATCCGCCACTTCTCCAAAATCGCAGGACTCAACAAAACCTCCATATAATCAACGTCCTCAAATCGGATCTCAAATAGATTCTCTACCAAAAAAATCCAAATCAAATCTTACAACCGAAGGCTACAAACCCACATACTACCATTGCACTACTCTGATTGATCACCTGACTACGAATTATCGTCATATCAAATTTCAACCCAGTGCTCAAATTCTTATGCGAACCTGCGCCGAAATTTAGCATGAACATTAGATCATAATCGAAACCTCAAAACTGGAATATCCTGTAACCTCATTATCTCATTAGCATACCGACGAGCAAACTTTTCATCCAAATAAATCATCCAAATTGGCAATAAATGGGCCAACCTCGTCAGCCAAATCCACAAATACCCAAACCGCGTCTATATATATCACCGTCCTTAGCAATCCCAAAGTAAAATTCATGGAGGTTGCTCATACTTCGCTTTCTCATATGAACATATACCGCATCAAATTCGAAAACTTTCGACCCAAAATATCGCCAATAATATTCTTCTTCTTGGCTGACACCGAAACTCACCATCACAGTCCTTAAGCGATCTACCCACTTACATTGCCACATGATTAACTCCTTTAACAAAATAATTCCTTCAAGCCTCTATGATCAATGAAACCACAATTTCCTCTTCATGTAACAACACCTCTAGATTCTCAGAGCAAATACCTCAGCTGCTAACTCCAAATAATGGATGGAGTAACCTTGATCATAGACACTTAACCGCCGTAACCCATAGGCAACCACCTGAATACGGTGTATAAGAACACACCCTCAAATCATCCTCGGAAGCATCACAACCTACCACTGATTAACTTAATCCATTAGGGATCGACCAAATCAACATTGCAGAGAATCTGACCTCCATTTCCCTTTCAAAGCTATCCTCACAATTTCAACGAATACTAACTGCTTTTGAGCCAAATGGCCCACGGACGCTGCAATTCTCAAGGAGTCCTCAACAAATCGCCTAACAGATTCAACTAGATCTAAGAAATCGTGCATATTTGCGACAAACAATGGCATTTGCCAACTGGCCACTACTTCAATCTTCTGCAAACCTACAAACATTTTTTTGGGTAAGTAATTAAAGTTTCATTAAATGTAAAAAACTTGCAGAAGAAGTCTATATTCTATCACCAAGTGTTTTGCCAATTTGGGTATAGAACATAAAAGTTGGGGCATCCCCAGAGCACATGAGATTAGTCATACAGGGAACACAGCCAAAAAGCAAAAACAAAAGGGAAATTTAAAAGGCATGAGGCAGCCCTTTTCATTTTCGTCATCCATAACCTGATTCACCGGCTCATTGCTCGTGGCCCAACCAGAGGACTCAAATTATCTTCTCAGCATTTTGCAAACTTCACTAGCCGATCAAATCTCAATCATTTATATCTCGGCACATTGAATATTTCATGGCCAAAGCAGGACTCTCGGTCAGATGCAACTCAACCACATAGCATCACATCACATTGCAACTATCTCAACAAAGGCAACCAAACAAAGTTACAACAGTATTTTAGGCATCACAGAGATACCTCGACCTATTGCATCAGATGCAATACTTCAGCATTTTTAGCATCAGAATTACACGAGTAGCAGCAAAGCAGCAGTAATTTCCTTGGGCAGCTGCACAGACATATCTGCAGCTCCTCATCCGTTAGCATGTTGGTTAAAAGGCATCTCTATCACGGCAAATACAACCAACCTAATCTACCTTATTAACTCGGACAAAACACCACCTCGCCCATGAAGTACCTCGGTCAAAAGCATCTCATCCCGTTGCATACATCAGGGAAAAAGACAACCAAATAAAATGATAACAATATCTCAGCCAAAAACAACCATCACGGCCCAAAAAATCGGGAATTAATTAGCTCACAGTGCTAATCACCAATCCTATGATGCTCCCTGTCTCAGCCAGTATTCCAGCTGTCTTTTTTGTCTAAAAAGCCCTTGGAGTTCTTGAAAGTAGATTTTTGATGTCTTTGGGTCTTGGCTTACTTCCAAGTTCCCGCCTGCTCAGAAGGAGGAGTGGTTACCTAATCCGCCTCTTCCTGAGTATGATTGGAATACACAGTAAACCTACAAACATGCCATTGAAGAAACAACACGCCCAAAATAACCCTACTTTCAACCAAAACTCGCATCTCCTCAATTGGGCAAACCACAAACTATCCTTCGCAGCTAAAACACAGTCCTCAGACGGACCTCATACCCCACATAAATCTCTTCAAACCCTTCTCCTTCTCCCCCTCTCTCTCCGCGATTCGCTTTCCTTTCATTTTCCCATTTTTTTCTCTTTTTTTCTTTTATATTATTATTATTATTATTATTATTATTATTATTATTATTATTATTATTATTATTATTATTATTATTATTATTATTATTATATATCCTTTTTTTAAATTCTAAAATCTAATCGGTATCTGGACAATAGTACAGGCACGCTCCGAGCGCCACTTCAAAATCTCGATCGTTTGTCAAATTTTTACAATATTTTAATTTATTTTTACCACGTCTGAAATACCCAAAATGACAGTAAATATTAAAATAATCCAAATATGGATCGAGATATTACATAGCCACTTCCTCACAAGTTCAAAATGCCAACGCTTGACGGATACGATGGGAGTAAGGATCCAATGGACTACCTCAACTACTTCTGCACTCAATTGTCCCTCCATAGAGCAAGCGAGGCCGTAATGTGCCAGCGTTTTTCTATTACCCACAGAGCGGATGCGCTGCTTTGGTTCCATGGAATTTCGCCAAACTCCATCCGCTCCTTTGACGAGCTCGTAGACTACTTCTTGAGCCAATTCGCCTCCAGCCAGAGGGAGGAGAAGTAGCCATGTTACCTGGTCTACCTTCGCCAAAGGTCGGATGAAAGCCTGAAGTGGTTCCTCAACCGCTTCATCACTGAAGTGCACCGGATCCCCCAGCTCTCTGAAGAGCTGAAACTCAATGCATTCGTTGCCACACTGGCAAGGGGGACTTCTTCAAGCACTTATCGTACCAGCGCCCTCAATCTTTCTGGAAAGTTGAGGCCATTGCCCAAGCTTATGTTTCAACAAGAAAGGCCAACGAGGCAAAAGCATCCCGAATATGCGGACCGCCCCTGGAAGGACCTAAGCCAGCCATTGGGAAGAAGAGGAACGGCGACAACAACCGCTTCCAGGGACGCCACAAGTAGTCGCGGCCTTCGCCGGGATCCAAGAAAGAGTATGGGCTAACATCCCTAACTCCCTTGAACAATACCTGCATAAATATCCTAATGCAAATCTAGGATGAAAAGTTTTTCAAGTGACCAAAGGCCTGAGTAGTAGAGATCAGACGAAATACTGCCAGTACCATCGCTTCCTGGGACATCCTATAGATAACTGTCGAACCTTGCAATAGGAGATAGAGGATCTGATCTGCAGTGGACATCTCAAACGGTTTGGGAAGTATTCAGGGCAGGCCCCCGCAGCCTCAGAAAGCGAGGCATGCGAGCCTCTGAGGAACCGTACGGTCGCCGACGTGATTAGCATGGTCTCAACTGGGCCAGCCAAGAGCAGCAGGCAGGCGTAGCTTGAGCAGGCTTCTAGTAGCAAGAGAGCGAGAGTAAGAGATAGGAGTGATGTTATTAGCTTTAGCTGTGACGATATGGTTCATGTAACATTCTCCCATTCTGATCCCATTGTTGTGTCCGCCATCTTTTCAGACAGTACGGTCGATTACCAACTGAAACGAATCTTTATTGATAATGAAAGCACTCAAAATTTGCTATATATTGACGATTTCTTTAAGTTTGGATTGAGGTGAAACCAGATGAAAGCAGCTAATGGCCCTCTGTATGGCCTGGATAATGAACCTAGACCCGTGCAGGGAGAAATCCAGTTAGAGATCATGATGAAAACTTACCCACATACTGCAACGCGAGAGCTAACATTCATTGTCGTCGATCTGCCGTCCATCTACAATGCCATCTTGGGCACACCATTCCTTACGTACTTTGAGACTGTTACTTTGATCCCTCATCTGAAGGTAAAGTCTTCGACCCCGTACGGCATAGGAAAGATGCTTGGTGATTAGGTGATGGGGCGGACATGCTACCCATCCCAAGTCATCCTAGCGGTGCCGGGTCGTATGGACGGGGACTTAGATCTCTGCGACGAAGCGACGTTGTAGCAAGCCCAATCAGGTGAAACAACAGAAGTGGTCCCTCTGGACCCTGCCGAGCCGGAGAAGTGCATGCACATTGGCAACTCTCTCACTGCGGTCAATCGCGATCGGTTCATTATTTTCCTCAAGAAGAACTCCGACGTGTTTGCGTGGGTCTCTACCGACATGCCCGGGATACTGGTCGGATTAATGGTTTACAAGTTGGATTTCGATCTCAATCACAAGCCCGTCGGATAAAAGCGCAGAAACCACTCCATCGAGAAGCTAGTAGCTATAAGAGAGAAAGTAAAGAGACTACTGGACGCTAGATTCATAAGGAAGGTCCAATAATCGGATTCGCTATCCAACATCGTGCTCATAAAGAAAAGTAATGGCAAGTAGTGAATGTGCGTGGACTTCACTAACGTGAATAAAGGTTGTTCTAAAGACAGCTTCCCGCTCCCTCGGATCGACCAGTTGGTGGATTCCATGTCCAGGCATGACCTCCTGAGCTTCATGGATGCCTACTTAGGCTATAACCAGATCAGGATGGATCCATACAATGAGGAATACAACTCTTTTATGACTGATCAGGGAACATATTACTACAAAGTCGTACCCTTCGGCCTTAAGAATGTCGGAGCAACCTACCAGTATCTTGTAAACAAGATATTTAAGGCCCATATCAGAATGAACGTGGAGGTGTACGTTGACGACATACTCATCAAGAGTAGAATAACCGATGACCACGTTCACGATTTGGAGGAGACCTTCTAGGTGCTCCGAGCTCACAGAATGAAGCTCAACCAGGCCAAGTGTGAATTCGGGGTAACGTCTAGAAAGTTCTTAGACTTTATATGAGTCCTCCGCGGACCATGAAGTAAGTTCAAAAACTCACAGGGTGGCTGGCAGCCCTATCGTGATTCCTAATCAAGTCCGCAGAGAAGTACCTGCCCTTGTTCAGGGCACTCAAAGGAACGAAAGCATCCAGATTCTGGTGGATGGACGAGTGCGATGAAGCATTCCAAGAGTTAAAGGCATACCTCGTTAGTCCGCCTCTCCTGAGCTCACCATCCGCCAACAAGGACCTGTACCTCTACCTAGCCATGTTGGACACGACGCTCAACTCAGTGCTCGTCAGAGAGCACAACAGCACGTAGCGACTAGTGTACTATATGAGTAGGGTATTAATGACGTGGAGACTCGATACCCGCATACATAGAGGATTGCGTTAACCCTCATCTATTCCGTGTCAAAATTGAGGCCATACTTCTAGGCGCACCGGATCATCGTTTTGAAAAATCAACCCCTGAAGTCAATCCTCTAAAAGTCGGAGACCTCTAGTCGGCTGGTCAAGTGGGCTCTAGAGGTAGGTGGGTTTCACATGGTGTTCCGGCCATGACCGGCCCTCAAAGGCCAAGCGTTGGTAGACTTTATTATCGAGGCAACGACCCCACCTCCAAAGGCCCCGAGTAGCCCGAAGAGCTTGGACACACCAGACATTCCCGTGTGGATCCTAAATGTCAATGGATCATCCACTTAGGCAGGCAGCAGAGCTGGAGTTGTGCTTAGAACTCCGAACGGGATAGAGATCAAGTACTCTGTTGCGCTGACTTTCCCTATAACCAATAGCATGGTAGAATATGAAGCCCTTCTCGTGGGATTTCGTCTGGCAAAGGAGCGCTCCGCAAAGTTGTTGGTCGTGCATAGCAACTTGGAGCTAGTGGTCAATCAGATCCAAGGAGCCTTCGAGGTATCAAACTCTCAACTCGTAAAGTACCTGGCGAAAGTAAAAGCCCAAATCCAGGCGTTCAAAAATTTTGAGATCGAACACATCCTCAAAGCCAAAAACTCAAAAGCCGATTAGTTGGAGAGGGATGCAGCTGCAAGATCTTCGGAGCAGTACGCCAAGAGCATGTGGGAAATCCTGGCTGCACCAAGTGTGGATGGTTCGGACCAGAAAGTACTGCAGGTCAACGAGGGTGACAATTAGATGACCCCATACCATGAGTATCTGACTGACGAAATGTTGCCTATGGACACCGACTAGGCCAAACGGATCAAGAAGACAGCAGGCTGGTACGCAATCATCGATGATAGGCTATACTGGCGGGGGTATTCCACTCCCTACCTAAAGTGCCTAACTCTTGAGGAAGCTAAGTACGCGCTGAGTGAAGTCCACTTCGGTATATGCGGCTCACATATCGAAGAAAGAAACCCCGCATTCAAAATCATGCGATAAGGTCTTTTCTGGCTCACGATGAAAAGGGAGGTTGTGGAATTCATGAAAAAGTACGAAAGCTGCTAGGTTCATGGGTCCATGGCTCATTTGCCTTACACAAAGCTGCATAGCCTTCAGTTCCCATGGTTGTTCACGCAATGGGGGCTCGATATCCTTGGACCCATACCCTTAGCCTCCAAACAGAGAAAGTTCCTTACCGTCAGTATTGACTATTTCACTAAGTGGGTGGAAGCAGTTCCTCTGGAGTGAATCATCGAGCAGAATGCAACAGAGTTCTTTTGCCAGAATATCGTTTGCTATTTTGGAATCCCGATGTCGTAGAAACTGACAACAGAACCTAGTTCACCGGCAAACGATTCACAAGGTACCATACAAGCTTGCGCATCATGCTGATCCATAAATCTGTGGCGTACCCTCAGGAAAATGGGCAAGTCAAAGTCACCAATTGCACAATGTTACACAGGCTGAAGACCAAATTGGAAGACGTAGGGGACTCCTGGGTCGACGAGTTGCCTTTCGTGCTCTGGTCATACTGTATGACCTCGCGGGAACCGACGAGGGGGACGTCCTTCAATCTCTGCTATGGAGTCGAAGCAGTCGTGCTCGTCGAAGTGGGACTTCCCTGCCTGCAAGTCAAATGCTTCGATCTAGCCACCAACTCCAAGAGACTAAGGGAATGCCTAAACCTAACTCGAGAAGTTTGTGACGTAGCCCGCTTGAGGACTGCAGCCTACCAACAACGTGTCGCACGGTACTACAATAAGCGGGCGAAGGCACGCCCACTCAAGGTTGAAAACCTGGTCCTCCGAAGTGTAGAGGCAGTGGTAAAGGCTACAAGTAGGAACAAACTCTCCCTAAGTTGGAAGAGCCTGTTCCTCATCTCGGCAATTCTTCGAAATAGAGCGTACAAGATACGTACCCAGGAAGGCAAGTTAGTCCTGCGGACTTGGAATGCGCCAACCTCAAGAAATATTTTCAGTAGGCCAGCGCCAAACCCAAGTAAGACATACACGCACACCATAAGGAATGCTTGTACATATGTTGTGTTTCCATTTAATAAAATTGATTATTTTTACAATCTTGTGTGTTCATTCATACGGGTGTTTGGATGCATGACATTTTAAAAAGTGAAACGACCTAGACTGCCCCTACGTCGGGAGGATCATCATCCGTCCGTAAAATAAAACCTTAGCTCCGTGCCAAGTGGCCCGAAAGCGGCCATATCCAAATCTCAGCTCCGTGTTGAAAGGCCTTAAGCGGCCCTTAAAACCTTGGCTTCGTGCCAAGCGGCCCGAAAGCGGCCATATCCGAATCTTGACTCTATGTCAAAAAGCCCTAAGCGACCGCTAAAACCATGCTTCCATACCAGGTGACCTATGCAGTCAAAATATCAGGCCTGTGGGCCTTTGAAGTCCCCAACACACAGCCACGAAAACCTTAGAGGGCAAGGCGTGCGGCGACCGTCTCTTGAAGAAGAGAGTACCCTTAGTCTACAATGGTTGTTGAGCTAGGACTGTGCACACATAAGCAACGACGTCTTAAGCGAGGCTGAGCACATAAGACAAGTATCGTGTGCGAATGGGCCTAAGACCCAGAGTCCAGCCGCTGTGGCCGAAAAACCCAATTGGCCCTTGGTGTGGCTTCGCTGGGCTTGCGATAACGTCCACTATATTGGACCGATCTTCCCATTAAACGCGCGAGATGCGACAACATCCTCTGACGAAGGATGAGTACAGCGCAAGAAGGTACTGGATCGGGGCCTTAGTGACAATAACTTTACAGCTTAGCCGTTAAAATGTGAGTTACGATTCCAAAAGCTACATCATGCACTCGAAGACATCAAATGCAAGAATAGTAGCAGCCTTTCATTTATCATGTACGTATGAGGTTACTGGGCAACATTGGGAAACAAAAAAGGAAGAAAAGCTATACAATAACTACGCTAGCCCTACGGATCAGATGGGCCAGCCTCTTCAGGGAAGTCTCTCAAGTGAGAGCCGTCAGAGATCCCGGTGTTCTCTGGATGAAAGACATCCACGGTGACACCTGGGAGTGCGACGGAGGTGACTTAACGACGCAGACGGATGCCATCCCAGAACCTGGCATTGAGTCTAGGGCGTACCTTCTCTGGGAGTGAACCACGGCCGAGGTCTTCGGAAAGGCAAGAGATGTCATCCTCCAAAGTGGAGGTCCATCCCCTCAGCTGCTCGACTTCCTACCTTAGCCGCTCACTCTCCTGTGCCACCTGCCCGTTCTCCTCCCTCAGTCGCTCATTTTCATCCCTGAGCACAGCGATTTCAACTCCCACACATTAGGCTATCTCTTATTCGGACTCTTCCCTGACCTGGTGAAAGTATCAACGTAGTTGAGCGAACACCGCGTCGAGGGAGTTGGGTCCCCCAAGGACCTGCAATGGAAAATGAAAGATTAGAAATTCTCAGAGTTTCGGTCAATAGAGGAACGCACGATCCGGGATGATCCTACCTGGGTGAGGGACGCATCCGTGTGATGAGGGCTGCCTCCTGACGCTAACAAGCTCGGGAGCTATATGTGCTTAGCAACAACCTTCGCGGAGCTGGGAACGTCTGGAGCCACGGGTGACGGGGAATGCTTGGGAGCTCTGACTCCTGAACCATCCCTGCCACGACAGTCTCTAGGGCTAAGTTAGCACCAGACGGACTGACAACCCATCCGGCTTCGACTTCCTCCTCAACGGCAGCACTCTCCTGAGCGCACGCCTCTAAGGGCACCCTAGCAAGTGATCCAGTAAGCTCTAGAATCCTTGCTAGCTCTGGCATAGGTTCCAAAGTGCCAGCCTCCTTAGGATCCGGCGCATCAATCTCCATGATCGGTAAGCCCTCAGCAGCCTCCTCCTACTGCTCCAAGTCATTGAAGGGACCCACGGGGGACTCTCCTCCGAAATAAAGCTCCACCATGGGAACACCATACTCAACCAACGTTGTTGCAGGAATCAACAAGTGCTCAGCCGCTCCCTCCTGTGGCTCCGTATCTGACACCCACTCCGGAGTGGAGCTCACGGCACGTGTGGCAAGCCCCGTAAGCGGCTTCTGTGACCTCCGGGTGAAAGTGCCTCCAACTTCTCTCGGCCTCTTCAGTGGGACTCCACCTCGTCATCTGAAGAAGTCTTCGGCAACAAGCAACTCTCCCCTACATCTTGCCCAGACGACTCCTGGAGCACGATGGCCCCAGGCTTCTACTTCTTTGGGCCGGCGATTGCCTAGCCAGACTCCAGACCCCACTTGGCGGCGGCAAAGGCATGGGAGGTCAAGTAATAGCCCTGGACAGAAAATGTCTTCATCTCCGAGTGGATGATAGTGGCTAACTTCGCCGCCTCACTCACCTCATCGGTGGCCACGTCCCTCCAAAAGAGCCTCGAGATTGGACCCCACCCACGGGAGAGCTTTGAATTTGATGGTTCCTGCAGGAAGAAAAAATGATTCTTCCAATTCTTCACCGAGTCCGGATTGGTCCCCCGAAAGTGGAAGCCGGTTTGAGGGGACATCGTAATCCAATCCTCAGACTCCATGAAGCGAAAGACTACCTTCGCCGCATTTGTATCGAACACGTAAGATTAAGACCAGACGAAAACGCACAAAGTAACCAAATAGCGAATAACATTAAGGTGAAGCCTTGCGATAGGGACACCCAATGCCTCAATAAGTACATATAGATCGCATGGCATGGGATATCAAAACCCTCCCTTTAGATAGTGCTCATAAACGAAAATAAAGCCCTCTAGAGGGGCATTAGCCCTACCAGTCAAGCCAAGAGTGCAGTAGGCCATACCCCTGGGGATCCCATAGTCCACTATTAATGCGGCAATGGAACTCGTTGTCAGGACAGACCCAGTATTGCTTACTGCATGGCGGACTGTACGAGAAACTCGGGAAGAGGAGGGAGAACTCTTCTTCTTCGCCATCTCTTTCTCTCAAAGAAATATCGGAGGCTCTCAGTGCAAGGAAGCGCGAAGAATGGAATTTGTTAAGGCATCGCTTCAATAGGCAATAGGGTGCCATTGTACAGGAAACTCAATTCGTGTTTTTCCCAATGGCCATGCCACGTGCCCGTTCGGCAGAGACGCTGCGAGTTCTAAGCAGTAGCCAATCAGGATCGCTGCCAGGCTGATTCCCACTGTCGCCACATCCGCCTGCCGAAGTCACGGCTGTCACACCTGCATTTAATGCGGGAATTCTGACCGTCAAGATCAACGGCGACGAGACTTTCAGGGCATGTATCCAGAAGGAAAAATGAACCATTCAAGCATAACAAACAACAGTAAATGAATCGCACGGCTAAGTAAAAGGTTTTATTATTTATTAATAAACTCTTTTTACAACAGTAGGCAGCCCACGACCGCAAGGTACAACTAGCTGCCCTCACCGGATCCAAAACCGTGTACTCCGTCAGATCTACACGCGTCAGGGCACTTGAGTTTCAAGAGTCCAGGATGCCGATGCAGAAGTTTGGCTCCTCCAGCATGACTATCCTCCGACTGAGACGGATACCATCCTGGAACCTCCTTTCCATTACAGGAGCCACCTCTTCCACCGAAACCTCGACCTCAACTCAACCCCAAGTCATGCACACTCCTCTCCGAACAGTACCCAGAGTTGCTCGAGCTCCTCCTGAAGAGCCAGTATGCGATCTCGAGCCTGCATGTTGGCACCAGCAAGCCTCAATGCCCTTGTTTCAGACTCCGTCCATGCAAGCTCAAAGCTCGCCACACAAGCCTGAGCCTGCTCAACCGCGCCAGCAATGGCCTGCACGCGAGCCTCGATGTCCTCCACGACCGTGGAGACTTGGTGGAGCTCAGGATCCACCCTTCTAGGCCTGCAGCGTTGCGAAGAAGTGGCCGCCTCCACCTCAAAACCCGGCAGGGCTCTCAGGAATCTCACCGGTCCCACAACAGAGGCCTCTGAGTAGCAGCCTTCCGCTGCCACAGTGCCAGGTGCGGCCTCGTCATGGATCCTTGAGGTGTGTGTATCACTCACGGACTCCCCAGAGGACGGCTTAGATTCTAATGAAGAAGATGACCCTTCTATTGATGTCAAGATAAGAAAAGGCAAAGGTAGCGTAGGTCTCACGCTCTCAAAGTAGCCAAAAGATGTAAAGCCTTAGAGGAAACTCAGGCGTTTAAATAACCAAAAACCCCCTGGGAAACGGCGTCGTCCTGAGGCACAATTATGGTGGGAGAGAGCCAACAAGCTCCTCCCACGTGGCGAATCCCCAAAGCATCACGCCTTTTCAAAGTAAGTCATTATGACGCGATGCTCCAAGACCTCTCACGCAATCAACGTGTCAGAATATTCGGTAGAGGTGACGTCTGCCAGCAATGTTTGATCTCCCAGGGTGACAAGCGCCAGTGATCTCTTCACACCGCGTCCTCCTATCGACGGCCCGCATCAAGGCTCGAGGGACTGCGACAGCGGAGTAGACCACAAGCAACTGGGAATGTTCAAACACACAAGTTAGCGCATACGACGTCGAAGGGTCCAACAGCCCTTGAGATGTAATGCGCTAAGGAATAAGAAGATGGAGGTTCATGCAACAAGAAAGAAGGATAAAGGCAACGACTATTGCTTTTATTAATCGAGGTTCTTTTGCAAGTATAAAACTTTCGATAGCGAAGGTACAAAAAAGAAGATATAACACAGAGCATAAAAATCGGAATAGTGGCTCCAGATGCTTGAAGCCTTATTGGGGAATGGGGTCTACATCAGATCTCTCTGCCTCGGTCGCCAAAACCCCAATCCACCAAAGCATCAGAGCTGCCGATGTTGGCCGAACACTGAAAGTTCACCCAATGTTAACCGCAGCGATAGCGGAACCAACATCCATGGTAGCAGTCCTGGTGGGGATGAGGCTAGCTCGTGCTCCCCCTACAGGGACTCTACTTTCCACCTCTCTGAACGGCACGCATGATCCATCGGACATAGTCGAGGCCGTCAATGACGTGCTATCCCGAGGACAAAGTGCCCCGTGATAGCTCCGTAATGACCCTCCTGAACACTAGAGGTCATGCCAGCCGCGAGGGAGACCTATAACGGTAGTAGAGTGGCCAAACCATCCTCATTAGTATGAGGAAGCGCCCACAATCAAGGCGTTAAGATAGTCTTCGGCAGAAGCTCCAAATCTCCAGCAAACCCATCCAATTCGTTTGCGAAATCTCGCTGGGAGCGGGACAAGCCAAGGGCTTCATATCATTCCTCTGATAATTGGCTAAGGCATGAATCTCTCCAATCGGAGGCTCCCCCATTTATGGGCAAACCAGCACCCTGTCCATGCCTAGCAGAGCATGCCGCCCGATGGCCGTCATTCACAAAACAAGAACGTCCTAAGTATTGATGCAAATTCTTGCGTGCGAATCCTCCCATTCAGAGCACCGAATCTCTGCAGCATTTGAAAAGCCCGCGTGATCGCCTGGGGAAGGAGCAACGCCAGATGAAGACAAGATCCAGTGCATCTCGAGAAAGAACGCGCGGTAGCCAGCTGGACCCGTGAGGGACATGCCAAGCCTCGACTATAAGTCAGCCCAGGCATGGTGAGCTAGTGTTGTGTCCAGTATTAGTAAGGCCTAAGAATCGCAAGGCCCAACTTGGGTAGCAGCGGCCCAGACAATCAGCGCGGCCTAATACTCGAAACAGCCTACGTGGCAGCCCAATCCACATAACCAATTAGTGTCTCCTACAACTCATTAATGCAGCTGCAGGCTGCAGGCGGCAGGCGTAGGATAGAAGGGGCGAGCCAATGAAAGAAAGGTCAACTCTACCAGTCGCGACTCGCACCGCTCCCTACAACTGGTCAGCCAATCCTCACGCAAGAAGCAGATTAAGCATGGCCAGCGATGCACGATCATCTCCCCATCGCCACAAAGTGACAACTGACATCACCGACTACCGCCAACGATCAACGGCCGACGAATCTCTACGGGAAGGATTTTCACTCATAAAGCTCCACGCCATGGGGCCTATAAATTTCCTCTCCTTCTACAAAGAGGGGAATCGGATTCCTAATCACTAATTGGATTTTTGACATTGAAACGTGCGCTCCATGTGCTCCTACTCTCATACTCGCGTCCTAACAAATCTTCCACAGCCTTCTCAGGCTACAAAAGTGAGCCACCCTTTGTAGTGTATTCAGGGAGCCAGGCCTCCCATAAAATGCTCATCGAGTCCTGTGCTCTTACATCCACACACTCCCACCACACACTTAGTATATTTTCGTGCACCTCTAAGCATGCACCCATTTCGGTTCATTACGAAAAGTTACTGACTTGAGTGTTGGAATATTTTCGGTGAAAAAAATTCCATTGATCTCTAATCTCTTATTTGTAATTTGTATTGTGCAGGTTCTAGATTAATAGCGACGGAGGCTAGACCCGCTCGTGATTCTATTCAGACGATGAGGGATTCGAAGGCTCCCTAATCCATATGACAATCAGGGACTCAGGACGCAACAAAACTAAAAAGTTTGCTCAAATATAAATATATTCTTATTTTTCTCATACCAGAAAAAAATAACTTTATTCATCAAATTTTATGTAGTATTTTTTTTTATTTTTTTTAAATATATCACATACAATCAAAATCATAAACTTATAAGAACCTTAATATGCAATTAAGAAACATACAGAAAACTATATTATAAAAATTATAGAAAATTAATATAGTTTATATAATTTTTATCAAATATAGAATATACATAAATAATTATGTGATAATTTAAGATATGTAAAAGTATATATTTAAAATCTAATGATATATTAAAAAATTAAATAGAATTTAAAAATATGTAAGAATATTATTATAAAAATTCAGTACTTAAATATGATTTATATGAAATTATAATATATAGTTTATAGAAATTCATGAAATGGGAGTGAAATTATATGCATGCAAAGAATAATCAATTTAACTATAAAAATAATATATATATGAATATTTAAAATAAAAAATACTCAAAAATAGCAAAAATAAATAACAATTAATTAAAAAGTAGTTCAAATATCCCTATCTTCACTTAATTTTTATAAATGATTACTTGATTTTACTATAATTTCTTATCTTCTTACTTTCTATCTCTTTTTTTTTCTCTTATTTTTTTTTTCCTCTTTTTTCTTAAAAATCAGATAAAAATAGTCCAAAATTGACAAAAGAATCTATTTATAAAAAAACCTTGGCCAATAAGCACCACTCATGTGCACGCTAAATGATAATATTCTATTCTAAATAAGCACGTGCGTGACTTGGGTGCTGTTTAGGCGCAGACATTTCACCTAAAATGCATTCGTGTATGAATCAGGTATATATTAGGTATCATTCGATCTAACTTATTTCGATTAAAATTTTAATTTTTTAAAAAATATTAATTAATTTTAAAAATTTATTAATTTAATCAAATTAATTACTATTAAAATAATCTTTGAGGTTCATATCTTACATCAATTGTTCAATCACATGCCAAAAATCTCATGTGTAATTTTATATTCTCACTATAGTCCGCTACTGAATCTTTTAACATGATGTTAGGGTGAGATAGAATAAAAAATTTATTCCAAGTTTATTTAAAAAAATTATATATTTTTTTTATTTTATAATATTTTAAATAGAATAATATTTATTTTTCATAAATTATAACTGTTAAATATTTATTTACTAAAATAATCAAATAAAAAAATAATAAATTTATTAAAAATAATCAATGACAAATTAATTTTTTTTGGTAAATGAATTATTCATAAGTATTTTTTATTTAATAATAAAATTATATGTGGTTTATATTTCTTTTAACTTTTGATTATATATAGCATACGTGAATCTAATTCTCTAAATCCTATTCCTCATATTACTTTAAAATCAAAATAATAAGAACACAGTTTACACGGGAATCTCGTCCTCAAGCAAACCACTTGCTCCTAAAAAGGAAAAATAAAAGAAAATAAAAAGTCACACGCGCTGGACGCAGCAGGTGCTTCTCACGCATTGCTATAATGTTGACAGTTGGGCAGTCAAGATTTTAGCCAGCTATTTAGTGCCCCCCCCCAAAAAAAAAATTGAAATTTAATAATAAAAAGAGGGGCATAGAAGGAAATGTGCAAGAAGAATCATTCTCTACTGCCGGGACTATAGATGTGCTTCCGCACCGATGTGCATCAGTCGTTCTCCGCTTTACCATTTATGCCCTCCACTTGTGGGACAACCTGTAGGGTACACATACATTATCACTCAGGACCCCCACCTATCATTATAAAATGAACCTTTACGTTAAGTACATTATGTTGTGTTATTATAAAAATAATATTATATTAAAATTATTATTTTTAATATAAAAAATAAAAAATAAAATAAAGTTTATATTATTTTTGATAATTTTAACAAGAGGTGTACACGACCGATTATATAAATATTATTTTTGTTGAAAAAATAGCATAACAAATATGCAGATTAAAAGAAAAAATAGAATAAAACACCCTGAATAAACATGCATATATATGCTCATTGAAACTTTGCATGAATAAAACTATAAAATGGGTAATAATTAATAAAGTATTGTTAAATTTTATAATTCATTAGTTAGGTTTAATTTTATTTATTTATTTATTAGTATCACATGAGTGAATTGCAAATTTTGGGCTCTTGTTTAATTCGATTAAAGTAACTCAGAGGATACTCTAAAAAAAATTTTATATGACATAATATTTATCTATTTAATTTTATATAAATTAAATAATATAAATAAATAAATAGTCATAACATTTAGAATGTACTAAAAGTAGTTAAAAAAAATGACCCCCTAATTCTACTCTAATTAGATAAAAAGAAATAATTTGTAACAATTTTAACTATCTTTAGGATATATTTGGATGATATTATATTCTTCTATTTATCAATTTTTGTATATATCTATTAATATTTATGGAAAAATAAGATATTATGTCGTAAAAACTTTAAAAAAAATTTAATAATATTTTTTTAACATTTTTTTAGATAAATATAAATGATAGATCTCATCAAAATGGAAGTGAAATGTTGAATAAACTTTGGTGTATATATATATATATATGTACAAGAAAGTGGTAATTATAACTAAATAATCATAATAATAAAATATAATATTTTACGTAAAAAATTTCTATAATAATAAAAAAAAGAATCATAAGATTTATAAGTTTAAAAATATTAAACATAAAGTAAGTTCCGTTATAAAAATATCTAACAATATAATGATACAATACCTATAAACTTTCTTATCCATAAAAATTCAATCTTCATCAAATTTTGATTTGGGTTTTTAGGTAGTAAACATCAAAAGATGTATTATTTTAAAAAATAATAAATTTTTTATTTTGCTTATTCATATGTCAAAGTTTGTACGATTCAAGTAAACTATTTTGTTACCACCTCCATAAATCCAAATAAAATTAACACAATAACTTGAAATCTCCAGTACTACTTGTGAGGTTTTGGTCAATAAAACTTTTCTAATAAAATCAAGAACTAACCTCTATAATAATCATATTTAAACTTTTTATTTAAACTCATGATGAAGCAATACGATAACACATAATAGTAAAATAATAATCACAACAATGATGCACAATAAGTTTAAAAATACCTACTATATAGTGAAACATATTACAGTAAAAAAAAACTCAAATAATAGAAAATATAATAGCAGTTGAGAATAAAATAACCATTAAAATATTTTTTCCAATAATAAAAATAACGTATCCTAAATTGATAAAAAATAAAATACGATTTAAAACTCAAACATATGAGATTACTTCACCATCTTCCTTTCTCTCTTCCCCTTTTTTCTCTTCTCTATTTTGATGGTTAAAGGAGACTCAACATTTTTGCATACGACACTCTAAAATTGCACAGGAGCTTTTATATTAGTATCAGCATATAAGTTCTTATTAGACGTGCATTAGGCACAAACCTAATAGACAAACCATAAATGTATGTCTTATTAGACACGACCTTTTAGACAAATCACGTATTTGTGCCTTATAAGAGCCCATCGTGTATTGCTTAAAAAATTACCTTGATTTGAACAAATTTTACACCAATATCGAGAGAATCTTCTGTAAAATTCTATACAATCAGTTAACAAATCAAAAAATATAAATATATATAAAGGAATGATCCTTCCCAATAAATCCACCCCACAACCTAGCAGCAAAGTATTGTTATATTAAGAGCAATTGTATGAAATTTTATAGATAATACCATTGTTAAGTTTTAATATTATATTTACTTTCGTTCGAGATATTTCTAATTTTAAAAAAAAAAGTGAATGAATCAAATCAGTAGCCCAGTCTCATACCATCTTATCTTTTAAAAAAGTTTATCGAATAAAAAAAAATCTTATCACTGAAAAATAAAAAGGCTATTTCTTTAGTAAGGCTAATGTGAATCAATCAACTCTTATCATAGAAAAGTAAAATTTTAGATTATTGAGAAATATCTCGATATATTTCTAGAAACTCTTACATGAGTTTAAAGGTATCAAATTTAATTAAATTAGCGAAGTGACAGAAAGAAATTAATTATAAGAAAAAAAAAGAGAAAATCACCTGATCTTGATCTTTGGTGACGTGGCACGGATCGATGATTGATCTTATCCTTTGGCTGCTAGTCCTGGTTGTAGGAAACGACACCTCCGCAGCTACAGAAAAAAATCATGCAACGTCATCTTCACAATCTCCTAAAAAAATAACTACAAATATTTTGCTTAAAATATCCACAGAAAAAAAAAAAAAAAAGCTCCAAGGGGCATATTCGATATTGTGTAGATTCCTTACGCGCTGTTTGGATGTGGTGTTCTGACACAAATATTCAAAGAGCATGTTGGCGTGCCCAAGTCGTTCACAGGATCGCGTGATCGCCCAGGAAAAATGCACACGCCTCTTTTCTTTGAAATTATAATATCTTCGTGGCCAAACAAATCCTTACAATAACCGATCACATTACTTATTTTTAATTCTTTTTTTTAAAATCTAATTTAATGAGTTTTAGAATACAAAATATATAATCTTCGGCATAAATCTTTAAAAAATGAAATTTAATATAAAATTTCTATCATAGATTATTATTTAAAATATATTTTTTATATATTTAATTTATGTCAAATTTATTAAATTAAATGAATATAAATTTAGCTTCTAAAAAAAGAATTTGAGTCTCAGATATTTTCATCCTCTATGTCATTTTCTTCTGAGCAATTAATTGATTTTATATTATCCTTCAGGCAAAATTTTCAAATGAGGTTGAGCTTTAATTCCAAGATGAAATAATAATAATTTTATGATAAAATACACAAAATAACAACTCAGATTTGATATTTTTTAAGCTTAAAGAGCGAGAGCGAGGATTAATTATATCCGAAATTTGAGAAAATTTGAAATAAAAATTGCATGCAATGATGATCAAGATCACGAACATTGAGGATGACGATCAGATGATTGCGATGGTGATCGGTGGAAAATGCACCGAAAGAGCGAGAGAAAATGCACCTGCGCCAGAAATTTTCCCTCTCCTGAGAGATTTCAAATCCTGAGTAGACTCGGAAATGTCCGGCACGTAACGGTCGAGGCGGAAAATTCGCCCGCTAGGTTTGAGCACCGTCCGAACGAAATGCGCCTCCATTGATCTGAGGAAGAGTTGGTGCTTCTCGTTCGTCCAGTTTCCGTCTTTCTGCGGATCCATCCTCTCCGAAAGAGAACACAGATTTTCGGCCGACGGAGGAGCGACGTTGGCGGCCACCGGTGGAAGGAGTGATTTTCCGGTAGGAGGCGTAGTCGGCGGCGGCGTTATAGTTTACGGCCGGTGGCTTGAGCTATGAGGGCCAGCTGCTCGCTCTTTATTTTATATTATTGCGGAGATAGGCTCCCGCTAGAGCTTTCTGGGATATTTTCAGAATGGATGATGATAATAATCAAGAGCATGATAAATTTTATAATATATAACTGACATACGAAATATATTATTATAAAAAAAAATTAACGCTTCTATATTTAATTATTGTTGAATTAAAATAATTATTTTACTATTTTTATAAAAAATGATGAAATTAATTATTTTTTAAAAAATAAATGAGTTATAATAGACAAAGTATAATTTTAATTGCGCCAGTAAAAAATTAATAACATTAATAAAAAAAATTTAATTAAATATCTCTTATACAGATTATTATATTATATTATATTATATTAATATTTATATAATATAAAATAAATAATATATTTTTTTGAAGAGATTTTTTTAATGCCCTTTTTTCTTTGTTATGGAAGGGTGGCTGCTTAACTTTAAGTAAATAATAATTGCTTTAAATATTGGAAGGGGAGAGAAAATAATGGTTCATAGATTACAATAGATATGAGTCGGTGGGTACAAAAGATAGAAGAAATTGCCTGTCATTTTCGCTGGGTTATGCTTCTTTATAAACCCTAGATATATTTTGACTTTATAATTATTATCATAGTTATATTATAAAAAAAATAATTGGGATTTTAATGCCATCTAACCACCAATTTGAAAATCTAAATTACAAAATTATTCAATTTCTAACCAAACTTATAAAATAAAAGCCTTAATTAAAAGCCAAAGCTGATGGCTTTGAAATAAAACCGTCTTTATTTCACAGTTATATTTCGACACCATAAAAAGCGCAAAAATGTGAGTTAATTTTATTAAGCTTTAAGAGATATATATATATATTTTTTTATATAAGTTTTATATTTAATAGATGGATTACTTAGAGGATATGTAATGTTTACGCAATGTATATTGAGAAAAATATATCGTGTAAAAATTGTGTGATATTTATGTAAAGGTTGTTCAAGCAATACAATTCCCTAAAGGTTTGTACAAAGTCAGTGCCAAATGCTTTAAAACAAAAGCCATTTTTAAGTAAATTGAAAGCAATTGCATCTGATTAGCCCATAAAAGTATTCGTATGCATTTGGGATAGAATAAGTGGCCTAATATGCACCTGATGAGCAGTCATGAGTCAATTCGAGTAAATCCAGCACTTTAAGAATAACTGAATGGTACACATGTGTGGTTTAGAGAATCGAAAGCAATTGTATCTGATTAGCACACAATGGGTACTCATGCGTATTTGAGATAGAATGAGCAATCCAATATGCACTTGATGAGCGGTTATGAGTCAATTCAAGTAAATCTAATATTTTAAGGACAACTGAATGGCACGCATGTATAACTAAGTGAATCAGAAGCAATTGCATCTAATAAGCACACAATGAGTACTTGTGCACATTTGGAATAGACTAAGCGGGCTAATATGTACTTGAGGAGCAGTTATGAGTCAATTTTAATAAATCCAGCATTTCAAGAACAACTGAATGGCGTACGTGTGTAATTTATTCAGAGAGATCATACATTATATACGACTAAAAATGCTCATATATTGATAATAGTCTAAAACAACTTGATGCATTTTTAAAAATATGAACAAATTATTATTCTGTTGTTTTCAATCCTCATAGATCTAGCAATTATAAGTATGAGTATACATTGGATCCAACTATATTTATCACAACCGTGACAATAATTTAAAGGAATTTTCTTAAAACATAATTTAATGTTTCTTGTTGAAAACTTAAGATATTTTCTCCCCACCAACTATATAAAAATAGACTAATATAATTTAATTATTAATAAATAAATTAATCAAAATTGATATTTTTAAATTCTTTTTGTATATTTTAAAGTAAATGATTAGAATTTAAAGGAATAAAAGCCTATGTAGCAGCCTCATCCTGCAGGCGGATATTTAAAAGTAAATATTAAATATAATAAATATATTTTGTTTTAAAACATGTGTTTATTTAAATTGAGATATATTGTTAATAAATTCAATAATTCAGATTTACATAAATATATAAATAATATTTTTTTTATAAATATATTATTTATTTATTTTTGTTTGTGCCACTCTTTGTGAGAAGGCGAATAAGATATTGTATAATAAAAAATATTATTTATAAATTTAGTTATATATTTATTTATATAAAAATTATTAAACGTATGTATAAATTTTATCATTTATATTAAAAATAATAATTTTAATATAAATAGATTTATAAATAGTATTAATTAAATATAATACGTGTCAGAATAGTTGGTGTGAAAAATATCTGAGACGAGCTTCGAGAACGAGGCTAAGATTTTTATTTTTATTTCTTCTTAAAGAAAAAAGATATTTATAGATGAATCCGTTTGAGCTTTGATATTTCTTGTGCAGCGTCAAATAAATGGCCTCCCCTATGGGGAGGAATTACCGAAATGCCACCAGCGTTCAATGATAGTCAATTTCTCAAAAAGAAAATGAATTTTATAACAAGCGTAATTAAAATTATCATATTTTTAATATAATTAATAAATATGTAATTTTAAAATATCTAAAATAATTTTGTTTACTTTTACTATTGTACACTCTGGTTTTTTTTTTTTACAATTTTATACTTTTCCTATATTCTACGATTTTATTATGATTATTTTAAAATATATATACTTTTTATTTTTAAATGATTGATACCTATTTTTAAAATATAATATTTAATATTAAAATAATAAGTTCATACGATTGTATCAATCTAAGTCTTCATTATTTTTAATTAGGATAATTTTAATTATTAAAGAAAATATAAAAGACTAAAAGTTTTAAAAAAATTCATAATAAAACTCTATCAAAAGACTCGAACAAAAATTAAAGAAAACGCACGTCTAGTGGCACATATTTTCCAGTGAGTTCTAAAGCCTCTTATGTAATATAATAGATAACATCTTATTTATTTATTGCGCAATTTTGTTATGTTAGATAGTGATTGAAACGTCAGCAGTGGACTGATTTAAAAGGGGTAAGTGACCTAGAAATGATAGCGGCTCATTTATTATTAGGATGGTCAACGCTGTCGTTGATCGAAAGAGCATAACAAGTAGGCCGGACGTAATCCAAGATAAACACGGCTCATATTAAAATCGGCCCACGTATACCTTTCCACGCTTTAACGGTCATCTGTCCTAATTTTTCGTACATCTAAGAATGATAACCTCTTTTGTAACGAAAATTGCCTAGAATCAGAGTACATTTTAGAAGGAAGGCAAACAAATCAGCATGCAGTCTTAAAAGAAAATCTCAATGGTCACCACGCGCGGTATCTCCACGAAAGGAAGAGAATCTTCCTTCCTAACTGTTGTAGTCCAAAATGGCGCCCACGCCTATATTGGGGAAGACGACAATCCCCATAGAAGGCAGTCATCCCGTTTCGCCATCTCAAGAAGGCAACGGAGATCCACGACTATAAAAGGCCATAGAGACCCACTACATAGGCACGCATTCTTGTATACTCAAACTCACAGAAACTCTCTAATCCTTCAAAGCATCCCAACATTCTGCTCTCTCTTTGTTACTTGTTCCCAACAAACTCAGTACATAGAGAAATCATTCTCCGTGAGCATCCACGACCGAAATCACTCTCCATGAGTGCACATCTGACCATCATTCATAAGTCCCACGTCCGAAATCCATCTTTACATTCTTTGCATTTACCTTCTTATTCTTAAAAGGTCATTTATTGACTTGAATGTCGGAGTACTTACGGTGGGATAAAATCTCGCAATTACCTGACCTCTTATTTAAAATTGTGGTATAAAAGATCTCATGCTCAAAAGACGGTGATCAAAATCCAACGGACCAGTTCGACCCAAATTTGTTTAAAATTTGGATCTATTACGTATCAAATAGTTTAGAATTTAAGTAAATATGATGCAATTTGATTATAAATCACTTAGTACTATATTTTGTAAGGTAAATGGATTAGCACAAATGATTAAAATAAGCTAAAGTGTTGTGGTTATATTTATGGTTAAGAATTTGATTTCTGTTACTGTGTGCCTCTTAAGATATATAATTATAATCTTTATAGTTGACATTATACTCTTAGAGATTAACTCAAACTTACAAAATTAAAATTTATTATAAAAAATTCTGTATATATTGTAGCAATTTAATCTCAAAATACAACTAACAGTTTCTCTTTTTTTTCTTTTTCTTTTTTTTTTCACATTTGGGTAGAAAAAGAAAATGACACAATACTTAAGATTTCTTTTGTTTGGGGTTATAATTAATGTCATTTTTGCAACAATAGATATTATTTTTTTGGCATATGATCATCATAAATGAGGATATACATTTGATATTTGGTCCAAACTAATAAAACAGTGATTATTTATTATATAAAAATATGAAAATTTCACCAATTTACTCTCAAAATACACCTAATTAGTATCATTACCAACTTGTAATAAGGCTTTTTTTTTTTTTTTTTTTTTTTTTGCAACAATCGATGCTTCTTTTATAGCTGGTTATAATTGGCACTGCCTTTGCAATACATACATATTATTATGTAGTTTAAAGTGATGATCATCATGTCATAATGGATTGTGTTTTTGGGATAAATAGACAATGGATTAGTCATATCATTGTATTAATGCCCACTTAGCCACCTTATACCAATTGAACAATTTCTATTTTTAAGTGGCATATGTAACTGTAAGAGAGTGGAGTAAATTATGTTAGTTTCGGTTTATTTTCCTATGTGTTTTATATTTGATGGATGTATTATTTGAAGGATGCATCATATTTATACGAGATTTGCTTATTAAAGTTGTCAAATAATGGTCATATGATATTCTTATAATGGTCAATCAAACGATAGAGTTTATATGAAATTCGTGTAAAGTGTGTTTAAGAGAAAATTATTTCCAACAAATTGGAAACAGTAGCGCCTAATAGACGTACGATAGGTGTTTGTGCACATTTACAATAAAATGGGCACATCTAATACGCACCCGAGAGATGTTCGTGTGCTAATTTTAGTAAATGCTGCGCTTGAAAAGTGCAGATGAGTGATTTGTGAAGAAGTCGCATCTAATGCATGTACGATGGATATTTATATTGCCACACTGGTATAAAATTTTTGATATGATTTTTAGAAAAAATTTGACAGCATTTTAATACAAGGGCGCTGTATAAAGAGAAAAAAGATAGATGAGAAACATTTTTGATATCCGGTTCAGGTTTAATTTAAATTTCACCATTCATTAAATTCAAAATGCTATTCTAGACTTAATTTCTTGATATGTTACTAATTGTTTACTCTTATTCTTATTATATTATTTTGTTACTAGTTACAAGATATATTAAGAATATTATATTCAATCATTATTTACTTAAATTATAATAAAAAACTCTAAGAGAATACTATATTTATAACCAATTACTTTTCTATTTAATATTACTCAGAAATAATCTCATACCTTTTTCTTTGATCTATAATATTTTTTTATATTAAATATTATTGTACAACTTTGTGTATTTGGTTGTATATGTTCCTTGTAATCGCAGGTTTCATGGTTGATAATTGACCAAAAATTCGGATTTATTTTCATTGTATCAAATGTATGCATGTTTTCATCACACAATAAAATATCTTAATCACATATCATCAAGAATCACGTGTTCGAATCTTGATTAGAATGTCAGCCAACGGGTTGAATCGTCATCGTATGACTCAGTCAACAAATTAACACGCTGAAAGATCTTAATTGCATATCATCAAGAATCGCATGTTTGAATCTTGATCAGAATGTTGACCAATGGGTTGAATCGTTATCGTATGACCCGGTCAACAAATTGATATGCTGAAAGATCTTAATTACATATCATCAAGAATCGCGTGTTCAAATCTTGATCAGAACGTCGGCAAAGGGGTTGAATCGTCATCGTATGACCCGGTTAACAAATTGACATACCGAAAGATCTTAATTACATATCATCAAAAATCGCGTGTTCAAATCTTGATCAGAACATTGGCTAAGGGGTTGAATCGTCATTGTATGACCTGGTGGTGACCACGAGTTCGAGCAGTGAAAATTGTTTCTTACATAGTATAATCTAAAACTTCTTACTGACAAACATAAACAGTATTTGACTCCTTTTTCAGATCCTGTGTCTGAAGAGAGAAATGCATTTACAGGAAGCTCGGCCATCCCTACTCGCAACCGCAAATACTGTCTTGCAGCTCCCTGTCAGGAGTTCATGTGCCCGGCCCCCTGATAGCTCTTTCGGCTGCAGGCTGTACCGGAATGAGCAGTTTCAACGACGACCTGGCGTTGCTGCCGGGGATGCCATGCTCATAAATAGAACGCATCTGTGTCATGGGCAGATGACCAGCTGTTCCGTGCCTGATCCATCCATCAATAATTGGCGTAGATGGAGTAGGCAAATGGCTACAAGAAGAAGCAAGATGACAAACACACACGAGATGTGTACGGTATGTGAGACGCCCCACCTTTGTTCACTGAATTATTGAGCATCGAGTGGGAGGGAAATATTTCAATGAATAATTAATCCAACATTAGGGTTTATAGGATTTTTTTTAAAAAAACTATTACTAAGAATTAGCAACGATGGGGCTGCCGTGTGCAGCAGTTTTGGTTACCCCAACCAACTGTTGGATCTCATAAAGATTAAGGGGTTGGTATTTAATCTTTATAAAGAATATAGTATAATCTTTACATCTTGTAATATAGATTTTCCTATGCTACTTTCTCTTTATTAGTTAAGTTGTGTTATGTTTTTATTTATATTTTGATTCCATTTTGTGTTTTCGGTTAAATATCGTCCTGTGTTAGCCCAACATAACAAGGTCTTCGGATTACGTTATCCGAATGACCAAATGAGTCATATGGTATAATGCCACTAAATTAGTTCGCATTTGAATGAAAAAAGTACGTATGGTTGTTTTATTAGTAGTTGAGATTTAATCTGAAGACGTTTAGTTTATATTTCTACCACTAATGTGATTTTCATTATAGATGAATAATTATTTTTATCAGTTGATCTACTTAATAAGAAAATCAGGCTTGCTATTAATATGGGTATTTCTTAAGTGTTCAAGGGCATTCATTTCATTACCAAATGTTTTCCTAGCCATTTTTTAATCGTACTGAGTTGCAACTCCCATCTGTCATAGGGATTGAGCAATTTTCTAAATATGATAAGAATAGATAACGTGTGGGCGGGTTGATACCTATCAAATTTCTTCTCAATTGAAATCATATGTTATGCAGTGTTTCTAAAGTAATGGCACTAGTCCAATCAATCGGAAAAACCCTACTTATAATATGTAAACACTACACTAAATTTATACCAATTTGATCTTTTAGTTCTCTCTCTACATAATAAGTAAATAAAGAAACCTAAAATTGATAGATGTTATCAGATGTAAAGGTTTAATAATTAAATTGGATTCATGTGGTAATTATTTAGTAATTTGATTTCAAATTCACAAACAAAGGCTCAAAAATGTTATACTTTGAATGAAACAAAGACTGAGTGGAAAATAACTCCATGTTTGGTCATTATAATTGTTGGGTATAATATCGATCGGACTAACCCAATCCATCAGCCGGTAAGCGCATAGTTGATAGGCCCACGAAAGCAAGACATAAGTGAGCAGTGCCAGCCTATTAAGCCCAATACCAGAGAACACTATGTCTCGTCGCGATCTAATTTTAACTAGGATAAATTATGATTTAGTAGGCGGTCGGACAATTAATAAGCAGAATATAACTCGATTTGAGTTAGATACTTAAATGGTAACATATTTGAGTATCCAACTGAACGATTCGTTAACTCTGATATTATCTTAAAGTAATGGTTTTCAAATTAACAACTATTGACTGCCTACTAAAAGTTTAATCATTAGGTGTCAACCACTTCCAATTTAACTCTATAATCAAAATATGCACAATGATGGTTGAACTAGTTGTGTTTCAATTAGTCTAACTACCTAGATCAGAAAACTATTGATAATAAATGTTGTAACTATAAATATGTGCATTTTTCTCTAAAAAGGGGATTAGATACAAAAAAAATAAGAAAAATAGAGAATACCCTTTTAAGTTATTTGATATTGAATGAAGACAAGCAACCATTTTCACTTTTTTATTTTCTTAATTTCTCTCATATTTTAAATTTTTTTAAAAATCAAACTGACTTCAACATTAGAAAAGTATTCTAATGAGTGAGTGCAAATTTTTTTACAGTTTTTATTTTTAGTTGTAATATATAAAATTCATATTGAACGAATCTAAAAGTAAATCTAAATTTATTCTAATCAAATTTAAATTTCAAATATGTATCAATATCAAAATAATATTAAAAGAATATTATAAATTAAATCAGTTTTAAAGTATTATAAAGAGCTAATTGACATTGTTTATAAGTAGCAGTGAGTATTTTTTATTCAATATGGTTTTAGTATCATTCCATTTTACACGTTTGACATATAAAAGTTTGATATTGACTCCCTTACCTTGGCATCTAGACCTCAACCATTCTCTCAGGCTGCCTTCCTTGGCTTTCCCTAACCCCGGAAGCTCGGCCTTCGGCATAAGCCCTTATAACTTCTATGATAGTTAATCTAATAAGCACATAGCTTCTGCAAATCGACCGGCCGAACTGTTGTCATGCACCTGTCAAATAGTTACATTCTGTGAAATAATTAACACTAAAAATAAATAAATAAATAAAGATTATGTACATCTATTTATGAGCCTTACATAAGATTAACCTGTCCTAAGGCTTGTTAAGAGCCATTTGTTGCTTGCCAACTCTCAAAGGTAGCTATAAGGACAAGTGGGACCATCACCAGGCAAAACTTTATAAGATATAAAAATTGTTATTAATCATTAAATTATTTTGTCATTTTATAACTTGATAGTATAAAATTAAATATTAATGATATACTTGAATTAACATTTTATCTTTGTCAAAAAATTCGAATTAATTTCTCTCATTGACCCCTTTCTCTCCATTTTAGTAAGAGTTGCATAATTTTTTTTATATATATAAGAAATGTGTACAAAATTTTTTGGACTGATCCCCTCATATTAGAAATCAAGAGAAGTTACCAAGACATCCCCTTCATTCAAATATGACAAGTACTCTTATGTTTCTTTAGACTAAATCTTTTTTTTTTTTTTACACACATACATATGTATAATTTTATTATTTATATGATAAAAAGAGGATATATTCCTTAATTTATTGAGTACCCTTCTTTCTACCACAAATTAGGTCCATTAAAAAGAAATTCTCTAATAAATTATAACTAGATTGTACAACATTGTAATATTTAATTATTATAATAAATTATTAAATATTTGTGATATTATGTATGATAATTTTAACATTCTTCCACTTATCTCATATAATAATAATATAATTATTAAAAGATAGGTAAACTTTAAGCATACTTCATTCTTGTCCCACAATAGTTAAATGATTATAATAATATGGTCAAAAAATTTGTGTCATGGTGCAATATCATAGTGATTTGGCTTCTTCCATATATCACAATAATAAGAAGTATTCGTAAGGTCCAATAATAATATTTTTTATCAAAGATTGTTTTTGTTATTATTAATCTACAAACATAATGCTTGAACATAATTAAAAAAAAAAGAAAATATCATGAACTTATGTATAAAAATCTCAAATGTCAATAGATATAACAAGGTATAACCAAATTTAGATTTATAATAAAGATTCATACTATTAACATAATTTTTAAGATGATCTGATATTAAATCCTTTAATAATGAATCAATAATCATTAAATCTATACTTATATATTCCATTGATATCTTTTATTTCCAAAATTTTCACTTTTGTCGGCAAAGCATTCAATTTCAACATACATAATACTTTTTAGATACTTAGTGTTCTTGCCAAAGAAGAATGCTATGAAATTATTACTATAACTTTCAATAGCTTGGCAATATGCAACAATCTAAGTCATGAAATGAAATTCCCCAATCATAATGTATGAACTATAGTATCAAAATACGCTACAAATTTACCTCACTAAATTCTACCTTGGTTTTATTGTTCAACTTTGCATTCAATTTTAATATCTTTAGTACCTTTTGAATACTTGTTATTTGTGAAAGTATTATAATAATATTTTAGCGATTTAGTTATACTGTTAATAATTTTAAGTCTCAAAACAAAATTTATAGCCATAACGCATGAATCATCACTCAAATCAAACCACAAATTGTCTCCATGCTATCGTACAATAACCTTAGTAGCTCATGCTCATGACTAATTACTGTTTAAACCAAAACAATTCTTAATTTGTATCTTTTTTTCAAAGTTTTCTAATGCCTGAAGAACTTAATTAAACAGATTATATATTTTCATATCACTGATTTTTGTCTATATTTCCTTCTTGTCTTCATTGACTTGTTTTCCTGAATCTTTGATTTAATGCCCATATGATGTGCAGAGACTATATCTATCCCGAGGTTTGTATTTATTATTTTACACTTTTGCTTTAGAAAAAGGATTTGAGCACATTGATATAGACATAGGTCCAATTAATACCTAAAGATATATGCAAAATTTATGGATTTATTGGAGGTCATCATTGTACAAAATATTAAAAGAGTGCAAATCAAGAGAAAAAAGTGACCCTACAACAAAGTATTAGGCAGATCCTATATATATATATATATATCATCTAAGGATGTGACCAACAATATGAAGGTTGGCCCTAAATCATACAACCTATTCAAACCATCCAAGATATAAGAAAAATGTCCAAACTTAATTGAATATTTATTCGTCATCATAAAATTCATAATTTAAGACCCACTAGCCAACAATACAAAATATGGCAAGAGATCCAAACCCGTTAATTTACAAGGTTACAAAATATAACAAAAGTGAACATAATACTTAATAAATCATATATATATATGTATGTGTATATGTACATGATAAAACATGTTGAAGGATAATAACAATCAAATGTAATAATACTAAGAAAAATACGATAAGATGATAAAAATATAAGAATTAAACATTAAAGATAACTTCATCGATTATAATTAAATATCAAAGGTAGGTCTATAACTTCTCCCATAGTATGGGCAATAAAAGCTACTATTTAAAACTTATGAATGTGTTAACTATATATTATACCATATAGGTAGAGACATCACTTAAAATGTCTAAATATATTATATTAATTTTTAATAATTACTTTTATTTAGTCAAAATAAAATAGTCTATAAAAAATAACAAATATATACTTTTTTAATAAAAAATAATATCCTTACAAAATTTAAAGTAAATTTTCATCAAATACATGCATAAAAGAAACATATGAGTTTAAATATCTAAAGATTTTAAGATTTCTAAATAAAATTTCAATAAAGTGAGATAGAAATCTTTAAATTTCATAAATAAAAGCAATGTTCACATGCATGTAAGTAGAAATAAAGAAGGACAACAAATGACTATATGCATGTATATTTAAATATAAAATAGAAAAGATATTTTAAAAAGTATAGCAATAAGTGAAAAAATAATTTAAATATACTTACCTTAATTAAATCTCACCAATATCTAACATGAAAACACTTAAATATTGATTTCCTTTACTTTCTCTCTCATCTTTTATCCCTTTTTTATTTTTCTTTTCTTTTATCTCTCGAATCTCATGCCAAAATGACCAAAAATTAGTCAATTGTTACTTAAATGACTAGATTAAAGCACAAGCGTTAGTCGTACGTTCATTAAGCATGGGGCTATAATCATGCACACATGAGCATGCCTTTGTCCATGCACCCAAGAGCACTGCCTATTCTATTAATTATGCCTGAACAACATACATGTGTGAATCCATCTTTAATTTCTTTTTTTTTTTTCAAATAATTGATTTTTTTTTATCTATATACACAATTATTATTATTAAAATTTTACTTAATACAATTAATTTTGATATCATAATGTTGGGGTTCGACCAACCTAGCACAGCAGAAATCCGAACCCCCCATCGTCATCAGCCACAATTAGTGTAAGCACAAGGAACACAAAAAAATGCACAGGATTTTTAAGATGAAAATTTTCATCTCAACTAAGGGTAAAAATCATATAACAAACTCTGAAAATTATCCACTATGTAAAACCTATTACAAAAATTTTGAAACAAAATACAAGTAACCCACTCGACTACACAAGACTCCTGAGAACCGAGAATAAGAAAAACAATCACTCGAAATAAGGAAACTCTCATTCCTTCTTATATCACTGTTTTTCTTCTCTCATTCCTCTCAACGTGATACTCTCTACTTACTAACATTTTACATAGTGTAGTGAAACGGCAACCCCGTTTCACCCGGCACACATACGGCTAGATGCGCACAGCACCCTTGTGACACACCCACTAGCACTTGGTGATTTCTCACACTTGGTACAATCCACACCCTTGGTGTTTTCACACTTTCATTGGTGCTACCACACTTTGACCTTTTTTGCACATCTTTCTGAAGCTCCTGGTACTCATATATAAACGCCCTAACTCCAAATCCCCACCTACTCAACTGGCCGATCTTACAGATGATTCATACCACGTCTTCATCAATTTTTGAGCTTTCTACAGGCCCATGCCATGCACATCAGCTGCGCATGCTCTGATCAGACGGCGCATGCTCTGAAAAGCTTGCAAGCCTGGTAGGTTAACTGCCTACTCTGAAAATGGCCTGCCACTAGCTCTGCAACCTGTCAACAACTTGTTTGTATCAGAAGAGATTTGATTGACTTTGATACTACTTGTTGAAATTCGATCAACCTGCATTCGCACAATCCGGCGCAGCAAAAATCCAAACTCCCCGTCGTCGTCAGCCACCATTAGTGTAAGCACAAGGAATACAAAGAAATATATAATATTTTTAACGTGAAAAATTTCTTCTCAATTAAGGGTGAAAATCACGAGACAAACTATAAAAATTATCCACTATGTAAAATCGATTACAAAAATCTTAAGATAGAATACAAGTAACCCACCCTGACTATACAAGCCCTCTGAGAATTAAGAACAAGAAAAATAATTACGCAGAGTAGGAAAACTCTCATTTTCTCTTATCTCACTGTTTTTTTTTCTGATTTCTCTCACCTTGGTACTCTCTACTCACTGACATTTTACATAGTGTGGTAAAACGGTAACCCTATTTCACACTGCATACATGGGGCCAGTGCACAGCGCCCCTGGTGACACACCTACCAGCACTTGATGATTTCTCAAACTTGGTGCAACCTGCACCCTTGGTGTTTTCACACTCTCATTGGTGCTACCACACTTTGGCCTTTTTTTGCACCTTTTTTTGAAGCTTGTGGTACTCATATATAGACGCCCTAGCTTCAAATCCAAGTCTGCTCAACTGACCGATCTTGCAAATAATTCATGCCACGTCTTTACCAGTTCTCGAGCTTTCTACAAGCGCATACCCTGCACGTCAGCTATGCATACTGTGATCAGACGGTGCGTGCTCTAAAAAGCCTGCAAACCTGATAGGTCAATTGCTTGCTCTGAAAATGGCCTGCCACTAGTTTTACAACTTGCCAACAATTTTTCTGTACGAGCTCAATCGGTTAACCTCTTATTGACTGGATGGCGGTCCTCCTATGGCTAGTTTTCGGGCATTCCATACCGGTGACACTAATCAATAAATTTCGTGCCTTTCTCTTTGCCTCCATGGCCGGTCAACTCTTTGACCAACTATTTACCCATATGGGCCAAGAGCATCCGCGCGCCTTCCGCTGTTTACTTCCTTCAATAGGTCAACTCCGTTGACCAGTACTTTGTCTTGCTAGCTTGCCTTCTTGGCCATTTGCCTCTCAGCCAATTAACCTCCGTTGATCGGCCAATTCTCTCCGGACTTTCACTCTAGAAAATACACTTCATTATTTGCTTTCCGAAAATCTTCCGATGATAAACCCGTTTGTTGTGTTACCCACAAAAGCGGGACCAAACCCAACACATAATGCATATTTAAATAATTGGGTGTTATATAAAAGTTACTTGAAAAGTAACATATATGAATATAAAAGATGGAAATAATATGAATTGGTTATGAAGATGCACAGCAAAAACACATATGTTTCAATATTTAATATCCTTATCTATTGTAATATACTTTTGATACTTTAGGCCACAACTAATGACGCTTTTTAACAGTTGAATATCCAAGCTAGAGAGCTGTTACACTGAGCAACCTTTAACATATCTACTTCAACTTTCTCAAAATTGTTGCAACAATTTTAATTGTTGATACAACATATCTTAATTGTATGTAGTTAATGACCCAGTTAGTCCATAGTTAATGATGATAAACTACTTTCACAATTGTAGGAATTTAATAATTAGAAATACCAATATGAGACAATTTATTTAAGGATAGGAACCACTATCGTAATTGTTGATATTTAATAACATGTAATATTTTTGTTATTTATATTATTAAGGACGGTATTTATGTTGAAATAGAAAAAATATTGTCCTTAAAATGTTGGTTTACAATTAATGATAGAAAAATACCGATGTCATAGACTTGTTCTAATGAAAATAATAATAATAGGAATTTTACATAGTTAAAATATTTTAACAAGAATCAAGTTATCAATGACCGAAAATTCCATTATTAAAAATACTTTTTCCTCGTATTATAGATGTTGACACTTAAGAGGATTTAACAATATATAACCCCAGATGCCTAAAGCTAATGGTTATGGACCAACATAGATTTATGATATATTAGTATAACTTTTTTATATCTTTTGAAGTGTGATAATTTATCAATGTACACATACTTTTAAACTAGTCTTACTAAACACAGGTGGTTCACGATAGCAAATATATCGTTAAGTATGCAACTTACTCATGCAAAAGCAGCCCGCATGCAATCACCACATGAGCGGCCAATGGGTTATGAACTAATACAGATCGAGGCGGCTTACGATAGCAAATATATCATAGAGTTCATAAGCAGCCCTTGAGTCATGATCACCCACCCCAACCGGTGTCTTATCTGCGATGACGGAGGGCAAAGTTAAATGACCATTACAGACGTGCTTGTTTGAGAGGCTGCAGGTCACATTCATCTTCACCGTGGGGGCAAAAATGTCAATCACCTCTCCTACCACCCTCGCAACAAGAAGTGGATCTATCAGCGCTGTTGACATGCATGATGAACTACTACTTGCTCAGCAGCGGCTGCAATGATCGTGAGACTGAGGAGGAGAAGTCTTAAAGAGAGGGAGAGAGAGAGAAGCTCAAATGATTCTGAAATTGTTTTACAATTTCGTGATGGGCTGTCCATAAGAGGCGAATTAAAAGACCAAAAAAATTGAATTTGAGTGATTTTTTTTATTTTCATTTTACTTTATATTTTTTGTGGCATCTTGTATAATACTAGTAGATTGGTCCTAAAGTTTTCGGTTAAAAGCTTAACAAAATGGAATTTGATTAATTCATAATAGATATAATCAAAATTAGGTCGTCTGAACAACTTAGTCTAATCAATATAAATTATATAGGTTTTAATTAACATATATTATTATTATGGATGAATATGATCAAAAATTATGCCAAATTACTTTTTAAACTTGGTCCAATGACAGGTGAAAATGACTGGTTCCATCCGACATAACTCGAAATATGATTATTTTTATAAATATTTATATATTTTAATTTTAAAAGAAATGTCAAGTTTAAAAATTCTTATCAATAAATTTTTTTTTGTAATTAATATTTTTATGTAAATATTCTTTATATAAATATATACTTAGATAATATTTTAATCAAAATTTCATAATTTTTAAATTTTTTATATTTTAAATATTTTTATATAAATATAAATTTTTAAATAAAAATATTTTAAAAAAATATTCATGTACCAACCCAATTTGGATAATAGATTAAACACATAATTTTTAACTCAAGTGGTCAGGCTGAATAACAGTCATAAATCTTTATCTAATTAAATTTGATTCATATCTGATTTGAATATAATTTTAAATATGTCTAATTCACAAGTATTTTTACCAAATAATAGGCTACATGACACTATAAATAGACTTTGCAACCATATAACCTCTTAAACGTCTGTCTCTCTCTTTAGGTCATCGTGCATAGCTCTGCTCGATAGCTCCTAAAGTCTATTATTTTAAACCTCAATACATGCACTGTATAATCATAAGCTTCGTCTGAAGACACCAAATGGCTTGGTGGCCTAAAAACCTCTATTTATAAGCACATGAAATAAAAATATATAATCAAGTATACAAGTTATACAGTAATATTTAATATAGAAAACTCTTTTCAACTAAAAAAAATTACAAAATATTCACTGAATAAATCTATAATAGAGTATATAGTTGTAAATAACTCTCATCATGATTTCTTCACAATAACCCATATGAATAATTTGTTGGTTTACAACCTCGACACACCTAACAGTAATGCAAAAAATAATGCAGTGAGAAAATGAGAAATCAATCGGTAATACATTTTAGAGTCAAGAGTAAAGTAACATACTCAAGTTTGATAAAAAACGTACCTCAAATTAGATTTCAATCAGATGTTAATTTTTTTTATTCTCTTTTCTCGCTTTTCATTTAAAGCTTCTTTATGTTGAATGATCTCAAATTTTTCCCTAAAAACTACATTGGGCCTTTTAAAACAACATTAATACATATATGCTTGTTAAGCGTGTATCATATGTAAGAAGTAGTACATGATGTGCACGAGCATTCTTCATGCGTGAATAAATGTACACACCGTGCACAAGCGTCTTTTATACGCGCATCAAGTGTAAGCTTTCATTTGAGTAAATCTTGCACAAATCAAATGTGAACCTTCAATGAACAGTATTGTTCAAATAAATCTCACGCAAACATTAAATGAAAATGCTTGACAGCTTCAAAATTAAAAATAACCCTTTTAATGGAGTAAAAGTTACAAGAGCGTAATACAAAACCTAATAAGTTTTTTCTCACGACCTTGTGGAGGAATCTCACCTTACAAGGGAGTGCCACGAGAAATACTCCCAATCCTCCCAAACCTAGGGTTTAATTGCATAACTCATAGCCTTCACACAAAATGTCTAGTGAATAGTGATGTTTGAGTGAACGTTATAATATATCTTGAAAACTGTGCTACTAATGAGCACAAGATACCACGCCCCCAATCTCAAAATCAAATTTATTAATTTTTTTAATTCATAATTAATTTAAATTAATTTTTTAACTTTAAGTTTCAAAAGTTTTAAATATTTATTCATCAACTTAAAAATTAAAAAAAAATAGCAGGACATGAAATTATAAATTAAATACAGTTAAATAGCCTAAAATAATAGATTAATCAAATTACAAAACCTAAAGGTGACACAAAAAAGTAGATTTGAATATAAATAATTATTTGATCTCGAATCATATGTTATAAAAAAATATCTTAATTAATATTAGAGTGTTGAAACCATAAATTGTATCTAAAATAATTGTTTAGCTATTACAATACCATCCTTATCATTATCGGCCGATATAATATAAACTAAAATATACAATAATCTAAAAACAAATTAAATATAAATTCGAATATAAAATATAACTAAGAAAAATCTTTAAACCTCTTCTATCCAGTCCTGTAAGTAAATTTGAGCCTAATAGTCAACAAAATATGCATATTTTTATATGTGGATATATATTAACAAAATATGCCGGAATTATATCGTGATCGAAAGTCTAAATACTAAAAATATCATTATTTGATAAATCATGCGAAAGCTATCACATCCCGTTACCAAACCCAAATAATTAACAGAATTAATCAATCTTATCTCAATTAGTTATATTATTAGGTTGATCTATCTTAAGAGTAGAAATGAAGCTGTCACCTGCTTCAAAATCTCAAATTGACCTTAGGTGTGAGTTGTAAGTCAATATATGCAACCGGCCCAAAAATATAATGACCAGCCAAAAATACAAGATCCGAAAATGCTACACCGAAAGTGGTTTTGAATACCGGCCACAACATAACGCCTATACATGCACAAGGAGATACATCCATACAAAACTCAGAATAACCGAATGACGGTATAAGACAAATCAAAATCCAACTATATTATTTATAGGAATATCGTGATAACTAAATTGATACAGAACTAATTAATTAAAGTAAAAATAAACATTTAAAAATTACTATTTTGAGATAAGATGTATCATCAAATTCATTCTAATTCATAGTCCTAGTTTCTCAAACTAGGTCCTCAACTGACATCCTTACCTATAAGTGTCCAAACTCGTTAATTTGGGGAAGTTTTACAAAATAAAAGTAAAAATAAGTCAAATACTCAATAAGAAATATAAATTACTCACAGTTGAACATATCATTTATATTAAATCATGTTGGGAGGAATAATAAATAAAATCTCGAATGCAAAGCTATAGATTTTTGTAACATACATGCATAGCTTTTAAATTTTTTTCCTATTCTTAATAAAAAATGTGATATAAAAGTTATATTCAAATATGCTAATTCTTATGGACCAAAGTTCAGTAAGGCCTTACTAACAAATGAGTAGATAATTAAAACCCGAATTGTATTTATTTTCACACAATTAAAAATCTTAGGTGGACCATCATACATAAAACTCTATAGATGAGATTGAACGTTACTTTTATCTCATGGATAATAGGTTTAAACCTCAATTACCACTATAATATATGAAGATATATTATAATATATCATTACTAATTTTTCTTATAATAATCTGATGCATAAATCAATAAAAACTCTTCACAATTATAAATAATTTTATATTTTCTCATTTTTTTAAAAAAATATTCTGAATTCTTTTATCAATTATAGAGTTTTTCATTTACTTATTTCAAATACATGCCATGAAATACCTTAACTTTCTATAGAAACTTGAACATACTCTCATTAAGACATGCAAAAGCTATATTCTAAATTTTACAAGCAGATGGACTATTACAACAAAAATTTTAGAGAAAAATCAGTAAAACCCTATCATGTTAACATCTTATTTCAAATATCAAGCATGCAAGGACAAATATGATAAAATTTCAAAACATACAAAGTATAAACTTATGGATTTTAGACATACTGGATACTATATACAAAAATCAAACATATAAGAGTATTAAATTAGAATTTCATAGCACATATGAAGAAAAATTACAGAAATTAACTTAATAATATAATGTACATGGATTTAAACATAAATTTCATACAACATTGCAGAAAAGTAAGGAGAATAGTAAATATATGTGGTAATAGATATTTTAAGTATAAAAAAATAGCGTGTATGAGTATTTAAAATAATAAAAATTCAAAGAAATAATAAGTATTCAGTAATAAAGGAAGGTAGGCATAGGATGCACTTACCTTGACTTCAAATTAATTAAAATCTTACTTAAATTTATTTTAAATAGCCCTCTCTAACCTTTTCTATCTCCTTCTTTGTCATGTCCTATATCCCAATCTTAAATTAACTCTTAATAAACTATTATTAATTAACCTATTATTCTCCTATTTAACCTTATGTAAACTTCACGTCAATACCTTGATCGACCATAAATAGATAAACACAATATCTTTTATAGGACCCAAAGTAATAGGCACATCACATGTGGCTCTAATACCGATAAAAAAACATGGCATCAAACTTTACATAAAGAAAATTGCCTACTCAAAACAAGTATGAGAGTAAATAAACTGCAAAAATAAATCATAATCTGATAACCAACTACTGACCATTGGACAATCCGAAATAATTCTAAAACCACAATAACACCAATCAATAACCTACTATCCGGAACTTGAATTACGACAAACATACATCATCTAACAAATTCGAAAATTGTCAGATAATACAATACATCAATTCTAAACATCCTAATGATGTCCGAAACTTAAAATGACATGTTAATCGATATAAAAAATGATAATACAATATTTTAAGCATCTAAACGCTGTTTGAAATATTATATAATACATCACACGTTATTCACAACTCATTAAACAACATTTAACATCCATAAAACTTTAAACTAAAACTTTTTGAATATTTTCAATATTCACTCTTACTCATCCGGTAAGAACTCCTATATCTTATTTGAGGGGGCTATAAAAATAATAAGCGAGTGAGTCAAAAATTCAATAAGGTACATAATATATCAATGAATATGTATATTTTATGTTTAAAATATATCGAAAAGATTATAGATCATGATTGGATACAATGACATGGATTTGTGTAGAAAAATTTACATAATACATTTTTAAATTTCTTATCATGTTCTTAATTCCATTTAAATTATCAAAATATACTTAATTCTGATTTTTTTTAAAGACTTGGGCCAGTAGGTCTTATTGACTAGAAAAGCGGACAATCAAAACTTGAGTTGTGTATACTCTCATACAATCAAAGGCCATACACTTTTATTCGAGATTAAGAAATGAGCCGTTTATATATCACCTTATATATAGGGCCAAAGGCCATTTCTCACCCGTAGATTGTAGGTTCAAATATCGATATATCATTATAATATATTAAGACATGTCATAATATACTATCCACTAAAATTATCGTTAGTCCAATACAATTACTTAGGAAAACTCCACACTTTACTTCTTAATTTATAAATTTATCACTCCTAGAGAAAATACTCATCATTCATATCTTAAATGTAAAGTTTTCTTTCATAATTCAATAATTTCATACCATATAAAACTTATTCTTTCTGTGTAACGTTGAATTAGTATGTTACGCAGAAAAATTCAGCAAGTGAAGCATAATTTAGCAAAATACAGAATTTTATTGCTGAAGTCCGGAACATATAGGGCAATTCTTATATATTTCTAGCATATGTATAAGACCTATAACTAACAATTTAAAATATATAAAATCCTATATATAAATTTAGAACAAGTAAAAATTATAAATTTTATAACTTCGAACATGCAAACCAATAGTGCAGAAAATCAGCTTTATGATCATACATGCAAAGATTCTACATAAATTTTCAAAACATATATAACCTATACTTCGAATTTTTTTAACATGCAAGAAATTTATCTATGAAATTAAACATGCAGGAGCTATAAACCTCAAAATCAGAACATGAATGTAGCATTACTGTAGAATTCAAGACATCTATATACAATACATGAGTTTAAATATGAGTTCTTGTAAAATTTTGCTATAAAATGTTAGAAAACCAACATGCATATTCATTATAAATATTTATACTTTAAAATTATATCATATTGGAGAAATAAAACAAGAATGGCTCTAGAAAGTTTAAAAAGAACAACAACAATAAAAGGACAGTATAAAAGTGTATTTGACTCTAAATTACCAAATTCTATCCTTAAATCATTTCATTTGAACATTCTCAAACTTTCTCTCTTCTTCTCATATTCCTCTCTCTCTTTCCTAAAATTTTCTACTAAAATGGCTGAAATTGGCATAGGTGTTGTATTTATATAATGGTGCACTCAAGTATAGAATAGTTGAGCACTGGACTATTGGTTCACTGCACTCAAGTGCAGCTCGAGCATGCCTCGAGCACATAACTACTACCAGCAACCGCTCGAGTGTCCCTTAGGCATTCATTAAGCATGGCCAATCTGTCGATCCACTGCTCGAGCACTGATCAGACATCCCTCAAGTACTGACCCATGGGTTTCGACGCTCAAGCGCGGGTCAGACCCTCCTCAGGCATCAAGTCAACCCGATGCGTCCTGAAACCAAATTTTAAACGGGTTCGAATTATGTCGATCATTGAATCCAACTTGGTCCACCGAGTCTGGATCCTACAAACCACTAAAATAAACGGGAGGTTAGGTGCCGGCAAGATGTTATCCCACCGTAAACACTCCAAGGCTCAAGTTAGCAAAACAACCTTCCAAGATTCGAGAAGGTAAAGGAAAGGGTATTATGAGGGTAAGGAACAGAGAGTGTTTGTGGTTATGATTTGGCTCTCGTTGGGAGAGGTTACTATCGCTCAAGAGAAATGGTGATTCCTATCCCAGGGTTTCTGGGGATCAAAGCGACTGGGGAGAGAGATCGAGCGTGGGCGTACTGTTAGCGTAGGAGCCTAAGAGTGTACAGTGTAAGCTCTAATGGATAACTCAGGAAAAAGGAATGAGGATGTGAAAGCGATTCAATTGGGTACCAGAGCGTTTGTTTCCTTCAAGAAGGCGTACCTTGGAGTGTGAACTCCATAGCCTTCTTATAGTCGAGAAGTTGAGCATCGTTCCCTAGTTAGGAGTGCGTAATTCCAATACTCTGCTGGAATAGTTTTCTTTCTTGACATTGGCATTAATGACCGTAACGACTCTTTGGGAGGGTTACCTTTCTTCTGTGTTTTACAACGGTTAGGGTTTACAGCAGACAGAAGAGAGAATCCGACGCTTTCCTCATGGGGTCAGCGCTAAATCTGCTGGTGACCGTTACCATGGAGGTTGCCCTTTGGGGGAGCACATAATCAGGGAAGAAACCATTGCTGATTGCAGACGAGAACGCAAGTTAAATTGGGCCTATCCTTCATAAGGCTTATTTATGGGCTGACCCACTATAGTGCTGCTGGTCAGTATAAATATTGACCGTCATTTGTGCTAATTTCCCGTCCTTACACCGGCTTCCTTGGCCTTTCGTCCGATCAATGGTAGACGTTGATCGCCCAGACTTACATATGGGCCCTCATGGATTTGGGCCGTTTCTCCCTTTTTGGGCTTGTCCACTAAGGGCATACCCATCACTAGTCCCTCATGCCGGTGGTCTGAATTCAAACTTCCAGTATGTTCATGGTGGGTTGCGTGACTTGGCGTCGATCAAGATCCATTGACAAGAACCGTTGATCGTTTTGGCCAGAGTCCGAAAAACTGTTGTAGAAAACGTTGACCGGATTCATTGACTGTCAAGGCCAAGGTCCAGAGAACCTATTGAAGAAATTATTGATCGGATTCGTTGACCGTCAAGGCAAAGGTCTGGAGAACCTGTGGGAGTGGAGTGATGCGCCATCATTAGTTATTTTGTTCAGACGAAAAGGCGGCCACGTGTCTGCACATGGTGAATTAAATATCCCGGTAATTAATGCACCGAAAGATCTGGGTTCTTAGTGCCCGTTCAGGAGGCGCCACGGGGCCATAATGATCGTGTTTATTTACGAGACGGTTACTTTTGTTGGCGTTCATACTGCCTTTAAGTTGCCCGTTCGTCTCCTTTTTTGGATTTTTCACGCTTTCCTTTGTCTTCTCTGAGTGAGCATTTTTTCTAAGTATTGCACCATTTTCTTCCTTACTTCCATACTCATGGCTCCCATTGCGCAGATAGCTTCGACCCTTACAGAGACTGACTTGAAGGAGTTGTACGTAGAGTATAACGTTCCTAAAGCGATCATTCCCCGTGTTCCTGGCAAGGAGGTAGGGCATGCTCATCGCATGAAGGTTGTATCACCATTTATGAGGTCCATTTGAGGAGTGGGCTACGCCTTCTCATTCCTAACGAGTTATTAGAGATTCTGACTTCTCTCAAAGTCCTTATTGCAGAATTTCACGCTAACACTATGCGACATCTGTGCACGTTCTGTATCTTCCTTCGTTAGCATTCGAAGAAGTTGACAGTGGAGATGGTGAGGGTCCTATTCAAGTTCAATCATTGAGCAGAGTGGATCTCTTTGGCCCCACGGGGCAATCTCTAGGTTAGCACCGCCATTTATGACTCATTGAAGAACTGAAACAACATGTTCTTTTTTGTTTACGTAGACAGATCCTGGCCATGGGCCAGAGAATGGGGCAAGGTTCCTGAGGTTTACACCGATACTCCCACTGAGACGGAGACGGAGTCCCTAGAGTGGCTCTTCAAGTTGGTAGAGAAACACCATTTAGATTTTCGGAGAGACTACTTGGTTTCTCATGATGAGGCCAGGAAGGCCAAGTGAGGGCCTCCGTCACCGGAGCAGAAGACGATAAAGGCCTCTAGGAAGAGGAAGATTGGGGTTCTTGTAATCAAGAAGCCAACCGGCGATGGTTCTCCCACTAGTACAACAATGACAGTGGCAGCAATAAAACCTTCCTCGTCCTCCTCCGTCGATCCTAGGAATGTGCTAATTGGCCAGCTACCGGGTGGGGGATAGCTCCGGCATATGTGGCGAAGGTTCCGCCATTGAGGTCTTTAGGGAGAGGCTGTACCCTGCCGCTAGCTGCGTTGTTCTTGCCCTCTCGCAATCAGAGCAATTGATACGATTGGAGCCTTCCCCAGAGGCCATCATTGAGTATGTCGCTGATTCGTCGGAGGAGATACCTATCGGGGAACCCAGGGAGGCACCTGTTGAGCCTCCTGTTAGGCTAGCCATTGCGACATCTGATGAGTCTACTCCTGAGGAGATTCTGTGGGAGCCAAGAGTGTCAGTTGCCAAAGAACCTCAACCGATCGTTGAGGTTAGGGTAGAGATCACAGAGGAGGCCATCGCTGAAGAGCCTGTACAGGCCATGGAAGGGACCATTGGAGCCTATCGTTGGGGTGCTGTCTGAAACGGACGACTTTATGATGGAGCTGTTGGAGGGGTCTGTGGCGGAGGCCACTGTTGGGTACGCTGGAGAAGGTTCCGCTTCTGGTCCTCCACCGTCTGAGTCAAGATCTCGTGTTAGGTCAGTGCTTCTAGCGCATTGGTTTTGGCGGGTAAATTTTTAATTATTATTATTATTATTATTATTCTTTGTGATCTGCCTCTCCTCTTAGTTTAGCTGCTACTATCACTTATTGTTTTTACAGACACAAAAAGTCTTCGGTGCTATTGTTAAGGCGATTAACTAGCGAGACCTAGCGATTGCTGACAGGGATAGGCTGATTGCTTAGCTCAAGGAGGAGCAGGAAGCGATGAGAGCAAAGCATCGGGATGATGTGGTTACTCTAGGATCCGTGCTAGCCAACCTGGAGGCGGAGATCACTCGACTTAGAGAGGAGAATGCTAGCCTTAAAGATGACAAGGTGTCGGGTCTGGTTGAGAAGAATGACAAACTTAAAGAGGAGAATGATCTTCTAAAGAAAGAGGCTGACTGGACCACGCTGCGCCTTGACTAGCTTGCGGGCCAAATGGCCACTTTAGAGAATTAGCTGGCCACACGTATACGTCCCCACGAGATCGAGAACATGCTGTTTGCACGATTATGGGAGGAGATCAATATTAGTTGGTGTATCGCCTGGTTGATTGATCCCAACTTTCCGGTCAAATTCCTCAATCTAGAGAACCCGCTCAGCGTCGTGAGTGCCTTGTGGGAGAGCCTCAGGTTAGTAGCAGATCACCAGCGCCTTTTTCTAGGAGCTCTGCCCCTCCCTAGTTTGTGTTTCTCTAGTTTTTATAGTTAATGTATTGACGAGTGAATATAATCAATAAAATTGCTGTTTCATTGATGTTACGTGTCTTTTGCCTTTATTGTAATTATCACTCCTCCGTTGCAACGTTTTCGACTAACTCTGTGCATACAGGTTGGCTGTCTACCTTGCTTAAGACATTGTAGGCACTTTTCGAAGGACTTAAGCCTTTGAGTAGACATCAGGGTTTACCGGATGTCATGCTAAGCCCGATCCATGCTTATGCGAGAGTAAAAGCTTGGTGGTGCTGCCCTAGCGTGAACCGGGGCGATTGACTTTTGGAAGGAGAACCTTTAATAATGACGACCGTCGTTGACTAATCACGCTCGCTCCTAACGAAGGAGGTTGTGGCATGCGCTAGTTGAGCCCCCTAAGATTTTAACCGCAAATGAGCCATTTGGATGACCAATGTTTAGTTTGACCGTTAGCAAGCCACCTAGGTGGCCAGGGCTTTGTTTTCACCACTCTTGGGTCATCTGGATGACTAGGGTTTTGTTACGACTGCTCGTGGGCCGGCTGGATGACCAATGTTTTATTACGACCACTTGTGGGCCGCCTAGATGACCAGAGTTTGGTTACAAGAAGGTAAAAACATTTCCGACTTAGGGGCAGTTTAGGTCGTGTAAACCCGCAAACAGATATAAACGTGTATATAGAAAAGAAAAGGAAAAGAACCTATAGTGATGTGATATAACGTGCCAAGTGTCTCTGTATACATGCAGATAGTTGACTTACCCGTGTCCCTACTGAAAGTAACGCTTGAGGTGGGTCACGTTCCATGTTTCGAGGAACCAACTTGCTGTTCTGGTTCAAAAGTTTGTATGCTCTGTTTCGCAGGATGGCGGAGATTAGGAAAGGCCCATCCCAATTCGTGGAGAGTTTATTACGGTTGATGATCTTGCCTGTAGCCTTGATGCTTCGTAAGACCAGGTCTCCGACCTCAAAGTGTCGCGCTTTTACCTTTTTGTTATAATAGTGCGTAACCCGTTGTTGGTAGGTTGTTGTCCGTAGCCTTGCGACATCACAAGTTTCTTCCAACAAGTTTAGGTGTTCCCGAATTTTTTACGAGCTATCCTGTGGATCGAAAGACTCAACCCTGAGACTCGAAAGTCCGATTTCAACCAAAATTGTCACCTCAGTTCCGTTGCAGAGGCTGAAGGGTATCTCACGAGTTAGTTCTTTAGGAGTTGTCCGATAAGACCACAAGACGAAGGCGATCATCGACCCAAGAGTCCACTGCGTCCTCCAACTTGGTCTTTAGACCATGGAATAGCATACGGTTTGTGATTTCCACTTGTCCATTTGCTTGTAGGTATGCCACCAAGGTGTGGACCAATCTAATACCCAAATTGGTGCAATACTTGGTGAAGCGCTTCCCGAGAATTGGATTATGTTATCAGTGATGATGATCTTAGGAACACCAAATCTATTGACTACATTCTGACCGATAAATTCAAGAGCGTTGTGCTCTGTGATTTTGGCCAACGGGATGGCTTCAACCCACTTAGTGAAGAAGTTGATGTCTACGATAACGAATTTGCTTTGCCCCATTGTAAGGAAAAATTGGCCGAAAATATCTAACCCCCATTGTGCGAATGGCCATGGAGTCTGGAGGGATTTCAGCTCGGCAGGCATCTGGTGGTGAAGATTGCCATGAATCTAGGAATTTTCACATTGCTTTATGAACTCGAGTGCATCCTTTTTCATTATTAGCCAATAGTAATCTTGGCATATGATTTTGAATACCAAGTTCTTGCGGCTAATATGCGATTCACATATGCCAAGATGGACTTCTCCTAGGGAGTAGTCAGCCTCCTCTAGAGTGAGGCACCGGAGGTTCGGGGTCGAGTAGCTACGGCGATATAGCCATCCATTGACCATGGTGTACTAGCCGATCATCTTTTTGACCTGCTTAGCTTTGTTTGCATATTCTAGAAGTGCTTGATCTGCCAGGTATTTATAGTACGGGGTCATCCAATTTTTTGCCTTGGAGATTTGCATTACTTTTTGCTCCTCTGTGTTGGAGTATTGAGAATTTTCTGCATATCCCTCAAGTACGGCTCTGGATTTTCGGCCACCACCGCCCTGGCTAGCTGGTCAGCCTTCCATTTTCCAACTCTGGGAATATAAATAAAGATCACCTTGTCAAATCTCTAGCTGATCTCCTTTACCTTGGCCAAGTATTTAGCCAGGTGGGGGTTGCATGCCTCGAAGTTCCTACTAACCTGATTGACGACCAATTCTGAGTCGTTGTGGACGGTTAACCGCCTAGTCGAGCACTCTTTAGCTAGTCTTAATCTGGCCAACAGGGTTTCGTATTCTACGACGTTGTTGGTCGTCGGAAAGTTGAGCCTAAGAGAGTACTTCAATCCAAACCCGTATGGGATTTTAGGACTGCTCCTGCTACGTTGTCCAAGTCCGTAGACGATCCATCCACGTTAAGGACCCATTCCGGCTCTGCCTCGCTCTGTCATATATCTTTAACGAGCTATTCTTCAAAAATTGGTATCGTGGTCTTCGACGATAAACTCGGCCAAAGCCTGCCCTTTGATTGCAGGGTTTGGTCCGAAATTCGATATTGAACTCCCCAATTCAATACCCACTTTACCAACCATCTAGAAATATCCGGTTTCGGAGAATACTCCTTCAGAGTCTGGTCGATGAGGACAATCACGCGATGGGCCTAAAAATAAGGCCTTAGCTTCCAAGCGAAGAAAACAAGCACCAAGGCTAGCTTTTCTACACCCGGGTAGCACATCTTCGGGCCGGTCAATGTCTTGGTCACATAGTAGACTAGGCCGCTGAGCATCGGGGTCTTGGCGTATGAGGACGGAGCTGAGGGCCACCTCTAACACCGCCAAGTAAAGGTAAAGCTCATCTTCGTCCTTGGGTGACATAAATAATGGTGGGCTAGCTAGATATCGTTTTAGTTCACCGAAGGCCATCTGGCACCCTACCATCTACTGGAATCCATTTGCTTTTGTTCCTCTTAATTCCTTAAAGAAAGGTTGGTACTTGTCTCTTGACTTCGCTAAGAAGCAAGACAAGGCCACCAGTCGTCCGATTAGCCGTTGGACTTCCTTGACGCTCTATGGTGGAGACATGTCTGCAAGAGCCTTAATCTTCTCTGAGTTTGCCTCATTTCTCATTAGGAGACAATGAAACCCAAAAATTTCTCGGAGGAGACTCTGAAGACACATTTAGCGGGATTCAGCTTCATTAGGTGTGCACGGAGCACCTCAAAGATTCAGCCAGATCGCGAATGTGGTCATTAGTGACTCTGCTCTTGACGAGCATATCGTCAACGTACATTTCCATATTACAACCGATCTATCTTTCAAATATTTTATTCATAAGCCGTTGGTAAGTGGCTCCAACGTTCTTTAGTCCGAAATGCATGACCTTGTAAAAGTAGGTGTCTCGATCTATCATTAACGAGGTGTGCTCATTGTCCTCTGGGCACATTCAGATTTGGTTATAACCCAGTACGCATCCATGAAGTTCAACAGCTCGTGCCTGATGTTGTATCCACTAATAGGTTAATTTTGGGTAAGGAAAAGATGTCTTTAGGGAAGACTTTGTTAACCTCAGTGAAATTGACGTACATTCGCCATTTTTCGTTACTTTTATTTACCAGAACGATGTTCAAAAGCAAGTTCGGGTATTGGACCTCTCTAATGAAGCCGACATCCAGCAGCTTTTTTATCTTTTCCCGAATGGCAATTAGTTTTTCTACGGAATGGTTTCTCCGTTTCTGCCGATGGGTTTACAGCCGGGATCGAAGCCCAACTTGTGGACTATTAGCTCGGCTAGAATCCCAGGCATGTCAGCGGGAGTCCACTTGAAGATATCTGTGTTTTGCCGTAAGAATGTGATCAACTTGTCGTGCAGTGTCCCAGTAAGTGAGCCGCCAATCTGTACACACCTTTCTGGATCTTCCGAATTTAGTGGGATCAGATCGATTACCTCTCCGGACTGTGCTTGCTGTAAATTCGCCTCGTCCCTATGGTCGAGTTCTCTTGCCAATCTGGTGCTGCCACTCGGGGCGATCTAGGATATATAACATGTCTGCATGTCCGCCCAGTGGCTTAGTTTCCCAGAACCTTGCCTACACCGAAAGCATTGGGAATTTTATCTTGAGATGACGTATCTGATGGCTCTGAATGCTGCTAGGCATGGACGGCCTCATATAGCATTATAAACGGATGGCAGGTCAACCACCAAGAAGGTAAGTGTTTGACTCGTTGTTCCTAGATATGTACCCAAGGTCACTTCTAATTGAATTGTCCCTTGGACAGGCACCAGTTTGTTATCAAGGCCGTACAATGGGCCTTCGGCATGCTTTAACTGATTCTTTTTTAAACCAAATTTAAAAAACGCATCCAGGTAAAGCAAATCACGTGAACTTCCATTATCAACAAATATCCGTTTCAGTTGGTAATCGATGCTACTATTCGAAACGGGGGCGAATACAACTAGGAGGTCTGCATGGGGAGAAACTGCATGCTCAAAGTTATCATTGCTAAAACTAATGATGTTATTCTCGAGTGTACTGCTTATTATTCGACATGCTACTCCCTATGGTCTGCCAGAGTCTTGGCAAGTCGAGTCGCAATCATATTGACTACTCCTGCCACGACACAATTCCTTAGAGGAGACAGGTTCTATGCCTTCACCGCCTGTTGTACCGGAGCTCTGGCTACGGTTCTTGACAAACCTAGTAAGGTGGCCTCTGTGGATAAACTCTTCTATCTCCGTTGGGGCATTTTTGCAGTCTTCGGTGGAGAGTTCGGAAGATCGATGGAAATCACAATATTTGGCTGGATTTCCTCCTTCCGCCATCTTAAGTGGTTTTCGCCACTTAAGGAACTTCTCACATCTGACCTGCATGAGGACGTTTGAATGCGTGTCAGACAAGGGTATTAGGCTAATTGGCCCTTAGTCCTTGCACTCCAATAGTCCAGCCCTGGGGTGCTTCCGGCGAGAATGATCGCCGCCGCTATACTTCCTCTTTTCTTTAGCCGGAAAAGAGTAAGATTGTTCAATCCACTCGGGATGCTTAGCCTTGTTGGTCTCCTCTGCCGGTGCTTAGGCCCTAGTGATAAATTTCACTTCTCGGAAGGTCTGCAGATTTTTATACGCTAGGTGCCTAAAGAAATCTCCATGCGTTGCCGCAGAGATGAAACTGCCCAATTTCATCTCCATTGTGAGTCTGGGGATCCACCTAGCTTCCATCATAAAGCGATCCAGAAACTTTTGCGTATTCTCCCCATGCTTTTGCTTGATATGCGACAGGTACTAAGGTTTTTTCCTCTCGGTGACTGGAGGCATATTATGATAGGAAGAGATCAGCTAGCTCTCGGAAGCTCCAGATGGAATCCGAGGGAAGATGATGGAACCAAATGTGTGCATCCCCCTTTATGGTAAGCGGGAAGCAGTGACACATGGTTGCATCTTCAAACCCTTGTAGACTTAGATGGGTGCGAAAGTGGGCAAGGTGATCGACGGGATCAATGCTCCCATCGTACGAGTCAAGTGTTGGCATTTTGAACTTTGTGGGCATGGCACGGTTTAAGATTTCCATTGTGAAAGGGGATCTGTCCAAATTTGTCGTGCGTTCATTGAGGCTCCAAATTCTCTCCCGTCTTGGATCCGCTCGAGTTGCGTTGGTTGATCTTTTGGAGTTGAGGAATGTCCTCGACTTCATCCTTCCTTTAGCGTGGCTAGTAGTCGGTCGGCTACTGCCACCAGTGGATCTGATAGCTCGGGAGGCTTCCTCCCGAGTTTGGGGCCTAGATTTCACCTGAGAATATCGGAGGTTCCTTCTCTTTGGACTTTCTCTCGGAGTTACGCTACCTGAACGCTCCCCACGCCTTAGTCAGCTTTGGACTAGCGAGGGCTCTGACATCTGAGTAATGGCCGAATTTTTGGATTTCTTTGCTGGTTTCTTTTTTCTTCGGCCTCCCCTCTTGGAGGCCGGTGTAGAGGCCGCTGCAGACAGAGTCCCCTTTGTGCAAACTCCTAGCGGGAGCAAAGTATCTGGAGCATCCTATTGGTGTTCTGCATGTACTCTGCCAAGTTTTGGAAGAAAGGGGTGGGCACCCCATTAACCGTCCCACTGACCATGGTACCAACAGCGTGGTCCTTGTCAGGCGAGGTCACATCCCTCGCTCGCTTGTGCCCTTGTGTTCACCATATTAGCTGATGAAAAGAGAAGTTGAGAGTGTGAGATTGCATGAAGTTGTTTAGGAAAGTGGTTGGCTTTTTGTAAGCTTCCTACAGGCGGCGCCAATGATGCATCCTGAAATCAAATTTCGAAATGGGTTTGGATTGAGTCAATCATTGAATCTGGCTCCATCCACCGAGTTTGAATCCTACACACCACTAAAACAAATGAGAGGTCAGGTGCCGATAGGATGTTGCCTCACCGTAAATATTCTGAGGCTCAAGTTAACAAAACAACCTTCCAAGAATCGAAAAAGTAAAGGAAAGGACGTTATGAGGGTAATAAACAGAGAGTGTTTGTGGTTATGATTTGACTCTCGCTGAGAGAGGTACTGTCGCTCGAGAGGAATGGTGATTCCTATCCCAGGGTTTCTGGGGATCGAAGCAACCAGGGAGAGAGATAGAGCGTGGGCGTACTATCAGCGTGGGAGCCTAAGAGTGCGTCGTGTAAGCTCTAATGGATTACTCAGGAAAAAGGAAGGAGGATGTGAAAGTGATTCAATTGGGTATGAGAGCGTTTGTTTCTTTCAAGAAGGCATACCTTAGAATGTAGACTCCATGGCCTTCTTATAGTCGAGAAGTTGAACATCCTTCCTTAGGTAGGAGTGCATGATTTCAGTGCTCTATTGGAACAGCTTCCTTTCTTGACGTTGGCAATAATGGCGGTAATGGCTCCTTGGGAGGGTTACATTCCTTCGGTGTTTTGCAACGGTTAGGGTTTACAACAAACAGGGGAGAGAATTCGACGCTTTTCTCATGGGGTAGGCGCTGGATCTGTTGGTAACCGTTACCATGGAGGTTGCCTTTTGGGAGAGCGCGTAATCAAGGAAGAAACCATTGCTCGCCACAGACAAGAACGCAGGTGAAACTGGGCCTGGCTTTCATGAGGCTTATTTGCGGGCTGGCCCACTATAGTACTGTCGGTCAGCAGAAATATTGACAGTCCTTTGCGCCAATTGCCCGTCCTTATGCCAGCTTTCTTGGCCTTTCGTCCAGTCAACGGTAGACGTTGACCGCCCAAACTTATATGTGGGCCCTCGTGGATTTGGATCGTTCCTCCCTTTTAGACCTACCCACTAAGGGCATGCCCATCACAACCTATTCAATTTTGACTCTTTAACCCAATTTTTTATAACGTTTGATCTCAATTTTAACTAAATTATCTTAATTACTTAAGATTATCAATAATTAAAAACTCAAGCCTTACATTCTCTCTCTTCTCTTTTTCTCCTTCTCTTTTTCTCTCAAAATCTAATAGAAAATAACCAAAAATTAGTTGGACGAGACTTACATAGAAAACAGGTGGACGTGCACTCATCAAGCATGCAACGGGCACCACAACAAAATATTGTGACACACAATCGTCACATCAAGCATGAGTCAAGCCCTAGCAATCTGCTAAAAGTACGCTCAACTGTCCCTTGATGTGCATCAAGAGCAAGCACCTTGCCAGAGCATGCTTGAGTTTCGATCAGGCGTCCGTCATGTGAAACTTTCTACTCAGAACACACATATGCGTATGTCAGGTATCGGTTGAGCGTCACATCAACCCAATGTGACCTAATTTAAAATTAATTTTGATCTTTTTTTTATCTCAACTTTACTTATCTCAATTTAATTAATTATAATAAAAATTAAAAGTTTTAAAACTTATACCTTACAAATGCAAATTATTAATAATAAATTATGTCAAAATTTATATAATAATAGAAATTATGCAAAAATTTGTTGTACAAATACATAAAATATCTTATAATCGTGTTAACATATAAAACGAATAAGGATTGATGATGATCTCATTAATAAAGAATGAATATCAAAGTTTAGGTTATAATTGTTTAAATATAGTTAAAAATCATATGATACTATTCACAACCCATGAATGAACTAACTACATATAATCCCTACAGTCTGAACCAAACGCTACTTTTTAAACCACGGATGATGGATTTGCCCTTTAATTAACTAATAACATATTAAAACATATTCGAATATATTTCATTAGTTCTATACAATGGCCCATACTTAATTATACTGAAAACTTTATTTAAATATAAACATTTCTTAATTATTTTATACAAGAGAAAATTTATATAATTTTCTTTATCAAAATTTATATATAATTTTTTTCATATTTCTTACAAATATATGTCATATAGTAAAAATTATAAATATGCATAAATATTAATATGTAATTTGAAAACATATAGGAATTATATTGTATGATTTATAAACATATAAAAATTGTTATGCAAAAAAAAATACAAAAATTTAACATAGTTCATGTGATTTTATCAATTTCTTTAAAATCTAAAGTATGTATGAATAGTTATATAAGAATTTAATACATTTAAAAATATATATATAATGTAAAAAAATGCAGGAATATTAAAGTATGCAAGAATAATATTACAGAAATTCGGTGCTAAAACATGATTTATATAAATTTAGAACAAAAATTTTATAAAAATTTATGAAATGGCAGTAGTTTTATACATATAAAGTATAATTATTTTATATATGAAAATAATATATACATGAGTATTCATAATGAGAAATACTCCAAGAGATTGAAAATGACTAATAATAGAGAGAGAAATGGTTTAAAATGTAATTATCTTCATTTAATTTTATCCAAAGATCTATTGATTTCTCTTTAATTTCTTCTCTTCCTTTTTTTTTTCTCTTCTTCATATGATTTAATTTATTTCAGTCTGAAACTTAATTTTTTATTTGAAATTTTAATTAATTTTAAAAATCTTTCAATTTAATTAAACTAATCATCATTAAAATATTATTTTAAAATTCATATCTTATATAAGACTTACTGGAGAGTGATTCAAAAATCACTAAGTAATTCTTTCCATGCAAGAGAATGAAAATTGTTTATTATCAATAATCAAGAAGGGGAGATTTGAATGAGATCTATTCATCAATTATGCAAACGACGAACAAGAGAATATATATATATATGATGGATACACCAGCAATGGGCTGGCCCAAAGAAAGGTCAACGGAAGCCCAAGAATGTCAGTCAATATTTTTAACGGCCGAGTAAGAAGATGGGCCCAGGAACCGAAAAGTCCAAAGACGGTCAACGTTGGCGTTGACCGTCTTGGCGGCCAACTTACTCAAAAACGGTCAACTCAATATTGACCAGCTTGACTGGGCCTATAGAGGCTTTTGCGCAATCTTTGGCCTATTCCATTCCACGCCCACATTATCGATTGATCGCGGCCGCTCTCCCTCTCGTTCTCCACGAGGGCGGCCAACACTCTGACGGTCAACTCGGACGTTGACCGTCTGCGCCCCATACATTGGGCCCAAAAGGACTCTTTTATAATAATGGGCCTGGCTCACTCAGGCCCAAAGCCTCATGGAGGCTCATCCGAGTAGCCAGCTCGCTCTCCGCGGCGGTGGCACGATCTGCGAGGCGTTGTTGCTCGCTTTCATTCGGTCATCCTCCTCCTTTAGGCGAGCAATCTCCGCCTTTGCAAACTTCCGCCCCCGACTCGGCGTTCTCTGTCTCACGCCCGCCATGATGACCTCAAGAGCATTTGTCGCTCATGGAGCTCTCCTCCCGAGGCGGCATACTGGCATCTAGCTGAGGCTATCTCAGCCTCCCGGTCCGCAATGATGCGTTCGCGCTGCTCCATTTTTCGGGAGATAGTCAAGCCAATCTTCTTGGCTGCACAGGACCAAAGCGAAATGTGAGTTTGTAAATATAAGGAAGAAAGAAGTACAAGAAAGTCGTTGCAGAGGTCATACCTCGTAAGTCTTCCTATAAGGCCTCCCGTGCCCGGACTGCCCGGCCGGGTGGTGGTGGAACCGAAGATGTTGAGCCAGGAGCGTCCTCTCGCGCCGAATACGCCGCTGCCTCATCCAAAAGACGATCCAAAAACTCATCTTCATCAGTGGCAGCGGCGGGCTCCTCTCTTGCAGCCTCGGGGGTAGCCGCAGCATGTTTCCTACCCCTAGTAGCCCTTGGGGCAGCATCTGGTGAATCGGCTCTTGACGATGGCTCTACAATATAAACGCGTGAACCCTCGGGCACGTTACGAGCTGGCTCCTCTGCAGATCCCATCCAGGCGGCGCCTGGAATCAACCTCCCCACAGGTTGGGCCAGAATAACCCCTCCGCATCCCGCCGGCCTGTCCTCAACGGACCTCTCCGCTCTAGAAGTGCTGCCGGGACCACCGCAAATCCCGGCAGCCACGAGATCAATCTGCGAAGAGGAAGAGGAGGGCGTAGCAGTCGCCCTCTCAGTAGCCTCCTCCGAGGACCTTGGTCGAATGATCAATTTCTTTGAGACCTTAGGATTCACCATTTTAATCGGAGGGTGCGGCTTCTGGACCGGTGACGGCGATCCCCATTGATCCTTCTTGGTCTCCGCATAGGAAACCAAGAAGTCCCTCTGGAATTCATCGGGATTGTCCCGTATGGCCTTGGTCAGCCAAGCATAGGCAGAGGTCTCCGATGCAGGCAGTGTACCAAGGTGCACCTCTGGGACCTTGCCCGAGTCCCGCGGAATAGGCCACTTCTCTCACACCTTTACAAAGAAGAATCGATTTTTCCAGTTCTTCAGGGAGTCGTGAATGGCCTTGTTTATTTTTATCCCCGTACGGGGGTTGAGTGAAATCCACTCTATCCCCTGGGTCACTTTGAATACAACCTTAAGGCCAGACATCCTAAACTTCTGGCCAAGCTTCCGGGCGAAAATACATAGAGTACAAATATACCTCGCCGCATTGGCATGAAGCTGGGTGATGGGTACTCACAGGGCCGTCATGATCGACTCAAACTCCTCCGGCAACGGCAGGTGGAGGCCGCTCCTCAAATGGGCCTCATAAACAGTAATATAGTCCTCCGGTGGACAAAGGGCTTTGTCGTCCTTGCCTGGGACCTTCCAGGCCATCTCTTTAGGGATATTAAACTCGACGCACAAAGCCTTAATGTCATTATCTCTCAAATTGGATGGAAAATCCGCCACGGAAGCCATGATCAGAAGAGCTTTAGGGTTTTTGGTCGAGAAGCAAGGACGGGGAAGACGAAGGTTTGGAGGCGTAACTGATTTCAAAAAACGGAAGGAAAACTTAAGCGCTAAGCATGCAAAGGACGCCGTCGGTTCGGCCACGCGTCACCTCCTCATTTGACCCAACAAAAGGACGGGACTCTCGCACGAAACCCCTCATTAATGACACTGTCAGGATTGCCATGTGTCACCTCTCTACTTGACCCTGCAAAAGGACGGATCTCTGGCGCATTAATGACCCGGATCTCCTCCCAACCAAAGGAGGACACGTGTCGTATTCTGCCTCGCAATCCGGCCAAAAGCTGGCAGAAATCATTCCCAGAATTGGCCAAAGACGGTCAACAATTCTGGTACTCCGGAATTGAACAAGACGGTCAACAATTCTGGTACTCCGAAATTGATCAGGATGGTCAAAAATTCCGGTACACCGGAATTGACCAGGACGGTCAACAATTCTGATACTTTGGAATTGGCCAAAACGGTCAACAATTCCGGTCAAGCCCTCCTTCACGCTTTTATAAATTTCTACAGGATCCTCAAAGCAAGGAAAACGTCCCATCATGAAAATACTGGAGGACAGAAATCTAACCACCAGTGTGGGGGGCTAGTGATGGGTACACCAGTAATGGGCTGGCCCAAAGAAAGGTCAACGGAAGCCCAAGAAGGTCAGTCAACATTTTTGACGGCCCAGTAAGAAGATGGGCCCAGGAACCGGAAAGCTCAAAGGCGGCCAACGGCGGGCGTTGACCATCTGGGCCGCCAACTTACTCAAAAATGGTCAACTCAATATCGACCTACTGACGGGCCTATGAGGCTTTGCTGCAGTGATCGGGCTTATTCCATTCTCGCCCACCCCATCGGATTGATCGTGCCGCTCTCCTCCTCTTCTCCACGAGGGCGGCCAACACTCCGACGGCCAACTTCGGACGTTGACTGCCTCCGCGCCCATACATTGGGCCCAAAAGGGCTCTTTTCTACAATAACGGGCCCGGCCTACCTGTGCCCAAAGCCCATCCTGGAGGCTAACGACGGACACTTTTCATAAGGGCGGCCAACACGCACGCAGACGGGCCAACCCGGCGTTGACCGTCGGCGCTTTGCAAGTGGGCCCCCAAGAAGCCTTTCAACAAGAATCTGCCCGACCCGTTTAGGCCCACCAATCATAAAAAGGCCAACCACGATCCTCCAAGGATATTCCACGATCTCAAAAGGAATATCAGCAAGATTGGTGTCCTTCAAATAAGGAAGGCGCCAGATCTTCCCAACTCCTTGCCAGCCAAGGAACCCAAACGGTAATATGCTGGGAAGGAAAGAAACCAACTGGGAAAGTGGTCGGCCGCCTCAGAAGAAAACAATCCTCCACAATTGGGTAATAAGTATCAGCCTCCAAAAGGAAGGCCAGCAGCAGATCACAGGGGCGATCATTCCTTCCAAAGGAAGAAGATCGCCATCTTTGCCATAAAAGAGGCCCTGGATTCACCATCCAGGGCATGCTTTCTTGGATGCTTCCAGTGGTGCTCTCATTCAGGCTTTCACTGACACAGAAAACCCTAAGTGATCTGAGAAACAAGCTCTGGTTCACAGCAGCCAAACTCTCAAACACAATCAAACTCCAAGGCAACGAACGGGTCTTCACACTCGTTCTCTGCCTTCCCACCATCTAAATACGAGAAAGGCCCTGCGCCTCTCTGACATCTAGAACAAAGCACTCTCTTCCCATCTCCCATTGCTCTCTCTATCTTTCAGTTCCTTCCATTGAAGGTCACATCGACTTGAGCGTCGGAGTATTTTCTATGGATTACCTCCTGCCGTTAACGCCGACCTCTTGTCTCGTTTTAGTGGTGTAAGCTGGATTAAATCTCTCGGTGAACTGAGCCGGTTCACATCACCCAGAAGAATTCGAATCTGTTCGAAGTCGGATCCAGGTACGCATCAATATATATAACGAAAATTAGAGTAGTGTATCAGTTATTAATTCTCTGTTTAGGTTAGTTATTATTTTATACAATGCCTTAAGTATTAATTTAAACTATCATAAAATGCAATATTCATAGTTGAGCCATCTATACCATCTTTATACGTAGGACTGACTGAGATTTCTAAAAACATTAAAAAATATTAACATGACTTTATACATAAAGAGGGAATTATAAATAAATTACTGATTGTAAAATAGATAGTATTTTTTAATATTAATTAATTTGTTATTTTAAAAAAAAAATAGTTAAAATTACCGCCGTTAATGTTCTAATGAAAGGCTGAGATTGCAGAAGTAGGAGATGCTTCTCCCGTGAGAGATGTTGGCCGACCACATCATTCACAAATAAAAAATTTAAAAATATGAAAATAAAAGATGAAGAAACTTGTTAGATCAAATGCTTCGTCGGAGGAGACTTGGCAGAGATGATAATCACTACCCGTGTCGAAAAGACGACAACTTTTTCTCTTTTCATTGATTGATCCTCAAGAGAAAAATTAAAAAACAAAAAAAAACAAAACAAAAGCTGTAAGTTAATGATTCTATTGGTGTATATATCAACTAATGTTTGATTCAGATGGATGAAGACTTAAATAGGAGTTTGATCTAAGAAGCATAAAATCAAGGTTTTACAAACCACAAACAAGTAAATGGCTCTGAGTATTTCTCTCTAATAAACTCTTTAATGTCTAAGTCAACAAACGATATGAGAAGAAGGAAAACAAATTATCAATTTCTTTGGCTTAAACTGTGAGATAATTAAAGTTAGCGATCATAGAAGAGACTGCGCGGCGATGTATATAACCAGATCCAAATGTGAGTGAGTAGGATGTAAAGTTTATTTCCATTTTTGTATCAGGGTGGGCTTAGTCGGGCCGTGTAAAAAAAAATTGTGGACTCTAGTGTCCGGTCTGGATTTGTAGATATAAATGATTAGCTGATCTAATTTTATTTGAGGTGTAGGACTTTGATGTGATATTAGGAGTGATTTGATTGGCAAGTTGCCCTATTAGTATGATGATTTCAGTAATAATATTCTAATTTATAATTTGGGTTATGAATTTTGAATATGAGAAATAGCTAATCGAAAAGCGATGAAATTGATATCGTTTGGCCTGTAAATATTTGATCAAGATACGTGTCGAGTTTATTTGGCATATGTTACCACATTTGGGAGTTATTCAGTGGACATTAAGAATTTTCTGATCTTATAAAAATTTAAGGATGTTTTTATAGAGGAAAAGAATAGTCTGAATTATCTTTTGATCATTAAATTGATGTTACTTTTGAGGTTGTGTCGGGATTGACACCAATTTTGAAGATCCTGCACAGAATCAATGAGGTATCAGCCGAGTATTTGGCCATGTGGTGCTTTAGCGTTTCTGGGATAAGTGAGATGAATCAATGAGGTTATGTATGGACTATTATAAAAAAATTTAATTCATTTGGAAGATGACTTATTTGATAAGCAAGGAATGGAAATTGATAGGTGATTCGTTTGGTCTATTACAAGGGTTCGACATTTTCAAAAGCCAATTTTCATTCGGAATATCATCAATTAAAGATGAGTGGGAGATTGTGCCGGAAACAGCCTTCAGGATAAATGTACGACCGTTGGGAGTTTTGGGGATGCCTTTCGGGATAGTGATTTCATTGGCGTCTTTTGTGGATCGAGGATTCAGATCTTTTAGCCATATTTTGGTTAATTTTGTGATGGTTTCATTAATGGTATACTGATTTGTTCGAGGATTATGAGGGGCATGAGATCTGTTGAAGACTACATCATAGATTGTGAAAGGTAGTGAATTGTTTGCCTATTTGAGGAGATGCAAGTTTGGTTGGAGAAAGTATTTTTTGGGCATGATATTTCTTCGGTGGCTGATTGGGAAAGGCTAGCGAACGTCATGGAGTGCGTAGTTCTTAGGTCCAACTGAATTTGATAAGTGAATTGTTGATGATTCCTAGAGAATTACAGTGTCTGGTCGCCATTTGGCTTAGAAGCGGTTGGTGTTTATTGGAATTGTGAGGAGAGCTTTCAAAAGGGAGATGAAGGGCGGATGGTCTACAATGTCGGTTTGGTTGATCCCTGATGGATTAAGTTAATCTATAGTAAGTTGTGATGCTTTCGAGGAAGAATTGAGGTTGAATTCTGATATAACGCATTCATGTGGTTGCATGTGGGTTAAGTCAGTTAAAAGTCTATGATCAAAATTCCTCCACCCATGGTTTGGAGTTAGCAGTTGAGGTCTTTACTTTGAGGATTTAGAAATATTATTTGTATGGAGATAGTTATGGTTTAATTTGATCATAAATGTTTGAGAAAATTATTTCACAAAAATGGAGTTGACTATGCTGCAGTGTAAACGGGTAGATTCACTTAAGGACTGTAATGGTCAGTTTTGATGTCAATCAAGAGAAGTCAATCAAGTGATAGCATAGGTTGGTGAGGTTGTTAAGTGATTATGCTTATGAGATGTATCATCAGCTAAGAAGACAGATATTATTGCTGATATTTTGGTTCGAAAGTCTTCGAATTTGATGTATCTTTGATGTTTCATGGGTGATGCCGAATAGAATAAAGAGCTACTCTATGTGATTGCTTTCTGGATGATTGAAAATAGTATTGTTGTGTCTCCAGGTGTAGTCTGTGATTTCGAAAGAAATGAATTTGAGTGATGAGTTGTAGTGTTGGACATCTCGTGTATGAGGGAGTTGCCAAAGCTTTGGGTAGTAAGCCTCTGGCAAATCTTAATGTCAAAGCAGGTGAAATGCTTTGTTTTTTAAAAAGAAATTATATTCTGAATATCGAGGTTGTGAATTATGAAGGAGAAGCCTCCATGGATTTTGGTTTCGGGGTTGTCGAGGACCGTGAGACATATTAATGTGGTTTGGGTATTTGTGGATTGGTTGACGATGTTGGCTCATTCATTGCCAATTCGGATAATGTATTGAATGGATTAAATTGGCTCGTTGGTATGTCGACGAGATGATGAGATTGCAAAAGAATTTCGAGTTTTGAGGGCGAATGATATATTGAGGTTGAGATTCATTAGTCCATTTGAGGTTTTCGGTGAATCGGAGAGATGACCTATGGATTGGCATTACCTCGAATTTGGTGGATCGTTGTGATGTATTTTATGCATGTATGCTAAGAAAATACATGAATGATCCTTTGTCTGTGATCAAGTGTGAGTTGTTGCTAATTTTGAGAAGCTGTTTATGTTAGGATTTCAGCTCATATTTTAAGATAAAAAAGATTAGGTGTTGGATCATATTTTCGAAGGAATCATTTGGTTAAGGTTAAGTTTGAAAGAATTGTCTTTATCTGTTTGAGGATTGATTGCATACATTTTGATGATGAAATTTTTATAAGTTGGAAGAATATAATATCCTGAATTTTTATTTGATTTAACTAAAATTATTTATTATTTTGGGTAATATGGATGCGTTAAAAATTAATTAAATATTATAAAATTTTAGAGGATATTTAGATTAATTGGACTGATACCCAAGATGCGTCCATACTCTCGTTCGAGCATCAATTTGATTTTGAAATAAAAAAAAAAGAATAAAGAATAATAATAATAATAATAATAATAATAATAATAATAATAATAATAATAATAATAATAATAGGATGATAATAAAGGAGGAAGGAGAGGCGTGCCGTGGAAGTTGGGGAAAGAAAAAGGAATGGAAGAGGGAAAAAGGAAAAGGAAAATAAAGGGGGAAAGGAAGAGAGAGAGGGAGAGTGTTTTGAGCGTGAAGAAGGAGAAGAAGAGGTGAGAAGGATGAGAAGGGAGAAGAGGAGAGAGAAGGAGGGTTTCGACAGTTGTTCGAGGTGCACGTGAACGAGGACGTGCACAGATGGTCTGCTGCGGCCGTGGGAAGTGGCAAGACGGCTCGCGCAGAAGAGAGAGGGGTAGTGGTGCCGGCTTTGCGTCGACCAGAGAGAGGATATCGGCGCAGTGATGCCAAATCAGTGTGGTGGTGGTGCGTGGCGCGACGGTGGTGCGCACAGTAGAGGATTGTGCAGAGACAGGGGCTGCAGTGGCAGCAGTGTGCACTAAGAGGAGAGAGAGAGCTCTCCAATGAAGGACGAGGGCCACGAGAGTAGGCAGAAGCCGCAGCGACTCACGGGTGAGGCAGCGACAGTCGCAGGTGAGGCAGCGCAATGCAGAGGATAGAGAAAGTGCGCTGGTAGAGAGAGAAAGAGGCAAAGTTGGAAAGAGAGACGCACAATTCTAGTACTTCGAGATATCCTTTCTTCAAATTTGTAAAGTATAAAGTCGAGGCAAATATCTTCTAAACCTATCCTTAAACTGATTTCATGTCTGATAATACTTGATCATTGTTCGAAGATTTTATTAACATGCATGTTATTTTTATACACCCCATCTATTTAATCTATACATGCCCGTATGTTTTACTAGTCATTCGATCGTTTCACACTGGTATTTATGCTTTGGAGGATTTTCGGACACTCGAACAGTATATATGTATATTTGTATATCTGTATGTTGTTGACCATGAACCAGGCCGTGTATCTGTCCACATACATACTGTCAAGGGTGGGGTCACTATGAGACCATGGCAGTTCGAGACCCGAGAGGTCGTTATATGTGATCCGAGGCATGAGATATTTGGTACCACTCCCGACAGGGACGTTTAGTTCCGACGGGGATGTGTGTGATATGCGATCTCCCTTCCACCGGTAGGAAGGTGAGCTTTGTTGTAGTTGACCTGCCCCATACATTTTAGTGAGAATTATCGTAAGAAATTGACGAAAAACTAATACATTTGGATGTCCTAATATATAACTAAACTTGATATTGTATCCAAAATCGCAGGTGGTAAAATATAATGAGCAGGTTCCTAGTTTATGGAAAACAAAATACATTGATGGCCCTAAACTGCTAGCCTAGACCGTAGCCGGGCCTTGAGCTGCTTGCTTAAATTGTCGCTGATATATCCATAGTTTTCGGACGATGGTAACCCTTCTTTAAGTTGATATTATTAATTTTTGGTTCTTCAATTTCGTGCATACTTTATATTTTGTATGTATTTGCGTGGATTATGATTTGAGATACATGGTTTGACCCACGGATGGACGATAAGAATGTCTCGTACGTATTAATGTGTTAAACCCTGAAACATATTTTATATTTAAATATTTTGGTTTGGATATTTTCTTTGATTTCAGCATTTGAGATATGAGATTTGGATCCGAACGATGGTATGTGTCCCACACAGATGTGGGGACGATTATGATTGTGTGATGTGACCTCAGATCTTATGATATGATATCGTTTATGATATTTGACCAAATCGCTATTTGTTATGATTATATCACGGAGGGACTATTTGATACAGACGATAATTTAGTACGAGACATTTCCTCGATTTTTATGGACTTCACAGACATTGTATTTTATTTTACATGGTTGTTGTGTGATATCCCTTTCTCTTATTTATGTGTACTATTTTATGCGATGATAATACTTGTTAAGTCATCGGTTCACGTTTTTATATTTTATCCCTTCAGACTAGCGGCATGGATACGCTTGTAGGAGTTCGGACGTGATTTAACGCAGCATATCTCTATTAGTGAGTGGAGATATTTATGTTTGGTATATTTTTGATCTTGAGGGCATATTATGGTTATTGTTTATGGCCGGATGAAGGTCTTGTTCCTTGTATGAGATATATTTGAGTTATTTCTTTATATTGATGAGTTGGTGTTATATTTGGATACATCCCTTACAATATTTGTATAGTAGGTCATCTATTTTATTATCCAAATTTATATCCGATGAGATTTTGTACGAATTTTATTATATTGAGTCTCGTATGTATTCAGATTACCACGCCCGGGTTAGGTTTTTATGATTAATTGAATATATTATTTTAGATCTACATATATTGTGTTTCTGAATTATGACAATAGGCCTCCAGCAGTGACTTCCATAACGCCCAAATTTGAAAGATTGATGGGAGTCTCCACCCAAGACTGCTCACCAATGCCCGCCAGGCGTCCGGCCTTGTGAAAATTAGTGGTGGTGGAGGATGAGGAGGAAGGCAAAGCGGGTGCAACCCGTTTTCTAGATGGGCTACCAAGAGGGTCCCAAATAACCAGAGCCCCAACTTTCCTCTTAGGCTGGGATGGTACCAGCGGCAGAGCCTTTGACTTCTGGACCAGTGAAGGTGAACCCCAACGAGCTCGCCTGACCTCCTCATGGGATATCAGGGGGTCCCTCCTGAACTCATCTGGATGCTCCCGCACCAACTTCAATAGAGGCTCAATAACCTCCACCTCTCATGAGGGCCTCCCGGTTAGGACCTTGGGCACATTACCCCAATCCTTAGATAAGGGCCAATCGTCAAAAACCCTTATATAGTAGAACCGACCCTTCCAATTCTTCATGAGCTCATAGATAACATTGCTGATGCGCAACTCCCTGGGAGAGAGGGAGATCCAATCTCCACTCTGAGTAAACCGAAAAATGACTCTTACCACCTTCACAGTCAACATCCGCAAATGGTGGTGGAAGAAAATGTAGAGCGAACATAGGTAGCGCACAGCATTTGAGTGGAGCCTCGCGATGGGGACCCGAAGGGCTTGGAAAATGCAAAGCAACTCCTCGGGAATACAGAGATGAAGCCCACTCTGCAAGTGAGCCTCATAAACAGCACTGTATCCCTCTGGTGGGGAGCAAGCCCTATTGTGCTTCCTTGGAATAACAAATACAATGGAACTCACGATGTTGTACTGTATGTAGAGGGCTCTGATATCGCTGGAACCAACAATGGAGCAAGTCGCATTTACAGTGTGTGCCATGGAAGCAAGCAAACTAAGTGGTAATAGAACCGGATTAGAAGTGATGTGAAAGAAGGGGTAGGAAGAAGATTTAATCTGCCTCTTCGTTCTTATGAAGTTCTTCGTCGCCAAAACGGAAGTAGCGCTCGAAAAGGCATGACAATTATACCGAACATGTGTCGAATCTAGAGAAAACAAAGTCAAGTCGAATCTCCCGTCGCATTTATTGCCGGGATTACAGTCGCTCTCTGCAATGACATGTGGCAAAAAACGAGTTACACAGAGAAGCACGAGTTCCCAAGTGGCTCAGAAACTCATCGAGTGCCCAGCCAGTGGCAGAATAAGTCAATACATTAACTCCATTTATTCACTGGAATCCAGCCGGTCAACAAAGCAAGTCAACCGCCATTCTGGCTCTGGTTTCTCTCCAGATTCCAGCAATTTGGTCAACGAAGCCGGTCAATGGTCATTTCAACCCGTTTTCTCTCCAGATCCTAGCGGTTTGGTCCATGAGACCGGTCAACTAACGTTTCGACTTTGCCCCACTCTCCGGATCACAGTGGTCTGGTCAACACAGCCGGTCAACTTTCTCATTGCTTTCTTCGGGCAAGGCCATTCGACTCTAAAACTACAACCTTTCCATATATCAAGAAGCCCGACCAGGACCCACAACTCCTTAGCCATTCCGAAGCACAAAATAATAATATTGACAACAATAGAAGTAACAAGATGTTCACGGCAACGAAAGTCAAGGAAGTAACAGAGAAATTGTTCATATAAATAGCTGCAAGTTTTCTAATTAACTTTCTCCTTACAAGTTACACAACCTTCAAAGGCAATTATACAACGAAACAACTGTGACGGGGAAAGAGAAAGAGAGTAATACATAAGCAACTCGTCCTGAAGATCCTTCTCTAAGCTCTCAAGAGAAGTGCCGAGATTCGAATGTGAATTTAAACCTTTTCAGTCACCACCTGCACGAAAAGGGATGACCAAAGCAGCCCACCGCATGAAAAGGAGTGACCAAAGCAGACCGGGCACCATGACTCGAGACCACAACAACAGAGAACGCGAACAGCACAAGCTCAGAGCCAATGATCGGAGCAATAAGCTCCCCAATAATGTCACGCTCCCACAACATCTCATCGATTAATGAGGGGGATGATGCTGAGAAACGTCAAAGTTTTTGATTTATAGCACGTGGGGAAGCAAGCGAAGTGCTAAACGCCAAAGGACCAAACAACCGGACAAATCGCAAATAATTGAAAAAATATGGGAGTCACACCGAGAACAATGAAAAATGAAATCTTGGTCAGACTTGAGGAGATAGCACGGCCATTCATGTCCCATTAGGAACATGCCGGAGGTTGAAAATTCGGGCCACCGATATGGGAGACTAGTGATCGAGACGGCTGGAGCTTGCCCGCCCAAAGAAGCAAGCAGTCCAAAAAGTATTGAAACACATTTGCCCAAAGGATGGTCAACGTCCCAATTGACCAGAGAAGGTTCTCAAGCTGCTGATGCGGCCCAAAATAGACATGACCGAAACCGAAATCGACCCACAAGCCCTTTCCTGTATGCAACTGTCATCTGCTCTAATTGGTTGTGATGCTGAGGATCTCCCCATATGACAACCTCCTCTATAACAGAAGCCCTGAAATTAGAGCACATCCCAAAAGGAAAGCTCTCAAATTAGCACGCAACTCACAACGAAAGTTTCAACATTCACGGTATACGACATCTTCGTAGAGGAGGAAATCCTCTTTCCCGACCATTACAGCCCTGAATGGCGCCTGCATCCTCATGAGGAATGGAAAGGATCCCTTCAGACGGCTAACAACCCACCTCGCCATCTAAGGAAGGTGATGAAGTCTGGACGGCTATAAAAGCCCTAGGACGCACTCCAAAGGCACGCTCTCTGGAATACTCGAACTCGGATAAGCGTTCCATTTCTCAAGCAATCCATCACTATTCTGTTTTCCACTACTCGTTCCCAATGAACCCGGTGATTAGAGAAGCCGCTCTCCATGAGCGCACTACGACCTAAGCCACTCCACAAGGAGTGCACCTCCGATTTAGACTCTTAAATCCCCTTCCCAGCATTCATTCCAACATCATCTGTTTTTACCTTCTTCATCTTGAAAAGCAGATTACTGACTTGAGTGTCGGAGGATAAATCGAATAGTAAATCTCATCGTTTTTTTTATTTCTTGTCTTCTATTGTGGTGTACAGGATCCAGGCATACAGGACGAAAACTGGACCTGACATCCACACAAATCTAAGAAACAACTAAACCCGAATCCGTCTAAAATTCGGATCCATAACGCATCAGATTGATGATGAATTTTTATTATTTATATTCCTATTTTGAGTGTTTGGTATTTTGTGTATTGGATTATGAATAATTTAAATTCTACTATTTGTTAATTTTGAGATGCTTTATTCTATGGATGTTTTGGTATGGCTTTATTGAGCGATAATTTGAATATTTGGTTAGATATTTTTTTTTTATAAAAATTTTAGATTTGATCACGTTCTTATATTATTTGGAGGTTCAACGAGATTAGTTCAACTAAATTTATGTATCTACTATTAAGTTTTTGGGGTTTGGTATGATATGTCCAACCAATTTTCCGTTCATTGGGTTTTAATTATTTATAAATTTTTGTTATTTAAATATTATTATTATTATTATCTATTTATATAGAGGTTGTGACACAAAATATACAAAATCAATCAAATATTTTCCTGAAAAAATATTTTAAAGCAAATCAAGTAAATAAGGAAGGAAAAGGTAACTGGGGTGGTTATTTATCACAAGATACAATGAAAATCCCAAACCTTCACATATGAAAGGAGGACTCGGCTCATTAAGAGTTTATAAAATCATGATAGTAGTTTCATGTTTTGATTTTATAACAAAGATATTATGATACTTTAACATTTAAAAATTTTTCATAAAAAGTTATTTTACATTTTTTTTTACCAAAAAAGGAGGACGGTTGGATCACCTTGGATCCAACGGTCCTGGTTAATACTTCAAGGTGCAACTCAGTGTTTAATTATTCGATAGTTTATCGTTATTTTTATTCATTTATTTTTCTAAGGCAAATTTTGCTTATTTGATATTATGCACATTATTTCATTAATATTTTGGAATTTTTGTTCACATTGATTCATCTACTTTAAAAATTATTTTTTGTCTTATATTTTGTTCACAAGTTGTCCTCGTCACTTTAATTGGAAATTTTATTTTTTGCAATATTTTATTTGATATTATGCAACTTTTTTTTTTTTTGGGTAATTCTTACATATTGATATTGAGTAGGTGTCACAAAAAACAGACAATTTTATCGGTTTATAGTTTTCACAGACTGTTATTTTCTCAATTTTTTTTGTTATTTTGATTTAAAAATTAATATTCATACATCTAACTATATACATATTTGTATCAAAATTATTAAAATTGGTAAAGAAAGATGAAAAGAGAAGAAAAAAAATCAAAATAAAGTGTGACCCAAATCTACTGTTAATAATTTTGATATAAATAGGTATATAGACAGATATATAAATAATATTACATCATCTTTTTTTAGAAAAAATAAAAATACTTATTTTAAAATAATTAAAAAAATAAAGGGTCCAAAGTGGGAAATAAAAAACTAAATTTTTTTAATATTATTTATTTATTATATTTAAGAAATATTTATTTTCAACGTAATTACCATTATACCACTCCTAAACCCTACTGCCGCAAAAACTTGAAGACTTGAAACCACGCCTCCAAATTTGAAATCATGGCCGCTGCATTTTTTTTCACGGTCAAAAACCATGCAATTGCCATCTCTGCCGCATATTCTTCACCAACTTCACATTATTTCTTTACATTCGTTCGACGTTTCTCCTTCTCCTTCTCCTTCTCCTTCTCCTCTTCTTATCCAATTTCGCCATGATCTCCTTCATTACCAGCACACCTATCTCCTTCGCCTCACCGTCGCCCCTCATGAGAATCTACTTCTCCTTCCTATCCAATTTTGCCATTATCTCCTTCATTGCCAGCACACCTATCTCCTTCGCCTCACCGTCGCCCCTCATGAGAATCTCCTTCTCCTTCGCCTTGGTTGCAAAAGCTTGGTAAATCTAATTTGAAAGTCCTAGAATTTTTCAAAACCAAACCAAGCTTTGCATGGTCATAAAAAATCCGTACGACCATGAGAAATTTGCACCCGATTGTGAGAACCGGTGAGAAAATGGTATTGTGGTCACTCCCGTGTGGAGGTGTTTTTTGTTCAAGAATTCAGATTGAGGACGAGATCTTTATGTGTTTATAGTCCACAGACTCGTTTGCTACGTAACTGAGAAATCTGCGCAACATTATTCCAATGACATGTGAGCAACACAGATATCCGGGGACATGGGATAATGTCCGAGGATATTGTCATTACCTGGAGGCATGATGGAAAGCCCGATGACCTAGACATAGACAGCGTACATAGATGCTAACTCAAAAGATTAATTGGGCATGGGTGATTTCTGGAGAATATACGCGCCGTTTTGCAGAGTATGATATCCCATAGGATAGTTGCAGAGCCGTTGTAGTGCTATACGTGCACCAGGTGGCTATCTGTTTGTGCAACCTCCACACTGGCTAGACAGTTGTGTAAACAACCTGTATATATATATATATATTTGTATTGCGTTCTCGGCGGCAAAGAAGTGTGGTGTGCAAGACAAGAAGATTTTGTGATGTGAGTTTTTTTAAGTGTCTAAGAGTGTAAAGAGAGAAAATACAGTGAGTGTATTGTACTCTTATTTTTCATTCTCTTCGTCTAAGGTTTGTGTAACCGTTAAACTCACATAGTGATATTTGCTTGTGGATTGTATGTCCCGTAATTTTTTTCCTTATTTCAGAAAGATTTTTCATATAAAACATTAGTATTTTTCTTTTCTCCTTTATTTTCTTCTACTCTGCTGTTTGTTCCTAGTTGACCAGTTAGACGCCATTTTCCCAACAAATGGCACTCGGAAACTATTGTTAACCATTTGCGTTAATCTGTGGTAGAGTCGGTTATTTATAGAGAAAAATGTTTTATCTGTCTTTGCATTTGCTTAGTGAAATGCTTGCAAGAAATTTCAACAATTGTGAAAAATTTGAACATGATTGTGTACGCTTATGAGAAATTTAGTTTAATTTTGGGTTGAAGTTGCCCTTTACATGAAGTTTTTGGGTTGATCGGTAAAGCGTTAAAATAATTAAGTAAAAAATATTTAACTTCATGATAAAATTTTTCATTGAAGTGTTGATTTTCAAAAATATCTAACTGGAATAGTGTAAAGTTTTGAATTTACAGATAATGCAATGGAACATGACTGGCTACTTCATCTTGAGTGTAATACTCAATTTTTATTTAATTTATTTTGGTATTATATATTATTTTGAAAATATTAGATACATTGAAAATAATTATATATTATAAAATTTTGAAAGATTTTTGAAGCAAAGAATTGATACCTAAAGCATACTTGCCGTGTGCTGGAGCGCTGAATCAAGATTGGTGGTACTTGAGGTGTGCCTGAGTGGCGCTCGAGCACCATTTGGGATGTTTAAACATTGGCAGCACACTATGTTGGTATTTCACTCGAGAGAAGGAAGAGAGGAAAAAGAGGAGAGACAAGAGAAGAGAGGAATAAGAGAAGTGGTAGTTCAAAATATCCTCTTTTTAGATCTGTTTGGTATAATGTTGAGATAAATATTTTTACTTTCTATCTTTGATCTATTTTAATATATGATAAAATTTTCTTGTATTTTGGAGGTTTAATATTCATGCATGTTTTTTTTTTATTTTGCCCATTTATTTCTTTTGTGTATACATGTTATTTTTATTGATCGTGTAGGGGTTTTATTTTGGATTTATAAAATATCTTAGGATTTTATTTATCTTATGAAAATGGATAAACATTTGAGACAGTATATTTAAGTATCCATATATTTGTGTAGAAAAAGGACATAAAATCTACATGGGCTATGCATTGGTACACATGTCTCGCTACCTAGGGATATAGGTCACTACCTCTATTATTTGTTATCTAATCTGTTATCCGTTTCTCTCTCGACGAGGAGAGCTCTATTCCAAACGAAAAAATATCTATGACCCCTTTTTTTCTTGTAGGAAAAAACTCTTTTGTAGATGACCCACCCCATTTATATTTTAATCAAAACCATTGTAAATGAATTGAAAAAAAAACTTATATATTCGAACGCCCTAATATATGTATTAAATTTAAGAATTGCACCCAACGTTACAAGTGACAAAATATAATGAATATATTCCTTATTTATAGAAGACAGAATATATAGATGGCCATACCTATGAGTCTAAATAGTAGTTGATCTGATTTAAGATTACCGGGAGTATTGTAACCCTTCCTAAAGTTGATATCTTGGTCTTTGATTCTCCAATTTCGTACAAACTTTATATTTCTTATTAATCTATATTTGCACTTCGATTTGAGATTTACAAGTTTGCCCACATATGGCATTTAGTAATTCTCGTATATCTAATATGTGATTTTATTTTGGAACCTATTTAATTCTTATATAATTTCATTCTGAACTCTATTTCGTTCCTATGTGATTTCGATTCGGACTCTATTTCATTCTGCCTCTATTTCAATGTGAATTATGGCATGATTTGAATTATATAATTTTACTTTGGATCTCTATTTTGTCAAATATACATCCCGATGGGGCCATATTTTGATTTGAAATATTATTTAAGTACGAAACTACCATCAGACTTTGATATTAGATTATTCAAATTTATACCTTATATACATTTTGAAAGTGTTTCTGGACCTTCCCCCTGATTCCAAATATATTTGTTCATTGTATATGATATAAATTCTTATTAAATTTTAAACTCACGTTTTTATTTCTTATCCTTTCAAATTAATAGGTTTAGATAATTTGTAGAAACTTAGATGTAATCTAATCGTTGTACATTTATTTTGGTGAGTATTATTATTTTGTTCAATTTGTGTTGGCATGAGCTATGTTGTGGGTATTTGAAGTCGATAGGATGTAGGCCTTTGGCTATGTATAAAATAGTTGGGTTAGTATGTATAAACGGATATGTATGTATTGGGTTGTTTCTCCTTTACTACTTTGTGTGGCAAGTTGCATTATTTTATTGTCCAGTTAAGTTTCGATAAGTTTCTGTGAGGAATTTTAGGTTCTGTTTATTATTATTACGGGATGATGAATTTTCATAGTTCGTTTATTTGTCACACTTGAGTTTAAGATTTGTTATATTGTTTTAGAATTTTAATTTTATGAATTATAATTATTTTAGACCTATTTTGATGCGAATTCATAACAATTGTGATATCAGATAGGGTAGTCAGAAGAAATATTTTGGATCAATTTTTTAGAAAATAATTGATTGAATATCTTGCCTGATAGGTATTGTCTATGGTGGATAATAAAGATTCGGATTCTGGGGGATATGTTGAAGGTATCAGTTTTGGAGGTGGAAGAAAATTAGGATAATTACTTACCCCTAGATTTGTTTGCAAATTATGTGTGCCGCCTTAGTACTTAGATTGTTCATTATGGTGTTTGTCCTGGTTGGTAAATCTTTGTTTGCTAATATTGTATATCCCCAATATCCGGTTTGGGTCTGCAAATATAAGTTGTTGGTGGATTTGATTTTGCCCGATATGCCAAACTTTGATATTATTTTGGGGATAGATTGGTTGGCATGCTATCACACTATAATGAGTTGTTTTAATAAGTTTGTTCTATTTTACATCCCCGATTATAAATCTTTTGAGTTTCAATGAAGAGTTGGAAGGGAGGCGACCGGATTGATTTCGGTTCTGCATGCGAATCATTTGATGAAGGATGGCACCGAGCTTATTTGGCATATATAACCACATCTGAGAATTATTTTGTGGCCATTGAGGATATCCTGATTGCATGTGAAATCGAGGATATTTTATCGGAGAATTTGCCTAGATTACTTCCTAATCGGGAGATTAAATTAACTATAGATGTTGTGCCAAGATCTGTACCGATTTTGAGGGCTCTTTATAGAATGGCCTCGTTTTAATTAAAAGAGTTGTAGTAGCTGTTGTAAGACTTATTAGAGAAGGAATTCATTTGGCAGAGTGTTTCTCCATGGGGTGCTCCGGTGTTTTTTTGTAAAGAAGAAAGATGGGTTGATGAGATTATATGTGGATTATAGGGAGTTGAATAAAATCGCAATTAAGAATAAGTATCTTCTCCTGATAATAAATGATTTGTTCCATCAGTTATAAGAAGTTCAAGTTTTTTCTAAGATTGATTTGCGTTTGGGTTATTATCAATTGAGAATTAAGTGGGAGGATATGCCCAAGACAACTTTCAGGACAAGATACGGCCACTACGAGTTTTTAGTGATACGTTTTGGGTTAATGAATGCGCTGGCATTTTTTATGAATCTTATGAATTTGGTTTTCTAGCCATACTTGGATTAATTTATGATGATATTTATTGATGATATTTTGATCTATTCGAAGAGTTTTGAAAAGTATGAAACTCATTTGAGATTTTGCACTATAGACCTTGAGGGAAGGCAGCTGTTTGCCAAGTTAAAAAAATATGAGTTTTAGTTGTATAGGAAGTGTCATTTTTGGGGCATATTATTTCTAAAGGTAATGTTTCTGGATCCAAAGAAAATTAAAATGGTGGAAATTTGGATAGACCAATGAATGTCACGAAGTTACATAACTTTTGGGTTTGGCTGGATATTATAGGCAATTTATGGAGAATTTCTCAAGAATTGTGGTGCTATTGATACGTTTGACGCAGAAGCGAATGGTTTTCATTTGGGATGATGATTGTGAGAATATCTTCTAGGAATTAAAGAATAGATTGATGTTGGCACTGATTTTGTTAATCTCTGATAGATTAGGAAGATTTATAGTATACTGTGATACTTCTAAGAAAGATTTGGATTGTGTGTTCATGCAACGTGGCCGGGTAGTTGCCATGGGTCAAGGTAGTTGAAAGTTTATGAGTAGAATTAGCCCACCAATGATTTAGAGTTGGTAGTCATCATATTTGCGTTGAAAATTTGGAGGCATTATTTATACAGAAAGAAGTTTATGGTATATTCGGATTACAAAAATTTAAAATATTATTTTCACATAAAGAATTAAATATGTGATAGCGTAGGTAGATGAATTTAGTTAAGGACTCTGATTGTGAAATTCAATATCAACTCGGAAGGTGAATATGGTTATTGATACTTTAAGTTAAAAGCCTTAAAGTTTGATAACCTATTTGATGATTAAGGAATTGGAGATATTAGATGGAATGAAGGGTTGCACTATTTGGTTGCATTCTTAAGGGTTGACGATGATGTTGTTATATCTTCAAGTGTAGCCAGTGATTTTGGAGAAAATTAAGGAGATCCAAATGCACTTGTACTTGATGAAGATTGCTAGAAATTTGGGTAATGAATCGCGAAAGGATTTTATTGTCCGAGCAGATGGGATTCTTCACTTTTGAGATAGAATTTGTGTTCTAAATATTGAAGAGTTGAAGAAAGAGATTTTGAATGAGACTCATAGATCGATGTATACTATTCATCCCATAGTGAATAAGATGGATCAAGATATGAAGAAGAATTTTCGGTGGTTGAATATGATGCGGCAGTTTGCGATAATTGTGGTAAGGTGCATTGTGTGTCAATAAGTTAAAGCCAAGAATAAGAAACCTCCAGGATTTTTACTCCCTCTACCGATTCCCAATTAAAAATAGGAGCATGTTATTATGAACTTTGATTCTGGTTTGTCTAAGATGACAAGAAATTTGGATGCCATTTGAGTAATTGTGGATAGATTGATCAAGTTGGCTCTTATCTTGTCAGTCAGGAAGACGTATTCAAGAGATAAGTTGGCCCGTATATATATTTTTGAGATTGTAAAGCTATATGGTATTTCGGCTTTAATAGTTTTCAACAGTGATCCGAGATTTGTGTCGAAATTTTGAAAAAATTTGTATAAAAAGTTAGGTACAAAATTGAAATTTGGTATGGTATTTTATCCACATGCAGATGGTTAATCAGAGTGGTGTAGTGGAAGCGTATGGGCCAATAACTCATAGGTCACGAGATCTGACTTGAGGTTCGATGTGGATGATTATGTGTTTCTCCGAGGAAAGGAATTTCGAGATTTAGAGTGAAAGGCAAATTGAAATCGAGATTCATTAGATCATTTGGGATTTTGCAGCGGATCGGAGAGATGATCTATAAATTGGTTTTGCCTCCGAATTTGGCGGATTGTCATAATGTATTTCATATATCTATATTGGGGAAGTATGTGTATGATCTTTCGCAGGTGATCAAGTTTAAGCTGTTACAAATTGACGAGAATTTATCATATGTTGAGATTTCAGTTTAGATATTAGACAGAAAGGATCATGTATTGAGAAATAAGACAATCCCATTGGTTAAAATGTTGTGAATGAATCATTCAGTTATAGAAGGATATGGGAACGTGAGGAAAAGAAAAAAAAGAGAGAGATTAGTTTGAAAGAAGAAATAGTAAATTTTGAGAACAAAATTTTTATAAAAATTGGAGAATTGTAATGCCCAATTCTCATTTGATTTATTTTGGCATTATATATTATTTTGGATATATTGAACGTATTAAAAATAATTCATATATTGTAAAATTTTAAAATAATTTTTGAAGATTTAATATTCATACATGCTTTTTTTTATTGAAACAAATTGGTTTGCTTTATGCATTTACCATTAGTGTTTTTAAAGATTGTTCGAGTGCCGTTTGGGATATTTAATTTATAAAATATTTGGAATTTTATGAAAAGGGAAAAAATTGAGAAAGGAAAAAAAGAATAGATATGATTAAATTGTTGTAAATAAATGTTTATTTTTCAGATTTATTTAGTATAAGATTTAATTAAATATATTTAAGTTCTATATTTAATCTGTTTCAATATCGATAAAATTTTTTTATATTTTGGAGGTTTAATATTCTTACATGCTCTTTTTATTTAGCCCATTTGTTTCCTTTATGGTTATATGTTATTTTTATCGATTATTTAAAAATTTTATTCTAAATTTATAAAAAATCTGAGGGTTTTATATATTTTATGAAAATGGATAAACATTTGAAACATGATATTGAATTGTTATAAATCAATGTTTAATATAATGTTTTGATAGATAGTTGCCTAGTGATATCATATAATGGAGAAAAACATAATACAAGTTGATAAAAATATTAAAAGAAGATAAGAGTTTCATAAAAATAATGTTCTTATTATTAGCATGGCATAACATTGCTACACACAATATTAATAATAAATTTAAATCGGATTATTTATATAAACTAGAGAGGATATTAAGATTAAAAAAAAAAACTTCACAAATTACATCTCAAATAAAGACGTTAAAAGGGGATCAGAGTATCATCTATAATATAATAAATGCACAAATATTTCTAGATTTGGGTGAAATAATGCACGCAATATAGTTATTGTAAAGTAAAATCTATAAAATGTTTGTACTTTATCTACTAATTTTGTTATTTATACTTGACCTATAACATATTAATACCTTTTTTATTGATATAAGCCACAAGGGACTTACTATTTGACAAAAGAAAAACTTCGATATTTTAAAGATTTGTTGATAATTTATGCCAAAAATCACATAGTAAGAGCAGATGTACAAGCTGCTAAAGATATCATTACGGAGTTTCAACAAGATAGATCAGAAAATAAGCAATTCAACGTAAACAATGTTATGAAAATGGAAAATGAAGATGCATATGGCGATAACGAATCACTTATTCAAAATGAACCACTTATTGCCACTCTAGTTATAAAGAGCTTGTCTAATGGGAAAGAAATAAAAGGTTAGCATCGAAATGAACACGCTGTCTGGTATAATTCTTTAAGCTGTCAATATATTGAGCACAAATATGAATAATGTTAATGACATATTGAGCAAAAGCTTAGGGACTGATTTAATGGTTCAGTAAAGGATACAATTTGATACTTTCACCCGACCAACAATTTGATTGAATCAAGTAATATTTACAGTAAAATATAATATACATAATTATTAATTATGTTGGTTCAAAAAATAATATTTGATAAAGTTTTTTTAATATTGAAATTATTGATATGCTTATCGAGCAATGTTTTTTGGTTAAAAATTTAATTTCTTTTTGTAATTATGTGTGTAATATTTTTTAGAATCTATATAGGTATAATGTATAATATAATGTTATTTTGTATAGTGCATAATATTATTCCTTAGAGCATTATTTTTCAGATTATATTATAATTTGTCATTTTGCGTACTTATTATTCCTTCAGACGAGGATGGAGTGTTTTTCTGGAAAGCTGTTTAATCCCAATCAGCATTGGAAGAGTAAGACTGAAACAAGTAATAATAACCAACCCACCACGAGTGGGCCCTGACCCCAATTATTAGAGACGTGGCTATTTTTATAAAAATATTATTTAAATACTCAATATAAATAATATAAAATAAATATATACCCACACATATATTACAATCTAAATTTAATAATTTAAATAAATAAATAAATAAATATTTTAATATCCAAAATTATTAAGGTAATATGTAAATTATATTGCATATATTTGCATGAGACCATGGACATCAAAAAAATAAATTAAAAATGTAAAATTCAGCCGCTAACTCTTGCCCCTATTTTTTGCAGCTCGTCTGCCCCCTGTATACTGGTTCTGACCAAAGGGAGCAATCCCAGATCGATTGACCCATATCCAGGGGGGAGAGAGAGATGGCAAGTGGGGATCCTGAAAGAGGAGGCGTGAAGAACGACCGAGGAAATAGTAGCAATAATTATCCGTCAGATGCTTATTATTTGGAGAAGGAAACAGAGGAACAGTGGACTCCATGGTTTATTCCGGCGATTGTTGTGGTAAACGTGGTGGTTTTTATCATCGTGATGTACATAAACGACTGCCCTAGGCACAACAGAGCTGCGTTTCATGGAAAGTGTAAGGCACGGTTTCTCGGAAGGTTCTCCTTCGAGCCTCTTAGTGAGAATCCGCTCTTCGGTCCTTCCTCTGCTACGTATGTGACTTCTTCCATCTCTTGCGATTTCTCTTTCTGTTTATTTTTTTTCAGTATCGGGTTGTCTTGGAGTGAATTGAGTTTGATTTGTTTGTTGGTTTTGGTTTTTAAAATAGGGTTAGTTGCTCTGTTTGGAGCTTTGAATTGATGTGGTCTGTTTGTGGTGTGATTTGATTTGATGGTGGCGATTTTCATTTCATTCATCTGTTGAAGTGGGTATTCTTGAACTTTGTTATAGTTGATATGCATATGCAGGCATCATGTTATGCTATATAATCTATATGTTTTCTGCAAAATTGTATATCTTGTTAGCACAGTTATCTTTATCTTTCTACCATTGGGGCTATCCTTTATTTTATTTGAGGTTATCATTGTATTATTTGGGCTCTCCTTTATTTCTTATTGAATATGAAGACGTGTTGAATTCAAGTAGCTGTTAGAGTCACCTTATATTCTCAGCCTTGAGAATATAAGATACATTAAACTCATTTTAAGGTACTATTATAATCCTAACAATCTAAATTATTAGAATAAAATATTGGCTGATAGAGAAAATGGGTGGGACTCCTTAATTTAATAAAGTACATTATTCTATGCCTTTTTCCCTCTTTTGCGGGGCAAAATCTTGCACGTGGAAGCCTAGTAATGTCGTAAACGGATGGCTGCGATGGTGTAGTCAGGACCATGCATAGGAGTTCTCATCTATTTCTGCTTTCATTTTGATGCAATATTTTTGTTGCAAGTAACTTCAGTTTTCTTAAACTTCTTATTTTTATAAGCTTCTTAATTATTGGCGTTGGCAATGCTTACAAGAATACCAGTGAACTGAATTTCTGATACTGCAAATAAAGAAGGATTAAATGTGTACAGCTTCATTCTATATTGTGAATGGTTGAAACAGGTAATGTCCAAGTCATAATAGATCAATCTTTTCATTGTGTCAATGCTTACTTTCTAAAAATTGAATTATTACTTCGATATAAGTCAAAAATCTCAATTATGTATCCTCTGAAATTGCTTTAGCATGAGGTTTCTAATTGAACATACTTTCATTGCAAGTTACTGGATGATGCTGGTTTTGTTGTGGTTTGGGTTTATTCATTAATAGGCTTTCATCCCAATTATTATTTTTTTCTAAGAAATTTAATTTTGCATTTTATGAACTAGATTCTGGATTTTTCTTGAACGGAAAGACTGCAGACTTTGTTATGGCATAGAATCCTACATACTTTTGGTTTTCCCATTTTGTTTCAATGGTTGGGTTAAAGAAAAAGAACTTCGAAATTTTTGGGCAATAATAGAGTGACCCTTTTAATGTTAAAAATTTGGATGTAAAAAATAGAATTTTGAACAGTTTTGGACATTTGTGGTTTGAAGTTATACAAAACAACTGTTAAAACACTGGTAGATGTATGGACTTGAGTTTGCCTTGTATCTGACTAGACAGGTAATTTAATTTTTAATATGATATTTCAGCTATATTAGTAGAATAAATCTATATATGATTTTTCATATGCGCTCTTTTGAAGGGTAAAAATCTACATACACATGTTATTATGAAATTTTAATTTACTTGAACATAAAATTTGAATTTGTTACTCTCACAGTTATATGCAGAAATGCCCAATTGAACAAGAAATCTATATATTGCTGATTTGCAGATTTATTCTTGAGACTGTTTATATGATCCTGGTTCTTCTAGTTTAAAAAAAAGGAAAAATAAAACTAAAAGGGGAAGAACTAAAGGATGGAGATGTTGTGAGATATGATATTATGAATGAAGAAATAATCTTGAATCAGCTCCTCTTTTATTCTTGAAGATTGAAGAAGATGGGAGGACTTGAATGGTCAAAAGTTGTTCACAAGCATCAAGGATGGAGGCTGATCTCCTGTATCTGGTTACATGCTGGTCTTATCCACCTTCTTGTAAACATGTTGAGCCTCATCTTTGTTGGTATTCGCCTAGAACAGCAGTTTGGCTTTGGTACGTCATTTTCTCTCCTGTCAATGGTATATTTTTCTGTGAGAATTTTTCAATTTTTGCTTTCTTTGGGAGGAAAATATTCTTGCCAATATGGGTTAAGTTTCAAGTTATATTTTCAACCTTCCGCAAATCTTTATGCATCATTTATCAAGATGAAGGACTTGCACAATTGCTAGAGAAGTAGTTAAAATGGACAATTTGTTAGAGTTGATTGTGTAAAACTAATTTGAGATCGTTGTATTACCGTATCACTTCACAAACTATAATGCAAAATAATACAAAGACAATGTATTTGAATTCATCTTTTGATATTCACTATTGATGCATGAGATTTGCAAAGAGGTAAGTGTTCTTTTTTTTCAGAAGAACAAGAGATCAATTTCTTTCCATTATCCATTTCTCTCTATCTTTCCTTGTCTCAGGACTTGAAGGAATGCAAAGAATATTTTTATTTCAGGAAATTAATCACCCTATAACCAAAAGTGAATGTGTTATATAGATGTAACCTTCGTCATCTGCATAACTTCCTCAAATATGATGGGTTGTCTCCACCTTTTGTTGGCAACAGAGAGAACCGATTTATCAATTACAAAAATATCATTCTTTTCATCAGAGTACAGGCCCATTGAGGAATAAATTCTCCAATAAAATTGTAATTGAATTGTACAAGATTTTAACTTTTGATCATTACTAATTAAAAACTTTTGATCATTTTAATAAATAATTAAATACCTGCCAATAATTTTAACAGATTGAACATTCTTTAGTCATTTCCAGGTTCTACAGCTCATTGATGTCTTTCTGGTCACGGCATTCTTCTCTTTCTTGTGCTTCTTTATTGATTGGATTTTCCTCCTTTTATGGGGGGATTCTGAAAATACTTGCAGTTAGGATTGGCATAATCTACATTGTGTCTGGATTTGGTGGGAGCATACTCACTTCTCTATTCATTCAAAATCACGTATCTGTTGGTGCCTCGGGTGCCCTTTTTGGCCTTCTTGGAGCTATGCTTTCGGAGCTTATTACAAATTGGACTATATACACTGACAAGGTAAGCAACGACAGCCATATTTCTGCCATCTCCTTGAGCATTTGGAGATCTTTCATGGGCAAATGTCCTCAAAATTAGCTAGTTATGTAGAAATACCATTTCCAAGTTTTTTTTTTTTTTGTTTTTCTATATCCTTGAGCATTTGGAGATATTACCTGTGAAATACTTTATCTGTGAAATGTGTTGTGGAAGATTGGATTTAGTAGTCTGTTATGTTGTGTTTTCTTTTATGTTCACTCTTACGCATGTTTTTGCTTTAATCTTTAATGAGTAAAACTGTGGAAACTATGAAGAGGTAGAACTGTGTAAAATTATGAAATGGAAAATTGTAGAAACGCAAGAAATATTTGACTTGCAAGATGTAAACTGTGAGATATGATTTTTTGTTTATGGGACCCACACCATTTATTATAAGGTTGCGGAACTATTATCCACTATTATTCCCTGAGTTTTTTATCGATTTGGACAAAATATAAATAGAGATTTTCACTATTTTTATTAGTTTTCCACAGTATTGATTCCTATAGTTTTTCTCACTGCTACTAAATATAACATACTTTTAAAATCACTCAATTTTTAGGATACCCTGTTTTTTGGATACCCTGTTAATTTCTATTAAGCTGCTCCTCTGTTTCCACAGGCTGCAGCGCTGGTCACACTTTTGCTGATTTTACTGATCAACCTAGCTGTTGGCATTTTTCCTCACGTTGATAATTTTGCAAATATTGGCGGATTCCTTACTGGTTTCCTCCTCGGCTTTGTGCTTCTCCCTCGGCCTCACATAGGGTGGTTGGCAACCCAGAATCTCTCCACAAATGTCGGTGTGAAATCCAAATACAAGGCATACCAAATTGGTCTATGGGTGGTTTCTCTCCTTTTGCTTGTTGCCGGGTGAGTGATATTAAGCTATAGCTTTGCATACATTAGCCACTTAATTGACATTAACAATAAATCTTTATGCTTTCAAAATTAACCTTTTTCCTGCCCAAAATGGTTAGTAAAATAGAATAATTATAGCTCAATCTTATCACAAATGCTAAGAAGGTGAAATTTGACACCAACAAAAACCACATTCTAGTCTTCGGATTGGTCCGTCCTGTCATGAGTCTCTCCATATTCTGCTAAGTAGGATTCGACAAAGAATGGGTTGCCCAAGGAGCGGCCAAATAGGGCTGAGGTTATTTTATTACTGCGGAGTTAGGTTAAACAATTATAATTTAACCCAACCTTTAGTGTGGTCCGTTTTTGGCTAGGCTTGCATTTTCACACTATGATAAGTTTATTATACTGTGACTGGGGGGTAGAGCTCAAATCCTGAAAGCAATCTCTTTGAATCATAGAGGTAGACATTTACAGGCAATTAGATAACAGTAAAATTGTTTTACTTAATTTAGAGGTGTTACTATTGATACTACGAAAACAGTTTCTCTGCATTATAAAGATATATTATCACCCTCCTTGGAGCCTTTTATGAAGAACAAATAAATGCTTTCATTTTTTTCTAGCTAAAATGTTAAATTTGCATCAACATGTGGCAACTAATTGCAGATTCACAGTGGGATTGGTGATGCTGTTTCGCGGAGAGAATGGTTATGATCACTGCCATTGGTGTCATTACATTGGCTGTGTCCCCACCTCAAAATGGAAATGCAATGTGTGATTCATGATGCACGACCGCCATGCTATACCTTCAGTTTTGAATCTGCACCGTTCAATCCATCTATATCATCGCTATCATTATTATTATTGTTGATGTTGTTATTTTTATATGTTCATGCTGTGGACCTCACACCGTCCTTTCTTTCCGAGCTTTGCTGGAAGTTTCACTTATTTATAATCTATCTTCTACTTGTAGGGCACATTGAGTTGGTGAATTTTATACAGGACGTATGTATTTTTTCTGCTGAGAGAAAAGCTATTTGAATGTTTGTAATTAATCAAATTTTTTAGTTACCCTTTTCAACCGTGAGTCGTTCTTGTTCTAATTCTGGTTACCCTGTTTTTATGGCTTTCTAATTTCTTATGAGAGTTAGTCGTGGAGATTCAATGGCTTTATAAAATCTCGTAAATACTACTGCAATACTATTTCCATGTAATATAAGGCCAGAAATGATGTCGTCGTTAAATTTCCGGCTAACCAAGCATGTGAAATCACTACCGGCGGGAACCAAATTCCGGTTTCTTCATTGTCATTCCGGTCAGACAGAGTTTTTGATGTGATTGAATTGTGAAGTGTCATAGAATGGATGATATACTCCCTTTCAGGCTTCGTTTATTTATAAAAAAAGATATTTATTAAGTGGAAAATGCTATTTTATATATATATATATATCTCCCTAGAAAAAAAATTGAACATTTTTGGTAAAAAATATTTTTAAAAAAATTAACTTTTCAGTTAAATATTTTTTTATATTTGATATGTGTAGAAAAATATCAAAGGACATACAAATCCATTGATGATAATAGATAACTCCGGTTGTTAATTGTAGTAATATTTTTTGGACAATGATGATATTTCACAAGCAATAAAATGTTTGTGCTCATTGTCTATCGATATTTATTGTTTCGATATTCAGTATAGTGATGGGGCAAGGATCAACATCGTGTTTGGGGGCATCGATGAAAAGCAACTGAGCCGTTGGATTGAAATTGGGTTTTATATATAAAAAAACATATTTTTAGTTTTTTTTTTTGTTTTTATATATATATTTTTTTGGTATATGATTAAAAAAATAAAAATCTTATTATTTTTATTTTTTGATTTTATAATTTATTTTTTTGGCACTAACACAGTGGCTGAGGAGTTGCCACCCCGTCCGTGACTAATTATAGGGTTGGGCACGCCAACAATTGGTAACCTAGGAAGTATAGATATTTTTTTGGACTCAAAATATCAGTGTCTGATACGTATCTAATACCAATAAGCCCTAGATATGTTAGGACACGTGTTGGACACACTCCAATATGTGTTAATTTATTGTTTTATACGATATATTTCGGATACGTCCTGACATATTTTGGTTACTCTTCAGATAAGTCCAAAAAATGTTTTGTATACATTGAATTATTTTACAATTGTTTAAAAATTGTAGACCATTTTATAAATTTTAAAAAATATAGATTATTTTATAATTTTAAAAATTTAAAGTTGTACCTCTTTTTTTTATTTATGTTAATAGTCTCCGCTCCCGAAGATTATCTCATAGTCAAGAGAGACTTTTTTCGTAATAGATAACACTTTTCTTTCACTAAAATTTCATAAGATACAAAGTAATAACTCGAAAAAAAAAATAAATATGGAGGTAAAATAAATAATTTAATTTATCGAACAATAATTTAATTTATTTATCACAAATGAATATGATAACTCACAAATCTAATATAAAAAGTAGTATTTATCGATTAAAAATTATAAATTATAATTTTAGTTTATATATTCCCAATGTGTCTTGTCTTTAATTTTTTAAAAATAATGTCAATGTCGTATCGTATCCGTATTCTATATCGGTGTCTGTATTTCATAATTGGTAACAAGAAATGCTGGACAAGATGTTAGTGAGTGCCGATCAATCTTGCTAGTCGGCAAACGACGGATAGTGATAGCTGGAGGAGTAATGGCCTTATAACTGATGATAGGGTTAGGGATATATATATATATATATATCAGATTTGAAAATTTTATTTTTCTTTTAGAGCAGTAGGATCATATTTTTTTATTCAACAGTTAAAATTTAAATATTAAATAATATTATTTAAATAGTTATCTTTATTAATCTTTTTAAATATTAGATTTAATATTTAATATATTTAAAAATATAACTACCATTATTTTTTTTATTTTTAAATATTAATCGTTAAATATACCTTAGACCATAAGTAAGAAAAAACATTTTAAATCAAAATCAGAGTTTTCTACATTATAATAACTAACATTATAGTAAAATTTTAAACTATTCTCGACTCCTGACCAAATACAATATTTTAAACATAAAACAATAAATCATTAATTTAAATAATTAAAATATATTTAAAATATCTAAAGTATCCTAAACCTAAATTTTTTAAAAAGCCTCTCTGTCATCCAAAAATTTCTTTAAATATATTTAAGTTTGCTAATCTATAATGTTAGAAAACATCTAGTAATAACGATCTTAACATTTAATAAAATATATATAAATTTATATATGTATATACAATAAACAAACAAATAAAAGACGATAGTCATAATAAAAAAAATTAAAATGTCAATAATATCAATTTTGTGATAAAATGCAAAAGCCGCATACAAATAGTAGAACCTTAAACATAATGAAATCATGCAAGTGCACAAAATCATTTGATATGTGAAAATCGATCAAAATATATAAAAATATGAATTATATAAAAATTATTAAAACTTATAATAATCAAAATATTAAAATTTAGATTATAACTTATTTCATATAACAAAGGCTATATATCACTATTCACGATTCGTAAATGGCCTACTACATATTAATATCTATAGTCGCGGTTTATTGTCACTTTTTTAACCTATGAATTTCAAGTTCAATATTCGATTTAAAAGTAATATACTATGGTATATGTGATTATATTTTGTCAATTCTTTACAATGATTTTTATTTAACTAAAATTAAAAATTTTATACTGAATTATAAATATGCAAACATTTTCTCAGCTGAAGAAACAAAAATTCTCAAAGTTAAAGTAAAACTTTTACTAAAATATTTACAAACAAAGACATGTAAGAACATTTTTGTCAAAATGCATAACAATCAGAAATAAAAATGTGAAAATTTATGATATATAAGAATATATATATTGAAATTTTAAAATTTTAATATGATTTATATGAATTTAAGATATGAACTTTCTAAAATTTTGTAAGATGAAAATAAATTTAAATGTATACAAAGTATAATCAAATAAAGTAAGAAAATATCATATGTATAAATATTTAAATAAGAAATAATTAAAGATTTTGAAAAAAATTAATAACAAAGAAAAAAATATCACTTAAAATTTACCAAATATTTGATTGAATTTTCTTAAAATCAACTCGAAATCGCTTTCTCCTTCATCTCTTTTCTTCTTTATCTTTTACTCAGATAAAAGTGAGTTAGAATCGGTTAAATGATTTATTTATAATAAATTAGCGCATGTACATTTGTTAAGTGTAGCTCAGCCATAGAGACAAAATTCAGCATACTATCAAGTGTCTAACAGGTGTACATTTGATGCCAATACTTTGGATTAAACAGGCACGATCATATATTAAGTGTAATAATTCTATCTAAAATACGATTATGTGTAAATCAGCTACATGTTAGACTCACTTGGGCATTATTCAATTCAATCCAACGCTTAATTTTTGTTTTGGACTCATAATAAATCTCAAAAGTATATCAATTTAATTAAATTTAATATTAACAAAATAAAGTTTAAGATTTATACTTTACATGATAACAATATGGTCATGGTTGAGGGGTATTTGCAACGTACTAGAATTTATAGCTTAGGAGCTTCAATATATCATTCAAATAAAATTAAAGTATTTAAATAAATAAATAAATAAATAGTCAAGCGTATATAAATTATAATTCTGTATATATTAATGTAATATATCAAACGTATTACATTACTTCATAATAATTTTTGCTAATTATTTAATTATATACAATAAACACATATTCCCATAACTAATATAATTCGTTACATATTTAAAGATAATCACATATTAATAATATTATTAAATTGGGATGCACGCCTTGAAGCAATTAAGACGTGCCGTACGTTTTATCTCTCCCTGTCTCTCTTCTCTCGAACTCCTGCATTGATTGTCATTGCATTTTACCGTTACTCATCATCCGCCTATTTCAAATATAATTATGGTCACTAATCTCATAATTAAATTATAATTATAGTCACTAATCTCATAATTAAATTATAATAATTTAGAACTATGCCTGCATGAAATTATTTCGAAAAACAGTTTTTTTTCTTAATTAGAAATTATAATATTTGGAAAGATTTTTTTATATAATTTTCCTAAGGCAGTAAAATCCCAAATGCAAGGGGCACCCGTACATGGACTTACATTTAATGGTAGAGATTTTATCATATAAATATTATTTAAATTATTTTTTTAATTTTTTAAAAAATATCAGCATCATTAAATATAAACTTTAAATATAAAAAATGATAATTACATTAATTGAAAATAACATCTCTTTTGATACATTATAATATCTACCACATTCGATAATATTTATATTTGATGGGTTCGGTCCAAATTGAGACTTAAAGTCTGAAAATTGCTGTCCAAAGCATTCATTTAGCCCAAAAACAACAACACATTTGGTGGCCTAATTTCATCTTTTAACGAACAAAACGTCTAATTGGCAAGAACCATTGTTAACCTTTCAATCTTATCTGACAGTTTTATAAGCTGCCGTCTACGGATAAAGACAGTCAAGTGCTTTCTAAAATATATAAATAACCAACTTCTCAAGAGAAAAGAGAAGAACAAAGGAGAAAGAGAAAAGACACTTTAAGTACAATTCATGAAATTTAAATCATATGATCTTTCTTTAACTAAATACACCTCGACAAAAACACTCACTTCCTTTCTTCATTTTCTAAGAAAGGCCACTGACTTAAGCGTTGAAAAATATATCAAAGTCAAAATCTTGTATATTTTTTAAACTTACGTTTGTTTATATTGTACAAATTCTAGATTGAAAAGTATGGAGATCTACCCCCAATATTTTTAATCTAACGAAAATCTAAAGTCAAGTCGCAACAATATTGTTACTATAATAATAATAATAATAATAATAATAATAATGTCATATTTAGTTTCTAAAACTTATATAGAAGAATATTAGGTTTATTTGTTTACTCAGTCTCTTTATAAATAGTTAGTTTTTTTTTTTTTTTTATAATTACTTTTAATATTCTATAAAGGAGTGCTATTATAATTTATCTAGTTGAGAGACTTCAATTTTCACTTAAACGTTGGGATCATAAATTTTGTAAATAAATGATAAAAATTAGATTTAAAAAAATTTAATTTAATAATCCTTCCAGTAAACAGACACTCATTTTTACTTTATCATCAGAATAAAAAATTTAATAAATAGATTGTAAAAATTAAATTTAAATAGAGATTAAATTTAATTTTCATTATTCATCTGTATAATATTAAATCTGACTATTACGTGAATATCAAAGCCTGCCAACACCTTAATTTATGCAAACGATAAAATTACACAATAATTAAACGCAATCGAGATTTTCCCACTTTTCTTATTAGTAGGAAAACCACATTTCATTGGCCAAATGAGAATTCCCCCAAACAAAATGAATACAACTTTCTAATTAAAAAAAATGAAAAATCTGACTTATTTGGGAATGGACTTGCACTTGGAACCACATAAATTGGTTAAATTCACAAAGAATTACTAAGAAAAACAGAAGAAAATATGGATTTAAACAAAAACAAGAAGAAGAAGATGAAGAGGAAGGCAGGAGCTAAGAAGCTGTATTGGCTTGCTGATCATCAGGTGGAGGAGAGGTCCAGTACAACTTAACAGCGAAAAGAAGCTTCTCCCTCACAAGAGCTCCGTCTTCATGATCGATGATTTGACTATCCCACATCATTCCATCTGTTATCATCTTCACCTTCACCAACACATCGACATCATCTCTGAATATCACACTTCCTTCTGGCCTCAGTATTCTGTCCATCTCTAGCACTATATCTTCCATCTCACATCTGCATTAGCCGCCCAAGAACATTCAATCAAATCTAGGGTGGGTTATCTTCAATGCCCATTTAAAATGTCTAAATTAAACTGTCCACATGCCAGACTATTTATACTGATCATATATACAAATCAAATGATTTTTTTGTTCATTAAAAATGTTATTTCAGTCAGTCTTTCTTAGATATTGTAATATATTTTTTTAATCTATACTCAACAATTGTGTACTGGAATTGTTACTCTGCTGAAGTCTAGCAATGAGAACAAGGCCGCAGTTTAGAAATTTAAATTGGCATAACAACAGAATAGAAATATTTCTATAAATTCTGGAAATCCAAATTCCAAATTCTAGAAATTCTTAAATGTTAGTTTCCGGGAGCTAAAATTTCAGGAGCTTTTATGGCATTGAGCTTGCACAAGTACGAGCAGAAGCGAGTGCAAGTTGAGTTGATAAAGATCCAATACGAAAGAAATAGAAGTTAAATTGGCTTATAAATGTGCATTGGTCTATAACCCAATAGCATTGGTTCTAGGGTTTGGCTCTACACGCGCCTGCATCCTAGGAGTGTCTGCACAGGCCATGCAATGAGACCTCCCTCCTTGACGGGTTTTGAGCAATCTCCCTGTGGGTCGACAAATAAAATCGCAATCAGAAATTCTGAACTGCTATTAGAGAACACAGGAAAGAGTCTTACCTGTCTTTGTAAAGTGTGAAAATTGAATCAGCATGAATGAGATCATAAGTCCTCGGATAAGTAGACATAGCCTCACACCTACAAGAACATCAAATACTTATAAGTTACACAGCTATGAAAATATGTCAAAAATAATGCCATTCGCTAGACTCTACCAGTTTTGATATGTTCCTATCAATCCCCGCTCGTAAATTACTCCAAGTGTATTGACCTTCGCTTCCACAGGAACGACATTCATGACCCACACCGGATCATTGATTAGTGCAGCGGCAAAGCCACCGAAGTTTGCATTCATGTCTAGAAGGTTCCGGTACCTTCCCAGCTGTCCCAGCTGGTTGCTTACTGTCTTATAGTATGACACTCTCCTTTTCCATAATTCTGCATCCTGCCAGAATTTCTCCACCGTCACTCCTCCTATCTCTCCCCTGCTGATCCTTGGTGGGATTGCATTCAACCTCTCCGGCCACTTTGCCACTTCTCCTCCGGCAGCTTCCTGATTGCTTGAGACTTCTGGCATCGAAGTCAAGCAAACCTCCATCTTAGTGTACCTAAAGATGATAATAACTGAGTTAGATTTTGTATAGTGTTGATCACATTTGAAATGATCAGAAGATGTAGATTGGACAAACCAGGCCTGATCCGAGTCCCCAGAGGGACAGAATGGCAGGTATTGAGTGAGTTTTCGATTGAGTTTGCAGTTCATATGATTGATCGGCTTTTGCCAAATCGCAATATCATCTTTCTCTACGACTTTTTCCCAGCAGAGGCTCCCAGCTACCTTCTCGATGTTCCTCTGCTCTGCATTCAAATCGTCCTCGCTTCTCTGCCATCCTTTCCAGTATTTCTTCCACCGGATTGGAGGACCGGATAAAATCCAGTACCCACCGGGCCTAAGAACTCTGTCGACTTCAATCAAGTAAACTCCATCTGCCAAGCATTTTGCGGTTTCATTTTTGCATTGATGAATTCAATGTCACAGGCTGAGTTGATTAAGTAGTAATTTAGTCATTCATTTCAGGATTTCGAGCGGCAGATCAAAAGAATGCTTGTGCTCAACCAAAACCCTATGGAAGTTTGAGCAACTGATAGACAGTCTCAAAGGTTTTTTTTTTTCCTTAAACGGTTAGTTCATGAGTTTTTCCTCCTCAACAATAAACAACATCGAGTGTAATCTAGTAAATTATGCAATCTGTGGTTGATCGTGTTAATTACAAACTGCCTTGTTTAGAATCGATAATTCTTTATCTAATTATGATTCTATTGCATTTACAGCTATTCATCTACTGTGTATGTGTAAGTGGGTCCAAGCCAGATTTCACAACTTGCATCAACAAACAAAATGGAGTAAGCAACACGAATTAAGACATAAACGAATGGAGCTAGGAAAAGTGATTCACCATATTCGGCCCACGGAATGAGGCAGCGAGAGCAGTGAGCCATGTCGAAAGCTCTCGAGGGGTAAGGAAGCCTGATTGAGGCCATAACACCGATCAAAGCAGGGACCCCGCGTTCGAGCGCAAATTGAACTTGAGCCTCATGGGTATCCCTTGGGGCAAAGGACACCGTCAAGATGTCCCTGGACAGAAGATAAGCACCCCAGCTAGCCACCTGCACAATCAACAAGAAGAATCACACTATTTCAAGGTTCAAGCTTTTAGCCCACATCGGCAATTTCTTTCAGAGATCTGTGATTGGATCGTGTAACACACACATGATGTTGGTAGTCTTGGCAATAGGGACCCACATGGCCATTGATCAATAAATGACAGCCACGTGTGTTGGGGTGTGAGTGAGGACTATGTTTGGTATCAATGTGCACCAACTCCTTTTACCAAATATAGATCCGAAGATTTTGGCAAGTAAAAGGAACAAAGTGGGCCAGTATAATGCAGAACTCCAGAAGAGAGGGAAAAGAAGAAGACAAACCTCTTCCTATTTCATTCAAAACAAATCTATCTTTAAAACTCAGAGTTACAAGAGTGGGACGAAGAAGAAGCAGTTTAACTATCCAATGTCAGTATCATGACGGAAGATGAACTGAACACTAAATTAAAGAGTGATGTTATGGTCTTTCCTTCCTGTGTATCCACGGCCAAAATTAGAAATTGGGTGTATAAAAGTGAGAAATTATACTAATTAATTTAAATAATTATTTAATAGAATCATCCACCCAACCATTTCCTTAAAATAACAGGTCTCCAAATTAAAAAGCAGAAAATTAGTTACCCCACAGCCTGTATCAATGGCGGTTCTTATAGACCCATCACTGAGATTGATGAGTTTACCGATATCATCGATATAAGCATCCGCACCATTAGGAAACATGGTGCCACCACCAGGGAATCTGAACCGATCACCGAGAAATCGGATCCAGTTCTGGCCCGCCTTCTCCACCGTCAATTCCTTGTGTGGAACGTTGCCGTACCACACTAAATCCCTGCTAACGGGCCACTTAAACGGGTTCTTGTACCCATACGGGGCGGGTACCCGACACTTCAGAAGCTCCGTTCTGCTGGGACAGTGTCTCTCTCTGTAGATCAGTCTCTCTCTCTTATACTTCAACGATCTTTTGGGGTCCTCGCATGGAGTATACTCGCTGTATGTCACGTGACAGGGAGGGTACGCCTTGGCTCCGGGCTGTGCGGACGTGGCGGATGCCGGAAGCTCCTCGTCCGCCGCGTGGTGGGTGGAGAAGTCGAGCGGGCCGGCGGGGGTGAGGGTGGAGGTGGAGGTATTGGTGGCGGGGAGACATGGGATGGTCGGAATCATAGTAGTGGTGGGGACGGTGGTTCTGTGCTGCCAGACGCCGAGGAAATAGCACAGGGAGCAGAGGAAAGTTGTGAGGGTTAGGGAGTACATGCTGTTCTTCTTCCATGAGGCGGCGGCCTTGGCGGCGGCCATGGCGATTGATGGCTTGGATGTCGGGTTGTAGAGGGATGCTGTGAGAAAAAAAATCAAATTAAAAGCTTCTCTCTTCCTTCCACTTTGCTTTGCTTGGATAGTACTTATTAGTTTTTCTTTTTTTTGGGGTGACAAAATTCGTGGTACTTATTATTTTTTTAAAAAAATTGTTTTTTAAATTATTTATTGATGGAAGATCTGAGGATGTGGCCAAGTAGGGAAGGTGGTGTTGGGACTCGGGATGACAGCCCACTCCTGTGCGTTGGATTGGACTAAATTTAAGGGAGATTACTTTTTCTTTTTGTCCTTTTACAAAAATAATAATATAAATATTTATCAAATATATAATTTTAAAAATATAAATACAACTCGTATTAATTTAATTATTCTCAAAAAATCCTAACTCAAACAAAATTTAAAACTATAAATAAATTTTGTATTATAAATTAAATTATTTTTTATAATTTATTAAATATGCATATTTATATTTATATTTTTAAAATATCATTATACAAATAAAATTTAAAAGGCACATGTCTGTTGAATTAAAATGGTACGTGAAATATATTGTGTCCCTAAATTTATTATTATAAATTTAATTAGGGAGTTCTTAATCTTTTATGATGGTCAAATTGAAATATGTTCGATTTTTGTCACTTTAAGTTTAGATTCTGCACAGCACAATGAATACATAAGAGGTCAGAAAATTAATAGGATTCGCTCTCTTAATATATTATCTGATATTCAAATCAAAAATATTTTCTAATAATAGAAAGATATAAGGATATGAGAGAAATATATTAATACATATTATGGATGATTGAGTATTTGAGAGTACTCGGTCAGGGAGCGGCTTAGAGAGGGCTCTCGATAGGGAGAGGCTTAGGTAGGATACTTGACATAGAGCGGCTTTAAGAGATGGGGGACTAGACTCTAATAAGTGCGCTCAATCACGGGGTGACTTTGAAATAGAGGATTAAGTTTCATTGAATGCCCCCAACTAGGGGTGGTTTAGAGAGATAGATGATTGAACTCCGCTAAGGTATGTTTGACCATGGGCGGTTTAGAGATATAGAAAATTGAGCTCCATTAAGATGCACCCGGCCACAAGACAGTTTAAAAAGATGAAGGGTTGGGCTCCGCTAGTGCGCCCAACCAAAGAGCGGTTTAGAGAGTTGGAGGACTAAGTTACGCTAAAGTGCGCCCGGCCTAGAAGCAGCTTAGAGACGGTGGCTCTTATGAGGGAAGAACCGACAAGAAAAGAGAAGTGATTCACTTGCTAAAGAGTAGTTGATAGTTGAGTACACTCATGGGAGGGTAGCTAATTGGAGGAGGAAGAGATTCTTCACCGCTGATAATGAAGAGAAAGGTCACCTAGCAGTCATTTCCTGACTGTAGACGAAGGGAGTTCTCTGCATTTTACTCTACAAGTCGTCTTCGCTAGCCGACACAACGTGAGAGCTCGGAATTGATGCGAGACCTATGTAATCGCCAGTCAGGATTGGTAATCGTTAAAGAAGGATTCACCTTTGGCTTAAGGTAGCTTTGAAACTGATCGTTGTTTGTCCCTTGGTTATCTCCCTTATTCTCAATTTTTACGAGTTTGGAGAGAGTTTTCTATCTATGATCGTTTGAGCCCCTCTTTTTTTCTCTTCCCTTTTTTTACAAGGAAAAAGAGGTATTTGTAAAAGAAACTATGGGGTGCGGGCCAGCTGGCCTTTCCTTATTGATGAGCATCGTGATTGATACCTTCCTTTTTGGCAAGCCCGACATGACAGGATGGGATCACATGGGCATGTTTGCTAATTTGGAGCCGATAAGTTGACAATACTCAGGGGCGTACTTATGGGCCGCATTCGGCTAGCGACTCTACTAGCCCATATCTCAATGACAGTATTGAGTCATGCGATCTTAGACCATGGGCCGTGGGGCCCTTCTACTGGGTTGTAAATTTCAAACCGTTCTTCTACTATAACTCTGAATTTTAAATCGACTCATGAGTAACTGACCCATCAGAATATATTATAAAATTTGTTCATAATAAGGTTATGATGAGGTTTAACTTCTAATTTGGCGACAGAAAATGGTTTCCCAGTAGATTACTTCCTCTTATGATGCATACGACACAATATTCTCAATGACTGTAATTTGGGAAAGGATTAAAAAAATGAGAAAGAAAATATTATATAGTATTTCAAGAATGTCAAGTAATCGACTTTAACTTTATATAGTCAAATTTCAGAAAAATTCAACAATAAATTCATAGGCAATATGTGAAATTAAACTTATAATATTTATTTTAGAGTATTTTACGGTAATTGTGTAACGCATGATAATGAGATATAATTAATTTCATAATATTTTACACAATAAGGATACAATTAAAAATTAAGGATAAAATCGAAATACTCTCTACTCCCCCTCTCTAAATATAATTGTCTTTATTTTTCTTATTTATAAAAATAATAATTAATATAAAACATAGATGAAATTCGAGCTTATATTAAATACAAATACACGAAAATTAAATCTTAACTACAATACTTTCATGTCCGTAATTATGACTCCAGTTAGGCACTAAGCTAGTGGAACAACAATGGTCTTTCAGAAAGATGTTTAAAAAATAGCTAAATTATGTGAAAGACTTTAACTCAGATAAAATATTATCTCTTAGCCCCATTGCACAATAGCTTTTTTTTTTTTTTTTTTACTATTCTAAAATAACATAATATTTATCTATTTATTTTTATATAAATTTATTTTATATATTTTGTAAAAGTCAACAACACATCTTTTTCAAACGGACACTTGTTAATAAAGTTGAGAGGCGTTGCGACATTTTATGAATGTTGCAATGCTTACTGTACCTCGGGCGCGGTTGCCATTGAATTTTAAATCCAACGACTTATATTTTTTGTTATTAAAAAAATAAAAAATTGATGCGGCATAAAGCCATTAGTAGGAGGAGGCGCAAAGCATAAGTTAGAGGTTTTGCGCCAAATTTTGATGTGGGACTCGCATTATTCCTCCCTCATTCAATAGCCGCGCGGCGCCGCACTGCGACTCTGCGACACTTCACTTGCGCTCTGCACTTCACTCTGCGACGCTTTCTTTTACTCTTGCGGCACACCGCAGGTGAGTCGGCCTCCTCCATGAAATGCTTTTTTTCGGTCGTAACCTCATGCGGTAAGCCTTCTCCGGTCGAGATTCGTTCTCAATAAAAGATTATTTGATGCGGCGTAAAGCTAGAAGGAGGAGCCCGTCCCAAAATCGGTTTAATAGGAGGAGGCTTCTCTTAACTTATAAGTTGGAGATTTTATCTCAAGTTTTTAATGTAGGACTCACATTAAAAATATATATATATTTTTAATATGAGATGATGCTTTGGCTATCAAAGCTGTTCCTTGTTGTTCCCGTAAGGAAGTTCTGTCGCTGTAAAGTCCATTTCACTTCCACACGTTCTTCCTCTTCGCTGCAACGATAAATTAGGTATGAAGCCTTCGCCTTTTTCTTTCCGCGTGACAATTTAATGGTTTAAAAAATCAGAAAATATTTATATATTTAAAAAACTGGAGGATGGGCTTTTGCGCAATATAATTATTAATTTATCATAATACGATTCTAAAAGCCTAACTATAATTTTCTTTTTGCTATAAAATATTTGCTCAAATAATTTTCAAGCAATAGTATTTATCTAAATATTATTATTTTTTAATATTTGTATGTAATTTTAAAGAATAATTTAAAAAGATGAATTCATGCTATACCCAATTATGGATGACTCGAATAATTGAAAATATTTATTGATTTTGTCTTTTTTAGGACATTTTTTTATTGTATTTTGTTGATAGATAGATTATAAACTTTAAAATTATAATTATTTACTTTTCCTTAAAATAGTTAAGAATTTTTTTTAATTTGATGGAAATTGTTTATTTTTAAGTATATTTGTTCTCTCTTAATGCATGAATCAAAATTCTTAAGCTACATATTTAGAGGGATCCGGGGGGCGTCCTTCTCCCTTGTGGAGAAGGACCATCCCTCTCCTCATCTGAACCGTCGGATGTAAATCCAGGCCAGTCCACACGTTTTGAATAAATAATATAATATAGGCAGATTCGATTTTAAATTTAATATTATTTTTTTACATCTGATGTTTTATTTAAGTATATATTATCAGCTAAACATGTAAACAAATCTCCTCATATCTCTTTAACGGTATTTCTATAATATTTTTGCTATTTTTTAGTTAATTTTGACAAATAAAACAATGTTATATGATTCAAATTATTTGGTATCATATTTTTAAGACATTATATGTTCTTTAGAAATGTCATTCTTTTTTTCTTTTTTTTTAATTGTATTGTAATGGATCCTTAATGTTAATTGATCGGTTGAAATTTTGTAAAAATATAATTATATTAATTATTAAATTAAATTTTTATTGGCCCTCCTAAATTTATTTATTAATAATAGTGACCAATTTATCTTTCTAATGTTATTGTTTTTGCCATTTTGTAAAAAAATAATAGCATATTTATTAAAATTCTCTATTAAAAAGAACAAAATTATTTAAATATTGATCTTGGTGAAAAAAATAATAGACCCATGCTAGCTTGACAATAACAATATATTTGATTATTGAAATAAAATATAGTCGCAATGAAATAACTATTATTAAATAATAAAATATGATATAAATAGAATTAAAAATTAATATTTTTTTATTTATTTAGTTCCTTAAAATATATAAAATTAAATAAAAAATAAAATTTTTAGTATTTACTATATAGTAATTTTAAAAGTATTAATCAATAAACTAGTATAAAATTATTTTTTTATCTATCTAAAAAATAATATTTTAATATATATTAGAAAATTTGGTATAGACTTGATCAAAATTAGTTTGACCAATCGACTTAATCTTACTAATATAAAATTTTATTGTAAGTTAAATTCAATTAATTTTTTAGATCAGATACAATTACCGGTGAAATTGATTAGTTCAAGCCAATTTAACCTAAATTATACACTTTGTTTTTTTTTTTTTATAAATATGTTTATATTTTTTTATTTTAAATAAAGATGAAGTTTAAAAATTATTTTAGTAGTGATATGTCATTGGATTTGAGTTACTGTTAGTGCCAAAAATTTACTTGATCTTCCTTGTCGGATCAAATTGAAGCAAGTTTGGGACCATTATTGACGCCATCTATGTGAGAAAGGAAACAAAAGGCCTAACCATTATTTCCTCTAGAAGTATGGTTAACACGAGAGCTCAAACTAGCGCACGGGCCAACAAAATCACCTTTATTGGCAACAACACCTCCGCGGGTAGTCGAGTGGAGGAGCGACCGACTCCTTTCATCATGGCGATGGCAAAACAAACAAATAGAGCTTTCATTGCAGCGCCGATAGGCCACCCATGAAGCAAACCACTCAATTACAAAAAGAAACCCCAGAGAAGAACCTGCAATATACAGCCAAAAAGGCAGATAATTTCTCCTTAACCAAAAATGTTTCACGTTAAACGCCCATCCTCGTTCTACCCACCATCTAGGCACGCCCTCCACACAAGCCAGTACAACTCAGGGGCACCTTTTGTGTTAGACTCAACCCTTATTCTCGTGCATTATTCTTGTATTTTTCTATCTTTCTATTTTTTTAAAAAAATTATTTATTTGAACGTTGAAAAATAAATCAAAAAATAAGTCCAATTATTTTTTTCTGATGTCTTGTTTTTAGTTATGGTATACAAAATTTAGGTTTGGAGTTACCAATCCAAACCCGTTTCAATTTGACCCAAAGAGAAAAAGCAAGTGGACTTTTGAATCTAACAGTAACTCAGATCCTATGGACATATCAATAGTCTATATTTTTATGTAATTAATAATTTTTATGTAAAATTTTTTATTTAAATATTTACTTACGCAATATTTAAGTTTATATATTATATTTTTAGAATATTTTATAATTTTAAGTATTTTTATATAATTATAAATTTAAAAAATAATTAAAAATATAAAAATATCTATATCGTGATCCAAACTAATCCAACTTGGCTTATGAGCGTGATACAAATACTATTTTGGTTTAAGTAATTATATCTTGTCTGACTCGATTTAACAATCATAAATTTTTTATCTAAATATGGCTCACATCTAACTCAAATTCGGTTTTAACTAGGTATAGTTCGAGATAAATGCAAGTTAAAAATATTTAAAAATAATTATTCCTAGTCAACCAAAAATTTAAAAAAAAATATGAGGATCATCAATTAAAAAAATTTAAACTATGAACATAGACTCTTTATAACATATAATAATAATAATAATAATAATAATAATAATAATAATAATAATGCTCTCCAGTCCCATGATCTTGACACTTTGTCACAAGGTCAACTTCTTTTCAAGTTCTCATGATTCTAATGCAATAATCTACATTTTAAATAGTGATAGTTAGAATAGATTTTGATGAAGAGTATTGATGATGCAAGCATATACGTTAAATTATTGATTAAAAATAGCAAAAATTATAATATAATTACAATATAATTTATTAAAATGTAAGGGAAAAAAAATAAACCTTGCAGATCTCAATATAATATTAAGGAAATCAGCTAAGTGCGTACCCTCAAATATGAGTCATTAATTTGTAGGATTTTGAAAATCGATTTTGTTGCTGAAATTATCAAGAAAATAAAGAAATATAAAAAAAAGGATGGCCTTTCTTTTCTGGGTATATTTCTATAAATTTAAACAAAACCAAAAAAAAAAATTAAAAAAATCTAGAAAAAGATGATAATGTGAAAGAAAATCATGGATTTTTAAAATACCAACATTATGAACTTGCCTTGTTTATTTTCTGGGTATATATGCTGCCATCAATGTGGGTCATTAGAACCACTTTTACAGTATTTTCGCGGTTTAACAATAATATTTTAATAAACAATAAAAATTCAGAAATCCTACAATTTATTATTACATAAGATTTATCTATAAAATATATAGCAGTATTTGTTAATAAATTAAGTCTGATACAATTGTCACCAATCATAAGAACAACTTCTTACATAAAAATCAGATCGTACCCAATAAATTTAATCTGTTTCTGATAAGATCGATATATAACCTAAATTTTATGTACCAAGCTGCCATTTATTATAAAAGCATCTATAATCCAAATTGCTCTTAATTTCTATGTGATATATATATATAAAGACCAAAGTTTTTATACAAATATGAAACTTTAGAAAGCATAATATAATGGCAGAAGATTGATCTTTGAAGCTGTTATATACAATCAAATCTTACCTCTTATGTATATTCTGGTGACAATACCGTCTCTTTTGTGTATAAATACTGGCACATTTACGTGTATTTTATACGTTTTATCCTTTCTTTGCCTTTGATCGTCTGAAGCGGCTGTGATTAAGTAATCTTCCATCAAGAGCACTGAAGGCAATATCACACATCAATCTATTATGGCGAAGACGACCGTTAGAACTCGAATTTTACTCGTTGATGATGACTCAACGTGTTTGAGTATGATTTCTGCAATGCTTAAAAAGTTGAATTATGAAGGTAATTAATTTATGTAGTTTAAATGTTGATTTATCATAAGTTTTCAATTTAGTTACGAATTTTAAGAGTTTTATTTATTTATTTTCCCTACGTTATTATTTTTATAAATTATTTATCACTATTTTAATTGTTAATGTTAGATTGATTTGAATAAAATGTATAATCTCGATGCTTTTTTTTTATAATTACTCTATTTGTTAGCCGTCCTATTTTAATTAAATAATTCAAAATTTTTAATTTTTTTTAAAGAAATTATTTGAAAAAATGTTTTAAAAAATTAAACAACTGTTAAATGGAACGACTGGCAAATAGTAGGGTAGAGGGGCTGAGCCCACCAAATCCATATTTTCACATATGGCTAATCATAAAACCTACCAAGAAGAATACCTCACAGTATCATATCAAACAAAAATTTTGGAAAAATTATTAAGAATAATATTAGAATTTTAATTTATGCTAAGTCTATTTTCAACTATTATTATTATTATTATTTATAAATTTTATATTCAATATTGTTGATGGAATCACCAAATTTATTTATCATAACACGATATAACACAGTCGATATTATTTCTGATTTTGAGTCTACTTGAAGCAACAGTTTGAGGACACCCCACATCTTCTTATTCTTTTATTTTTTCTTTTTTTAATGGGATATTTTTTTTTTTAAATTCACATACCTTATTTTGTCGCTCAATATGTTCTAATGTCTAATATATTATTAGTAATCATATAACAAACATTAAGGTTTTTTTTTTATTATTATTTCCCTTACTTTCATAACACTTCAAGCAACTTCAAAGTCTCATGAATGCATCTACAAATGCACGATTGAATTACATAACTCCCAGATCTTTATTTCTTAAGGATGGCCGAATTTATCTTGTCTGATCAATTTCTTTGAAGATTTGATTCAAAAATTTTACAGTAAAATTTGATACAAATTATAAATATAGTAACAGTAGAATCAGGTTACCACTAATCTGATCCATAAAGGGCTGCATGGAGTGAAGCCCTACCAAGTATGGATCCATTATACTTTTTAGCCCATCAATTATACTATATATAATATATAATATGCTTACCTATAAAACTCCTATCGTAGTTCTATTTATCAAAAATAGCAAAATATCTCATTTAACCGTAACCCTTTTTTCAAAATTTTTTTACTTAAATCTGAATTTTATCGTATAATTATTATTTCAGTGTAACTAATCTCTCAAATCCCTAGCACTATTCAAAATTATGTGCTCATTATTTATGAGTTCCCTGGGTTCCAATCAATTTTGTTAATTATATTCTAATTAGTTAATGAAATCTTAGTTTAATTAATTTGTTACGAGATGAATTTTTCAGTGGTGGCAACAAAAACTCCAATGGACGCCTTGTCTGCTCTGCGTACGATGCCAATTGGGTCAGTTGACCTCGTTCTCTCAGACGTCCACATGCCGCAGATGAGCGGCATGCAGCTTCAAGCACAAGTAGCTAAGGAGTTCGATCTGCCCATTGTTTGTGAGTCTCACTTTGATCTAAAATTTTGTTATCTATTTATTGTTCAAAAAATATTAAGCATAAAATAGTTTATAATACAGAAAAATAAATTATGCGGGTGACAAAAAAATCATTAGTAAAACATTAAATTATGATTTTAACTTTCACCTTCGACGAAATCTCAAAATCAATTTTAATTTTATCGAGCATATTCTGACTATATCTGCTCAAAATTGGTAGGGTGGAAGGCAAAATTTTGATCTTAAGTGAACATGATCAAATAAATAAGTTAAATTTTATAATATTATATTATAAGTTTTAAGTATTATAGCAGATATTTACTTTGACAGTACTACAAAAGCTATAACAATATTATAGGCATAAAAATAATACTTATATCTAAGAATAACAAAATCTTTTAATACATGATTTGTTTCATATTTTGAGTGGGAAAATAGTTGCTCCATGAGAATTTTTATTCTTTGAGAAGTGAAAACATGTTAAAATTTTTATAATGCCTTGGAGTATATGCAGTGATGTCCGGCGACAACAATGAGGATCTTATGATAAAGGGCTTAGAAGGCGGGGCAGAACTATACTTTATCAAGCCGATAGCGTTAGGAGATCTGAAGAACCTCTGGCAACTGGTAGTTAGGAGGAGGAAATGTAAGGGGGCCATTGCGGCTGTGCCGCCGGCTGCGGCTTCCAACCTCAGACGAACTCAGAGTTCGTCGCAGGATGTCGACGCTGATCCGTCGATCCAACGGCCAAGAACAGAATTAAAGGAACGCCGAAGGAAACATTCAAGGCGGAGCGGCTCCTCTGGGATCGGGGCAGACGGGGCTGCTGCTGGATATGGCTCGACTCGACCCAAGAAGCAAAAGATGGTGTGGACGGCAGCATTGCATGCACAGTTCTGTGAGGCAGTCGAGATTATAGGCTTAGAAAGTAAGAAATTACTAGCTCTATTTTTACAAGCAAGATATTGACATCACCGACACTTAAATATTTTATAAATATTTAGGGGACAATAAATTAAGAATATGATAATTAAATTCATAAGCTTATTTAGAAATATGATAATATAATTGATTAATAAATCTAATTTATATCAAATTAGCAATAAAAATATATGATTTTTATGTTCTCATCAAGTGATCTAATATAAAGGAATTGGGGAATAATGTACATCTTAGTTTTGAATTATTTTTAAATTATAAAATGGTCGCTCTATTAAAGTAAGTAATGATAAAAATAATACTAATAATAATAATTGAAAACCTTTGAAAAAAAAAATAAAAAGAAACTTTGACACGTGTCAAAGTGGGTCCAACGTGGATGAGGTAGCCTAGAGAAAAGATCAATTCTTCTTAGGGCACAACTTTAAGGTATTACTAATAAAATATAAATAGCTGATTCTTCTATTTTTACTTGTTAATCAGAGGCTGTGCCGAAGAAAATCTTGGAGTACATGAATGTTCCTGGGCTAACAAGAGAAAATATAGCCAGCCATTTGCAGGTAATGCTTCTATAAGCACTTTAAATTTGTTAGGGTTTGATCTAAATATACACAATTTGATACAATGGAATAAGCTCGAATCTTCTATAAAATATCAACTATCAAATTCATGAATATAAGAAATACAATAATGTATAATATTTTTAACATAAAAAATTTTATTTAATTAAAAAAATCATAAAATAAATTCTAAATAATTAGATCTATTTTAACCCGAAAAACTTAATGTGGGAATTAACTTCACTTGAAAATATGGATTTGGGGCATCATTTGGTGCGGAAGAAGTAGAGTCTTGTTCTCTAAATTAAAATTGTTTGTTCTTTATTTGATGTAGTAATTAGATCTATTTTACATTCAAATCGTTGAATTTCATCGATAATTGACAATATTGATTTAAAAAAAAGGTTGCATTTTAGACCTTTGCAAATGAGGCTCTCGAACTTCAATCTACAATAGATTTGATTTGTTGTGAAGTTTTCCGAGTGGTGTGGTAATTAGTTTTAGGCTATGCCATTTTATGCTTTTGATGAGATTGAAGATAGCTTTGTCGAGATAGAAATGATTAATTTTTTTATTTTAATTATTTATTTTAAATAAATAATTATAATTTAATTATTTTAAAATAATTTATATTAATTAATTTTTAATTTTTTTAAATATAATTAAATTATAATTATTTATTTTAAAATTTATGGTTAATATTAAGAAACAAGTCTGTTAGTCTCTTAAAGAGATGAAGTTCCCCTGAATCCACTTTTGACTACTCGTTGACATAGACATCTAATTCCGATGATGCATAAAAGTTGTACTCTATTAAATGATTTAATTTTATTTTAAATTGGGAAAAAATTAATAATAAATTCATATGATTGATGGTATATTTGTATAATAGACTATGCTCAGAAGAATTAGGGGATTGCATGACACATTAGAGACGCAACTCCTCCTTTTTTAATATGAAGTCATTAAATATAAATTCAATGCCCATATGTTTTATTTTAATAAAAAATATTTTGAAAGTACTTTTGTTAAAAAATATGCTTTAGCCATTAAATTTAAATTTAATGGCTCTAAAAGTAGACAAAAGGGTTACATTTATTAGGTTTTGGCTAATTTTTGTGGTTGTCACAATAAATGAATAATTATCGAAAGATTAATGATTCGTATGAGAATTATAGTGTTTGCACGTGTGACGAGTGCTACCATGTTGAATCTAGAAGCACCCGTGCTCAAGGAACCCGAGCATCGAGGACTATGGCGCTTGCACTTGAGGCGCACTGGACAAGTACTTGAGTGCAACTCGCAATATAAAAATATGTCTGATATATTTTTAAGTATTTCAAAATCAATTTGTCACATAATGAATGCCACATAAAGAGAAAAGAAAAAAAAAGAGAATAGAAAGATGTTTAACATCTAGTTAGGATTCGATTTGAATTTCATTTTTCACTAATATCGAATACATTATTGTTTTAGAATAAATTTTAAAGCATATTTCATTTGATTACTTGTTATTTCTCATTATAATTTTTTCTTGTGGGTTATTGAGTGTGTTGATGGGGTTATAATCCACCATTCTTCACTTGAAATCGTAGTGAAGGGATTTCGGATGGGGTTACTTTAACCAACACTATTATCATTATAGTAGATTTATTTAAAATTTATCGTATAATTTTTTTCTTAATTGAAAAAGATTTTTTACGTTAAAAACGTTGTGTACCATTATATTTCTTGTATTCATAAGTTTAATAGTTGACGTTTAACGGGATTTCGAATGGGGTTTCTTATAACCAACACTATTATTATTATAGTGAATTTATTTAAAATTTATTGTATAATTTTTTTTTTAATTGAAAAAGATTTTTTAAATTAAAAATATTGTATACAATTATATTTCTTGTGTTCATAAATTTAATAGTTGACGTTTAATAAAAAATTTAAATTTTATTCTTCTATGCTGGGTTGTGTGTATTTGAGTCTAACCCTAATAATATTTTATGTGTACTATTATTTTGTAAGACTAAAAATTTTATTACTATTAATTATATATATATATATATATATTGTTGGCAGAAGTATCGGCTGTTTCTTAAGCGAGTGTTTGGAGGAATGAGTGGCTCCGGGGTACAAAGCTTGCGACGAGCTTGGAATGAAAAGCCATTTATATCAAACTTCGCTTTATCTCATCTTCCATTGTTGGCTGGTAACTTCGAGGAAGGAAGCTCTGGCAATTTGGCACAGCAAGCAATGACATCAACAACTATGATTCCGCCTCACAACTCCGCCATTAATGCCGGAGCTTCAAGCAACTTTACCCCTCAGACGGTGGGTCGAGTAGAGCTGCCATCACTAAGCATGAATCAACCCAAACTCTATCATCTCCCCACTCCCGGTGGTTCAACTCCTCCTCTTATACCACAAATCTCATCAAGTCATAGAATGAACGGCACAGACGCCGTCCCATCTCATCATTTGCTCTCACATCAAGATTTTTCGACGCAGTTCTTCCATCCACCTGCTGCGGTTCGCGTTTCTCACGGTGATCGCCATCCATTTGGATCGGATCAGCCGAAGTTGGTTGTTGAAAGTTCCGGCTGCAGTCGACATGGAATCTGTGTCATGGCCGATGACATAAACGCAGATCAGTACTACTACGGTTCAGATTACAACTTCAACAACGATCCCGTTCAACGGCAAAGTCCTAGTTGTTTGTCACCGGAGCTATCCGATCTCGTCAAAGAATTAGAGAGCGATGATATCGGGAATGAAAATATTGATACAATCAAATTTGATGATGCTTCCTTTCGACAGCTAGCTGGTGATGATCGTAATAGCGCAAGAAACAACGTCTTTGGGCAAGCCAATGTTGGATACACTAATCAGGTAATAATGATTTTATCCCATGTAGCTATATTCATGCATGGAAGTTCTAAGAATTATAATCTAATTTAGATGACTTGATAATATAAGAATCTCTCACATTATTAGTTTAAAGACAGTTAGATATACATAATTTGAGTTGAAAAGAGTACAAAATCCAACAACAGATGATGCCGGGTTGCATATGATAGCCAATATATTTGAATAAGTCCTACATATATATAAGTTTACGAGTATTTATTTTTTACAAGTAATTAAAATTCTTTTTATTAATTATTTAACTATTTTTCTAAAAAATATTATGATATATAAGTATAGTTTAATAACTATACTGATTATATTATTTTGTCATAGTAGTTGTCAATGGGATCAGGGATACTTATAACAAAATATATCGAAAAGTTTATACATTCTCTTTCCCTTTGGATAGTTTTGAAGGCCTATTTTTTTATTTTTTTTTGTAGGGGTTAGATTATGTCGATTTTAAAAATATGGCGAGTGGGTTGTTTGTCACGATTATAATATGAGTAAGAAATAATATCGAAATCAAACATAATATTTAATCATAATTGATATCTAATAATCAAAATTAGGTCACACATTATATATTAATATCATAAACAAGATAATCAAATGTGTATCTCAAGAATGACCAAAATGTCTCCATTGAGTCTAAATAACAATACATATGTTCGATCTATATCTCATTATACAAAAAAAGCACATAACAAAAAATCTAAATAAATGAATAGCAAAAATTCATACATAAATTTATAACAGTACACTATCCCAAATTCAAACTGTGAAAACTCAAATTTAATCATATTTGATATATTCATTCTAAAACAAATCCAAAATATTATAATTAAAGTTTTTAACTATAATCCTTCAATAATCATCAATCCAATTATATAATAATCTAATGCATGTTAACCTAAGAGGATTTTAAAAGATTACAAATATGAACTTAATACTCAATAATATATATATAAATATATAAATATATATGAGTAAAATAGGTATAAATAATTACAAATCATAATCACATATGAAAATTTAAAACGTACAATTTTTAATAAATATATTCTAAAATATGATTTCATATGAAATATCCAATATATACGAATATAAAAAAAATGCAAAAGTGTGTGAAAAGAATAGGAAGACCAAAAAAATTAAATATTTGTGTCAAAAATATATGAAAATTTAAGAATTAAGCATTGTGGCACACACATTGATTCATCAAATAACAAATTTTAAAAAAACGGGTTATACATATATTCAAAAAATTGAGGTTAATTAACTACTATTTAAGATCCTTAAATGGGCCGTCTATAATACTTATAGACACGGTTGAGCATCACTTTTCTTTTTCAATAATATATGTGATTTTCAAGTTGTATATAATATATTAGGATATGTGTAAATATAATTTATTTTTATCTATAATGATTTATATTTTATTAAAATGGAAAACTTTATATCACATATGACATATCCGAAACTGTTTCAAATTATAAGAAAAGTAGAATCTTTGTTCCATTTCACAAGTAGAACTTTGATCCAATATTTTTATAAAAACAATATGCAAAGTCAACTGGTCAAAAATTTTATCAAGTTTTTAACTATATCTTCAAATATTAATATAAATCTTTAAAATGTCTTAAATTTAGTAAAAATAAACATGTACACATATTCAAAAAGAAATAGAAATGACAATATGTATATACATTTAAACAATAATCGAAAGAAAAATTAAGGGACTTCAATAATATAATAAGGAATAGGCTTATATATATACTTGTTTTAAACCAAAAATTTATTCAACTTGATGTAAAAGAATTTCATAATCAACTTTCTCCATATTTTCTCTCTTATTATCTTTCTTATTTATCTTTCTTCTTTCTCTCCCTTTTCTCATCTTCTCTACAAAAATTTTTAAAGATCCAACAAAAAGGCTTCAAATACTCAGACTAGTGCATGACTACTGAATAAGCATATATCAGGTGTAATGTCCAATTATATACATGGATGAGTGCCATCCAACCCATATATTATTATAACTTATTATGTCCAAATCATAGATGAGCGTTCATCATACATGTATTAGGTACGAAAATTATATCTCAATCATGTACATGTGCAACTCTTGTGCCCATTTGGTAATATCTCTCATCTTCTCAAAATATGATTTTTTTTAAATTTTCATTACATGATTATTTTTTTATATTTTTGAAATGTATAAAATTTTGATGTTATAAATATAAATAAAAAAATCAAATATTACATCATCTTTCGTTCTGATTATACTTAATTTTTTATCCAATATAATTATTTACTTATAAAAACCCCCTTGAGCCAATGTTTTTTCATGAAGATGGTGCGGTGCAATTAGACTCCCTCTTTGGTAGGCCCCCTATATTCACTAACAATTGGTGTCATAGTCGATGATTCAGTGCTGTTGATAGAGTCTAAGAACAAGTTAAAAGCACATGGATGGCTATCTCCATAGGTGGTAAAACCTCATCGGTAAGATAAATTAAGCCTTTGAACAACTATCCCAACAAATGATGATAACTCATAGATAAGGAACTACGAGGTTTGTCTTCTCTCATATCAGAACAGATGAAAGCCAAGGAACACTTAACCCATTGAGAGGAAAATCTATGGATGAAATGTTAACGAGTTTTGTGTTCAAGGCTACATGATGTTGATTGAGCACTCACACAAGAGGGTGACACTATTAGGTATTTGTGTGAATGAAAAGGTCTTGTATGAAAAAAAAATAAAAATTTTTAATAATAATTTATATTTGTGTGTTAGTTTTTAACTCAATTACTTAGACTTTTAGGTTCAATGTGGATTTCAGACCATATAAGCAACATTGCATTATATGTACCACATGTTCGTGAGAGGAGGTGCAGTTCGATTCTTGCCTTGATAAGCCCGTTATTTTGTAAAACCGTCTTATATTTATTTAACGGAGAATTAGCTGTTTTAATTTGAACCAATCGTCTTTATATTATGATAAAGTAATGTCATTGCTACCCTAACTTTTTGGTTTGAGCAGGTATTTTCAAACCATGGCTTCCCTGTTGAATTATTCAATCTCCATGTCTCCACCCCAGAAAACTTAAATACCCTTAATCAGGTACACTAAACCTAGTAGTGCCCAATTTATTGTTTCATGCTTAAATTAATTCATGAAGGCAAACCATATAGACACTAGGGCGACTCCACTGCATTTGTGAGGGGAGACCCTTTAATGCAGCTCCAACTATTAGAACAATCATAACATTTAAAAAAAATTAAAAATATATATAATAATAGTTTTATTTTTGATCTTTTCTATAGTATACGTACTTTAAATTCTTTAATATTTTAAATAAAAAATATGAGTAACATTGGATTACCCCTAATCCAACGACTCCTAGTCGCGTAGGAGGAGCTTCCCCTCAGCATGTGGTGGAGTCGCACTCAGTTCATTAACACTAGCCCATTGGTGCAGAAGTAGTATTAGTGGTTCAATACTTGGGGGAAAACAAAAGGATAACTACTTTACAATTGTGTGCAGGGTCAGAGTGGAGAGGCACAAATTTTTGAGCCAGATGGTCACCATGAAGGGTACAGTACCGAGGCAAGTATCAAATCTCTATATAATTCCAATTTGTTATAACTTTGTGATCTGAATTTATTATAATTTTGATGTTCACTTCATCAATTTGGTCTAGTCGTAACAATTTGAACCTTACCACATATAGTGTTGGGAGACAAGAACTCAAATACCATCAACCATCATTCCCTCTCGATTGAACCACGGAAGACAATAATAATAATATAAGCAATTAAATAAATAAATTTAGCATTCAATTTTTACATATAATCTTTCTTAAGCAAGAAGAAAAACCATATAACCTTATATTCAAATATATCCCAACTATAATTTGGGATCTAAATATAAATAACTTTTACCGGACCAATTAATTTATATATGTATAAAAAAAGGACACCAATTCCTATTTTTGAAAAAAAAAAAAGCAAAGAGTGGTTATATAATATCACTCCTATTCAATCCTATGAATTGTATGAAAGTAGAATACTCCAAATTTGTCTATTACCAATAACCCTAAATATATCATGGTTAACGATAGTGTAAGCATAGTAACCCTAACAACTGAATTAAGAAAAAAGGATTGACACGCAAAATAATTGGTAGTATTTTTTATAATAGAAGTTAGAATAATATATTTAGGGCCAGTATATGATAGAAGAAATTGGACATCAATTAGATACCTAAAACTTTTAATGATTCTTTTCTCTTCTTTTTCTTAGTAAGGTGGTGCCTCTTTTTGTGTTTAAAAGACTCAAATTTAACCCTAGAATCAAAACACTAGTATTTATATTCATTCAAGCCCTTGTCTCGGGCCTATCTTGCTTTTATTTTATAGTACAGTCATGGAAGAGTTTCATTTGAGCTAAAACTCCCATAAAAATTGAGCAAATGTTACTGAACATGGTTTTACAGATTTCATTCAAACCAAATTTTATACAAATATTATTTAAAATTTTCTATTAGTAATAAAAATAAACAAATATATACAATTGATATATAATTTATAAGAAAGTGACCTAAAATTAATGTACAGTAGTTGCCTTATTCCTATAGGATCCTTTATAACTTTTGTTGGTGAAGTAAGATGTTTGAGAGTTGTAATTTCAGTTTTGTGTTGCAGGAAGATTTTCAAGATTTGAGAAATCTTACTTCAAGAATTGAAGATTTTTAGAGGTTGGCAACTTCCAGGAAAAAAAAAAAGAAAACATTATGAAATATTCACTGATATATCTTTTTTTTTTTGGGAAATTAAGAAGTGGTATGTTTTTATGAAGCTATTAGAGCATGTTTAGTTAGATTGTTAAAAATTTACTATTATTATTGACTATTTATTCTTAAATTATTATAGTTATTGTTTATTATTATTATTATTGTTAATATAGTGCTTGTTGTGAATATTGTGTTGTTGCTATTGAATTTTAACACACTAATAATGAAATTTTATTATTCATACTATAGATGCGTTTCTAGATTCAGGTTATTGTACGGGTTAGGTAATTATTTGATCTTTTATGTCGGATCGAATTAGAGTCGATCTGATCCTCATCTCTTCAAATCTGGATCCTGCGTAACACAACTCAAAATAAGATGTTAGATTACTGACGGAACTTAATCTCCAATTTATCCTTTGACGTTTAAATCAATTATTTTTTCAAGAGAATAGAAAGATGTGATGATATAAGAGAATGCGTGGATGTACGTTTTTTGGGAATTGAGTATTTGGTGCGCCCAATTGAAGGGCAGCTTAGAGGTGCTCTCGGCCAAGGGGCGGCTCAGAGGCACACCCTGCTAAGGGCGGCTTAGAGGCATTCCCAACCTAGGGACAGCTTAGAGAGAGAGATGGAGAACTTTTGCCTGAAAGTGGTTGCTGTGAGGAGGGGCACAGTACACCTGTGAGTGGGGTGGTTGACCAAAGGCAATAGTGACTCCTAGGCGATGTCGATGGGGGCAGAAAGTCCACATAGTCTCATTTCTGGTTTATGGCAATTAGGCTGTCTATGACGGTCCCTACTGAGGGCTGGCAAAAGACTTGGTACCGGCGGTTGCGTTTGACGGGAGGCAGCTTGAGAGAGGAAGAAAAAGGAGTCGCACTGGGGGTACGTGGCCTCAAGAACTTTGGAGAGCTCCTTGCCTTTCTGTGTATTGGGGGCAAAGATCGGCCCTCCCTTTTTGTCGCTTTCTCTCTAAGGGTTTTTCTGTGTGCTCTAGGTTCTTTGGCCACCATAGGCTCCTCCTTCTCCACTGAGGAAGGGAGGTGTTTATAGGTGATGGAGGCGATTCACCCTTACTTGAACTCCAAGGCTGGATAGCTGTCTCATGCGAGACTGCTGAGCTGTGTAGATAATCATGGGGGGTTGTTGATGGCAATTCTCTTTTCTGGAATGATTACGAGAACATGGGTGCTTGTTATGGCTACTGTAACATACCGGAGGATATCCTTTCCTTCTTTGGGCTATTCCTTGTCTGCAATTATGACAATTGCCTCTTGTAAAAGATTCACTAGGCTGGAAGTGCACACGCTAGTAGGGGTGTATGGGCCCACCTATCGGGTGTGGGCTACCAAGCTGCTGGGCCTACACCGGGTCAATCCGCACGGGTTGCGGATAGTTATGGAATCTTCTGGGCTTTTGCTTTCTGGGCTCACAGATTGGTGGGCCAAATTCCAGGTTGACCCAAGAAGTTATTAGACTCATCACTAGCTCCCCATGTTGGGAGGTTTGAAATTTCAACTCTTAATGTGATCATGATGGGACATTGTCGTGCAGGTCTTGCACTCACATTTCTTTTTCAAGGATTCTTGCAACCTTTCCGTACTGGAGCTCGGTGATTCGGAGCCATGTTTGGAAGGATTCAGGGGCAATTTTCTGACCTCGCCAATTCTCTGTAGATAGTGCTATCAGATACAATCTTCTACATTGATAGCTCACCGATCCCCTTTTTTGGCTATAAATTGAGGGCTTGAATGTGCGCTTGAAGTTTGCCGTGATGCCCCTTCCTTGATTGCTTTGATGATCATCGTTATCTTCCTCTCCCTACGGGTGTTGCATAGTTTTGGCCGAGGTGGCTCAGTGGAGAGGCTAATTAGCCCTTGGAGGGCAAGGGGTCGCTTCTTTCCCTTCTCGTCAAGGTGAACAACTACCCCATCTGTTAGCCATATAGGACTGTAGAAGGATGTTGGGGGAGGAGCTTCTAAGCTCCTCGGGTTTGGGCCGTTGTCACCGCAAGTGGTCTAGTGCAGATTCTTGAGCTGTCTCAGTGGGAGGTCTCTGGTGGTGGCCTTCCGGGTGAGAGTGAGTGAATGATCCCTTGCTCTTGTCGGAGAGGGATTTGGCACGCACTTCCTGCTTCAGCGACTTGAGGGAGGCGATGCACAGGAGTATGATCTCTTCAACAGTTCAAAACGTGGTGCTTTGACAGCTGAGGTTTTGTTAGAAGGTCACGTGTAAGGATCGGGTTTCTTGGACTTGACATCTCAATCATAATGGAAAGATCAGCTTAAATAGCATGATTGGTCGGAGTGAAATTTTTGCCGGAGTGGATATTTTTTCGAAGTAATTTAGCTGGACTGGATATTTTTTCGAAGTAATTTAGTTGGAGTGAACTTTTTGCCGGAGTGAATATTTTTCTGGAGCAATTTAGCCAAGTGATCTTTCTGTTGGAGTGGATATTTTTCTGGAGTAATTTAGCCAGAGTGAACTTTTTGCCGAAGTGGATATTTTTCTGGAGTAATTTAGCCGGAGTGAACTTTCTGCCGGAGTGGATATTTTTTCGGAGTAATTTAGCCGAAGTGAACTTTCTGCGGAGTGGATATTTTTTCAGAGTAATTTAGCCGGAGTGGATATTTTTTCGGACTAATTTAGCCAGAGTGAACTTTAAGCCGGAGTAGATATTTTTTCGGAGTAATTTAGCGGAGTAAACTTTAAGCCAGAGTAGGCAGTTGACCAGATTGAATTATTGACCGGCCAGAGAGTTAGTTGGAATTAGCATTGTTGACTGAAAAATAATGAATTGATCGGTTAAGAAAAGTTGACCAGATTGGGCGTATAGTTGACTGGCTTAAATGGCAAATTTTCGGAGAGGATTTCTAGAAAGGATTGAGTAAATTTTCAGAAAGAATTTTTGGAGAGGATTGGGTAAATTTTCGAAGAAAATAGACGACAAGACCAAAATGTTGTTTGAAATTTGGAGAATTAATTTGGCGAAAATTGTTGAGCTGTCTGGAATAAAGGAGATGACCAGATTAGATAGTTGACCAGGATTTTAGTCGTTGACTAGCTGAGAAAGTATGCGAAAGTGTCAGGATTGGGTCAAATGACCGGTTGTGCGATTTTGACCGGTTGTGTCAAAATGGCTAGTTGGGCAAAATCGACAGGTTAGAGCTAAGGTGACCATTTGCCGGTTGGACAAAACTTGGAGTAGCCAAATTGTTGGAGTGCCAAGCCAGGAATTTACCGGTATGAAATTATCAGTATGGTTTTGGCTGGTTTGGAGTGTTAAGGACCGATGACCTTTAGTAACGCTCGAGGACTTCTAGTAGTTGACCGGATTTAGGGAGTTAAACCAGAATGGCCATGAAAGCACAATCTGTAAATGAATAGTAATAACCGAGGTTGTTTAGAAAATTTGAGAGGGACTGAGGATTTATGAAGAGACCGAGGACTCAGAGAATAAGAATGAAAGATAGTAATTGAAATGGTTAGATGACCAGAGCAGATTGATGGTAGAAACAAATTGTTGATCGATTGTGAGAGTTGATCGGAATGGTTTGTTTGCTGATTTTGATTAAAATCCGACTGACCAAACCAGAGTAGGTAAACTGCTCTTACCTACTTCCATATGCTCCGATTAATCTAGAACTCTCTAGATAGGAGGATCTGGAGCAAAATATCGAAGTAGATGACCCACTTTTACCTACTCTCACCTACCCCCATTACCTATAAATATTGGATTTGGTGGTCAGGGAGAAAAGTTTAAAAACAATCCTGAGAAGGGGCGCGAGGAAGACGAAAGAGAAGTGGAGGTAGAAACCTACGGCCAGGTCGAGTAAGAAGAATCGTAGGCAAGTGTACCCCACATTTTTACTAATTCATGCTTAAGAATTGTTAAGCATTATCGTTCTCATGCTCTTCTTCCTAAGGTTTCTACATGACTCCTGTTATGATGATTGCTTTCTCACGTTTATGGAGGAATTTTATGTTCAGCGCATGTGTTATGCTTTACATATAAGATTTTGTTCTTCAGTTTATGCTTGATATTCTGTTAGAATTCCTTCTAGCATAGAAAGGTTATTTACATGTTTGATTTCGGTTAGCAACTATCAGTCTGCTCATTTAAATATTCTATTCGTTGTATATGAAAGTAAGCATGCTTTTTAAAGAACTCCGGTAATTTGCTCTTAAAGAACTTCGGACGTTTGCCCTTTAAGAACTTCGGTCTTTTGAAACTCAAAGATTTAAGAAACTAGATTTTGACGGCCGAATAGCTGCAAGCCTTAAATGTAGTTAGTTCTGATGGTTGAGTAGCTGTGGACCTTAAATGTAATAGGTTTTAAAATATGACGATCGAGTAGCTGCATACCTTAAATGTTACCAGTTTTGTTATGACGGTCAAGTAACTGCAAACCTTAAATGTGGCCAGTTTCGGATTATGACGGCCGAGTACCAGCAGGCCTTAAATGTAGCCTGTTTCAGATTATGACGGCCGAGTAGCTGCAGCCCTTAAATGTAACCAATTCTGATGGTCGAGTAGCTGCAGATATTAAATATAGCCAGTTTCATTATGATGACTGAGTAGTTACAGATCTAAAATGTAGTTAGTGTTTTGAACGAAAAGTTGATTTTTGATTTGGAACTTGTTTTGGAAACCAGATCTCATGAAAACGCCTCTATCCCATGTTTTATGTTTCTATATATAAAATGCTGCCATTCCATCTCTTTAAATCTCATTCGAAGTTATATTTATATATGCCTGTTTTTTCATTGGTACCTTGCCGAGTTGTCGCTCACTTTTTGCTATTTTCTTACCCTCAGATGACCAAGAACTTATGCCGGACGAGTAAGAGTGAAGTCGGACTGTCTAACTAGGCGGGAAGGCCTATCAGGATTCTTGTAGCAGTGCATGACCAATCTTGATGTATTTTTGGGATATTCTAAAAACTTTTGTAAAATGACTCTACTGTGTAAATAAAAAGGATATTTAGATACTTTTGCTAAATTTTTATAGTTTGAGTAATTTTAGTTCCTAGTGGCATCTTATATGTATTTGGCCGACCGACTTAGATTCTTGGCCGGTTAAGATGTAGCCGACCTAGGTAAGACTGATTGAGAACCTTGCTCCGCCAGGTTGAGGCCGACTTAAGATGTCCGGCCAACTTCGATCCTGTGCGTGTGATTGATGGAATTTTAAGTTCACCCATTTATATGTCTTTTGCAAAGAGTTCATCACCTAGGTTATATGTATGAGTATTGATGGAGGTCATACGGTGGACTATGACTCATTTCGTCACATCATGTGCCTGGGGAGCAGGGCTTCTATATAGTCAGATAGCCGTTCCATATATTTTTCTTCCCTTTAAGTTGTATATTCGTTTTTGGAGGTTTTGTACTTTACAAAAGGAATTAAGAAATGGAACTATTGAGTATTTTTTGTCTTTATTGTTTGACTCCAATATTTTTAATTATTGTGAATGATTGAAGTGTTTTGGCATTGCCTTTGGCCAATCGGGCTATGCTGGTCTGATCGTCATGCGCTTTGGAAACTCGCGCTACTGGTGATTCAGCTCACAGCAACCTGCCTCCATGCTCGGTAGGGACAAGGGCCGGCCGAGCCCACCTTGAGTCTGCAAAGGCTGAGCACTTTCAGCTGCTTGGCTTCTTGGCAACTTGATGTTCGACTGGCTGGTGTCTCGATCTTCTAGCGGTCCTACTCAAGGCGGTTTGCCTACACTAGGCCATGGCTCTAGCCGGTCGGATCGGCCTTGAGTTTGCCAAGGCTTGGATTTGATGGCTTCCTAGCTTTGGGAAATGATGTGCGAGGGTATCATTAATTGCTTTGTGCCGCCGTCGCATCAGTCAAGGTGTCTTGGTAACCAACAAAATATGCGGGAAGGTGGCACGTCGCATGCTGTCATGGTGTTAGTGAAAAGACGCACTACTGCTCGCCAGGGCGAGGGCACATGTCACGACCATTAAGGGAGATGCACCACTTTAGCATCTTCAAACGACGTTGCTGCCAGGTTGGGATGTTGCCTATTTAAGTGCTGCCCTCAACCGCTTTCTTCACCGATTGGTTTCCACAAACATTTGTACTTTCTCTACTACCTTCTAGATGGTTGATGGAGACACTATTGACATTCCAACTCTACTCACCCTGGCGCAGGGAGCATTGTCTTCCTCTTCCTTTGAGCCTTTGACTAAGGAGGAAAGTGGGTATTGGAGAATGGTTGAGGAAAATGATGAAGAGGACTGAGTGAATAGGGCCACCGCTAAGGAAAGATGCCACCTAGGTGCTCCATGCCACCTTGAGGGCATATCCAAGCTTCGAATCCATTGGGTCTTCTCGCCAGGTATGCCCATCTCGTTAAGAAGTAGTACAAATCTCCACGTATATGCTTTGCCAATATTATCTCTGGTTGACCGCTCTTTTCTGTTTGACAGCCTTAGAGAGTGTCTCACTAGTTGGAGGAGGTTGTGCTCTTGTAGGAAGACGATATTGCTCACTTGTTGCATGCGCAAACTGATCGTATCACCGAGGAGATAGAGCATCGGGCCAATGCCGCGCTTCGGGGATGCACTGCGCGTGCCAACTACCTTGACCAAGCTCTGTTCGAGGTTGAGGTGAGAATAGGAGACCTCTCCAAGGCCCATGCCCAAGCCATGGATAGAATCGCATCACTCGAGGGCAAGTTGAGAACTAGGCTCCGTTCTGAGGAGGTGGTTTCCATCTTAGAGAAGCAGTTTCAGAAGGGTATCCATTTCTGCAGATGAATTATCTCCTTGGCTGCACCTGACTTCCTTGTTGGCTTCCTATATTCAAGGAATACTTGAGCTTCACGCCGCTTGGACCTAATCGGCTTCCCAGTTAGAGAGGATAGAGGGCCTATGCCATGTTCTCTGGGGGGCCTCGATTGTAGGATAATCATCTGGTCTGGCCATAGGTGTAGATATCTTGTGTGTTTTGAGGCCGTCAGATGTTTTCAGATGTGTATATGCTGATTTTTTAATGAAGTAGCTAGACCATTTCGATCATTATTACTGACGTTTCTATTGTGTGTTAGACCTTTTTGTCCTACGCTTTGCTACTCGCTGGCTAAGTACTATTGCTGAGGCATCGCAAAGTCTAGTGCTAACCACTCGCTTTGACCGTGCTTTTACTCCAATAATTCATCAATAATGATACAAAATGTTCCACTAGATATAAAATCACAAAACTAAGTCCACAGTGCTTTTGCTGCAAGATCGGCAACCTATCCAGTTCCTAAACTCTACTTGGCCTCATCAAGCATAATGCGTGCTCATTTGGAAGAAGGAAAGCAGTAAGGGTGAGTTAGATACTCAGTAAGTGCAATAAAATCAAGATAATAAATGATATGTGTAATATAAAATAGAGGAATGATATAAAAGTATAATGAAGATGTATAAATATGAAACATAATCAAATATATTTTTCGGAATATATTTATCTTTCCTGATTTACTTATATTTCTTTAGGTTCCAAAACAGGTATAACTTCTTTACTTTGTGGATCAAAGTTAGTAGGCTGTATCAGCTAATAGAGTAGTCGATCGAAGAATGGAATGTGTATGTCTCTACACATTGTAAGACGCTAACCACGAATCTTGAATTTAATATCCCGTGACGGACGGTATACATTTCACCCGATATATTGGGCCAGATAACAAATAACAGATACACCACCGGAATATCTCTTGTGATCTAGGAGCATTTTGTCACGACCCGGGACCACAATATACGCAGGTCAAAAATTAAATCAATAATAAGATTTCCATTAACAACAATAACCCATCCCGGATGTGACAATCAAACATATGCAGGACCCAATATAAATAAAACCCGCACAAGATCTCATCGGATATGAATCCGGACAAATAATACATGACCTGCTGACCATAATCGCAAGGGAGGTATCCAAATTTACAACTCATCCACAATACTATAACTTCAATATTTCTCATACAATGATCAAGGCACCATCCGGCCATAAATAATAACCATAACATATCCTCGAGATCAGAAATATACCAAATGTAATATCTCCACTCGCCAAAAGGAATATCCGAGCCCGATCATGTCCGAGCTCCTGCAAGCGTATCCATGTCACTAGTCTGAAGGGATAAAACATGAAAACGTGAGCCTAGAGCTCAGAAAGCATCATCGTATAAAAACAGTACTCATAAATCAGGAACAGGGATATTGCAAAGCAATCACGTAAAACAAAACACCATGTCCGTGAAATCCCTGAAAATCGAGGAGATGTCTTGTACTAAATCGTCATCCGTAATAACTCGTCCTTCAGGGACATATTCATATAAATCACGATCCGGTAAAACCTCATAGACGATATCATATCATATGATCCGAGGTCACATACGTCGCAACCGTCACCACATCCACGTGGGGACACATACCGCCGTCCGGATCTAGAACTCATAATGCAGAAATCAAGAGAAAACCGCCGGAACTAAAACATAAATCAAAACACGTTCCGGGTTTATCACATCAGCACGTACGAGACATTCCTATCGCCCATCCATGGGCCAAACCACGTATCTCAAATCACAGTACACCCAAATACGTGCAGAAATACAAAGCATGCACGAAATCGGAGAACCAAAGATCAATGATACCAACTTGAGGAAGGGTTACCCTCGTCCGGTAACCACGGCTATATATCGGCTACGAATTAGGCTAGTAGCTCAAGGCCATCCATGTACTCTGTCTCCCATAGATTAGGAACTTGCTCACTATGTTTTACCACCCGCGGCTTTGGGTGCAACCTCAAATTTTAGTTATATATTAGGACGTCCGAATACATTAGTTTTCCGTCAATTCCTTACGATGGTTCTCAATTAAATACACAGTGGGGCAGGTCAGCTAAAATACCTTCCTTACGGCGGAAGTAGCCAATGCCTCAATCTTCCTTACGGCGGAAGTAGCCAATGCTTCATCTTCCTTACGGCGGAAGTAGCCAATGCCTCGGATCACAAATCGACCCTTAGGGTCTCGGACCACCATGGTCCCGTAGTGATCCCACCCCCGGCAGCATGCATGGTTAGTGCAAGGCCTGGTTCATGGTTCCACAATATACGGATACACAAATATACATATATATCGTCCGAGTGTCCAAAATCCCTCCAAATCATAAATACCAGTACAAAACCACCGCACAACCGATAAAACATACATGCATGTATACAATTGATAAATTGAGGGTATTTAAAAATACATGTATGTTAGTAAAATCTCCCACAGTAGTCAAAATGCATCGGAAATTAAATCAGACCAAGAATAGGGCTAGAGGATACTTGCCTTAACATCATACTCCGCAGATCCAAGAAAGGATGTCCCAAGCACTCAAACTGGCATTTTCTCTCTCCCGCCACCGCGTCCTCTTCCTCTCTCCTCCGCGCGCCTCGAAAGCCGCCGGCCGCTCCCGCGCCGCTCGCTCGCCACCGCACCTCCTCACGTGGCTGTCGCCGGCCTCCTCCGCCTCACCCAACCACCGTCGACGCCGAAACTCCGCGCCTCCTCTCCCGCGCAACATCTCTCTTCGCGTAACCGTCGTCGATCTCCTTGCACAACCCACACCGCACGCCACCGCGCCCAGCCAAGCCACACGACCACCGCACACCACCGAGACCACCGATTTCGCCGCTACCACCTCGAACGGCCACCGTCGACTATCCCGACACCGATCTCCTCACCCATCGCCGCCGCCTCAATCCACCACCGCCGCGGCCTCACCCATGACAATCACAACCTCCCCACAACCACCGCACGCCGCCGATTCTCCACTGATCTCCTCCGTTGCCACCGCCGCCGCTTCCTCCTCCCTTCTCTTCTTCTTCCTCGCGCAACCCTAGCCCCCTTTTTCCCTTCTCTCTCCTCTCTCCCCGACTTTCTTTTCCCCTTCTTTTTCTTTCTTTTTCCCATTTTCTTTATATATATATATATATATATAACTTTCCTTTATTTTGTTTTAATCCAACTCGGCCTCTGGACAACATTACGGGCACACTCCGGGCCCCAGTCCACACCTCCGATCATTCCCGAAAATTTTTACGATATTTTAAATTATTTTCACCACGTCCGAAATACCCAAACATTACAATTAATACTAAAATAATCCAAATGAGATCCGGAATATCACACATTTTTTAATCTATCATTATAATATTTTAAAATATCTTAGGAAATACTATCATCTAAAATATAAATACTTGGTCCAAACTCTTAATGACCTATTCTTAAGGAAAGATTCTACCAGAAGCATATACAGAAATTCACACTCTTTGGAGAGCGAATAATCAAATATAATAGATTATGGAGTTCCTTTTAAATATTTTGTATAACTTTCATAATTCATGATATTGATACAAATAATCATTTTCTTATATATTCATGACTTCACATGCTTTCAATTATATGTAGAAATCATCATAAAACTTAAAATATGTAAGAAATTCTTACCACCGTGAGTCAAATGTAATATTAGAACTTTTGGATAACAAATACCTTTATACTTACATACAACATAATTTTCGGAGCATTTATAAGATAACATATTAAACGTACATGTGGATAAATGCCTCAATTCATGTTCGATAATATTTTTGAAATATATAAGATGAATATATATAAAATATATATGTATAAATACCAAATATACAGAGTATCCACGTCAATAAAGTTAGGGTTATGAATTTCTAAAGTTAAATCATGTATAAATTATAATTAATTGAGGAAAAATTAAAGGGAGAGCGGGCTAGGATTTTCGGTGAGCATAATTCCATATAAAACTATGATAATCCCACATACACCTAATTGATAAATTAACATGTTCGAGGAATGGGTAATCATATTCTAGAGCTAATTTATGTAAAAATTCTAAAATAAACGGTACAATTGTTTGGGGGTACGGGGTTAGGATTCCACTTTTGAAAACTAGTCAAAATTAAGAAATCAGACATGAAATCAATATATATGCATGCTTAAATCATGGGGAACACAAAATATAAATTTAATTGGGTATTAAAATAAGGACTTCTAAAGAAAACGGAACAAAAGTGCAAAGAAACAAAAGAGGAGGGTATGGGTGCAATTTCCTTGACCAAATCTATCACTTTTTCAATTAGCTCCAAGCAAAATTTGAGCCTAAGAGCCTCGATCACTCCTCTCTCTCTCTCTCCTTGCTGTTGGAGGCTGAAAATTACCGCAAACAAGACCCTTGTGGGTTTTTATTTCATGGGTTGACATTTGAGAGCCTGGCAGGTGTGGGGTCCACGGGATCCAACGCACAGCTGGGGCCACCTCGGGCGCCTAGCAGGCTTTCACTCGCCACTTCAACCTGTAATTCCGAAACCTAATTTTTCATGTGCATTAAGCTTAATTTTGATCATATTACTTTGATTACCCAAAATTACGATATTTGAAAATCGGTATATTACAGCATAGTTGCCTGATGAGGGGTCGTCGCCATGGGAACACTTCTAGGTAGTGTGGTAGGTAATTAGTCAAGCATGACAAGCCCCCATTGCAAGCATAGTGATAGCTTTTGTAGGATCTAATACTCCACATGGAGCCAATGTGGGGCATCCTTATGGGATCAACCTTTGCCAAGTCCTGGGGTTAGGCCTCTTGCTTCAACGAGGGCACTTGTGAGCAGAGGGCCGAACACTTAGAAGGCCTCTTTGATCGATCCTCTAGCCCTCATGAGGGGATGGTTAGATGCCTATCGACGCTAGAGGAGTCTTCTTTGTGGTCGTAATGTTGCTGGTCGTCTTTAGAATAGCGAAGGTCTCACCACTCTGAGCTTTTGTCTTGTATTTTGAGACATGGTCAATCTTTCCACCGAGAGTGAGTCTTGTCACTTGGATCCTCCCAAATGTTAAGGTTGTTAGGCGAATAGATTTTCCTGGGCGAGCGATCTCTTTCTCTGACTTTTCCTTTTGAGAGTGTTGAGATTTGTGCATGGGAAGAGGGAGCCACCAACTGCCAACCATCAAGGTGGGCGCATAGGACTCGTAGTCACTCAAGCGTGATGTCTAGGGTAAGAGCGAATATCACCATGGCTTCCTGTAGGGTCATACAGTCGAGGTGATGTCTCGGGCCTCAAGATCGTCAGGCATTTGGATCCTTTGAGGATATTGGCTTTCTCCGATCATTTGGAGGTTGGATGGCGAAGCACCTCGAGTTACACTTTTAGATGGATGCGGACAATTTGGGGTTGACATGATGTTGATGTTGGATTATGGGTTATATTCATGCGGGCCCATACCCAATTGATGGCATAGTTGAGCGGGTTCAATGCTGAGATGGAGTATTATGGTCTTCGCACTTGTTGTGAGCCACCATTTCAAAGGTAGGCCAGGCGCTGAGTCTAAGAGGCAATCATGTGAAATCATGCCCGAGGAGCAACTAGGGTGTCGAGGCTGTGGACGACTAGATTGCCAAATTCGAAGGGCGACTGGATTGGGTTGAGACCGGCTAGAGGCAGGATCAAGTTGTGGACGCACCGGTTGGGCTAGAGGCCGGAGTGAGTTATTGTCTTGCATCTTTGACTTGAGGCCAGAGTGAGATGTAGTCCTACCGGTCCGACTTGAGGCTAGAGTGAGTTGTGGGCCTCCCCGTCCAACTTGAGGCCGGAGTGAGTTGTGAGCTTGCTGGTGTGGCCTGAGGCCAACTGAATTGTGTGCCAGACTAGATTGTGGTCCTACCAGTCTGACTTGAGGCCAAACTAAGTTGTGGTGCGGACAGATTTTTTCCTCTTTGATCATCCAATCCAGCGGTGAAACCTCCAACAGTGGATTCCCTTTGATCACCTAGAAGCTGAACGATGAAGGCCCCAGCGTTGGTGTAGATGGTCTGGGGACAACAAGTTCAGAGCACCCGGCTGGTCAGTGAGTGCTTGCATGCTTGGGGTCGGTCATCCGTTTGTATGGCTACCCGAGATGGGGTCGTTGTTATGATCTTTGGTTGACATGCTGACTGGAGTACAAGTATTAACTGTGTTTGTTTAATTGTTGTGAGGTGGGAATACTTTTCGTTTGCCTTCTTATAGACTGTGCCAATGATACATCTCTAGATCCGAGTTATTGTACGAGTGAGGTAGCTACTTAATCTTTCGTGTCGGGTCAAAATGGAGCCAATCTGGTCCTCATCTCTTCAAACTTGGACCTTACGCAATATAATTTAAAATAAAAGGTTAGAGAATTGATGAGACTCGCTTCCTGGTTTATCTTTGAACACTCCAATTAGTTATATTTTTAATAGAATAGAGAGATACGAGGATATAAGAGAATGTGTGGGTGCACGCTTTCTAGGGATTGAGTATTTGGTGCTCTAAGCCGAGGATAGATTAGAGGTGCGCCTTGCTGAGGAGTGACTTAGAGATGTACCCAACTGAGGGGCAGCACAGAGGCGCACCCGGCTTGTGGGCAGATTAGAGGGAGAGAGATGGGGAACTTCCACTTGAGAGTGGCTGTTGCTAGGAGGATTGAGTGCACCCGTGAGTGGGGTTGCTAATCGATGGAGGGAGCGACTCTTGGGTGATGAAGATGGGGGCGGAAACTCTGTGTAGTCTCATTTTTGATTTCTGGCAATGAGGTTGTCTATGGCGGTCCCAATTGAGGGCGGGCAGAAGACTTGGTCTCGACGATTGCGTTCGACGGGGGGCGGTTTGAGAGGGGGAGAAAAAGGAGTCGCACCGGGGAACGTGGCCCTCAGGAGCATTGGAGGGTTACGTGCCTTTATGTGTAATTGGGGGCAAAGATCACCCTCCCTCTTTGTCGCTTTCTCTCTTAGGGTTTTTCTGTGTGCTCTGGATTCTTTAGCCACTAGAGGCCCCTCTTCTTTGCTAAGAAAGGGAGGTATTTATAGGTGACGGAGGTAGTTCACCCTAATTTGAGCACCAAGGTTGGACAGTTGTTTGACTCGAGACTGTTGAGCTGTGTTGTGATGTCCCACATCGGATGGGGAGGAGAACGAATCGTGTCTTATAAGGGCGTGGATATCTCTCCCTTGTGGACTTATTTTGGGGGTGGTGGAGGCTGTCTGTCAAGAACAAAACCGTGCGCCTGTGTGGCAAAGTGGACAATATTCACAAGCGGGTGCCCGATGATGTTACAAATCGTATCAGAGACGGGGCCTGGTTCGGTGTGCCAGCGCGGACGCTGGGCTCCCAAGAGGGGTAGATTATAATGTCCCACATCGGATGGGGAGGGGAACGAAGCGTGTCTTATAAGGGTGTGGATACCTCTCCCTTGTGGACGCATTTTGGGGGCGGTGGAGGCCGTCTGTCAGGATTAAAACAGTGCGCCTGTGTGGTAAAGTAGACAATGTTCACAAGCGGGTGTCCGAGGGCATTACATGTGTAGATAATTATGAGTGGTTGTCAATGGCAGTTTTCTTTTCAGGAATGACTACGCGATCATGGGTTCCTATTATGACAACCGTGGCTGACCGGAGGATATCCTTTCCTTCTCTGAGCCATTTTCTAACTATAGTTTTTACGGTTGCTGTCACATCCCATAATCTTATTTCCACGATTAATCATTATTATAATAATTATATGAGATAGATTCTACAAATATACACAGGATCCTGAGGAAAATCACAACATCAGCGGCGCCATTGTTGTTCTATAGGGGTATGATGTTGGGTCTTGGTAAGAAAAGATGCCTATTAAAGACCCAAACTCATCTCATAATAATTTGCGGAAGCATATATAATAACTATATGAATTTGTAGAAGTACTTCTAAATTAATATCACCGTAACATAATACATTCTTGTGATGCTCGTAATGTTTACAAGTTTATACATCATAACATAAATGAAACTAAATACATCAACACTTAATCTAAAGTATAACATAACTATTATTTCGATCTTTGTTCTTATTTATCTGGTATGAACTCCTACAAAACACCTGAATGATAAGAAAATAATAAAAGAGTGGGTCAAGTGCTGAACAAGATATAATATAAGGATATGCATATTGTACTGAAAACAGATCGTAGTAAGGAATAGAAGTCATGATATATATCTAAACATAAATATATTCAGAAAATATTTTCGTGATATATTCAACTTTCTTTATCTTGTATTTTTTATGTTTAATTGTTAGCACTTTTAAACTTATATAATTTGAGGAATTAGAACTAGTAGGTATTACCAACTAATGGAATAGACAATCAAGGAAAGGATTGTATTCATCCACACAATCGAAGGCCTTTATCTCCTTATTACACCTCGAGGTGGGTGGTACATACCTATTATACCCGATAGACGAGGCTAAAAAGATACCTTTATTCCCCCATAGTTCTAGGGATAATTCTCAATTACCATTGCAATATCATAAGATATGCCAAGGAATATTATTTTCTGAATAAATCCGTAGTCCGATTTTTGAATTCCATTAAATTCTTTGTGAAAGTTTATATACTTACTATTGATTCTTTTTTTTTTTTTTAATTTTTCTCATTTTTGAGAAAAATAATCATACTTCTTAATATACTATAAGTTTTAATTTATATTTAAAATCGGCATATACATATGTACTTGATGAGTACGCCAGTAATGAGTTGGCCAAAGAAGAAGGAACGGTCTAAATCCACAACGGCCTATTTGCGCCTGAAATGTCAACGCCAGCTGTTGACCGGACGAAAGGCTAATGAGCTAGTTAAAATCCAAGAGCCGGACGGCCCACTTGAGCTCAAGATAGTCAATGCTTCCGTTGACCGAAAGTATCACCTGTTGACCGGTTGAAGACTAGACCTCGCGTGACCCAAGCCCAGATTGGCCCACTCATCCATCCTCGTGCAGCAATGGTCTTCTCCGCTGATTTTGCGCTCTCCACAGAAGGTAACCTCCATTGTAACAATTGCTCCCAGAATAAATACGCATCCCTGAAGGAAGGCACCAAAATCCTTTCCCTATGTGCTGAAAACCTTAGCGATTACAAAACATAGAAGGAAAGTAATCAATTCAACGACCATTACAGCCATAAATGTAGCACGCCAAAAAAGGCAATGGTCCCAATAGAGCACGGGTATCAAGGCCTTCTGTACAAGGAAGGCAGCCCAACGCAGCGACTATGAAATGTCATGGAGTTCACACTTCAAGGCATGTTCTCACTTGCTTGTAAAAAGTCTTCTCTTACAAAAGCTCTCACGCTTTTAGCATTCTAACACACACTCTCTCTCTGCTACTACGTTCTTAGTGAACACAGTACTTAGAGATTTTACTCCTCACGAGCAACCCAAATCTCTCAGCCTAAGAGAGCACCCCCATGAAACAAACACTATCAGCATTCTTATCGTACCTCATTATATCTACCTTCTTACTTCGAAAGCCATTTATTGATTTGAGCATTGGAGTATTTTCGGTGGGATAACCTTGCGCCATCGCATGATCTTTTGTTCATAGTTGTACTGTGTAGGATCCAAAGTCAGTGGACGAAGCCGGACTCAGATGAATGACTTGACCCAAATCTGTTTAAAATTTGGATCCAAGACGCATCATTTGGCACAGTTTGTGGAAAGTTTACGAAAAGCCTACAACTTTTTATAACTTTCGTATTCAATTCCATAATCAATTCATCCATCAGAATGGTGAACACCAGAGTACAAGCTAGCAGTCCCGCTAGAGACGTGGCCACACCCGATCAGGATCACTCTACTGGTAACCCGGTCAACGAGGAGGTCAACGGAGTACCCGCTCAAAATTTTCAGAACCTAACAGAATAAATGAGTAGCATAAATTAAACACTTTAGATGCTCTGGGCCCACTAGGAAAATACAAAGCAGGGGGCTTTGCCTACAACAGTCCCTACTGACCTACAAGAGAGGAGGCCAGAAAAAGAAGAAGCCATCCAAGAAGACTAGGAGGTCGGGCAACACTCAACTTCTGGAGACCTCATACACCATGAGCCGTTTAAGACTCGAAGGACGTTTAAGCAGCAGGACTCTGGAGGAGAGTCTAGGACAGAGGAATCCCCGATATTCTCAGGTAGAGACCAGGCATCAGGCTTAGGAGGGAGCCAGTCAGCTACTCACTATTCTAGAGAAAGAACGAAGTTGAGAACTTATCTAAACTCCAAAAGAACTTATAACACCGCCTGCACAGAATTCGAGGGTAAAAAGATCTAAAACTGCGTGTTCAAGGATGACTAACACGCCATAGATCTGAATAGATCTCCATTCACAGCACAGATCTTGAATTGCCCTTTGCCGGCAAAGTTCAAGATTCCAACCCTTAACTCTTACGATGGAGTGCTGATCCTATGGATCACCTAGATTACTTCCACACTTATCTGAGTCTCCAGGGGATGGAGGATGTAGTAATGTGCCGTTGCTTCCCTCTTATGCTGAAGGGAGATGCCCGCATCTGGTTCCATCGTCTCCCGTCAGATTCGATCAAGAGCTTCCGAGAGCTCACTAATCTCTTTTTGACCCAATACGCTTCCAGCTATCGAGAAGAGAAGCAGCTGTGGTATCTCTCCAACATCTAGTAGAAGTAGGGAGAGAATCCGAGAAAGTTCCTAAATTGCTTCACAGCGGAGGCCAGAAGGATTCCCAGGCTCATAGAAAAGATGAAATTTGGTAATTTCATTTCTACCTTCACACATGGGGACTTTTTCAGGCATTTGGCGCACAAAAATCTATAGACCTTTTGGGAAGCGAAATCTATCACAAGGACCTACGCAGCGGCCGAAGAGGCCAATGAAATTAAGCGTCCTGAGAGGATCGGACAGCCTTACTCTTTCCTAGCCCAGGTAAAGAGAAAGCACAACAGAGGCGATCACTTCTGCATGAAGCAGCATAGGACAAGAGCATTGGAGCGAAGGGATTACGGGCCGATCAACCTGACACCTTTGAGTGACATGCGTTCCAACGTCTTCATTTAGACCTGTGGAGAGAAGTTCCTTAAGTGGCCCAAACCATTTAAGAAAGTGGAGGGAGAAAATCTAGATAAGAACTGTGATTTTTATCGATCTTTCGGATACTCCATGAAAGACTGTAAGACTCTTCGGTGGGAGATCAGGAGCTCATTCGGAGGGGCCATCTCACCTGGTTCGTCAGGAACCCTGGACAGAGTTCTGGCACCTCAGGTAGGGAAGGACCAGAGCCTTCCCAACCATAAAACCTGGATTGCACTGGAATGGTAAATATGATTACAATTTGGCTTGCCAAGGCCCCAGCAGATCGTAAGGAGCAGCAGACTGTGCGGAAGAAGTAGTGCACAGGGGACAACATCATTAGCTTTAGTGATAATGACATGGAACATGTAATCTTTTCCCATGTAGATCCCCTTATTGTATCCGTACTCATTTTGAACGGTAGTATTGACTACAATTGAAACGAGTCTTTATCGATAACGAAAGTTCCTGAGATTTGCTCTATCTTGATGCCTTTTTAAAGTTTGGTTTAAAAAGAGTCAATTGAAATCTGTCGAAGGCTCACTCTATGGCCTTGACAATGAGCCGATAGCCGTCCAAAGAATGATCCAATTGGAGGTCACCCTAGACACATACCCAAGAATGGCGAGTCGTACACTCACCTTCTTAGTTGTCGACCTGCTTTCCTGTACAATGCTATATTAGGCCGCCTATGCCTAACAGCGTTCAGAGCCATCATTTCAAGACTGCATCTCAAGATAAAATTTTTAACAGTATGCGGTATTAGTGAAGTATTGGTGACCAAGTCACTGGGAGGACATGTTACGTGTCCCAAATTGCTCCAAGTGGCAGCACAAAGGCAGTAGGATAGCTTGACCATTGAGATGGAGCGACCTTACAACAAGTGCAGTCTAGTGAGACAACCGATCTAATCTTACTGAATTTGGAGAACCCGGAGAGGTGCGTACAGATTAGGAGCTCACTCATCGGGACACTGCGTGACGAGCTGATAGTGTTCTTATGGCAGAACGTTAACGTTTTCACGTGGACTCCCGGTGAAATGCTTGGAATTTCAGTCGGAGTAATGGTCCACAAGTTGGGCATCGATCCCGACCGCAAGCCCATATAGTAGAAGCGAAGAAACCACTCCGTGGAAAAAATTATCGCCATCCGGGATGAGGTGAAGAAACTACTGGATGCTGGCTTCATCAGAGAGGTCCAGTATCCGAATTGGCTCTCTAACGTCGTCCTGGTAAAGAAAAGCAACGAAAAATGGTGAATGTGCGTCGACTTCACCGACGTTAACAAAACCTGCCCAAAAGATAGCTTCTATTTACCTTGGATTGACCTGTTGGTGGACTCAACATTTGAACATGATCTATTGAGTTTTATGGATGCGTACTCAGGTTACAATTAGATCCGGATGAACCCAGAGGATGAAGAGCACACCTGGTCCATGACGGACCAAGGCACCTACTGTTATAAGGTCATACTTTTGGTTTGTGGAATGTAGGTGCAACTTATAAAAGGCTTGTGAATAAGATGTTTGAGAAGCAGATGTTTGAGGAATGTAGTATGGAGGTGTTCGTCGACGATATGAGACCACCAGCGACCATATTCGCAATTTGGCTAAATCCACTGAGGTACTCCGTGCGCACCAAATGAAGTTGAACCCTTTAAAGTGTGTTTTTGGAGTATCATCAGGAAAGTTCTTGAGTTTTATCGTCTCTCAACAAGAGGTTAAGGAAAACCTGAAGAAGATCAAGTCCCTCACAGATATGACTCCGCCACGGAGTGTCAAAGATGTCCAGAGGCTAACCGGATAATTGGCAGTCTTGTCCTACTTCTTGGCAAAGTCGGGGGACAAGTACCAGCCTTTCTTTAAGGCTCTGAGGGGGACAGAAGTGAACGGATTTTAATGGACTGTAGAATGACAGGCAGCCTTCGAAGAATTGAAGTAGTACCTGGCTAGTCCACCATTCTAACGTCATCCAATGATGGAGAAGAGCTGTACCTCTACCTAACTGTGTCAGAGGTGGCTCTTAACTCTGTTCTCATACGTCAGGACTCTGACTCTTAGTGGTCAGTTTACTATGTGATCAAGATGTTGACCGTTGCAGAGATGTATTACCCATGCACAGAGAAGTTAGCTTTGGCGTGTGTCTTCTCTACTTGGAAATAGAGGCCTTATTTCTAGGCTCATTGCGTGGTCATTTTGACCAACCAGCCACTGAAGAGCATTCTCTAGAAATCCGATGTTTTCGGACGGCTGATTAAGTGGGCTACCAAGTTGGAAGAGTTCAACATTGAATTCTAGCCTAAATCAGCCATCAAAGGGTAGGCTCTGGCCGACTTCATTGTCGAGACTACAATGCTAATTTTCGATGAACAGCCCATTGAGGATATAGAATAACACGAAAAAGAGTTAGAATGGGTTCTCAACGTAGACGGATCATTTACGGACTTAGGCAGCGGTGCCGGAGTGGTCTTAAGGACTCCAGACGGGATTGAGGTGAAGTAATCCCTTAGACTCGACTTTCTGGCCATCGATAACGTTATCGTGTATGAAATCCTGTTAGTTAGGCTTAGACTAACCAAAGAGTGCTCAACTAGATAACTGACCATTTACAACGACTCAGAACTGGTCGTAAACCAGGTTAATAGGAATTTTGAGGCGTGCAACCCTCGCTTAGCCAAATACTTGGCTAAGGCAAAGGATGCCATCTGAAGATTTGACCAGCTGAACCTGGTCCATGTCCCCAGAACTTAAAACTGGAAGGCCGACCAATTTGACAGAGCAGCGGTGGCTGAAAACCCAGAGTAGTACTCGAGGGACATGTGGAAAGTCCTAAGCACTCCCAGCACTGAGGAACCGGAAGTGATACAAATCTCTGACATGAAAAGTTGGATGACACCTTATTAGAAATACCCGGAGGATGGAGCACTACCAGATAAAGCAGACGAAGCCAAGCGGATCAAGAAGATGGCCGGCTGGTACACCGTAGTCAATGGATGGCTATATCGTCGTGGTTACTCCACTCTGTATATCTAGTGCCTAACTCCCGAGGAGGTTGACTACGCCTTGAGCAAAATCTACCTTGGGATATGCGGATCTCATATCAGTGGTAAAAATCTAGCATTCAAGATCATGCACCAGGGATATTACTGATCGACAATGAATTTTTTTGTAAGTACTGATCGACAATGAAGAAGGACACCCTTGAGCTCGTAAAGAAGTATGAGAATTGTCAACTTTACGACAATCTTCACCACCAACTGCTCGTCGAGTTGAGATCTTTTTAAGCTCCTTAGCTTTTCGCACAATGAGGGCTTGATATTCTCAGCCCATTTCCCATCGTGACAAGGCAAAGAAAGTTCATCATCGCGGGTATCGACTACTTTACCAAGTGGGTTGAAACCGTCCTGCTGGGCCAAGGTCACGAGCACAACGCCCTAGAATTTGTCCGCCACAGTATAGTCAGCAGATTCGGCATTCCTGAGGTCATCGTAATCGACAACGGAACCTAATTTCTAGGAAAATGCTTAACCAAGTATTATATAAGTCTAAGTATCAGATTAGTCCACATTTCGATAGCGTACCCGTAAGTAAATGGATAGGTGGAGATCACAAACTGTACGTTACTCCACGGTCTGAAGAGGACGAAGGGGCTTATGGGTTGACGAATTACCCTCCATCCTATGGTCTTACTGGACGACTCCAAAGGAACCAACTCGTGAGACGCCCTTCAATCTCTGCTACGGGACTGAAGGGTAATTTCGGTTGAGATTGGGCTTCCAAGTTTAGGGATGTGTCATTCGACCTATATGGTAACTCTCAGAAAATTAGGAAATACTTAAACTTATTAGAGGAAGTCTGCAATGCTGCCAGAATGCAGACAACGGCCTACCAACAATGAGTCATCTACTATTATAACAAGAAGGTAAAAGCGCGGCAATTCGAAGTTGGAGACTTGATCTTGCAAAGTATCGAGGCTATGGGTAAGACCACAAACCGGAATAAGTTTTTCCTAAATTGGGAAGGTCCTTTTCTTGTCTCACCCGTTCTGCGAAATGGAGCATACAAACTCCAAACCCAGAATGACAAGTTGGTTCCATGGATGTGGAACGTGATCCACCTCAGGCGCTGCTTCTGGTAAGGGCACAGATAGTTCATCCATGTTGCATGTGTATGCTTGTATTATATATGTTGATATTAATGAAATAAGAATACCTTTTCATTTATGTCACGTTGCCCTTTGTTTTCTTTTCCTATTCCATGTGCATGTGTATGAATTTGCAGGGTTATACAAACAACCTCGGATGCCCCTAAGTCGGGCCGATTTTTACCCATTCGTAATTAAACCCTGGTCATTCAGGTGACCCACGAGCGGGCAAATTAAACCCTGGTTATCTAGGTGGACCATAGCTGTTAAATTAAACTCTGGTCATCTAGGCGGCCCGTTATTTTTTTTCCTGTTCTATGTGCATGTGTGTGAATTTGCAGGGTTATACAAACGACCTAAATTGCCCCTAAGTCGGGCAAATTTTTGCCTTTTTGTAATTAAAACTTGATCATCCAGGCGGCCTATGAGCGGTCGAATTAAACCTTGGTTATTCAGGCAGCCCATGAGCAATCGAATTAAACCTTGGTCATCCAGGCGGCCTATGAGCTATCGAATTAAACCCTAGTCATACAGGTAGCCCATGAGCGGTCGAATTAAACCCTGGTCATCCAGGCGGCCTATGAGCTGTCGAATTAAACCCTAGTCATACAGGTAGCCCATGAGCGGTCGAATTAAACCCTAGTCATCTCGGTTGCCGATTGGCGATTGAATTAAACCTTGGTCATCCAAATGGCCCGTTGCAGTCAAAATCTTAGAGGGATAAAGCAACACACGTGACAACCTCCTTCACAAGGAGATAGTGTGATTAGTCAATAATAGTTAATAGGAGTAAAGTACTCTGTCCAAAAGTTGGCCGCTCAAGTTCACACTTGGGCAGTGCCATTAAGCCTCTACTCACGCACGAGTGTAGAACAGGCTTGGCAGGACATCAGGATTCACCTTGATGTCTTCTTCAGGACATAAGTCCATCAAAGAGCACCACAATATCTCAGGTGAGGCGAACGGCCAACTTGCGTACAATGCACCAAGTTGGCCGGCCAACACAATGACAAGTAATTGAAAAACGGTAACAAAGGCAAAGACACAGAACATCACCCTGACCGCCTTCACAGTTAGCAGTTTCGAATGGTGGTGGCAAAAAAAGCAAAGTGTGCACAAGTATCACACAACGTTGGCATGACACTCTGCAATGGGGATCTGAAGAGCGGTAAGGATGTCCAATAGCTCGTCAGGGACAGGAAGACATAGCACACTCCTCAAGTGGGCCTTGTATACGGTGGTGTAGCCCTCAGGAGGGAAGCACGCCCTGCCCTCCTTGCCAAGCATTCTGAAGACAATTCCCTTAGGAATGTTGTACTTAACGTACAACTCCTTCACTTCACGGACTGTGATCACTGAAGTAATTTGGGTTACAAAAGACGCCATGGAAATAGGAGAAGGAAGGAAGCGAAACATTTAGAAAATTTTCAGGAAGAAAGCGTGGGAAGTTTGAAAACGAAACGACCAAAGTACTTAAAGGCATGTGAACGCTAAAAGAGAACCGTCTCGAAAAAGTGTGCCCATCACTATTGACATGTTGTTTCCGGAGAGGATACAGTTGAATCAAATCCTCGGGCACATTAATTATTGAGATCGCAAATTCACTACATGCAGACTCGTGGCCAACTTTTCGACTGACAATCTGGCAGCATGATGGCGCGTCGTTTCAACTCCCACCAGTTTCTTCCGATTTTGGCCCGGGCATCAACGAATTTGGTCAACACTTCTTTCGACAGTTCTTCGAATTTTGACCTAGACGGTCAACGAATCTGGTCAACGTCTTCTTCGCCAGTTCTTCAGATTTTGGCTCAGATGGTTAACGAATCTGGTCAATGCCTCCTTTGGCAGTTCTCAGGATTTTGGCCTAGACGGTCAATGAATCCGATCAACGCCTCCTTCACCAATTCTTCGAATTTTGGCTTAGACTGTCAACGAATCCTATCAATGCTTCTCTTCAGTCAGTTCTCTGGATCTTGACTTTATGGGCAATAACTGCAAGTAATTCGATCGACAGACTAAGAGTCATTGCCAGCTTCCCCACCAGGTTGCCTCAGGCAAGTAACGTAGCCATTTACATCTCATCTTGAACATATTGGAGGTCGGAGTTCTAGATCACTAGTATGGGGGCTAGTGATGGGTACGTCAATAATGAGCTGGCCTAAGATGAATGAATGGCTCAGATTTACAATGGCCCATTTGCGCTTGGATGTTTTTCGCCAGCCGTTGACTGGACGAAAGGTTAATGAGCCAGTCAAAGCCCAAAAGTAGGACGGTCTACTTGGACCCAAGACGGTCAATGCTTCCGTTGATAGGAAGCATGCAAGACTGTCAATGTTTCCATTAATCAGAAGTATAACCAGTTAATCGGTTGAAGACCAGGCCTCACGTAGCCTAAGCCCAGATTGGCCTCCGCATCCGTCCTTGTGCAGCAACAGTCTTCTTCCATGATTTCGCACTCTTTACAAAAGGCAACCTCCATTATAACGATTGCTCCCAGAATCAATGCACGTCCCTGAAGAAAGGCACCAAAATCCTTGCCCTATCTGCTGAAAACCTTAACGGTTATAGAACGTAAAAGGAAAGCAATCAATCCAATGACCGATACAGTCATAAAGATAGCACGTCAGAAAAGGTAATGGTCCCAACAGAGCACGGGTATCAAGCCCTTCTATATAAGAAGGCAGCTCAACGCATTGACTATAAAAGGCCATGGAGTTCACACTTCAGGACACGTTCTCACTTTTCTACAAAAAGCTTTCTCTTGCAAAAGCTCTCATGTTTTTAGCATTTTAACGCCCTCTCTCTCTGCTACTACGTTCCCAGCGAATATAATACTTAGAGATTTTGATCCTTACGAGCAACCCAAACTTCATAGCCTACGAGAGCACCCCCAAGAAACAAACACTCTCAACATTCATATTGCACCTCATTGTATCCACCTTCTTACTTCGAAGGCTGTTTACTGACTTGAGTATCATAGTGTTTTTGGTGGGACAACCTTCCGCCGTCTCTTGACCTTTTGTTCACAATTGTGGTGTGCAGATCCAGACTCAGTGGATGGTGTCAGATTCAGACGAACGACTTGACCCAAATCTATTCGAAACTTAGATCCATGACGTATCAGTACTAAAATTATAATAATACATAGTATGAAAATGAGGTCTTATAATTTTTATATGTGCTGGTATAATTAAATAAATAATATAATCATTCGATCTCGAGTTCATCAATTAGTCTATTAACTAGTTCATTAGAATTTTTCAGCTGGTTCACACTAGCATATAAACACATGTGTGCAATTGGGTTCATCAATTGATTTATTAACTGCTTCTTTAAAATTTTCCAGTGGGTTCATATTAAATAGAAACACATGTGTGTAATTGTCTGCTCAACTCTTATATATTAACCAATTTTTACATTATTTAAGCAGTTGATTCACCATGTAAATTTTTACCTACTATCTTTTCAAAATTAGCACATGATATTGGACCGATTCAGGTAAATTTTTAAATATTTTACTTACCCGAGTTAACATTATATACTGATTTTTCGATGCTAAAATTTATACTTGGCTGGTTTAGTAACATGGTCACTTACATAGACTAAACCAGTCAGTTTTTGAAAAAGAATTTTAGCACCAATATCACGACATGTTAGCTGGTTCATCAAAGTTTCTAAACTAATTTTTATAGGGTTGAACCGGCTAAAATCCTGAAGAAAAAATTCAATACATCAACAGTTGACCTTTAGCCAATTCAATGTCCCAAACTAGTTTTAAATACAATTGAACCAGCTAATTTTATGAAGGAGAATTCTAGTACAGCAGCACGGTGAATTAGCCAACTCAATAAAGCTTCTAATAAAATTTTTCATGGGACAAATCGACTAATAGCAGGAAGAAAATCAGAATAAGCTTCTGATGCTGCTTGTTGATCCTCCATCTACATTTTCTCTTATTCTACGTGATACTTCAATAGTTGCAATAGGGAATTGAGTATTGGATTCAATTAATACTTGAGGATAATACTAAGAATTAATCAACAAGTGAAGAAAGTTGCAGTGTTCTTGCCTGAAATAAATTAAATTTAATTTGCAACAAAACCGGGTTCTATGGCTCTTTTCATCCTTTCCCTTCTTTGGTTACTCCCTCTTTTACTCTTTTATTTTTTTCCCTCTTTCTTACACTTAACCTAATGTGTTTAAGAAAAGATCGAGCTGACTCATTACTCAATTCATTATACTACTGTTAGTTGTAAATTTTGCTCCCAAAATTTGATTGAGTTGTCCGAAAATTAGCTCTTCATTCAGCTGATTCATTCTCTAAATTTACTTGACTTGTTGCATTGTGCATTAGCTATGTGTTAAAATGTTATTAATCTATTTTAATTATTTTACTCGATTTAATATAATAATATCATTTAAGTAAACAAGTAATTTTAAACCATTTTATCACATTATTAAATATTTTCCTAAATTTATATCTTTTTTCTTTTATCCGATCACGATTAACTCATATTCTCTTACAGTTACTTCATTTGATATATTTAAAGAATTTGTGCACCATTTTAGACGCCATTTTATCAAAATTTTATCCCGAGGATAAAAAAAAAGGCTTTTAAATGCTATATTTGTTGAATCGGGTTTAATTATTTGATGATTTTTTAGCCAGGCAGAATTCATCCATTGGCTATTATTTTGACTATTGAGAGAGTTTAGCGTGCCAATGGTTTGCTTTGTTTTCTCGTGTCAGTCTCTGAATGTTCATTTACAATTAAAAAATAGTATTTTTATATGATTGGTTGTTTAAACAATACAAAGAAAAAATATATTAAATTTAATATATTATTTAATAAATAATATAAAAATATATTGGTTATCTATGGAAGATCTCTTGTCCTGTCTCGGTCGGTCCACGTTGGGTGCAACGCATTAAATTTGGAAGGACAAACAAACCCCCGGAAGCTAAATGAATCCCATTAACTCATCGGTCGGTTCTATTTCCTATTTATCTATTTAAATATAAATATTTGTGAATTATTTATTTTTGAAATAATTAAAAAAATTAATTATAGTTAATTATTTATTAATGGAGGTAATTTGAATATCTTTAAATAATATATATTTTTGTTGCGTCCGAGAGTTCCGGCCGCCTGTTTTACTAAATATGAGCGGACGGACGGGTACTGACAACACAAAGTAAGTAGAGCGTGAGTAGTATAATGGAAGTACGAGGGTAAAGAGAGAATATGCAGATTTACGTGGAAAACCTCGTTAACAAAGAGGGGTAAAAAACCACGGGAACGGACGAAAAGTCCGAAAAGTTTTACTAATTCGTCAAAGAGAGTACAACGAGAACTTACATGGTGATTCTCTTTTACAGGGAACTAAGTGTGAGAAGCCTGACTTCTTTCTTTCTCCCTTTACCCTTTCTTTTTTCCCTCGAGAGTTATCTGCTCAAGTGTGCTCAGGTAGAAATTCTTCTGAATCCTCCTTCAGTAGCCTGAAAGGAGTTATTTATAAGGAACGGGGTGCCGTTGGACGGGTGACACGTGGCAGGGCTTGGGGCGTCTGGCGTCACGCCACCGCTCGTTATTCTGTGCTCGCGACATGATAGGCAGATACCTATCTTTCTGAGTATGGTTCAGAGCCGTTGAGTACGCCGTGGAGCGCGTCTTACAATCAAGATTTGGCATCTTTGGTTATTTTGGGCTTTTCTGAGTCCTCATCCCCACATAGGTCACCGTGACCTCTCGGACCGCCAATGCCGCAAGTCATCCAAGGGCCCGGAACAAATTTAACCATTTTAGATGCAATTGGGCACAATTATTTTTGGGCTTTAAGTTAGGGTCGTTTTTAATTCCCCGACATTAGAGATCTGAATGTAAAACCCGTTGCATATAAGGTAAGGTTAATTATTTTATTATTTTAAAAATATTATATGTAGCAAGAATCTTATATATCAGATTATTTTATTAAATATAGAGAGTAAAAAGTTTTTTTTTTTTTGTTTCTTTCATTATTTTGTTTGCTTTATGTGAAAAAAATCTGATTATATATACTATTAATTAATTAATAATTAATTAGACTAATTAAAAATGACAATTTGACGAAATTTTATTTTATTTTGTTAAAAAATTATTTTTTAGTAATTTAATCTTTAAAAAAAAAATATTTTTATAATTAAAAGATAAGTCCTCATTTGACTATTATTTAATTATTTTAAAAATATTATATGTAGACAAGAATCTTATATATCAGATTATTTTATTAAATATTTAATGGTAAGAAATTTTTTTTTGTTTCTTTTCATTATTTTTGATTTTGCTTTATGGTGAGAAAATAATAAAGGAAGAAAAAATTTCTTGATTATATTTAGTATTAATTTAGGTATATTATGGTATTTAATTTTATATTTTATATTATAAAATAATATAATAATTTGGCAAATTTTAAAAATATATTTTTTTGATAAAATTTTACATGACAGCGAAAAATAATTTAGAAAAATTATTCAATTATTTTAAAGATATTTTCAGTTGATAAAAAAACAAATAAGTTTTATATTAATTAATTAATATAAAATTAAAAAAAAAAAAAACAGCCAAATTATCAAAATTACTGCATCAAAGTAGCTACAAGTGCGTCCACACCACTTGATAGCAGACAGGAAAGCTGCGCTTTTCTTCCGGGCCTATCGCTTTGTGTTCGTCTTCAACTGCATGTTGGACTGATCTCTGGTTCATACTTTGAAAAAGCTGATAGGGGAGCCCTAGTCTTTGCGTTGTCGCCTTCCCCTAGATATCTCAAGGCTAAGAGCAGAAGTCATTGTTTATTAATTTCGTCGTCATTATTCTTGTGTATTATTTTCCAAATATAAGCATCAGTCTCATCGTCTCACACCACATCAGATGCAAGAGAGAAGTGAAGAACAAGCCTTGAGAAGAGAGAATCATTTTCCCACGTCGACCTTGTTTCCGACGGAATGCTCTAATTTATCAGCAGCTGGTTTGCCACAGCGCGAGATAAGCATTGCCCAAATTTAATCTCCCTTCTCACTCAAGGTATTTCACTTCTCGTTTTTTATAATCAAAATCTGGATTCTGGTTGATAATATTTTCAATTTCAGTTATTCCGTATAAATGTTTATTGGGCAGAATTTGATGTTTGTGCTCTTGGGGTTGTCTCATTTATTAGTTATTATTCCCCGGATGATTTGTGAAATCTAGAATAGTTTATTGTATTCCTTGCTTGTGTGTCCACCAATTTGATGAAATTGTCATTGTGAGATCAACTTATGATTACGAATATCGGGTTAGTTAAAAGTGTTGCATTTGATCGTCATAAGAAGACCCCGATAGTGACTTCGAAAATTAAATGCTATTTGATTAGATTGTTGTATTTTTCTTGGTTCTTTATTATTGAAATTTGAGGTATTTTCCAGTCAATTGCACAATCGTTTCTTTGTTGCTAATTTTACTTGGTCCGTGGTTCCTCTTATGGTTTATAAATGAACATTTATCGGCTTTCCATGAAAATACATCGAGAATTAATGGATAAGTATGCTATTCTTCTTTAGTTTTCTTCAGCTAGAAAATAGTTTGCATATTTTTGTTTGATTAAGGCAAAATACCTGTTCAGTTCCGACCTCAGGTGCTAAATGGCGCTGTGTGTGGCAGTCCATACTGGCACCCCAATATAACACAATGGTATGCTCTTTGCTGGGGTTATGTTTTAGGAAAAGATTGTCTTATGTTGGTTGAGTAAAAAGGTATCCTGACTTTCTTTCCCTTCAAGATGCCTTTTCAAGTATAAAACTGCGCGAGACAGGGCAATGAACCAAATGTTTCCTATACCTTCTCCTAAAATGGACGATACCTCAAACAGAAATGGGCCCAACCTTGGAATTCAACAATATGTGTAATAAAATTTCCAGGATGTGCTTCTGCATAAAATATTGGAAGCTCTTCATGCTTTCTCTGATGTAACACTCATGATTTGATATGTAATGTCTGCATCAGTCTACGCCTTTTTGAGGTTAGGTCATTAGACTAAGTACACATGAAATAGATAGCCTTATTAAGAATAATAAAGACCTCAAAGGAAATAAAATAATATTTGAATTCATTAGTTCTCTTTTATTGCCCCCTCCCCCATCTTGATTCCGAAATGCTGCTTTGAATGCCTTCCTGGAAATAAGCAAGAAGTTGGATGTAGGAGGTGGTCTGTGAAGGGTGAGAGCAAATCCTTTGTTGAGATTTCAGGAAGAGATCACATATATATGTGTGTGAGGAAAATCTCCAGTTTTAATTCTCTTGTTCATGGTTAGTTCTTTCAGGATTTTCTTATCTGACCATTTATAGTGCATAAATTAGAAAGACTTGTACCTTGTTTCCCCTCATTATTGAAAGTATGAATGTTGTAAATTCACTTTGCATGCCTGGTTAATAATTTCCTTCCGGGTCTTTTTCACCCATGGCATGACTGCCCTAATTGCAAGTTATAATTGTGCTTCTGACTGTAGTTCATATTTGCTGATTCTGGGTGTGGATCTACCTGATTCTTTTTAAGGATGCAAAGATCTTCACAAAATTGAAAGAATTTTGTCTCGCTTAAGGTCCATATGCTGTATCTTTTCTTTTCTATCCCTTCCTCGTCATTGTTTCTCTCCTTGATTTCATAGTATTTCACCAAGTTCTTTTTAACAAGGATGGATTCATCAAGATTATAGTTCATTATCATACACAGTATATGATCTTTTGCCATGTAAATGATCACTTCTTTGATTTTTTATCCCTCTTTGGGGCTTACAAGCTAGTCAAATTATAAGCAGATAAGAATTGAAATCTTATCTCATAAACTGCATGCTAACCTAGTGAGGATTCTGGGTGAAACAGCTTAAGCTTATGCCTTATCAAAATATCAGCATCAAATTTGCTTTGATTCCCTCATGTTTTTTGGGTATTAACTTCTTAGTTGTTCAAATTATTAAATGATTTTCACTTGATTACCTTATGATTTACCTTTTTTTTGGATAGGTTCCATATGATTTTCTTGAAAATAAAAGCAGTGAGTGAAGGCTAATTGAATCACTGAAGAAGAGACCTACCACATATCCTTTTGTCAATATTCATTGTTTTAGACGAGGCACACAATGGGAAGCCAGGGCTGGGAGACCCACCACTTTGCTCAGGAACTTTTTCCAGGTCTTACCTATGAAGAAGCTCTTCAAGACCAGGTACTTCCTAAGAAAATTATCTGGCAATCTCTTGTGCTCTCCTCTGTAATTCTAGTCAATTGATTGTTCTAGACTCCGGCAACCATCCCAAACATTGATGCAAATGTCGGTTGGCATTGTAAATATTGACTAATATGTATCAGTGTTGGGGGCTCCCGATACTGATATTTTCTAATGCTATAACAATATTATGATATGTTTCCATATCAATGATATATGGGATATATCGATTGATACAACTAATATATCTGCTGATATGGCCATACCAGTTTATAATTTTTAGAAATATTTTTCCTTCCGATATATTTGAATTCGATAAGTATTGTATGATATATCCGATACTGATATGGCTATGACCGTTATACAATATTACCTCTGATTCCTACATGCTTTAATATAGAAAATATCCTAACTAAAATAGTGATATAGATGTTTTCATCCATGGTCCCAAATTTATTTGTCAGATGCTTTTGTTTATCGGTTCCATTCACATTTCAGGAGAGCCTTTATGAATTGCTCAAAATAAGCAGCAGCAACAGGGCAGCCGCAGCAACTGATAACAATGGAAGTATTATCCAAGGCCAGGTTTCACTCTCAAGGGGGGAATCATTACTCTCTGAAAGTACTGACTTAAACATAGATTTGGATGAAGCTTTGGCTAGGTCTTTGCAGGAGCTTGAGGATGAAATTGACCATGTGTCCATTTCTGAACCAGTTCAAAGTGCTTCTCGTAAGTCTCAGTAACATAATGCCTATCTCAATTTTTTGATTCTTGCTCGAGTTGGATGATGAAAAATTATCTTGTCTGATTCTTGGGGATGAATCTATAAGAATTCACCTATCCTAATAACAAAAAAAAACCTGACTTATGGTATGACGATTTCTTAGCTTGTTTTGTTGTTCTCAGAAGTTGAAGTCATGAATTTATGATGAGGATTAACTGTTATAAGGTAGCCACTTCTAGATTGTTTAGGCGTGAGGTGTTCTAGGTATTCATTGACAGAAAGAAAACGAGATCTTGGGGAGATAGAACTTATTTTGTAAGGTATTGTGTATGCCCAGACTCACACTATGCCTGTTATGTTTACAATGAGAGTCATCTAGACAGTGCAGATTTTACAGAAAACTACTTTGATGGAACTTTTCTTCGTTAAAAGGGTGTGTGCTTTATAATGAGAAGGAAGATACTTAGGATTGTGTGCCTTCAACAATTTTGAAGATTCAGAGGAAGAAAAATAGCATGGTTTTTCCGATTGGGAAGCTCATCTTTCTCTTCTATCAAAGATCATTGGCTTTGTATATTTTGTCTGTAACTAACCCAGATTGTGTTTTGTTAATTCTGTGATGTGGTAGATTATATGGACTTCTTATGTTGTGAGAAGTGATATTAGGATTATGGGCTCAGACTATAAAGGATTGAAACCGACATGCTCTCTGAAAGAGATAGGTTTTAACCTGAGTGTGGATAAGTAGGAAACTCCATTTTTAAATTCTATCAACTGGATGTAGATGGGTGCCAGAAATGTAGATACATATGCAAATACTAGGAATCACTACTTAATGATGATGCTTGGACAACTTAACAAGAATAAAGGTACACCAAAGTAAGGCAGGTGTTAAGGATACCGAAGATTAACAACCGTAAAACAATAAACAATCTTACAATAAAATATCAGATTTATGTTCCTGGAGGGAAAAACCATGGACAAAGCATGGGAGCTTTCGCTATTTTTCAAGTAGGGTTACTAAATGAGAGATGGTTACAATTGTGTTTTAAAGCAACATCCAAAACCCTATTGCAAATGCTATATATATAATGGATGAATATATCAATATTAGTATTGGTCGTTGTCATATCGGTGTCAGACAATATGCATAAATATTAGATATATCAAATGAAAAAAATTTCTGAAAACAGTAAATTGATAGGGTTATATCGTCCAAATATCGGCCATATCGAAAATATATCGCAATATTATCGTACTATTGAAAAATATTGGCATATACTGATACATTCCAGCCGATATATATTGTATCGGGAAGATATTTGCATCCATTGTAATTGATAGGCCAAAAAATATAATGGATCCATACTGCTTGGGGGGCTTCACGTCTTGTACCCCTATGGACAAGAATAGTGGTGGGATGCGGTCCTAGGCCTTTGTCACGGTTTCTCTACGATTACTACTAATCTCCATTCAAAATTCATATCAAGTTGTACCATGGACTTTTCCGGTCTTATCTTGAAACAGGTCTGTCACAAAAAGCAAATTTGGGTCATAGTGAATAGTGTGCTTATATCCTTGTGATTAAAGGGGAGCATGCCTTCTATAGTTCTACCTATAGAAGATGCATGAGAATAAGTCATGGCATGCTGATGAATGGACCTTAACCTATCATGAGCATGTTGATGCATGAATCATGGAAGGTGAAGAAGGCTCACCTAACCTAATTAGTGAAATAAATATACCTGGGCTAAAGCTTGGTGGATTGCTATGAGGCATGCTAATGCAGTAGAAAGCTAAGTATTACCCTATAAATGCTTATATGTTATTTAGTAGTCTGTCAGTATGAAAGGAGGAGTTTGGGTCATTGTACTAGACTTAAGATGCCCTAATTCTATAGTGGGACGTAACTTTTTTTCCTAATGAAACTAAGACCCTATCCTCATTTACTGTAATCAAATAATCGTGTGATTGAATAGTCAGGTTCTTAAGAAAAATAATAATAATCTAGTGAGTATGGAGAAATATGATAATAGTGTTCAGTTTTGAGTCACATTCTTGTGAGTTCCATATTCATTAGATGTGTGATTTTTCACTTTTGAAGCTGTTAAGAATTTTTGCCCGAAGTTTGCGTGACATTTCATTTTGAATGAAAATCTAAGTAGAGGTGTTTAAAGCCTTTTGCTTGAGATTCACGCAAGGTTCGCTTTGGAGGAATTTCTACGAGCTGGCCATGAGTTAACGGCTTATGTTTCAAAGTTGGGAAGATTTCTAGTGACAAACAACAAGTAATCTCCATGATGGCCACTTAAGCGGTTGTGTGGGTTATAAATACCCTATTATGAATTCTAGGCTTATATCTGATAGTCATTTTACACTCAAGGACAATTGAGAAAGAGAGAGAGAGAGGGAGAAGAAAAGATAAGAAGGTTAAGATTTAGACAACTGTTTGAAGTTTGATTTGAGTTCCATTCTTCACAAATTTGGGTATTTTGTTCTGGTTTTGATTGTAGAATATATTATTAGTTGGTTCTTTGTTTTCTTGGTTGTATTTTCTTGTCCTATTGCTAGGGTTTGTACACATAATATTGTAAACCAATATGTGTTTGGGGTTAGTGTTAATTGGATTTTCATAAGGGTATTGTGGTTGTGAAGGGATTTGCTTGGAAAGGGTTATTTATAATTAAATTTCATTATAATTGCGATCATTTAAATGTAGAGTCTTGTAGTTTTCCCGTAGTTGAGAATAATTGTCACTTAAAAATTATTTATATAACTTGTGTGCTTGATCACATGTGTGAACCTTGTTCATTGTATTCTGGATTTGAAATTGCCATGTGAATCCTAGGCACGTGTAGAGGTATGTAATATTATTTAGTTTGATATATTATGCCCCTTTGTAAAGAGGAATAATGCTTTACTCTTGTCAAAGTCATTTTTTTAAGCGTTGATAACATTAGGACTTAAGACTTTCGCTTGCTTCTTAAAATTTAAAGATTAATTCTAAGCCCTCACTTTTCCTTCATGTCTTACAATTTCGGAACAAAAAAGAGCACCTCTTAAGGACTCGGCTAAAACTTTTCAGCACTAATTACAAATGACCTAAATCCATACTTGAAGTTTTAGTCTCAAATAACTTGGAATCAATTTTTCTCCCTTCATTATTATTATTTTTCCTTCATAAGAGTTTGCAGAATTTTATGCATAGGGTTAGATAGCTTATAGTTTTTTTGGATTGCTTCTTAAATAAAAAATAATTAGAAGTTAAGAAAACCTCATCCAATTTAAATTGAAAAGCTCCCATCATTATTCAGAAAAACTGCCACTTATATCCTCAACAAACGATGAGTGATTTTATCATTTATAAGTTAATAGAAATGACTAATTCCTTAATTATATAAATTTTATTTTTTTCACCAAATATTGGGTTAATTAAGAAAATACTCTCTATTAAAATATAACAAAACCATACAAGACTGAAATATTCAATTATATCAATAAATTACTAAATATGTGCCACGTTATATGCGACAATTCCTACAAGGCTAATTTTGTTGATAATCTCTGGTGCATGCAAACCATCCAAGAATTTCTGATGGTTATATCTGATTCTTCACTTGTTGTTTCCCTTTGTCAAAATATTTAACTAGAACATACATGTTTTTTTTTTTCTCCTGTCATGGATTCTATGATGTTTTTGTATGGTTTGACTTGCTATGTAATGTCTCAGTGGCTTTTGTGTGATCCTATTTGTTTCATTGGGTTCCTTACCTTGAAGCCTTGCTAAGTGTCCAATTGATATTTCATGATTTTTCATAGTTGAGGGTCCAAAACCAGATGCATTAATTTGGAAAATAACATAGCGGAGTCAATCTGCAAACATTGAATTCCTATATATTTTGTAAGGGTCCGTTTAGAATGTAGAACTTGAATTGGAATTTAGAAATATAAATTTAATATCAATTCTGTTGGAATTGGGCAGAATTTAAATTCTATTATTTTGATTGTATAGGAATTACAATTTTGATAGAAAAAATAAAATTAAGGTATGAGAATATTTTATAGATGCATATTATATTAAGATATTTTAGATAGTATTTTTTATTAAAATATTATCTTTTAAGTTTTTATATAACACTTTTATATAATTTTCTAAAAAGAAATCAAAAAATAAATCCATGGTCTTCCGATCTCTACCTAATTCAAACAATCAAAATATTTTATCTTATGAGTTGTTTATTAATTGATTTTATCATATTTAATTGATAAATAATTTTTAGTATTAGAATTACAATTTTTTCAAAATGACAAAGAACTATCATACACTAGTATTCGCCATTTGTGAAAGGTGTTCTAACTATATAAGAAATGATTCATAATAAAATATGCATAATAAAATAAAAAATGACTTCATAAACTCTATGACTTCATGTTCTGATTCCAAAGAATTGAAACATGGAATTATAATTTAAATTTTCGTGTGATGACAAACAATAGAATTGGAATTAGGCTTAGAAATTCTAATTTCAGTTCTGAATTTGAGGACCCAATTCCTGCATCCAAACGGAGCCTAAGGTTAGTGTCAATTATCTATCACTTGCATTATACATTTGATAATAATCCCACTTTCATGTACTGATCAGGGAATACAGAAAATGCTGCTGCTGGCCCATCTGTCAGTGAAGTATGTGTTCAAGTTTTGTGTAGTAATTCATATTTATTCTGTAAGCGTTACACGCCTAAGTTTTTCATGCATAAATACAGCACAGGAATGAGGATGATATTGATCCGGATCAAATGACTTATGAGGTATTTGTGGGCCAGCAGCATAACTATTTCTTGTTTTGATATCATTGTCATCCATTTTTTTGTTGGCAAAAAAAACCTTTCTCCATAATTATGACTTCTTCCTTTCTCCTTATATTGTTTTAGTTTTCCTCATTATTAGTCTAAGACATACCAATGATATGACATATATGTATCAGAAATTGATATTTCTCTAATTTCACAGTGCATATTTTTGTTCTCTTTTTTTTTTCCTTTTGTAAACTTGAATTTTGCCGACATATGGGATTTCTTAAAAGTTTCATGGAGGGCTCTTAAAATCTCCGATGCTCTTGATCATCTGAGCACTCGTCCAAATCATCCAGTCCTCTGTAAAGTCATTTCCATTTGCATACATTCAGGCTTCATAATCTTAGCATATATTTGGAGTTGTCATCGTTTTGTCAGGAATTGCAATCGCTGGGGGAGACAATCGGCATTGAAAGCAAAGGCTTGTCCGAAAGGGACATATCCAGTTTACCATCGTTCAAGTACAAGACAGGATTGTTTTCTAAGAGAGGCAAAATAGCAGAGTAAGATGCTCATTTTCTCAATTCCCTCCATAAAACTTGTCGTTCTTTTCTTTTTAATTAGTTTTTACTTTTTAAAGCAGTAAGTAGAGAGGGTAAAAAATTGTCAGAACGGTAAAGTTGCTCCATTATAATATGAAAATTACAAGTTCAAACCATAATAATAGCCTCTCACCAACTTTTGATGCCTGCATGTATTATTTCAAGCTTGCTTCCTATGAGCAATTCCAATGACATTACTATCATCACTTGCAGGAATGAAATATTGGCTATTATGTAAAATATCGGCCCATATGCAAAAATTCATTTTGGGATAAATTACTTTATGTTGGAAGATATTATCTGCGTATGAACGGTGTGATTTTGTGGAACAGTGAATTCAGTTACATTCATGTAGTTTTTATTCAAGTTGGTCTCGAAGTTGCAGATAGTAACTGCACTCCCAGAATACCGAATTTTGCTAGATGGTTAAGTTCCTTGATTCACTCTATATATTCGCTAAACTCACAATTTGAATTTACTTATGGCTAATTGTTACTTAGGTGCGTGATATGTTATGAGGCATATGAAAACCGACAATACATAACCACTTTACCATGCGCACACCAGTATCATAGCAAATGCATAAAGCGTTGGTTGGTGCAACAGAAGGTAAACTAGCTTATTTTGTTTTGCAAATGCATAATAATACTTATTTGCATATCATGATCTTAGTTATTTTCCCTGCTTGCTGAACTTTTGATGTATGCTTAATGCTAACGAGTTGATATCTGCTTTATTTCATAATTTCTTTTCCTATTTCTAATTGTTAAAAATGTAGATTTTGAATCACATCCTGAACAAATTTATGTGAAGTTACCAAGGATTTGGATCATAGTTACCTTGACTGTTGGACACCCGACATTCATAGCAGATATGAGTTATACTATTCAAATCTATTAAAACACCTACGAAATGTTCCCGAGAAGAATATCGAGCATTCATACCCTACTTTGAGAAACGTAGATTTATACTATTAATGCACATTTATCGAAGGAAGTCATTCTGGGATGCAAGTCAGTTTGCTAGTGGAAAGGTCAAATTGTTAGGACCCTAGTAAGTCAATAATGAGAGTAAGAAAGAGCAAGCAATCAATAGGCAACAATTAGATCTAAAGGGCAGTTCTTAAATATGTTTTCATTTCAAAGGTTTTGGACTTTTTTGGCATTTGACACTAGTATATATTAAAATATCCTAACTTTTATAATGGGATATTTACTTTTTTTACAATGCTAAAATTTTAACTTAATTTACCTAAATCCCTATAAAAATAAAAAGATGCTGGAAAAAAAAATAAAAATATGATATGTCTTGGTTTGCATTCTAACACCTATCACAGTCACATAAGTTTGGGTCAAGTCCCGTGTCACTTTTGTTGGGAAGCACATGCGTTCATAAATGGTCAACAAGAAGTAAATAATCGGGTGGACGATCTTACTCTACTGATTTTGTTGCTTCACTCAATAGAAATTTGAGTCAAAGTTTTCCATGTCTGTATTTGAAATATGTAAAATACTTTGGCATTGCTAATATTGTCAATGTTTGTAGGCAGAATTTAATCAATAACGGCTCTCATTTCCCTCACAGATTTGCCCTGTCTGCCAATTGGAAGTCAGTCTGTCTACTTGAGCTCGAGAGGTGGCTTGGATTGCAGGTGACATCGACTGGTTATCGACGGGCTCTTTTTTTTTTTTTTTGTGTGGGTTTCCTTCCATCTTTTTCTTCCTAATCAGTGGAGGTTTCTCTTTTTGTTGTTTTGACGAAGTCATTTTTTTTGCCATTGGGACTTAAATGTGTGGTTTGCATTGAAAATCATGTAGGTCTTCTTATCTGAATTTTGATTTCAGATGTTGAAAGAGTAGCAGCCTTTATACTGTACATATTTGGCCTATTTGCTTTCTGTATTTTGATTCCGGCCTTTTTCTCCCCGACCCCAAGAATCATTTTTTCGATAATGGAGAGGAATAGATTATTCGGCCAAATGGGTTAAAGCTATGAATCAAAATATTGGTATTAATATCAGTCATGATTATATAAAATGATATATATCAGTATCAGACATAATCTATGCAATTTTTGTTTTTGTTTTTTTTTTGCAAATTAGAACCTAAGAAGATATTTTCATTTTATGGTCGAAGCCTTAAAGAATGTGAATCAGGCAGAATAATGGTATAACAAATCTTTTGATGTTGCTGAGTATTTCTTAACTATATTAGTTTAGCTTCGAATTCAGTTGACTACGGTTTTCTAGGTTGCTTGGGCTGGTTAAAGTCTGAAATCTTGTCAAACCGATGATTAGTTATTATTATTTATTTGTCTTGTGAGATTTAGCATTTCTTGAACTTATTGAGGCATTTTGGACGGGTCCATTGGTGAAATACAAGCAGTAACGGATGACATCAAGCTAAAAGAAAACTCTGTTTATTTAGTTTAAAAACATGAGCATATACGCTTGTAAGACCAAGATTTTATTCATATCCCCTTGAGCATGTGACCCGAAGGTACAAGTTGCTCTAGGAAATGCGGATCCCTGGACGGTGGAGGGTGGCAACGAGCTT